>JAPDPK010000087.1:0-1200000 GCA_031772115.1 Heritiera littoralis | reverse complement strand
TTATAAGAAATATGGATGAAAAGATCAGTGATTTGACTTTCCAAAACATTTTATAGTATGTAATTCTAAGTTCCCTGCCACAAGTTTTACCACATTTTGTAAGGTTTTGTTGTTTGGGTTTATCATGTCATACGCTAAAAAGAAGCAGCCGGATAAAAACAACAAAACAAAAAATCATCAAGATCATGCAACAAATTGCTTTTGAGATAGAATCTAACCCTTTTTCAATGTCACTCGTGTAGGGAAGTTCAACTTTTGAATTTAGCAGCCCATGAATAGCCCTCAATTTATCGTTAACTCAAAACTCTTAGTTGAGAAAAACCCTCTAACGGTATCCACACGAGCAAGACGCAAAATGGGACCTTTGCCTTAGATAGGGTGTGATTGAAGGCAAAGGGAGGAGAAAGGGAATGTTTTGTGAGTGCTAGCTCCAAGAGGTAGAACGATTATCAAAAACGTTCTGTCTAACTTTTAGACTTAATGTTATTTAAAATAGTGCCTCTTAACTAAATCCTAAAAAGGCCATAGCCTTAATCCAACTACATTGAGTCTTGGGGCCTTTTAAAATTACTTAATCCAAATCTAATTAACTCGTAGGACATACTCTAGCAATATCCCACTTGCAGTACAAACAATTGATTATGTATTCAGATTAATAATTTGGACTAGCTATGAATTATTAAATTAATAATTCATAATTATAATCTTATTATAATTGAATAGACCAAAATACTCTTTCGTCATCTTAAGCTAAAATTACCATTAATTAAATCCTGAATTCTCGTTGGAACAAGATTTTAGTCTCACTAGGAATCCTACTTGTATTAGGATTCATCACATGAATCCAACTACAATTACTTTGTTTTGATTATACTCTTATTGTGTGTGACCCTTTAGGTTTCCATTGCGTTGGCAGTGGTTAAAAATCTTATTCATAAATCACAAGCCAAAATTGGCATCTAGCAATACATCATGGCTACCCAAGTAATGAAAATATCGATGAGTTGACGACATCCTTTCCATGAGCAATTATTGTATAATTCGATCCTTTGGTCACTTAATATCTTAGTTGAACATAAAGTATGGAACATGTTATTTCTATTAAAGTTCGACTACATTGTTTCTCAATGTCAGGGTAAATGATTCAATTAAATGAATTCAATATCTCATCTTAAATCTCATTTGTATCATGACCATAGATTTTCAATCATCAATCTCTATGTGAGGCCTTGAAATATAGACTTTTGTTACCAAGAGGGATGAATCCTATCTTTATCACTCACAACCCTCATATGATTCATAATGTATCCAATTACAGTCTTGCAACCCTCATTAAGCTACATTTAGCAGCATCAAAGTACACCAATCCACATATAGGATACCATGACGATCTCAAGTCTAAGGATCACATATACCATTGCCATTTGAGAACATCTAATGATATTTAATGTAACGATCCACATAAAGTTTTCAAGATGGGTCAATCCAATATATTCATTCACAATGATCACTCATGTGTTGATCTAAATATCACCATATCCTTGACTTATGAGATCGATCACCCAAAGGAATCTAACACATGTTAGTCTTACTGTATAACTGATTTCCCTTCTTAGTGACACTATGACTAAGGATATTTAAGAATAATTTTATCATTGAATTATGACTTGAGCAAATCAAATTTAGTCATATGATAAATAAAATGCCATGTATTATTAAATAACATAAACAATCACAATGTTATAAGTGTAATACAAGTACGAATTTGATTGGCTCATGGGGTACACACTAATAATCTCCCACTTACATTATAGCCAATAGATCATGTATCTAATACCAAATGACCTAATATGCACATCATGCTTTTGCTATGATAGTGCCTTTGTAAGCGGGTAAGCAATATTATCATCAATATGTATTTTGCATATCTTCACCTCACCTCTCTATATGATCTCCCTGATCAAATGGAAGCATTTAAGTATATGTTTGGACTGCTGGTGAGACCTGAGTTCCTTAGCTTGTGCAATGGCTCCACTGTTGTCATAATAAAGTGTCATTGAATTAGCAATGCTAGGGACCACTCCAAGTTTTGTGACAAACTTCTTGATCCAAATCGCTTTCTTAGTTGCATCTGAAGCCGCTATATACTTAGCCTCGATCGTAGAATCGACCACTGTCCCTTATTTTGAACTCTTTCAACTTACAACGCCACCATTTAGGCAAAACACATAGCTAGATTGTGACTTAAAGTCATCCTTATCTGACTGAAAACAAGTATTGGTATAACCATTTACAACGAGCTAATTCTCTCCTCTATAGACTAAGAAAGCATCTTTAGTCCTTAAGTACTTAAGGATGTTCTTAACTGATAGCTGCTCGCCATGCTTAAAACATGCGAGATATCAAGCCTAGTACCTAACATGGCGTACATGATAGATCCATTTGCTGAAGCATATAGAATCTTAGCCATTTTATCTCTCTCATCTTGTGTTTTATGACATATGTCCTTTAAGAGATAATTGCCATGTGACATAGGTAAGAATTTTTTCTTGGATTCTTTCATTCTGAACCTTTTCAACACTTTGTCAATATATGAACTTTGACTTAGACCAAGCAACATACTCGATCTATCTCTATAGATCTTTATCCTAAGGATATAAGCTTCTTCTCCTAAGTCTTTCATGGAGAAGCAATTCCTTAGCCAAGTTTCGATAGATTGTATGGCAAGAATGTCATTTCCTATGAGTAGTATGTTATCCACATATAACAATAGGAATATGACAGCACTCCCACTAACCTTCTTGTAAACACAAGGTTCATCTTCAATCTTGATGAAGCAAAACTCTTTGACTGTCTCATCCAAACGAATGTTCCAACTCCAAGAAGCCTGCTTTAATCCATAAATGGATTTCTGAAGCTTGCATACCTTGTTAGCATTCTCAGAAGTGATAAAATCGTTAGGTTGTGTCATATACACATCCTTCGATAAGTTCCCATTCAAGAACGTGATTTTAACATCCATTTGCCATATCTTATAATCATGGTATGCAGTGATAGCAAGCAAAATCCGAATAGACTTGAGCATTGCAACTGGTGAAAATGTCTTATCATAATCTATACTATGCCTTTGTTTGAAACCTTTGGCCACTAATGTGAGACCCAAATTTATTACACTGTACACCATAATTGTAAATGATTGATAGTGGAAATAAATTATTTAATGGACTTAAATAAATATTGAATGTGGATTTCCACTCTCCATTTTAATTATTGGAATTATAATTTATAGTATGGTGTATAAAGGAAGAAAACAAATTTGAAATTTTAGTATGAAAGTGATATTTCATGGCATGAAATACAAACAAATGTATTTATAAAGAGGAGAATTTTATTATTTGGATATAAATAGAAATTTGACATTTTTGGAATACACATGAAAGAGAGGAATTTAAGTCAAGAAGTGTAACCAAAGTGTGGATGGTACACCACTCTTCATGGCTGCCATAGATCGATTTTCAGCTGGAAAAAAATTGGTTGAAAATCTTCCATAGTTTATACAATAAAATGATATATAATACCCCTAAATTAAACATAACATGATGACCTAGAAGCTTATTGGAGGAAGCTTTGAAATTGAAGCATGAAGGGAAGTCAAGAAAAGAGGCTATAAGTGGACTTCACGCCACTTTGCTTCTCCTTGTACCAATCGGTTTAGAAACCAAATGGCTTAACCGATTTACATGCAATGTGAAAGATATTTAATGGCAAAGAGATCAAAGTCAACATTGGAATTTTTGTATTGGTTGAAGAATATGACAAGGAAGAAAATAGGTCAATAGGCAGTAGAAAATTTGCTGCTGCACGCCACTTCTGTTAGAGAGAAAGCCGGCTGTGTTGGATGAAGTGAGAAGAAAAGAATCTTGGCACATCATTCTTGGCTGCAGCTTTTATCTACAAATTAATGAATGTAGAATATTGTTACCATGTATGCTACCATTTTTCTTCAACAATTAATGAGCTAAAGGACAAGGAAAGTGATGAGCAAAGAGATTAGAAGCTATAAGACTTGATAGCCGGATATAAAGTTGATTAAGCTAAACAAATTGTAATATGTTTCCTTCAAGATCGACCTTGTCGATCTCTTTAGTTTGTCTTAGTTTCATTTATTCCTCGTTTACTAAGCAAGAATTCCTCTCTTGCTACCTAAGCATCTAGTCTTCCTTCATGTATTTTCCTTCACTCATAAAACCATCCAAGTAAATCAAGGAGAGGAGGACTGACGTAGGGAACAACAAAACAAATTGTGAGTTGGGTTGGCTCAATCAAACAAGGTAAATAAAGTTTCTAGCCAATGTTCATGTATTTAATTCTTGATTTATGATGATGATATGTTAATTAGGTGAGGTACGTGCATATTACTTGACATAAGAACATGTAGCAATTTACTATGGTGGAACTATAGGTTGTTAATGGTGTTAAGGAGTAAATAAAAGAAGCAGAAAATTCTGCTGTTAGGAGTGTGTGTAACGTGAAGAATGGGAAGCAAAATTTAACATGAGGGAAAATATAGAAATAGATGGGATGTGATCTTAATAAATTAAGGTGTGAACATAGTGTTGATGGTGTGAAAACATTACATAAAATGAAGAAATATGAAGATTTAAGGTTGGAACCGAAACAAAGAAAGGAAAGGGTGAAAGAAAATCGAATGGAAGGTGTGAAAGGGAGTAAAAGGTATTGGCCAAATGAAGAGTAGATGAGATAAAAGGTCAACAATAGTGGGCTCGAAAATGGCGTGAAGAAAGAAAGAAGGAAGGATAAATCATGGGAAAGTGAATTAAGGAACCAAAAGTCAATAATAATGGCTAAGTTGGCATGAAAGTAAGAGAGGAAAATAAAATGGATGAGTGAGGCATAAAATGAGAAAAAAAATGGCTAAGTGTGGCGTGAAAGACGGAGGAATAAAGGCTAAAGTTGTGTTAGTTAGTCAAGGTAAGGAAAGTCCAATATGAAAGCTAGAGAAAAGAAAAGAAATATAACTATAAACTTGACTAGAAAATATTTATACTCAAAGTGAGTATTATGCTACCGATTATGGAAGAAATAAAGGAAATAAAGTATCAAATTTTATTTCTTAAAAGATGAAAAATGTCAAGAAAAAAGGTAGCACATTTATATGGTGCATTGACTAAAAATAAAACAATGAGCTTTATTTAAATAAAGGAAAGGAAGGGAAAAATGGCACGAAGAATAGCCATTTTAGCTATGAGACTTATTTATATTTATATTGTGATATAAATCATAGCTTAATATAAAAGGATAATTAAGCTAATGAGTTGGTAAAATTATTTTGTAGCCGAGAAGTATGATTTCGGTAAACGCAACCGGGAAGCTCGGTTTCGTAAGACTGGGTAAGGGAGTAGTATGTGAAGTGAAATGCATGTCCTGTGCAGAAAAATATTATAAAAATATTGAAAAAATAATTTGGTTTGTGACACACATTAATTTGATAAACTATTTTAATTTGGGAAAGCTAGATAGGCAATCCCTTGTTTTTAAAGAGAAATATTTTGTGGGCGACCCCTCAGTTTAGCTCGGTGTGAGAGCCATAGTGGACGACGTTAGTTCGCCACATGGGCGAATGAAAACATGCGAGCCAATTTAACTTGTTTTTTTTCTCACACGAAAAATGGTGAAATTATTGGCTGTTTTTACTGTGTTGTGTAAACAGAAAATATATTACCTTTTTGGAAAACAATCATTTTAAAGAAAATGATGTAATATGTGAAATAATTCCTTAAAGGTTCTTTATAAGATATAAAGTGATTTTTGAGACTTTAGGCCCCGAGTTTCATGCATTACTATTCACGAGGCTGATTGACCCGCCAAGTCATCAGAGGTCTCGAGGTCACCTGGCAAGTGTACTTGAAGACCACCTATAGATTGTAGCCATAGATCTACTGTATCCCTGGGGGGGATAATTACTACGTTCCTTCGGGAACGATGCGTTCCTTTGAGAACGATGATAGCATAATTTAATTGTAGGGAGATACCTAGTTTCAACTTACTGATTTTTGTTTACTGAAAGGTTTTATGGAATCCTGTTTACTGTTTACTATGTTATATTGTAAACTGTTTGGCCAGTGATTTGAATATTAAAGACTGTGTACTATATCCACTGTTTTCCTACTGGGTATATTGTTAGGGAAAATAAACGTTTTGTGGGATATAGTTTTTATTTTTATAAAGTAGCATACACACTCCTTACTGAGCACGTTGTCGCTCACCCCTTATTTTCCACTCCACAGATTGTTGATTTTGGACTAAGAGAATTACCTTCCAGAGATTATCGACTGCTAGAGTCAGGAGATATGATATCGAAGGTATATTATTTTCTTTAATATATTCAGCAAATTTGTACAATACTACTTTCTTAAGAAGGGGATGTATATATCTTAAGAAAATAATGTAAAAATTCATATTTCCATATTGGTACGATGAATAAGAGTACTAATTATTACTAAAGTGATTAATGGATTGTTAAGCATCACGACAGCCCAATCGGTAAAAATGTGTGAATAAGAGTAAAATATGTAATTTACTGTAGATTCGGGATGTTACAACTAATCGGCCCTTATAGGTATGCATGTTACCATCCATATCAATCTTCTTCTTGAAGATCCACTTGCACCCTATGGGCTTTACCTCTTTAGGTGGATGTGAAGACCATGAAATTTCGAAAATAAATAGTAAATATCCGGGAAATTTAATTTGGATAAATGGAAATCCAAATTAAATAAGAAATGAAAATGGACATAAGTATTTTGGATATTAAGAAATCCAAATCTAAGAAAGTAAAAATGTGTATAAGGATATATATTTATATAATTAGATTATATAAATATATTTTTAGATATATATATGTTTTTAAATAAACACACACACATATATATATATATATGTATTATAGTATATGTATTATAAAATGATATATATACTATTTTATATTAAATAAATACATGTGTATATTTTTATATACAATTATGTATATAAATAAATATATATATGAAATATATATTAATTTTAATTAAAGTATATATATTGTTAAAATAAAATATATATTATTAATAATAAAATTATATATATAATTATAAATATAATTATATATATATAAAATAAAACAGAATGGGAATCGGGAAAACCCGATTCCCCTATTTTCCTTCTATTTAGCCAACAGAAGAGAAACAAATGGAGAAGCCGGTCGACGCCGGCCGAGTGAGGGAAGAAGGAGAGGAGGCGAGGTCGTCGGCGACGGGAAAGGAAAAGGAAAGAGAAATCAGAAGCAAAATGAAGGAACCCGAGAGGAAAAGAGAAAGGGAGATCGGCGGTGCCTGCCGATTTAGGCACCGCCATCGCCATTCTCGCCATGGCAAAGGTCGACCAAGGTGAAGGTGACCGGCGGCGAGGAAGAAAACGGAAAAGGAAGGAGGAAAGAAGGAAGGAACAGGCCGAACGTGAAGCCTCTAGATCCGATGCCGTCGCCGACAAGGGGGAGAAACGAAGGCCAGATCTGGTGTCCCCGCAACTTCGGCTAGCTGTGGGAGGCACGAAACAACGGAAAGGAGGACCGACGGTGGTCGAACTAGCTGAGTCTGCGGATGAGATCGAACCGGTCTGAACCGAAAAAAAAAAGAAAAGAAAAGAAAGGAAAAAGAAAGAGAAGGAAAAGAAAGAAAGGAAAGAGAAGGAGAAGAAAGAAGAAAGAGAAGAAAGAAGAAAAGAAAAGAAAGAAAGAAGGAAAGGAAAAAGAAAAAGAAGGAAGAAGAAAGAGAAGAAAAGGAAGGAAAGAAAAGAAAAGAATGGTAAGGAATTTAAAGATTTTGTTATATTCCATAGAAATTTATGGAATTTATTAAATTTCTTTCTAAGCGAATATGTGTATTAAATTGTGGCAGCATGGAAATGAGGCTAGTGGTGGAGTTTAGCTAGGCTCAGAAACACGCTAAGCTTTGGCGAATAGGTAAGATACTTCTATAAAGTAGTGGTAGTGTTATATTGTATGTTTTGGAATTTTGATTCTGATGATGAATGATTATTGAAATGATTGTTAAATGCTAAGAGGACTGATGGTAGGGGTCTTAATAAGAGATAAAGAAATTGTGAGAATCAACGGCTATGGTTATAATTGTGTTTTCCTTGCAGGAGGTTCAGTAAAAATTAAGCAGTTATGTTGCCGAGATTATTAGGAAAATGTTTGAGGAAAAAGATTAAGTTTCTCATATAAATGGAATCTTGGAAAGAATTATCGAAAAATAAGTATTGAAAGGACTTTATTGTATTGCCGGAGAATTGGATATTGAAATCGATGAGAAGGTAGATCGTTGAGCACGATAACATGATAAATTATATTGTTTAAGCCTTACAAAATCGATAAATCAAATTATCTTAATATCACAAAGTGGTGATCAAGTTGAGATTGAGGTGGAATATCTACTAGGTGGATCATGGATAAAAGTAACGATGATTATATATTATAACTTAAAAGAGAAAATTGAAGTTGTAATTTAGATGGTCGAATGACTGAATTGCGAAATTATCAACCGAGTGATGATTTCAGAATTGATAGATTCAAATAAATGGGCGTCACACATGTGATTATATGAATTTGATTATAACCTTGCAATAGGTCTCGAAAAATATTTACTCACATTTGAGTGACTTGGAGAAATTTGGAGTACATGATGAATGACCCATCTTAGTGGTATGATTGAGATGATGATGATAAGGAAGTAGATTGTGATATCTTATGGATATTTGATAGAACATACGTCTACATAAAAATGTGCCTGGACATATCGATATTAAATAGATGTGAACTGAGATTTTTGCAATAACATAGATAGTCCAAGGCGACTTAAATGATTGAAATACTGTTGATAGTGGAAATGGGCAAATTCGTTTAAGTGAGTAAATTGAAAACCAAAAATTGAAAAGAATGAGGTCTTATAGATAATTCTAACATGCTATTACATTCTACAGGCCATATGAAAAGTGAATTGAGGATTGTGATATGATTTTATGATAGTGAATGAAATTGAACCTCAAGTCGAAAATTTTGAATGTGTGCCAATAGGTCAAACCATAAATGGATTTGATAAGTGACTATTGATCTTGTGGTTCTGTGATCCTCGATGTCGACTTTGGAATAGATATCGAATGAGGATATTGGTGTTGCATAATTTCAGTATCTTGATGGCTATATAGAAATATGGTATTTAAATGCTCAAAGATACTAAGAGGATTCATACTAATGATGTGGTTCTAGTATCGATAATAAAATGTACAAATGAACTGTTATAGTCGATAACTATTGAGAAAGGTTATTGGATACCGAATGGTTTGAATACCAAGTGATTTGATAACTGAATAATTGAATACCGAATGAAATGAATATTGAATGATTTGAATATTGATTTATTAATTAGACAAAAAGAAAGTTTTGAAACCGAATAATTGATAGTGATAAATTGAGATGAATTGCTTCACTGTATTAGACGAAAATATTGCTTATATCGATATTTGAAAATAGTACCAAAGTTGCATACTGAAAAGGTTTTATAGCATTACCTTTAAGCATGACTTGCTACCACTAGAGATGTTATAACAACATTTATATGAATGCTATAAAGTATAGATTAATTTTAAAAAGAAAGTATACGGTATATAAATATTTTTATACATGAAATCTCTTTAAGAATTGTACCATATGCCTTACATGATTTTGACATGAAAAGTTAAAAATTTGGTACTGGCCATTAACCTGCGAATCCACTTTGTTACTTTTGAGGTATACATTTTTGTAAATCTCTTGTTTACATGCACAAACTTTAATTAATATACAGTACGTATGTTGCTCAGTGAGTTGGGATGTAACTTAGAGATGTGATAAAGCATTGTATAGAGGATCAGTGAAATTAGAGTAGTAACTACACTGACACCGAATACAAGCCTTAAAATGAAAAAGAAAAATTTAGTCCTTAAATTTGTAGACTAAGAAAAAGTATGAATATCAAATGAATGTCGTGGCCTTCGGGTTGTGACAGATTTAATGGTATCAGAGCACGGTTTGTCTAGTACGTGTCGGTCTAGTTGAGACTGTGATAGTGTTACATCCCATGTATTGTGTAATGTCTACATGTAAACTTGCTGGTAATCGATTTATACCAAGATTAGTACACTATTGGTATGGGTGATGCCAGTCGATGGCTTATGGAAAACAGACTGGGCCTTGACATAAAGGATGCCAATCAATGGCCTATTAAAATGGTTTGGGAATAGTTATGGATGGTATCGATATTGTATGGAAGAATTGCGTATCACCTCAAAGGAATGAGATATTGAACGATCGAGAATGATTGATTGTGGCATGTTAAATTTTGAAGATGATAGAATGATCGCATATGATTGTGGCATGTTAAATTTTGAAGATGATAGAATGATCGCATAGGAGATGATCGATATGTAAACTGAGAAGGATTGAAAGAGGTAAAGGAATCGCCAATGAAAATAATCAAACAAAAGTATATGGCTTGATTTAAAGTACAATCCCACCTTAATTATGATGACTATTGGGAATTGAAATTATGATTTCGAATTATAAGGGAACACGAATATGAAGCAGTTCCTGAATTTAAGACTGAAAGTGATTTCACTTTGGTTTTCACATGATTATGGTTAGATGTAATATCGAGTCAAATTCGACAGATGAAATATAATGATTCTCAAAGGAGTAAATAGATGAATTATATGATTTACTAATAGTTATGTAAATGAAAAAAAAATGATATATATATATATATACACACACACCTTGGAATGGTGAAATTGTATGGATAACATGGTGACAAAAATTGATGATTTTATTAGTCACCTATGGAATCTAAATTAAGAAAAGATTTCATGTTCAAGTATATTCTAAGACCTAAGTGATATCAAGTATACCAAAAGAATAGGAGATGTAATAATAATACTACATGAAAAGAGATATAGAGAAAATGATTGATAAATGTTGCATTTATGGCAAGAGATGATTAACAGTAAAGTCTGCAATGAGGTGCAGCCTTGATGAAATAAATGTGAAAATGAGTATTGAGGATAACAATGAAGAGTCTATAAGAGATATGATGATATTGAAGTGATTATAGACTGGTTGATCAAATTGAATCACTTTTCCATTATCAGGCTCCTAAATTTTCTAGTGCCATAGTCGAAATATACGTATGAAACGATGAGAATGTATGTGAAGTTCCAGTGAGCGTTATATGTGATGGAATCCCTATTTGCCATATGCTTATGGGAAATAGCAAAAGGCTTTGGGATTCCAAATTTATTGACGGCATCGCTCCATACTGATGTAAATATTTAAACGTAGTAAGGAAAACGCTCGAAGATATGTTGAGAGAGCGGATGCACGAGATTTGAAAGCTACTGGAACAATTACATACTAGTGATTAATTCAAGTAAATTATGGTTATCAAACCATATTGACTTGGCACCAAATGAGAAAAAAAATGATGAATGATGAACAGTATGAATCAGCCATGATTCAAAGAGAGATGAAAATTGTTAACTCCCGAATAAAAAAGGAATGTAAGGGAGTATAAATATATGATGAAAGGCGATATGTAGTGGTATCAAAAGTGATTCTAATGTTAAAAATATGCTGACAGTATTATTTAAAAGATGATATAGAGGACACGAATCATAAATATACGGAAGCATACCATCTCTAAATCTAAGTTAAATTCGGAGGACCGAATTTCTTAAGGTGGAGAGAATGTGAAGACCATGAAATTTCGAAAATAAATAGTAAATATCCGGGAAATTTAATTTGGATAAATGGAAATTCAAATTAAATAAGAAATGAAAATGGACATAAGTATTTTGGATATTAAGAAATCCAAATCTAAGAAAATAAAAATGCGTATAAGGATATATATTTATATAATTAGATTATATAAATATATATATGTTTTTAAATAAATACATATATATGTATTATAGTATATGTATTATAAAATATATATACTATTTTATATTAAATAAATACATGTGTATATTTTTACATACAATTATGTATATAAATAAATATAAATGAAATATATATTAATTTTAATTAAAGTATATATATTGTTAAAATAAAATATATATTATTAATAATAAAATTATATATATAATTATAAATATAATTATATGTATATATATAAAAAAATAAAACAGAATGGGAATCGGGAAAATCCGATTCCCCTATTTTCCTTCTGTTTATCCAACAAAAGAGAAACAAATGGAGAAGCCGACCGACGTCGGCCGAGTGAGGGAAGAAGGAGAGGAGGCGAGGTTGCTGGCGAGCCGAGAAGAGGAAGCCGACGCCGGTGACGGGAAAGGAAAAGGAAAGAGAAATCTAAAGCGAAATGAAGGAACCCGAAAGGAAAAGAGAAAGGGAGATCGGCGGTGCCGGCCGATTCAGGCACCGCCACCGCCACTCCTGCCACCGGTGAAGGTCGACCAAGGTGAAGATGACTGGCGGCGAGGAAGAAAATGGAAAAGGAAGGAGGAAAGAAGGGAGGAAGAGGCCGAACGTGAAGCCTCCAGATCCGGCGCCGTCACCGACAAAGGGGAGAAATGGAGGCCAGATCTGGTGTCCCAGCAACTTCGGCCAACTGTGGGAGGCACGAACCAGTGGAAAGGAGGACCGACGGTGGCCAAACCGGCTGAGCCGGCGGATGAGATCGAACCTGTTCAGACAAAAAAAAAAAAAAAAGAAAGGAAAAAGAAAGAGAAGAAAAAGAAAGAAAGGAAAGAGAAGGAGAAGAAAGAATAAAGAGAAGAAAGAAGGAAAGAAAAGAAAGAAAGAAGGAAAGGAAAAAGAAAAGAAGGAAGAAGAAAGAGAAGAAAAGGAAGGAAAGAAAAGAAAAGAATGGTAGGAAATTTAAAGATTTTGCTATATTCCGTAGAAATTTATGAAATTTATTAAATTTCTTTCTAAGCGAATATATGTGTATTAAATTGTGGCAGCATGGAAATGAGGCTAGTGGTGGAGTTCAGCTAGGCTCGGAAACACGCTAAGCTTTGGTGAATTGGTAAGATACTTTTATAAAGTAGTGGTAGTGTTATATTGTATGTTTTGGAATTTTGATTTTGATGATGAATGATTATTGAAATGATTGTTAAATGCTAAGGACCCATAACTGATGGTGGGGATCTTAATAAGAGATAAAGAAATTGTGAGAATCAACGGCTGTGGTTATAATTGTGTTTTCCTTGCAGGAGGTTTAGTAAAAATTAAGCAGTTATGCTGCCGAAATTTTTAGGAAAATGTTTGAGGAAAAATATTAAGTTTCTCATATAAATGGAATCTTGGAAAGAATTATCGAAAAATAAGTATTGAAAGGACTTTATTGTATTGCCGGAGAATTGGATATTGAAATCGATGAGAAGGTAGATCGTTGAGCACGATAACGTGATAAATTATATCGTTTAAGCCTTTTAGAATCGATAAATCAAATTATATTAATATCACAAAGTGGTGATCAAATTGAGATTGAGGTGAAATATCTACTAGGCGGATCACGGATAAAAGTAACGATGATTTTATGATGTAACTTAAAAGAGAAAATTGAAGTTGTAATTTAGATGGTCGAATGACAGAATTGCGGAATTATCAATCGAGTGATGATTTCAGAATTGATAGATTCAAATAAATGGGCATCACACATTTGATTATATGGATTTGATTATAACCTTGCAATAGGTCTAGAAAAATATTTACTCAAATTTGAGTGACTGGGAGAAATTTGGAGTACATGATGAATGGCCCATCTTAGTGGTATGATTGAGATGATGATGATAAGGAAGTAGATTGTGATATCTTATGGACATTTGATAGAACATACGTCTACATAAAAATGTGCCTGTACATATTGATATTAAATAGATGTGAACTGATATTTTCGCAATAACATAGGTAGTCGCAAGGCGACTTAAATGATTGAAACACTGTTGATAGTGGAAATTGGCAAATTCGTTTAATTGAGTAAATTGCCAACCAAAAATTGAAAAGAATGATGTCTTATAGATAATTCTAACATGCTATTACATTCTACAGGCCATATGAAAAGTAAATTGAGGATTGTGATATGATTTTATGATAGTGAATGAAATTGACTCTCAAGTCGAAAATTTTGAATGTGTGCCAATAGGTCAAACCATAAATGGATTTGATAAATGACTATTGATCTTATGGTTCTGTGATCCTCGATGTTGACTTTGGAATAGATATTGAATGAGGATATTGGTATTACATAATTTCAGTATCTTGATGGCTGTATAGAAGCATGGTATTTAAATGCTCATAGATACTAAGAGGATTCATACTAATGATGTCATTCTAGTATCGATAATGAAATGTATAAATGAACTGTTATAGTCGATAACTATTGAGAAAGGTTATTGGATACTGAATGGTTTGAATACCAAGTGATTTGATCACTGAATAATTGAATACTGAGCCAATTGAATATCGAATAAAATGAATATTGAATGATTTGAATATTGATTTATTATGTGAGACCCGATTTTATTACACTGTACACTATACTTTGAAAATTCTTGATGGTGGAATTAAATTATTTAGTGGAATTAAATAAAGACTGAATGAATTTCCACTCTCAAATTGGAATTATTGAAAATATAAAGTATAGTATGGTGTATAAGAGATGAGACAAATATTGAATGATGAATAGAAAGTATGGCATGGGATGAAGGAAGTAAGTGAAATTAGAAAATTTAGAATGGAAGCATTATTTTCATAGTATTAAATATCAATAAATATATTTATAAGAGCAAAAAATTATTTATTGATCATGTGAATTATTTTGATTGGATAAAGTATGCCTTAAGAGAGGCCAAAGTAAAGCAAGAATGTGCAGCCAAAGAATTGTGCACTGCACTTTAGTTTTCCTCCCATGGTGAGACACGGCTAGAAGCAAAAATAATTTTGTGATCTTTTTGTGCTATAAAAATGGGATAAATAATAGAGATAAAGAGGAGATTATTGATAAGATATAAGGCTGGAAAATCATTCGCTGAATTACATATAGCAAAAGAGGCCAAAAAGAAACAAGTCAAACCGTGCAGCCCACTTCACGCCATTTTCCTGCTGCTGTAGGTATGTTATACGGCTGGAAATATTTAAAGAGAAAAAAAAAACAAAAAAAGGAAAAAGAAGAGAAAAGACAAAGGAAATTAATTTGAGAGATACATGGCTGAGTTATTGGCTGAATTATACTTTAAAAGTAAACAAGATGAGTCAAAAACGTGGAGCAGAAAACAAGACTCCATACGTTACTTGTAGTTGTAAGTTGCTTAGCTGCAAATATATATATATATATATATATATATATATATATTAAAGGAAAGGCAATCACAATTTTTATAGTATAAAAGTGTCATATAATAGATACTTAAAAGAAGAGGAATTAAAGTTTAACATGGCTAAAATCTTATTGGTTGAAGTGGATAACAAGAGGAGCAAAGAAAAGAAGTGCAGCAAACTAAATTATACTTGCTGCCATAGTACCGATTTCAGCTGAAATTTTTAAAGGATTTTGACCAGAAAAATTGATAGAATAAAATACCAAATAAGTAATAAGAAAGGAAGAGAAGTAGTAATAACATGTGCATAATTTTTATTGGATAAGAAAACTACAAAAAGGAGAAGCAAAATGGTCAAACCGAACAGCTATAAAATCCCTCTCCACCGTTCCTTTATGCTGCAGAATTCTTCAAGTTTTAATGCATGAAAGACATAAAATGACGAGAGTAAATAGATAAGAAGCTAAGTGGCAAGGTGCTATTGGATGGCTTGAATAAAAAAAAAAAGAGACTAAACTCATCAATTTATATCATCTTCTCACCGATACTTGCTGCCCACGAGAAAACAGAACCTTGTTTCATTTTAGTGTTCTGTTCAGCAACCGATTTTCCAAGGAAACTTAGCCAAATTGTAGACTCTTGATACATAACTACTTAAGCTTCATCATCAACCCTTCCTACATCATTTAAACCATCAAAGAAAGAAGAGAAGAGGGCTGAAATTGAAACAGAAACTTGTTCTGTTTTGGAATACTTCATTCGGTTAAGGTAAGTTTCAATGATTTCCATGGTTTTGTTAATATTCAATGATATATTTCTATGTTTCTAAACATGAGAAGCATGATTCTAGTGTTGATTTTAGCTAAATCAAATTAAATCATGGAAGTAGCATAAATCTAGATCTTGAAATAGATTTAGAAGAATAAAGGAATTATGTTAGAAATGATATAATGATGATGAGAAATAAGTTGTGGACTATAGATAAGTTGATTAGAAGCTTGAAAACCATGAGAGGATGAAGAATTAAAAATCTAGTTAGTTCAAGGATGGTTCGGTTGGCATGAATAGATAAAGAAAAGTTTAGTTTCATGCAAGAAGAAGTCAAGGGGAAGCTTACGTGGACTAGCTCACCAATTTGAAACAAGAATTAAGAAAAAGGTTGAAAATCAAGTGGATGGCCATAAAGAGGGTTTCGGCCATAAATTCTTTTAAGCATCAAAATATGCTAAATTCTATGAGTAATAGAAAAAAAATTTATCATAGAAATTTAAAGAGAAAGAAACCGAAAAAGAAGCTAATATGAAAAAGTTGAGTTTTACCACCAGTATAATTTATACTGGTTGTGCATATATTATGACATTAGTGGCTGCATTCTATGAAAGTTAGTGGCTCAAAATTAAGAGGAAAAATATTAATAATTTTTGATAAAATTATTTTGCAGCCGGGAGTTACGAGTTTCGATGAACGTAACCGGGACGATTTTTTTCATAAGACTGATAAGGGGGGAGTGTGTGAGTTGTAGTGATATAATGAATTGCATGTTTTCTTGAGCTAAATTTTCTAAGAATATTGGATGCATGATTTGGTTTGAAAACATGCAAAATCTGTGGTTGAAAAGCTAGTTTATATACTGTGACTGTGTGTAGGAGGTTAGGAATCAGCAGCTATTATGCTATCGGAAATTTTCCAAAAATATTCTAAAATATTCCAAAATATTTTAGAAACATGCAATGATTTAAATGAGAAATTTTGACTATAGTTTCCACCAATTTTCCATAAATTGGAAGTTATGAGAAAGTTTTAAAATTAAATATTCATGTTTTATATTTTCATTAAAGTGAGAAACTAATTATGTTTTATATGATATTAAATATTCAAAATGAATATTTATTGTGTTCTCACTTAATACATGAATATTTACCGACTGATTTACGGTATGTGAAAATGAGAAATAAATACCTTTTTTTGGAAATAATTACTTAAATAAATGATGTGATTCATGAGATTTCCTTAAAGGTATTTTTATGAGAAAATGAATGATTTTATACCTTTATGGAATTAAGTGATGATTTTATTTATTTTATAAATTCCATAAAGGTGGTGATATATGAAAATGTGAGAGCCTTATGGATAAACATGAAATATTTCAAATTATTTTGAATAAGATCCATAAAGGTTATGGTACGGTTTTTATATTGTTTTGAGACTTAGGCCCCGAGTTTCATGCATCATACTGTTACTGTTACTGTCACGTGGCTGATTGACCCGCCAGTCATTAGCGTCCCGGATGTCACTTGGCAAGTATACACTGAGGGCACCCTATAGATCATGGCCATAGATCTCACTGTATACTGTTATTGTGTCCCTTCGTGGACGATTACTGTGTCCCTTAGTGGACAATGATAGCATGATTTAATTGTAAGGTGATGCCTAGTCTCAACTTACTGATTACTGTTTACTGAAGAGATTTATTGAATTCTGTTTTACTGTACTGCACTTGGGATTACTGTTTATTGAATTGAACTGTATCGAAATACTGTTTTGCTGAACTGTACTGAACTAAAAGCTACTGATTACTGTTTATTGAACTAGTAGCTACTGACTACTGTTTACTGAACTGGTAGCTATTGATTTTGGTTTACTGAACTGAAATCTATTGATTACTGTTTACTGAACTGAATTATACGAAATACTATTTACTGAATTGAAAGGAAATTTACTGTTATCGAGAAAGAATACTTTGAAAATTATTTCTAAAATAGAAATAATTACTGAACTATTATCCAGTGATTTGGATATTTATAAGCTATTGTACTGAAAAGACTGTTTACCGTAACTACTATTTTACTACTGTACTGTCACGTGTTTTAAATTGTTACTGAAATGGTGGAAATTAAAGGATTTATTCCATTTAGATTTATGGAAAAATAAATATTTTCCAACATATAGGTTTCGTTATATCAAGCAGCATACGACTCCTTTACTGAGCATGTGGTTTGCTCACCCCTTACTTTCAAACTTTCCAGATTAATCACGAGGATTATTTGATGGCTTCTTCAGTTAAATATAGCTGCGAGTAGCCTACTGGGACAAAGAGCATGAAAATTTAAAGGTACAGTCACTTCTCTTATATATTCAGACACTTGTATACAATATTACATTATTGTAAAATAGAAATAGGGGATGTATAGTGTATGGAATATTGAAAAAAATTTTATATTCCGAATTTATTGAATAAATGTTCACCATTTATTACTGTTAAGGATCAAGTGTTAAAGGCATCATAGACAACCCAACAGGTAAAAATGTGTAAAATACTAATAAATATTGTGTAAAAATGTATACTCAGACTGTTACATATTGCTTAGACAAAAAGAAAGTTTTGAAACCGAATAATTGATGGTGATAAATTGAGATGAATTGCTTCACTGTATTAGACGAAAATATTGCTTATATCGATATTTGAAAATAGTACCAAAGTTGCATATTGAAAAGGTTTTATCGCATTACCTTTAAGCATGACTTGCTACCACTAGAGATGTTATAACGACATTTATATGAATGCTATAAAGTATAGATTAATTTTAAAAAGAAAGTATACAGTATATAAATATTTTTATACATGAAATCTCTTCAAGAATTGTACCATATGCCTTACATGGTTTTGACATGAAAAGTTAAAGATTTGAATGTTTTATGAGACTGTAGGCACCCTAAAAGAATTAAACTCAATAAAGCATAGTGGAAACCGCCTAATTGGAGATTTACTCATTAGGCAGAGATGCTTGTCCAACAATAGTCGTGGACAGGTCTCAGTCACGCCTGATCAGTGGGGCTAAGAGAGATGAGGTCTATGGCCATAGATAGCGCCCTAGTTGGTTTCAAGGGGATGATGACATGATTTTCACTGCTAGCTACAGTGATTTAAGTCTTTACTGATAGAGTGATAGGGATCTAGCCTAGTCTCTAACCGATATGATATGAAGTCTAGAGTATGATTTTATTGATATGAACTCTAGACTTGACATGATTTATACAGTACATGAGACATGTTCGAAATGAAATATGTTTTGAAATAGTACATGTTTTAAACATGTTTTAAAAGTACATGTGATATGATTTCGACACTTATATGATTTATATATGATTTTGTGTCGAACTTGGCATGATATGCAGTCTAGAGTATAAATTGATTTGATATGAACTCTAGACCTGATATGACTTACAGTTGTAGACACCCCATTTTGTCCGAGGTCTTTAATATTTTTGGGCCAATTAGATTATTTTCTTTAATCCGAGCCTCAATTCTCCCGTGAGTCCAATGTTCTTTCATTTCACCTTTGATTTGAGTTTAATTAGACTTTCGGATATGAAACTAATGATTTTGGACTTAAGATTAGATTTGGACTTTAGGCCCGATGATTTAAAAGACCAATTTTTATATTTAAATTTAATTTTTAATATATTTTTACATTTATTAAGGAAAAATAAAAAAATGAAAATTGAAAAAATCAAGGAAAACAAAAAGGGGGAAAGTCAAACTTGTATCACAAATTGTGGAATAAAAATCAAATCTTTTGGTTTTAGAAGCTTTAGACAAATCTAGAATTAATTAAAAGAATCAAATTAGAATTTGTTTATGGAAAGCTTTAAAAGAAAATATGTCAACATTGAGATTATGAGATTAATTAGTAGGAAAGAATCAAGGAAAATGAAGACTAATTAAAGGATTCTAGGTCATATTAAAATAAGGAGAGAGGCGGCAATTAAAAAAAAAAAAGAAGAGGTCTTGGCAACTGAGCATTTTGCCGGAACCCTACTATTTGCTACTGTTTCATTCATTCACCGCCACCACCTAGCACCACCATCACCATCATCAAACCGAGTATCTGCACCTCAAGTTTCCTTCATCATCATGCCTATCTTCACCCTCTGCCATTGTCTTTGTTCAGGCTATTAAACCAGTCAAAACGAAAGCCATTTGCTTCTTGCCGCCACCTAGTTGCCATAGCCTGCTGGCCATCGTTGCCTATCGCTGTCTAGAACTTCAAAACCGAGCCAGCCTATGCCATCCAAACAGCTACTATCCTTGCCATCATTAAACTGCTTGCTACGTGGTGAAGAAAGAAACTGGTGTTCAGAGTTTCCAAAACCAGTGAGCTGCTATATGTAATGTGGTGAGAAATCAGAGCCAAACGTGGTGTAAAGCTGTTGGAGATTGAGAATTGAAGCAATAAACTGAAGCAAAATCGGGATAAGTCAAAACCGAAAGGAGGAAATAAAGGTAAAACAGCAGAACCGTGTGTAGTTGAGGACTACGTGAAAGGAAAAGAAAAGAAGAGAAAGCCTTGATTCCCTGATTTTTTTCTGTTCCTGCCGGAAAACCAAACTGAGCCCAATTGTGCACCCTGCACTACTGCCTTGCATCAAAGTTCCTTGTGACCTCACAGCTTTGTTCATCATCTTCATCATTCCTGCATTGAACCGAAGTCTGCTTAAAAGTCAGACCGTAGCCGTGTAGTACAGGTTGGAGGAGAACTTGAAATCGTGAATCATTTGATGCGTGGTGAGGAAGAATTCGCATGCTGTTGATCATCAAATACTGGGCTGCCATTAACGTGAAAGGAGAAAAAGTGAAGAAGAAAAGAGAAAGGAAGTGCCGTCGGTCACTATACAAGTCTGCTAAAGGTGACTTTGTCTTTATATTGTTAATCTATTATCATTTATGTTGGCTCTACCGAGAGGGGGGGTGAATCGGTTTTTCTAGTTATTTCTACTTTTCTTAACTCTTAATGCACAATCAAAGTCAAATAAGCAATAATGAAACAAATGCAGTAAATAAGAGTAAGGGAAAGAGAAACAAACACAAGGTTTATAGAGGTTCGGCCAATCTCTTGCCTACGTCCTCTCTCATTGAACTTCTTGTCAAGGTTTTGATTCACCTCTTCCTTGAGAAAGCTTACAAACCACTTGAAGGTGTGGCAAGACCTCTTACAATTTCTCTTAGGACTTTAGAAGTCTCCTTCTAATCCTCTACCCTTGTAGTATTCCCACACTCTACAATATCAGACCTTACAAGGATAGCTCACCCCTTTGAATATCTGATTTTTTCAGTGGATGGGTGAAGAATACAGAAAACACTCTCACAAAATTGAGTTACAATAAGATTTTCAGATTTCAGATTCTCTCTTGAAGCTTGAATACTTTGGAATGCTTGTTGTGTCTCCAGACTTCATAAATGTCACTATTTATAACCCACCAAACGGATAGAACAGTTGGTGAAGCATTTAATGCATTTCTTCCCATTGAAACCCTCAAAAACTAGCCGTTACTGCATAGTCTCGTCCAAAGGGATCGATCCCTTCACCAAAGGGATCGATCCTTTTTATCCAGAACTTGTTCCTGGAGCTTTATCATGCTTACTGTCAAAATGGGATCGATCCCTTTACCAAGGGGATCGATCCCTTTGAACCAGAATCAATTTCCTGCACATCTTTAACTGCAATTTGAGATAGTTTGTGGTTTTTGTGATTCTAAGTCAGTTCAAAAACTTCTAACACTTTTCTTAAGAGTATTTACTGACTTTTCAGTTGAAATCACAATCCAAAACTTGTTTGAAATATATTCTATTATTGAGTTCATTCAAAGCAAATTTACTTAGAGAAAAATCATTTTTACGCTTACTTGAATTTTGTCATTTCAAAAGACTTGTCAATTTAAAGCTAACAATCTCCCCCTTTTTGATATGACAAAACTTAAGGTAAATTTGCTTAGAAAATGGGATTGCTTAAATTTTTGAAAATAATGCTCCCCCTTAATATTTGCTCCCCCTCAAAGTTAGCTTCCCTTTTTAAGTACCAAGATTAATTTATCACATTAATTCTCCCCCTTTTTGTCATAGCAAAAAAAAAAATGATATACTCCCCCTCAACGATAATAAGAATCATGGAGAATTGGTTAGTCAATGTAAAGCAAGAGGGCAATGAGATATATTGAAGATCATAAACAAACCATGACAGAATGAGAAAATAACCAGAAGTATATAGCAGGCCATATCACAGAGGTTCAAACATCTAATAAAGTTTACACAGACAAAGATAAATTCTGACAGTGAAGGTCAACAAACATAGCACAGAGGTTCAAACATCTAAGCAGAATAAGGTAAATGCACACCCTACACACAAAGAACAAAATCAACGCCTGGGAAATGTCTGATGATACTGATCCACGAAGTCCTCATGCTGCATGCGGATGTCTTGGACTTCATCAAATAAGGCTGCCTGTGTAGCCTCTATGGTGTCAAGGCGAGCGTCGACATGATCAAAGCGTTGAGTAACAGTGGCCTGGAGGTTTTGAAGCGATAGCATGATCTGGTCAAGAGAGACCGAGGTCGAGGCGGATGGGGCTGAGGATGTGGCTGCGGCAGGAGCTGTCTCTTCGTCGTCGCCTTCATCACCGCCTTCGTCCGGATCATGTGGGGGAGATGCTGGAGCACCATGGGCCTTTTCCCAAACGATGGTATCACCTTGCTCACGAGAGTACCATCCAAGATTATGCAAAGTAGCAAGGTTGATGGTGTGGCCTGCCTCTGGAAGGACGCCAGGCTCACACGAACAGTCGATACCGTAGTCGAGGAGGTAGAAGGCAAGGTGTTGGGGGAAGACAATTGTCTGAACTTTGCCAAGAGCAATCTTGATCCAATCGTGGAGAATGAAATGGAGAAGATCCGGTCGATCGCCATCAGGTGAGTGAATGTGATGAAGCCAAAACCGATCAAGTCTCCGGAGTTGGGAATATTCGGTGCCAAGTGGGCGAAGATTCCAAGAGATGATGATGTGGAGAAGACGAGCAAAGACAGGAAGGTCACCCGCACGATCATTGACGATATTGAATTCTAAGGGGACGTTGACATTTTCACGTGCAAGTCCATGCTCCGGAATTCGAAAGGCATGGGAAAGGGAATCTTTAGTGATTTCAACATCCCGACCCATAACAAATGATTGAATTCCTACTGCCTTACATGGGTTATTAGGCGAATAAATAACTTTGGCATTGGAAAAGAAAGCTCGAATGATGCTCATAGGAACCGGAGTGTTGATTTGGAGAAAGTATGTCCAATGGAAGGCTTCAAATTTGGCCAAGTAGGGAAAGTGAATTGACTCCAAAAAACCGAAGTCAATTGGGCGGCAGTGCTTGACGCGCATATGGGCAAAGAGGGTATGATAACGTTTTTTCTCGTCCGCATTCCGAAAGCAGCGATTAAAGGCGGTTGGAACGGAGGCGGAGGAAGAGGAGGGATGTGATCTTTTTCGAGGGACAGCATGTTTGACTTTGGGAGCCATGTGAAGAAAGAATGATAAGGGAAAATTCAAAGAGGCATTTTGTCGAGCAGGTGATGGGCACAGGTTTGGGGAACTGTGGGGAATGTGTGTGAGCAATATGATCGAATCAATCAGCTGAGAGCCACAACCCAATAAGCAATTAACAATTAGGATAAGGAATTTCTTATGAATAACTACAACTAGGCTAAGAAAAATCCTTGGAAAAGACTAGTTTGTCATATTAATTAAAATTAAGTTTGTCAAAGTAATGAATAATTAGAAATTAAGAATTAGTAAAATTAATTTAGAAACAAGATCAAATGAAATAATATCAAATATTCATTATTCCGACGATGGAATTTTAAAGGTACTGCGCTTGAGTAGTACTTTTAGATATCTTGAGGTGAGGAGGTTCTTTTTAAGTCTTACTAGCTTGATGGAAGATTTAAAAAGATATTTCCAATATTTAAAACTCAAATTTATTAAAAATTGAAATAAGAATTAATTAAAAGAATTAATAGTTAAATTGGGAATTAAGAGTCATAGAAGTTAATATATTTAGAAATAAAATAGAATAAAATAATATAACTATAAATATTCCGACGACGGAATTCTAAAGGGATTACGCTTGAGTAGTACTTTTAGATGTCTTGAGGTGAGGAGAGTTCTTTTAAGTCTTGCCAGCTTGATGGAAGATTTAAAAGACATTTCCAAGATTTAATAAATTTAATTATAAAAAATAAAAATTAAATTAGATTAAAAATAGTAAATTAAAATTAAGTTTATTATAATAAAGAATAAAGATCAAATTAATAAATTAGAATTAAAATTAGAAAAGAATTAAAATAAATAGAAATTAAATTAAATTAAATATTTTAATAAATGTGAATTATTCCGAGGATGGAATTTAAAGGAAATTGCACTTGAGTAGTTTCTTTAAAAATTCCTAAGGTGAGAAAGTTTCTTTAAGGTCTTACCAGCTTGATGGAAGGTCTTTAAGAAAATCTTCAATATCAAATAATTCATGTTTATTTAAAGATATAAAAATATATGAAATAATAATTTATATAAGAAAATAATAACAATAGAATAAAATAAGGTAAAATAATAAATGGAAATTGGATAGGAGTCAAAATAGGGTCTGCATAAAATATCTAAACAACCCGACGACGGAGCCTCTTCAAGAAAGGCGATTGGTCCTACTTGAATACTCTTGAGGTGAGAAAAACTTTTAAGTTGTCCAACCAGCTTGATGGAGGAGACTTAAAAGATTTTTCAATACTTAATCATATCGAAATTAAAGTCAAAGGCAAAATTAGGATAACCTTAGATTATTTGGTACCATTTTAGGATGGGCGTTGTGAGGGTGCTAATCCTTCCTCACACGTAACCGTACTCCCGAACCCTAGCATCTTTGAACGTAGACCAAGTCTTATCCTTAGTTTGAATAGGTGACCAATTACAGTTAGGTTAGAATGGTTGGTGGCGACTCCATATTTTTGTGTCTAGCTATTAGGTTTTTCGAAACTTGATACGTTATGACAACAGTATAAGAAAAATGTTTTAAAACTGCACATGTTTTAGACATGCTCTAAAAAAATGAATACATGATTTGAAATTGTACATGTTCCTGTCATACCTTAAAGGTAAATATGAAACGAATTGAAAATTCATTTGTTGAGCATGTTCTAAAGTATATATATGATATGATTTAAAATGATAGCGGTTCATACAGTGAAGTTACATAAGTTGCCTACTAAATCATGACATAATAATATGCTTTTTACATAAGATATGTTATGACCTTATATATTTCAAAAACATGAAGAATATATGAGTAGCATCATGACTCGTTGGTAATGATATTTCGTCTACATGATGTCATAATATGATATGATACATGAATATTGAATATACCCAAAGAGAATTATGACTTCATAACACCGTGATCATGATCCTCAATATGGGAAGTGATATGAGATGATAGAATATAGAAGTATGATTATGAAATAAAAAGTGATTTGATACGATATCTCAATTGGACATGATGTACTATGAGATTGATGAGAGTATGGACTAATAGTATATGATATTCAAATTGGACACGACATATTGTCGTGCGATGCATTATAGTATAAAGATGAGAAGACTGAAAAGTAATTAAGTTGATTTATATAGAGATCTGAGTGATAGACAGATAATAGGAATTGAGATAACAAAATATTATCGATGGAAATGATGAATTGTAATTGTAAATTTGCAGGTTTAAGCACTGCGGTTAAGACAGTATAATCCTACTCCTGATTTATTTTAGTATCTTACTGAGCCATGGTTTTATTACCCCATTAAATTTTATCTCTTTTCAGACTATTGAAGTTAAAATCTACCATCAGAGCTTTAAGTGGGCCTTCGGAGACGGTATTACAGGTTTGGTACTGGCCATTATCCTGCGAATCCACTTCGTTACTTTTGAGGTATACATTTTTGTAAATCTCTTGTTTACATGTACAGACTTTAATTAATACACAGTACGTATGTTGCTCAGTGAGTCGGGATGTAACTTAGAGATGTGATAAAGCATTGTATAGAGGATCTGTGAAATTAGAGTAGTAACTACACTGACACAGAATACAAAGCTTAAAATGAAAAAGAAAAATTTAGTCCATAAATTTGTAGACTAAGAAAAAGTATGAGTATCAAGAGAATGTTGTGGCCTTCGGGTCGTGACAGTGGATCAACCAAAGTCCATACTTGGTTTGTATACATGGAGTCCATTTCGAATTTCATGGCTTCAAGCCATTTCTCAGAATTTGGACCCATAATTGCTTCTTTGTAGGTTGTAGGCTCATCATTATCCATGAGTAATACATCATTGTGTTGGGTAGTGAGAAGGTTAAGCTTCTAAGGCTCTTGATGTATCCTACTAGACCTACTGGGGCTTTGTTTTTTTGGAGCTACTTCCTGTTCCACAACATTTTATGGAACTTGCTCCTGTTCCACTAAAGGTTCAATGACATTTTGTGGTTCTTGAACCTCTTCAAGTTCTATTTTCTTCCTTTTAGTTCTTTTAAAAAGGAAGTCCTTTTCTAGAAAGACGTCGTACCAAGCCAAAAACACTTTGTGCTCTATGGGATTGTAGAAATAGTATCCTTTTGTCTTCTTAGGATACCCCATAAATATGCATTTATTAGATTTGGGTGTTAATTTGTCTGAGATTTGTCTTTTGACATAAGCCGCACAACCCCAAATCTTAAAGAAAAGACAGATTGGGCTTTTTCGTACTCCACATCTCATGTGGTGTCTTTTCAATTTTTTAGGAACATAGTTTATTGTGAATGCTATTGTCTTTAAAGCATAACCCCAAAAAGAGACAAGGAGATCAACCGGACTCATCATGGATCGAACCATATCTAACAAGGTCTAATTCCTCCTCTTAGATACATCGTTCCATTCAGGTGTACTAGATGAAGTGAGTTATGAAACTATTCCACACTCCTTTGGATGATCTATAAATTTAGTCTCAAATATTCTCCACCATGATATGATTGGATTGTCTTGATATTCTTGCCAAGTTGGTTTTGTACTTCATTTTTAAATTCCTTGAAATTTTTAAAAGATTTTGATTTGTTTCTCATTAGATACACATAGCCATATTTACTGTAGTCATCAGTAAATGTGATGAAGTATTAGAACCCTCCTCTAGCTTGTGTGGTTAATGGGTCATATACATTTATATGTATGAGCTCTAGTAAACCATTAACCCTTTCACTTGTTCCTGTAAAAGGAGCCTTGGTCATCTTACCAAGCAAACAAGATTTGCATATATCATATTATTCAAAATCAAATGAATCTAAGTGTCCATCTTTATGGAGCTTAGGTATGCAATTCTTATTTATGTGACCAAGTCTATAATGCCAGAAGAATGTAGGGTTAATCTCATTTTCCTTTGACCTCTTGGAATCAACATTGTATATGTGATTATCTATGTCTAAAACATAAAATCCATCCATAATGGAAGCACTATCATAAAAAATGTCGTTAAAGTAAATTGAACAACTATTGTTCATTATTTTAAAAGAAAAACTTTTCTTGTCCAAACAAGAAACAAAAATAATACTCTTGGCAATTGCTAGAACATAATAACAATTATCAAGTTCTAGAATTACGCCTAAAGGCAATGATAAATTAATAGCAACCATTGCTCCATTTCTAACTCGTAAGACCACTTCTCCCTTTGCAAGTTTTCTACTTCTTGTTAGGCCCTCTATATTTATGCAAATATGAGAACCACATTCGATACCTAATACCCAAGATGAAGAAGTAGACAAATTTATCTCAATCACATATATACCTAAGGTGGACATCTCATAACTTTCATGCCATGCTTGCTCTTGGAACATTTCCTTGAAATGTTTGATCTGATCAAACGGTTTCATATTCTCATGTTGATTATAAAGTTCAGAACTCATGCAAGCTAACATTAGGCGTTGTACGTCAGTGGCTTCATCCAAATGCTTCTGATAAGTTTCCTTATTAGCAGTAGAAGCATTCTATCGGGGTTAAGTAGGGATCGCTTACTCTAGAACATATAGCTTATTTTCCTAGGTGAAGGTTATCCTTAAATTTTTGTACCAGTCCAAGAAGTTTGCCTTAACCAACTTGTTATCCTTCTCAAGGATAGAATGTAGGGATAAGTTGTTGTTTGCCATTATAATTCTACAATCATATAAAATAAATATACAAGTAAGTAAAATTGTGATTAAAATCATTTAATTATGATCTTTTAATTAAATGAATTGCCCTTACTATTTTCATCAAGCTAATAACCCTCACTATCAACTGATGAAGCCTTTTAGCACTAGACTTCCTAGTGGGCCAAGATCTATATTTGGTCTCATTATGACTTTAGCTGAGCTTACGCGTCTAATGAGATTATTTAAGTAGACAACTCTTGTCAATTGCATTTGATGCAACTCCAGGATAGTTGGGTGAACAACTCTTGTTTTAACTCATCATATGGGTTAAAGCCCAACCTATGCCTCAAATCTTCATAGGTTTGATTGAGCCAATGCCCTAATTTGATTTAGTTAAGTCTGACCCAATACGCTTAGAGATAACTCTTATCTCATGCAACATGAATTCCTAAGATAGGTATGGCTTTGATTGAGCTAAAGTAGAACAATACCGAACAAAGTCTATTTCACATGCATCATATTGAAAGGCATTTTTATTTGTTATATTTGAATTAATATTTATATTGAGGAATTTTTAATTTCACCATCTCACCAAGCGTGCTTTTGTAACATATATGTCAACATATATAAGAAAAAGCATAAAATTAAACGTGACATGGTTACGAGGTTTCTATTACAAAAAACCTAGGGATACGTTGCTTTTTGAGTGCCTTCTCCTCAGTTTCCATTCAAGTGTTACCTTGGTTCACCTTGGCTCTGGACCATCTTGGCTCCAAATGTTGTACATTTTACAAGATAATCCTAATTTATCTATGTAACTATTACAAAAATAAATTACAAATAAAATCAAGGCTCGCAGACCAAATTTAAATCCATTTAAATAAATTACAACCCATGTAAACCTAGGCCTAAAACCATGCACCATGCATCCATCCATATCACATACAAATCAAGCATCAAGCATACATAGCAATATCACATATTAATTTGTATGCTTCCTAATTAAAATCTAATTTTAATTAATTATGGGTGTCAAGGGCTGTTTTAATTTAATTTTAATTCTCAAAATTCAATTTGGGCTTAATTGAAATTTTAATCTCATTAAAATATCAAAAGCCATTGCATAACTCTTATACAATTTAATATAGAAAATATTTTATTTTAAAACAAAAATTTTATCAAGATAACCTTTTTGAAATTTTAATCTCATTAAAATCTAAAATTCATTGGATAACTCTTATCCAATTTTTATTATTTTGAAAATATCTTTCTTTAAAATATATTTAATCGAAAACTCTTATCGTAATAACTTTTATCCCAATTTATTTTAATTAAATATGTTTTAAATAAATAAAATAATTAATTTTTTGGACAAGGGTGGCAATTATAGGGTTTCTGCAAAGTTTCTGTCAAATAATTTTGATAACTACTCTAATATCAATTATATTAGATAAAAACCTATAGGGTTTTTGTCAAAGAATTTTGATAACTATTCTAATATTAATTATGTTAGTTAAAAGCTTGTAGAGTTTCTTTAAAACAATTTTGACAATTACTCTTATATCAATTATATTAGATAAAAACCTGCAAGGTCTTTGTCAAACAATTTTAACAGTTATTCTAATGTCAATTATATTAGATCACAATCGACAGAGTTTACGCCAAATAATTTTAACAACATTTTGATTACAAGTTTGAAAAGAATTCTAACATGCAACTCTTAATTTAACAAATCCCTACAGGGTTTCTGTAAATCTATAATTGTCTAACAATTATTTTAGGTTGCCCAAACAAATTTTGAAAATTAAAATCAAATTTGTAACAACTTACAATAAAAACATCATCACCACGAATCAAATTCTCTATCTCGAAAGGCGTTTGCACACTGTCTCGGATACCACTGTAAGGTTTTATTGTCTCGGTTTATCATGTCATACACGAAAAAGAAGTAGCCCATTTAAAACAACAAAACCAAAAATCATCAAGATCATGCAACAAATTACTTTCGGGATAGAATCAACCTTTTTTTGTCTCACTCGTGTAGGGAAGTTCAACTTTTGAATTTGGCAACCTATGAATAGCCCTTGATTTATTGTTAACTTGAGACTCCTAGTTATGAGAAACCCTCTAATGGTATCTATATGAGTAAGATGCAAAGAGCTTTGCCTTGACAGGGTGTGACTGGAAGCAAAGGGAGGAAAAAGGGAATGTTTTACGAGTGATAGCTCTAAGAGGCAAAGCGGGTATCAAAAACATTTTGTCTAACTTTTAAACTTAATGTTATTTATGTAGTACCTCTTAACTAAGCCATAAAAAAGCCTTAGCCTTAGTCAAACTAGATTGGGTTTTTTGGGCCTTTTAAAATTATTTAATCCAAATCTAATTGACTCATATCTGATACTCCAACACAATTATCATAGATGGATCCTCTAGCCTTCCAAAGCATACTAGCTTAAAGAAGTTTGACTAATTACTTTATCTTCCTAATTTTTAGGACTAGAAATTAGATAGTTTTCATTTATGTAGGCACTTCGTTTTGTCTGGATATTTTAAATTTGAGCCATAGTGCTTAATTTTTATTTATGATTTTTTAAAAGTGTTTTGGAGCTTGTTAGACTTGATATGAGTGATACCAAAGGCTATTGGGCCTAGATATAAGTCAAATTAAAGGTCATTAGGCCTAAAGATAAACTAAGCCTAAGAGGAAAGAGGACTCAAATGGACCATGAAAGATCCACTATCTGATCATTTAAGCTATAGGTTTTAACAATAATTATGCGCAAGATAACTCATATAAATAGGGGACATTATCATCTTTACAATTTAAACTCTATTTGCTTACTGAAACTTTACCAAAATCCTGTCTGACTTAAGCATCGAAGTGCACGCGTAGGACCTTTGATCGTTTTCTTTCTTACAGAGTCCTTGAAAACAAGCTAGCATAAAGATCGAGATTCCTATTTCATCAAAATTTATTGTTGTAAATAGGCAACAACAATTGGCACTGTTTGTAGGAATCTAAAGAAAAAGCCTAGTTCAAAATTGAAGGCATGCAGCAATAGCCCCTTTCGCATAAGGTGCAAGGCTGCCCTTTCGCTAGCCCTCTCATATAGGTTGCAAGACAACCCTCCCGCCAACCTTCTCGCATGGGGTGACAAGGCAACCCTCTCGCCAGCTCTCTCGCATAGGGCCATAAGGCAGCCCTCTCACCGACCCCTCTCATTAGCCCTCTTGCATGGGGCTGTAAGGCTACCCCTTGTCAACTCTCTCGCTAGCTCTCTTATACGGTAGCCTTTCTTGCCAAGGCTAAGCGCACAACCCCTCTTGTGAAGGCCAGGCACGCAGTCCCTCTTGCCAAGTCTAGGTGTGTTTTCCCTCTTGTAACTCCTCTCGCTAAGGCTAGCCTCAGACTCATGAAAACCTTAGGCAGCAAGGACTAGACACACAGCAAGCTTAGGAGACGGGGCCCAAGCTCACAACAACTCCAAAGGGTAGAGCTCAAACCGGTGATAATACTTGGACCAAGAGCTACTGGTCAATCTTTACTCCAATTGTTTCACCTAATTCCACTTCAGTGTTGGTAAAGTTTAGATACGAATGGTGATAATCAGTTTTCCATATAACAGCTTACTAGCAAAATTGAATGGCTCCAAAGCCTTTTGGGATTGCCTCTCTCCTATGATCTTTGTGCTTAGTGTTTTGTCCGGATATCTTTCATACATATTTATATTTTCTTTCAAAATCAAAACCCAAGTCATTGAATACAAATAAGGGGATGCACAACAACCTCCCTCTCGTAAAAAGGGTTGCACAAATCATGCACAAACTAACTACAACATTTGCCTCATGAGATTATTCATCCTTTCCATTTGTAGCAATGACTTAAACTGTAATTAGATCATCCTTAGGATTTTGTTTATGATAAATTTTTCAAAGATGGTAGGAAAAAACGATTTAGCATCACAAGCACTATCATAAGCTAACCCTTTTCAAATATATAAAGATAAAAGAACGTGAATATAATTGCAATTGGTACGAAAAACGTCCATTAGATTCAGACATCTGCTATAGATGTAAACAATGCAAATTCTTCTTTCATGAGCAAAAACATTTAATCATCTTTTTTATTCTTCTCACCCTCTTCACTTTAACAATATCCTCAACAACAACTATTGCCATGCTTGTGAAGAACACATTTTCATTCGCACATCTACGAGCACTGGCTATGGATGTGAAATTTGCAACTTCTATCTTGATTTTCACTACGTTAAACTCTTTCCCACTATAAAAGAAAAGGGTCTTATCGAATCAAAAGTATGACTGGGCTAAGCACTTGTATTTTGGAAAGTTTATAAGGAAAGAGGATAGCAAAGACTTGGAACGCCAATCACTTAAAGCTGTATTGGCAGTAAATGTTCTGGTAGTTTATTTATTTATTTGATTCGATTAATTTATGTATTTAGTTTATAGATTTATTTCATTTCTTGTGGATTTTCTTATATAGTTATTTGTTTGATAAAGAAATCAAAGAATTCTCAATTCATAATTATGAGTTATGATATTTGTTACACATGATTGAAAGTCTTGTAATAGGAATAGGGAACCTGTGAGAACCACGATTCTCTAATAAACTCCTTAAGTCAAAGACTTAGTAAAAGAAAGAGCGATAGTTATTCGCTAAGATTCCCGAATAGTGGGTTCACTAAGAAATGGGACGTGGTACCCACGCGAGAGTCGTGATGACCTGAAATGGTTCTGAAAGAGTGGATTAGTATATATTTGAAGTTTGATCTATTCATAATGTACAATAGGTCTTAATTGGAGTTTCATTTGAAATACCGAAGGAAGTCATAGTTAATGTTATACTTTGTAAGTATAGCAGAAAATCGTAAAATGGGCCCCACAGAATTTTCCTTAACTCGGATGGACACGAAAGCGACAAATTGTTAATTTTGAGACTGAAGGATAAAATTTGTCAGAAGCCCACTTTTCGAAATACCTTCGTTTGAACCTACTTGGGTTTACGTGCAACAAATTCAAAAATAATGTTTTAAATGATGGGATTTTTAGATGGTAGTAGAAATTGTATAGTTTGAATTAATCATGGTTTTGTTGAACAAATGACTTTTGATATGAATGAGGTTTGAAAGATTGAAATTGGATAATGGTTCGATCTATTAATATAAGAAAGATTGATGATAAAGAAATGTATTGTGTAAATAAACTAGATTTGGATATTAAATGTTCTGTTTTGAACCTGTAGGAGGTCCCGTAATATAGAAAAGTTATGTTGCTGAAATTTCTACAAAAGCTTTAAATAGGAAATTGATTGTTTGAAAGGATTAAGATTTAAATGATTTTAATGATATGACCAAAAGTTATTGTAATAATTGAATAGATATTAGATCTGAAATGTAAGGTTATGAATGTATATTATGACCATATTATGATTGTTATAGAATAACTGATTGAATGTTAAAGAACAGTACCAAAAGAATTAGATTTAAAAGTTATAGTAACAATATAAAACTGGAAATAAATTGTAATGTCCGGAATTAGAAAATTCCCAACTACATTTTTCATTTTCGATACTATTTTTCTTATTCAATTATTTGGTATCAGTTGGTTTGTGTTCGATGTTGATGTAAGCTCAATATATAATTTTCATATCAATTATGTCTTCATACCCTTAAATAAATTAATCCATAGATAATAAATATAAATTCAAAATAAAATCTATAACATAATATTTAAAATTCTATTTATAACAATTCAAAATAATTACACCCCTCAAAATTTACATAAAATTTTTAATCAGTCATTACACTATCTACATCCCAATATTTACTTACTGTTGTTGTGCATATACTAGTATGAATATAAATGTAAAATTTTACATGCACCTGGCCACTGAGCACTTTAAACTTCTAGTAATTCTGTTCAACTATCCCAACACAATGGATGGTACGCACACTAGTGAGTTATCTGGGATGGTGAGTAAGGGGGTGAGCTTTGGGAAAAGCCCAGAAGGAAACATATATAAAACTGCACACTACATGCCATTAAATAAAATAATTTTATTTCACTAATTATGAAAATGGCATATTTAATATAATTATTAAAATGCAATAAAAACAATTACTTCCTGTCACACCTTGGAAACGTGGAAGTCTTGGGCTAACTTTTTCATTTTGTAATCTTAATTTCTTACTTAGGTTGCATTCCAGCCAGTGTAGGCTACATACAATTTTTTTTGTAGAAATTTCGACAGCATAACAACTATAACTGTCCTAACCCCCTATATGAAAACACAGTTTATATTTCCCAATACAATTCTTTTCAAAATACATATTTAAAATCCCACAGTAGTTGATTTTATTTATGTTTTCTTCACCTAACCATAAGATTCCACAAAACATATACAACATTCATAATATCCTAATTTCCATAAATATCCATCACATCATATTGACCTATTCCTCGAAATAATGTTTAAGTTCATACAATATCGACTACATTCCAAAAGTATCATTCGTATACAAATATCTGTGCTATACAGGATGTCTGGTATCAAAAATAAGAGTATACCTTACATGTGTACAAAAAGTAGCCTGAGGAGAGACGTGTCCTTCAGCCTACGTCGTGTACGCAGCAGGCAAGGGGATGCTCACTACAAATAATCTGGAAAGATAGAGGGGGTGAGCTTTCGTAAAGCCCAATAAGAAATGCATTTAAAGCAGTCATAGTATCACATATGCGGAAAAACAAGATGCCATAAGAATGCATTTCATACTTTAAATCATCATATGAAATCTTTAATACATATCTTTAAAATTCATACTTGTTTCAAACATACATCATACTTTAGAAACTTAACATTATAATTCATAAAACTTATCATAGAGTTCATGGAGACTAGGCGGGACCATATAGCCAGTATGCGAGTCATGACTAATCATCCTCTGAATAAGGAACTGAGGGCCGTAGACCTGATTAGGGCCATCCAGCGAACATGTACCACGAAGAACCAACATACCCACAAGGGACGGAAGCATGCACAATGTGGGTGAGAACATGCATGACGTGGGCTAAACATATCCCACAAGGGACGAGAACATGCACAATGTGGCGAGCATGACACGCAATGACATAAACTACAGGAGGGCCTTAGTCTCAAAACTTACTTACTTACTTTTACAACTTCTTAATCATAAATTTGGTACGAAAAACAGTAAGGATCGAGAGTGCCTGAGTTATGTTAGCCAGGGATTTACCACCCCAATTGCGGTTTCAAAAAACATACTTATTTACATTCATACTTAAAACATTATTCAAAAATCATGCATAGAAATCATAACGTTCATTTTCTTAGGCATCCTTAATTAACATAAAACATGAACTTCGGTTTTAAAGCGATAAACTCTTCTTTCAGAAATTGGTTGGTACTTCCAGTTAGTTTTCAAAAACTTTAGATATTAACTTCAGGACATAATTCATGCTTCAAACATTTATGTATAAATTAATATGAAAGTAAGGGACACCATCACAACTTTAAATTACATCCCTTACCTATCGGACCTCGAGGCAGCAACTGTCCTCAAGTCTCAGGCGTGCCTCAGTTTGCGTGCCTTTACCACTCGTTGCCCAAAACAATTACAAAACCATCAATACATACTTATACTTATCTTAACATACCTTAATATATCTTAAGTAACCATAAATATCATTAGAGTTGGCCTTATTCACTAACTTTCTTACTTGCTTGGTTTTATCGATAAACGTGTCATTTCGATATATTTATATTCCTTAGACTTAAACTCACCAAAATAATATTTATCATGTTCTTTTAACACTTTACATAATACTTCAAGACTTGTTAAATTGCCAAATTCCACCATTTCATCGTTTTCGATTAAACCGAATCTTAAACCAAACTTTTCAGCATTAAACTAACACCATATAATCATCAACCAAGCAAACTTCACCATTTTCATATAGAACCTAGGCTGTCCAAAACATAGCCTAACCCTAGAAAATCCATTTCAAAATTCTACTTTAGCCAAAATCATGCAAATTCAACATACATCAATCATATCTCAACTTCATCTTCTTCCAACAATTTTACCTTAATATTGACCAACGTTGACCAAAGATTCATCCACCAACAATCACCCTCAGCTGTAGATCAACACGTATACAATTTAGAAACACCATAATAAGCATTAAAATCCATCAAAGAAGTAAGGAAATCACTTTCTCTCACCTTGCAAAACATGGCAGTTCTGTTTAGATTTCTTCTCACTAACTTCTCACTAACCAAATGACCTTTGTTTTCACTGAATTATTTTTTATGTGTAGGGGACTTATGGAGGAACAATCGGTCCTTCTTAGCCGAACTCTAATTCAGCTTGGAAGGTGGCCAAAAAAATCCCACAAATTGAAGCAAATGAGGACGCTTATGGCCTATTGAGAGGGGGATTTCTTTCTGTTCCCGTCGACGTACAGGGGCTATAATACTATTCTGGAGACTGAATTAAGTCTACTCTCTTGGGTTAAAATTTCAGGGCCACACTCCACTCGTAGCCCCTTTAATTTGACCCAAAACCAAAGCCTAGCAGTAAACAGAAAATCTGGCTACTAGCTGGCCTGCACCAATAAATCCATAAAAATTATTTTCTGGCCTATTTTTGTGATTTGGCCACTTCTCAAGTGTTCTACTATGTGTCTAGTGTATTTTCATGAAATTTGGCACCGTCTTGTTTGGGAAAAATTTCTGGTCGGGCTTGTTTTACGCGATTTGGTCATTTCGGACGCTAAACTGCTAAAGTTATTGGTTTTCTTCTAAAATTTATTTAAATGTCTTAACCTCAAGTTTTCCACCCAAATTTAATTCTCTAAGTTAATTATACCCTATATTGACTTACCATGGGCTCAAAATAATAAATTTTTTTTACTGATTTACGAGATTTACTCGGTTACTTGTTTAACTTTCTCAGTTTAGTTTGAACTTAGAATTTCATGAACTTTTTTACTCCAAACCTTTCAATTCAATCTTCCAACATCAAATCATACCTATTTTAATATAAATCCTCAAAAAAACACTTTAATTCAAAATCTTACCTCGATTTTGTGCCCCAAACTTCATGTCCCTAATCCAAGCTCCTCGGTTCTTCTGGGCCCTACATAAACACAAATCCATATATTGAAATTCCTTCTAGTTTTCAATTAAATAATAATATGAAAATTTTGGGTTTGACACTTCCTAACAGCTCACTAGGGGATGCTAAAGAAAGGATACCATAGTCGGCTAGGTAATCGGGTAAAGTTTGGAAGGTACTTTGAAGTACCTTTCGTGTTCCAATCCCTATATGCAACTATAGGGAGGAATACAGTTGATGATAAAATCATTAATTAATAAAAATTTCGTTTAATTAAGCTGTGCGATGCATTTGCAAATCATTATTAATATATAAATAATGCATGTAAATAATGCTGTAAAACAATTCTAATAACAGTTCAATAAATAAAACAATAACATTTTAGAACATAATATAAGCAATACTTTCTGTATTCTAATCTTATACAATAATTTAAATCATTTAAAATTAACATTATCAAATCAGTAAAGCAGTATTCAAATCATTCACATATAGCTCATTGGAGACAGTCATATCCAATATAATCATGCATGATCATGTATCCTCGAAGGGACCTCGTATCCTGGTAGGGACGATCACATATCTCGTAACAATGGCTACTGTCAACAGTCACAGTTCGCATTAGTCAGATGCTCACTGTGGAAACCTGTGGGTTTGACCATAATTCCCACAGTCATATACAATAAGCAAGTAAACTTGTAGACTGATCAGATCTCGTAGTCATATAACAGTATGCATGATCACCAAAGAACGACTGTCTCAAAACAGTTTCATAAATCATTTTATTTAACAGTAAAAATCGTTTCAAATAGCAATTATCTTCAATCAATCCATAATCATGAAAATTTTCAATTTCTGCAATATAAACATTTCATGTAACTCATCTCATGTAACTCATTTAATGTAAATCATTTCACGTAAATCAATTCATGTAAATCGTTTTACGTAATGCAATTCATGTAAATCATTTCATGTAATGCAATTTATGTAAATCAATTCATCTAACACAATTCATGTAAAATAAATACAGTAAATAGATATAATCTTATGTAATTTAAAACATATAAAACTCATATGAATTTGAAATAATATATATTTTCTTGCTTAGGAAAATTGGTTAGGGATTGGTTACGATTTATTTTTCTGAAAATTATAAAGGTAAGTAAAAACCTTCCTAAGTATATATGTTCCTTACCTCTATCTCCGTGCAATATGAAACCCGGTAGTGCTATTTACGTCTCTTTATTTCTCGTACTTCACACTGCACAATAATAAAAAATTATATTTAAAATTCTATATTATTATTTTTCTAACAAATATTCCATAATTTGCTATCTTCTATTTATTATCCTCAATAATTAGTTTATTTTATTTCTACTAAGTACCAAAATATAATTTCATTCTCTCTTTAATTATCATGTCATCAATAATTTCAATTTCTATTTAAAATTCCATATATAACTAAATGAATATTTTTATAAATCTCTATTCTTCATTTTTTAAATTTCAATAATTTATTTAATTAATTTTCCTACTAAATATTTTAACATAATTATACTTAAATTGGAATCTTTCCTAATTCTAATTTCATTAATCATTCATATTTTTCAATTCTAATAATTATTTTATTAATTCTTATTTTCTAATTTATTACTCTTTTCATATTAAATTATTTTGTTTCTTATTAATTACCAAAAATTAGCTATTATTAAATTGACTTATTTCTTAATTTTAATTTCATTAAAATTCTATTATCCTAATTATTTATTATAGTCAAATATTTTATTCTTGTATTATATTTATTATTTCCCAATTCAAGTTTTGCAATTAATTTTATTCATTGTTTCTTTTAATTCCACTATTTGTTTCATCAAATTTATTTTCATTAATTTCCCCAATTAATTTATTTCATTGTCCTATTAAATATCAAGACATAATTAAAATTAAATTTATATTCTTTTCTTCCTTTTTCATTAATTTCAACAATTAATTTAGCTTATTTGTTTCCCCCAATATTTTTGCAAAATTCATGTACTTATTTATATGTATAATATCTTAAATTAAATAAATTTAAATTGGTCCCTCAAAAAATAAAAAAATAAAATTCTATTGATATTTATTTATTTTTTTTACTTACCAATCTCTTTAACAAATATTTAAAATTAATTGGGTTGTCACAATCATGTGAACTTAAAAAACCCAATTAAACTTTCAATCAACTTCAAAAACAAATAAACCTATAAAATTTTATAACTCATCAGCCACCCAACATAACTTCTTTTCTATTTTATTTTTTTCCCATATACTTTGCACGTTTACTTATTATTTTGCCCTTCATTCTCTCAAAAGCAAGACTATCAAAATTATCAAGGTTTGTATAATTGTATGTTAATTTTTTTAATATATGTTTATTATTTACATAATTTTATCGTTATATGAATACAATTAAAATATTGATAGAAGTCATGTTTTTTACACACATGAGGACAACGAGGGCTTTTGTGAATGGAAATTAAAAGCTCTTCCTATATAGATGTTTGCATAGAGATTAGAGAAATAACTATAGAAAAATAATTATAATTTATTGTTTGCTAGGCTTCTTCTATAGTCTATGTTATTAACTTTAACAATTTAAATTTTAATGGGTTAGTAAATAGTAATAATTTATATAATTATGTTGGGAATATAAATTTTTTAGAGAATGTTAGCCACATTATATCAATGTATTGTGTTTGTAATTGTAGTGATAATTTTGTTTTATAATTTATAAATAAATTTTATAAGTTATAAATGATATTACGTGAGTATAAATTTGTTAAAGAATTTATTATGAAAAGTAAACTAATAAATTTATATAATTGCAAGTTTTGTGAATTCATCATTCATTGGTAAGCAAAAAAGGTTAGACTCATTTTTTAAAAAGAAAGATGATGATAATTTAAAAAGCAGTATACCATCCAAATCTCCAAGGCTTGAGCACCAAAGTCCTAATCAATCTCCTCCAAATTCTCCTATTGTTCGTGTTGAAAAAGTTAAAGTTAATATTCACTCCATTGAGCGTGATCCTGGATTACGTTGACCTATTTTGGAATATCCGATTAATCAAGGGGATGAAATTCGACGAGCTTACTTAAGAGCAGGTCCATATCAAATTCATCTTTCTAATTATCCATGTTCATTAGAAAAGCATCCTAGGCGTTTTCAATATTCTTGGTTTTCTCAATTCTCTTCTTGGCTTGAGTATTCTCTAACTAAAGATGCTGCATATTGTTTACCATGTTATCTTTTTAACATGAAATCCAAGGGGCGACCTGGTTAGGATGTATTCACTATTAAAGGATTTACAAATAGGAAAAAAGTCAATGCTGGGAAGGATTGTGCTTTTCTTAATCATATTGGAGATGATCCTTTATCACCGCATAATAATGCCATGAGATCTTGTGAGAATTTGATGAAACAATCTGGGCACATTGATAAAATAATGCATGCATAAAGTTCACAACAAATTTTGAATAACAGGTTACGAGTCAAGACTTTTATAGATGCTGTTCGATGGCTTGCATTCCAAGCTTGTGCTTTTAGAGGTCATGATGAGACACCTGATTCAAAAAATCAGGGAAATTTTCTTAAGCTGATTGAACTTTTAGCTTCCTACAATGATGATGTTAAAAAGTTGTATTAGAAAATGCTCCTAAATCAGCCAAGTATATTTCTCATTCAATCCAGAAAGAGATTTTGCATGTTCTTGTTAACAAAGTACGAAATAAGATTCGTGAAGATATTGGAGATTCAAAATTTTGCATAATTGTTGACGAGGCTCGAGATGAATCCAAAAGAGAACAAATGGCTCTTGTTTTGAGATTTGTTGACAAAGATGACTTTATTACGGAGCGTTTCTTTGGTCTTGCTCATGTTAAAGATACATCTGCATTAACTCTTAAGAAAGAAATATGTGATATTCTCTCTCGTCATAGTCTTGATGTTTAGAATATTCGTGGTTAAGGATACGATGGGGCAAGTACTATGCGAGGGGAGTGGAAAGGATTGCAAGCATTATTCCTTAATGATTGTTCTTCTGTTTATTCTGTGCATTGTTTAGCTCATTGGCTACAATTGACTCTTGTTGCTGCATCTAGAGAGGTACACTCTGTTCATGAGTTTTTTAATAATTTGACTTTTATTATCAATTCTGTTAATGCCTCAAGCAAACGTCATGAAGAATTACAAGCTGCTCAAGCAGCTGAAATTGCACGCATGGTATCTGTTGATGAGCTTGAGACTAGAAAAGGTGCCAATCAGATTGGAACTTTGAAATGAGCTGTTGATACTCGTTGGGGTTCTCACTTTTATTCTATGTGCAGTCTTATAACGATGTTTGATGTAACTTGTTTGGTGCTTGAAAATATTAAAAAAGAAGGATCCACTTATTCTCAACGAGGGGATGCTAGTGCTGCATTAAAGTTTATTCAATCAATTGAGTTCATTTTTATTTTGCACTTGATGAAAGAGGTTATGGGTATTACCGATGTATTATGCCAAGCTTTGCAACAAAAATCTCAAGATATTTTGAATGCTATGCATTTGGTTTCAAGTGCAAAGATGTTGATTCAGAATTTGAGAGAATCTGGTTGGAATAGTTTGCTTGAAAACGTGCTATCATTTTGTGAAAAGCATGATTTAAGTGTTCCTGATTTGAGTGCTCCATATTTTGAAGGTCAACATCGACAGAAACAAAATCAAATCACTATAGAGCACCATTATCATTTTGACATATTCAATGCAGTCATTGATTTTCAATTGCAAGAGCTAAAAAATAGGTTTAGTGATTGTCATAACGTCTAGGTCCGTGAACCTAACCCGCTAGACTTTAATATCAAGGAGTCGCCACCAACCATTCAAACCTAATGATGGAGATCCAAGCTCACAAAGCTCAAGTCATGTTCGTGATGATCGTGATCCTTTGAGTATCCATGGAGGTCCAATTACAAGAGCTAAATCAAAGATAATGCAACAAGCCTTGGCTGGTTTCATTGATATTGCTATAGAGAAAGCCCAACAAAGCTTGAGCATGGAGGATGATAAAGTCTTATACAACATGGTCCAAGCCCAAGTTCAACCTTCTTGAAGACACACAAGTATTGGGCCGAAATGCAAATTAGGCTAGATGCATATTTTATTTAGTTAAGTATTATTGGGCTGAACATTGTTTTAATTTTATTTAAGCCCAATTCCTTTTTAAATAATAGATTTTGTAAGACTTCTATTACTTGCTCTGCAAGTTAGGAGAGTAGGATTCCTATTACTTGTGCTGCAAGTTATCTATTTGCCTATAAATAGTTATGTAACCCTTTGGGGAGAAGACAATTGATTTTAGTAATAAAATTGAGAGACTTCTTCTCTTTTGTTCTCTTGAGAACTCTTGAACTTATCAAGGTCTTCCTTGTGGCGTTCTTCTACCTTCCACCAATATATACCATAGGTTCTTGCTTTTCTAAGTAACGGGTCTTGGTCCAATACCATAGGTTCTTGTGTTTCTACACAACGGGTCTTGGTTTTATCTCTAATTTTTGTTTTCTTTTGCTGCGTTTTTAACTTGTTCTTGTTTTTCTTCAAGTGTTCTTCATGTTCTTCATTGAACCTCATCTTCTTTCGGTGAGGTTCATATCATTTGGTATCAGAGCTTAGGTTCAATTCATGGGAGCATCGTTTTTGTTTTTTTTTCTTTTTCTTTCTTTGTCTTCTTGTCTTGGACAAAATTTGATCTTGAATCCTTTTCCAAGCCACCACTAATATTGTTTGTCCCTCAAACCTATTTTCTTTACTTAGCCACCAAGTAAACCCTATCTTGTTCTCCAAGCAACCAAATCCCAAAGGTTTTCTTGCTCACCAAGAAACCTTCAAAAGCTCTACATCACATAAAGACTACTTGTTTCACAAGCCACCGTTCCCTCTCATTCCTTGCCACACAAGCTGCTACCAAAACTAGCTTGTTTTTGTCAAAAAGTTGCCTTGTTCCCCAAGTAAACCTCTTCTTATTATTTAGACTTTTTGTTTTTTTTCTTTATTGTTCGTTTACTTTAGTAAAATATAAAAGAAAAAGGAAAAAAAAGAGAAAAAAAAAGAAAAGAAAAAAAAAGAGAAAAGAAAAAAATCAATTCAAGAGGGGATTTATTACATCGTGTGTAGCAAGTGCAACGTCAAAGGCAATTCGTGGAGGTGTGCTTCATCAAAATCTTGAGGTAGTCATTCTTTCTTGAGCTTTGAGATTTCTTATTTGCCTAATTTGAAAATTCATTGTTACCATTCTACCCTACTGCCTAAAATTACCTTTTGACCCTACCACATAAAAGGACAAAACTACCCCCACCTTTGGCTAAACCTTACCCTAATTAAACACTCATATTTTCTTCAAGGTTTAGTTTCATTGGAGTCTTCTTAGGTCTTATTGAGTCTTGCTAAGTCTTGTTGAGTCTTCATTGTTTTGTTTTCCCTCGATTAAAATCTTGTGCTCATCTTGTTTATTGTTGGTTGATAGTTGAATTCCATAAGCTGATTTTTGATTGAGTCTTGAGTTCAATATAGAACCTATAGAGAAAAGTTGTGTGAGGGAAAAAGGCAAGAGTGTGTGAGTAACATTAGTAGAGAAAAGCCATATTAAAATTGTGTGAAAACGCGAGTGTGAGTGTTACATTCTTGTGTGTATTGAGTGTAAACACGTGAGGTCATACTTGTGAGGTCCTTTTCTTTTACTAACTTTTCTTGCAGGGTAAAATCATGTCTTCTAATAGTGAAAAGCCTGATTTGAGTAAGATCGAGTTCATGTTCCAAGCTATGCAACAACAATTTTCAAGGATAGAGTTGAGGTTTAATAATATTCATGATAAGTTGGAGGAACATGAAGCTGTCCTAGCTAAAGTAAATCAAGATAATACTTCTCATGTGAAAGGCAATGTTGTGAATAATGACTTTGATGATAAAGTAGATGATGAGTTTGATGATGATGAGTTTAGTAGAAGTGTTAAAGGTAACCATGGTAATAAAGGAGGTCGTGGAGATAGGTATAAAGGAGATAGGTATTATGATAGGATAGATGGAAATTTAGGGAGTATCAAATTGAAGATTCCTTCCTTTCAAGGTAAGAATGATCCTGAAGCTTACTTAGAATGGGAAAAGAAAGTGGAGATGGTCTTTGATTGCCATAACTATTCCGAGGAAAGAAAGGTGAAACTTGCTGCTGTAGAGTTCACGGATTATGCAATCATTTGGTGGGACCAACTCATGCTTGGTAGACGTAGGAATAGAGAGCCACCTATAGTTACATGGGATGAAATGAAACGTGTTATGAGAAAAAGGTTTGTTCCTAATCATTACTATAGAGAGCTTTATCAAAGGTTACAAGGTCTCACTCAAGGTTCTAAGAGTGTTGAGGATTATCATAAAGAAATGGAGATTATCATGATCAGAGCTAATGTTGAAGAAGATAGTGAAGCTACTATGGCTCGATTCTTACAAGGATTAAATAGTGAGATTGCTAATGTAGTGGAGTTACATCACTATGTGGAGTTTGATGATATGTTGCATATGGCTATCAAGGTTGAAAGGCAACTCAAGAGAAACGGTTATTCATCTCGTTTTATGCAAGGTTCTAGTTCATCTTCTTCTTGGAAACCGAACACCTTTCGAAGGGATGATAAGACTACATTCAAACTTAAGACTGAATCCTCATTCAAGCCTAAGGGTGAGAGTGTCCAAAAGCCCAAACCCGAGGCTGTCCAAGCATCCCAAGGTAAGAGTAGAGACATTAAGTGTTTTAGATGTTTGGGAAGAGGACACATTGCATCACAATGCCCAAACAAACGAGTCATGATTATGCGTGATGATGGTGATGTTGTAAGTGAAGATTCTGATGTTGATGATGAGATGCCACCATTGGAGGACATTAATGAGGATGATGACTATGTTGAGTTTGCTGCACATGGTGAAGCACTTGTAGCTCGTCGTGCATTAAGTGCCCAAGTTAAGGATGAAGATGAAGTGCAACGAGAAAATATTTTTCATACTAGATGCCACGTCAACAATAAGGTATGCTCTTTGATTATTGATGGTGGTAGTTGCACTAATGTTGCTAGCACTTATTTGGTTGACAAATTGAGTTTGCCCACTACAAAACATCCCAAACCATACAAACTTCAATGGCTCAATAATTGTGGAGAAGTAAATGTGACCAAGCAAGTATTGGTGCTATTTTCAATTGGAAGGTACAATGATAAAGTGTTGTGTGATGTTGTGCCTATGCATGCTGGTCATTTGCTTTTAGGAAGACCATGGCAATTTGATAGACATGTCATACATGATGGATTTACAAACCGTTATTCATTTACCATGGCTGGTAAGAAATTCACACTTGCACCCTTGAGTCCTACGGAGATTTATGAGGATCAATTGAGGTTGAAAGAGCAGAATGAATCACAACAAAGGTCAAAGAATCTAGATAAAGGCAAAGATATTGCAAAGAAAGAAAGAAAGGACGTGAGCTTCTATGCAAAGCAAAGTGATGTAAAGGCTGTTTTTCTAGCTAAGTACCCAATCCTTTTGTTTTTATATAAAGAATCTTGTTTTAGTTCTAATGATCTTAAATCTTCTTTGCCTACTAATGTTGTGTCTCTTTTGAAGGAATTTGGAGATATATTCCCCGAGGAGATTCCAAATGGTTTGCCACCTATTAGGGGAATTGAGCATCAAATAGACCTTATTCCTGGAGCTGCCATTCCCAACCGACCTGCCTATAGAAGCAATCCCGAGGAGACAAAGGAGCTTCAAAGGCAAGTTGACGAGCTCATGAAGAAAGGCTACGTTAGAGAGAGCATGAGTCCATGCGCTGTTCCTGTGTTACTTGTTCCTAAGAAGGATGGGACGTGGAGGATGTGTGTTGATTGTCGTGCCATCAACAAAATCACTGTAAAGTATCGCTATCCCATTCCTAGATTAGATGATATGCTTGATGAGTTACATGGTTCTTGCATCTTTTCTAAAATTGATTTGAAAAGTGGTTATCATCAAATTCGCATGAGAGAAGGTGATGAATGGAAAACTGCATTTAAGACTAAGCATGGTTTGTATGAATGGTTAGTTATGCCTTTTGGATTAACTAATGCACCTAGCACTTTCATGAGATTAATGAACCATGTTTTGCGTGCTTTCATTGGAAAATTTGTAGTTGTCTATTTTGATGATATCTTGATCTATAGTAGAAGTTTGCATGAACATATTGAACATTTAAAGAATGTGCTTAATGTCTTGAGAAAGGAAAAGCTGTATGCTAACCTTAAGAAATGTTCCTTTTGCACTGATAAGATTATATTTCTTGGATATGTTGTTTCTTCTAAGGGTATAGCAGTAGAAGATGAAAAGGTTAAGGCAATTAAAGAATGGCCTATACCTAAGAATATCTCTAAGGTGCGTAGTTTTCATGGATTAGCTAGTTTCTACCGTAGGTTTGTTAGAGACTTCAGTACTATAGCTGCACCTTTAACTGATGTTGTTAAAAAGAATGTTGGATTTAAATGGGGTCTTGAGCAAGATCGTGCTTTTAACTTGCTTAAAGAGAAGCTTTGTTCCGCACCTTTGTTATCCTTACCTGACTTTTCTAAAACTTTTGAGATTGAGTGTGATGCTTCCAGTATAGGTATTGGAGCTGTTTTAATGCAAGAGAAGCGCCCCATTGCTTTTTTCAGTGAGAAGTTAAGTGGAGCTGCCCTTAACTATCCCACATATGATAAAGAGATGTATGCATTAGTGAGGGCCTTGGAAACATGGCAACACTATTTATGGCCCAAGGAATTTGTCATCCACACTGATCATGAGTCCTTGAAGCACTTGAAAGGACAAAGCAAGTTGAACAAGCGTCATGCCAAGTGGATGGAGTTCATTGAGACATTTCCATATGTGATCAAATATAAACAAGGTAAAGAAAATGTCGTGGCTGATGCATTGTCTCGAAGGTATACTCTAATCACTACTCTTAATGCAAAACTACTTGGATTTGAGTATATTAAAGACTTGTATGCTACTGATGAGGATTTTGAAAATGTGTTCATTGCATGTGAGAAAACTGGTTTTGGAAAGTTTTATAGGCATGATGGATTCTTATTTAGGGAAAATAGATTATGTGTGCCTAGGAGTTCTTTAAGAGAATTACTTGTTAGAGAAGCCCATAGTGGTGGATTAATGGGACATTTTGGAGTAAAGAAAACTTTAGATATATTGCATGATCACTTCTTTTGGCCTAACATGAAAAGAGATGTTGAAAAATTGTGTGAGAGATGTGTCACTTGTAAACAAGCTAAGTCTAGAGTTATGAATCATGGTCTTTATACTCCATTACCTATTCCTACTGCTCCTTGGACTGACATTTCTATGGACTTTGTTTTGGGGTTACCAAGAACAAAGAGAGGTAGAGATTCTGTTTTTGTTGTTGTTGACAGGTTCTCTAAGATGGCTCACTTCATTGCTTGTCACAAGACAGATGATGCAAGTAACATTGCCGATTTATTCTTCAAGGAAATTGTTCGTCTACATGGAGTTCCGAGGACCATTGTTTCTGACCGTGATGTGAAGTTCCTTAGCTACTTTTGGAAAACATTATGGGGAAAGTTAGGAACAAAGCTATTGTTTTCAACTACTTGTCATCCACAAACCGATGGTCAAACTGAAGTAGTCAATCGTACTTTGTCTACTTTGTTGAGATCCATTATTCAAAAGAATTTGAAGAATTGGGAAGATTGTTTGCCTCATGTGGAGTTTGCTTACAATAGAAGTGTGCATTCTACTACTAGTTATTCTCCATTTGAAGTTGTCTATGGTTTTAATCCACTCACTCCATTGGATCTTTTACCACTACCTATTGAGGATGGAGCTAGTTTGGATGGGGAAAAGAAAGCTGATTTTGTTAAGCAACTACATGAGAAGGTACGTCAAAACATTAGGAAGAGGACTGAGCAATATGCTACTCAAGCCAACAAGCATCGCAAGAAAGTTGTCTTTGAACCTGGTGATTGGGTTTGGTTACATATGCGTAAAGAGAGATTTCCTGCTCAGCGTCGCTCCAAGTTGCAACCTCGAGGAGATGGACCATTCCAAGTGATTAAGAAGATCAATGACAATGCTTATAAGTTAGATCTTCCAGGTGAGTATAATGTTAGTGCTACATTTAATGTTTCTGATCTTTCTCCCTTTGATATTGATGTAGGTGATTCTGATTTGAGGACAAATCCTTTCGAGGAGAGGGGGAATGATGGAGATCCAAGCTCACAAAGCTCAAGTCATGTTCGTGATGATCGTGATCCTTTGAGTATCCATGGAGGTCCAATTACAAGAGCTAAATCAAAGATAATGCAACAAGCCTTGGCTGGTTTCATTGATATTGCTAGAGAGAAAGCCCAACAAAGCTTGAGCATGGAGGATGATAAAGTCTTATACAACATGGTCCAAGCCCAAGTTCAACCTTCTTGAAGACACACAAGTATTGGGCCGAAATGCAAATTAGGCTAGATGCATATTTTATTTAGTTAAGTATTATTGGGCTGAACATTGTTTTAATTTTATTTAAGCCCAATTCCTTTTTAAATAATAGATTTTGTAAGACTTCTATTACTTGTTCTGCAAGTTAGGAGAGTAGGATTCCTATTACTTGTGCTGCAAGTTATCTATTTGCCTATAAATAGTTATGTAACCCTTTGGGGAGAAGACAATTGATTTTAGTAATAAAATTGAGAGACTTCTTCTCTTTTGTTCTCTTGAGAACTCTTGAACTTATCAAGGTCTTCCTTGTGGCGTTCTTCTACCTTCCACCAATATATACCATAGGTTCTTGCTTTTCTAAGTAACGGGTCTTGGTCCAATACCATAGGTTCTTGTGTTTCTACACAACGGGTCTTGGTTTTATCTCTAATTTTTGTTTTCTTTTGCTGCGTTTTTAACTTGTTCTTGTTTTTCTTCAAGTGTTCTTCATGTTCTTCATTGAACCTCATCTTCTTTCGGTGAGGTTCATATCACCTAAGGTGTGATTGGTCACCTATTCTTGTCTATAGATAAGGCTTGGTCTACGTTCAAAGAATCTAGGGTTCGGGAGTACGATTACGCATGGGGAAGGATTAGCACCCCCACGACGCCCATCCTAAAATGGTACCAACTACTTTAAGTCATTCTAAATTTACCTTATTTTGAGTTAATTTCAATATGCTTAATATATTGGAAACTTACTTAAAATCCTTCCATCGATCTGGTTCAGACAATAAGTAAATCCCCTCACCTCAAGAGTATTCAAGTAGTATCGATTGACTTGCTTGAAGATGCTCTGTCGTCAGATCATTTAAATACATTATGACAACCCTAATATTGACTCTATACCCAATAGGTCATTCTAAATTTACTTTAATTTGAATTAATTTCGATATACTTAAAATATTGAAAATTTACTTAAAATCCTTCCATCAATCTGGTTCAGACAATAAGTAAATCCCCTCACCTCAGGAGTATTCAAGTAGTACCAATTGACTTGCTTGAAGAGGCTCCGTCGTCGGAATATATTATGAAAATCCTAATCTTGGCTCTATATCCTTCCTTACTAATTTTCTATTTTTTATTGTTTATTATCTTTTACTTTAATTATTTCCATATCCCATTTTTATTTTATTCTATTTGTCTTTATTATTATTTTTTTCTATTTTAGAAAATGAATACATATTATTATATTGAAAATTTACTCTAAACCTTCCATCAATCTGGTTCAGTCTAGAGCAGACTCCTCACCTAGAAATTTCCAAGGAGTACCATTTGACTTTCTTGAAATTTCATCATCGGATAACTTGCATTCATCTTCTTAATATAACTTTATTATTTCCTTATTCAATTTTTATTCTATTTTATTCTTATTTGCATTTTTTCTCTAATTTAATTTATTTTTTCTATTATTTTATTTATCTAATATCATACTAAACATATAAAACATAAAATATATCATACAAACATCATACAAATTAAACTAAACAAATCATATCAGCATACAAATTATTTATTCAATATATATTAATCAAATATTATCATGCCAATTATTAAAACCAACTTTTATCCATATTATACATTATCTTATACAATTAAAACAATTACATCAAGTTATATATTAGTATCAATGTTAAATTATTAAAAACATCATTCAAATCTTTATCAATTTAATATATTATACCAATTATTAATTAATTAGTTAGCTTTTATCATCAATCAAACAAACCTGCACTTGTATTCCTTGCCTCCTCTCTTCTTTGCTGGTGTATTCCACGTTTCAAGTGAATTGTATTAAAAATCAGCCCCCACGTAATGATGGTAATATTGGTGCAGACATGGTGATGGTTTAGAAGTAGAGCGGCAACGAGAGACGCCTAGCGATGGTGTAGAAATTGTGGCTGGGCGAGGAAACAGTGATACAACGCAATGAGGCAGAGAGATGAAGGGCTACGATGTTGAACAAGCAGTGCAGCAGTGAAAGTGATAATGGTCTCGGCTTGGGTGAGAATGATGTAATCGAATAAGGGAATAGGATGGTTGTAGCAAGATGGATAAGTGTTGGAGGAAGAATTTAGAGATTGAGATGCTTGATTGTGAATGAATCAAATCATGAGGTTTAATCCCCTTTTTATAGCCACAAACTTGTTAGAGTCCTGATACAATTATACTTATTCTAATAATTATCTCTTATTTTTAATATGTTATTTATTTAATTCTTATGTTAATCCTAATCTAACTCTATCAAATTTAATATTAATCCAAATGATTATCCTAAAAAATCTAATTATCCTAATTATCTAATCCTAAAATTAATTTTATTTTTATTTCTTTTTTATCTTTTCTCTCTCTTTTCTTTTCTCTTTTTTTTTTATTCCTAAATCCTACTTTAATTTTAATTTCCTAATTAATGTTAATTCTAAATCGAAAAATTCTAATTTAATTCAAACCTAATTCCCAATTCTTAAATTAAAATACAAATGTCACCCAACCCAATTAATTATTTATACAAATTAAGACCCCGGACAAAATAGGGTGTTTACAGTGATCAAGCAGTGGATCTTTTGACACTTAGTTCTACTTTGGATCCAAAGGAAGATTATAAATCTTTCAATGTTGATGATATTTCCACTCTTGCAGAAAAATATTATCCTCTTGATTTTACTGAGCAAGAGAGATTGAATTTGAAATTCCAGTTGAAACATTTTGAGTATGATATGCACAATGATGTGAAACTACAAAATTTGTCTTCTTTATCACAGTTGTGCCTTGTTCTAATAGAGACAGAAAAATCAAAAATATATTATCGTCTTGACATATTGATTAGACTTGTTTTAACTCTTCTAGTGTCTACTGCAACTAGTGAGCGAGCATTTTTAGCTATGAAGATCATCAAAACAAGACTAAGGAACAAGATAGAAGATGAATTTTTTGCAGACAATTTAGTTGTCAACATCGAAAGAGAGATTGCTGAGTCATTTAGTTCAAACTTAATTCTTGAAGATTTTGTTTCTTTAAAAGAACGTCGCTCACAATTTTAGATAAAATTATTTATTTGATGTATTTTCTTTCTTTATACTTTTCTGTATGATTATTAAAATTTATAATTTCTTGCATATATGTTTTATGTTATTAATACATAAAGATAGAACTCAACTATATTCTATATATATATATATATAGTTTTATATTTTTAGTTGGGCCCCCCAGAATCAAAGGTCAAGATTCGCCACTGACTATACTTAATGTAATTCTTTTCAAGTTTAATGTTTTCATTAATTTCAACAATTACTTTATTTGATTTCCTAGTAAATATTAAACTATAACCATATTTAAATTATACTTCTTGCTAGTTTCCTTCATTAATGGTCCCATTAATCTTTAGTCTAATTTCTTTTAAACATTAGATCATAAAAATAAGCATGAGACCCCTTCACTTGTCTAAATCAAACATTTCTTCCTATCCTCTTTTAATTCTTTCTATTTGCAAGACTTATTTTCTATTCATTAATTTATAAAATTTTTATATGAAATTTCTTCCTTTTTAATTTGGCCAAGTTCTTGCATTTGTCCTAACTAATTCTTTTTCCAATTTTAGTTTTGTACTTAATCTTAATTCCACATTATATAAATCTTAATATTACCATTTATTAAAATTTACATTAACATTTTTCTTTTCTTTTCTATGTTCTTTTCTGTTTTCCTTTTTTCTGTTGACAGCCTCGCATTTTTTTTCTTCCATGGCCGACAGCATCCCTTACCTCTTCTTTCATGATTTTTCATGCTTCCTCTTCTCAATTCTTGTATTGTAGTCATTCCTACTCACTTAGTAATTTCATCAAATACCTTGTATACCTTAAAATTTCATCATCACCATCTCATTTTCTCCTACCTGAATGTCTCCTCTGTATGAAAATCAACCATAGCCGAATGGCCCTTTCCCACGCCACTTCCAACGTGTTGCAAATCTTTCACTTAATTCAAGTCTTACTCAAAGTTCATCCATCAATTACAACTAATTCCTACACAATAAACATCAAAATAACCAAAATTTCTTCATCCTCTATCCATAACGGATTCTTCCATACATCACTACATTTCATTTTATTTCAATCTAAGACATCAAACATATTTCCCAAGCATAAATAAGTTAAATACCATGGTTAGAATTAAGCAAAAAATCACCCAACCCTTATTTATATTAGTCGACTGTACCGCCCCCAAAAGCCGATTCTGCTAGCAACAATTCCAGCCTTCACACGCTGGAATTAAGCTATAAATTTCTAGGTTTAAAGAGGTCTTTAAGTGGGGAATAGTTTTTATTTAAAACCCTTGGTGATTTGATGAAAGTTAAGTGATGTTCTACAAGGAAGAAAGTGTCGACGTGAAGCAAAAAATGGAGGAAAGAAATGGGTGCAGGGGAAGTTGGTTAATGAAGATGAAATGGGCTGATTTTTAGATTTATTCTGTATTATTTATTATGTAAAAATTTGTAAAAAGAAAAAAATCAACCCCCTAGCAAAGTGTCAAGTTTGCCTTTATAATTCCTTAATATTTACTACTAGGCCATGGTTAATATTTTATCAATTTTCTTTCTGATTTTTAATTTTATTAATATTATATTTTATTTTTTTAAGTCAATTTTGGTTAACATTGACCATTATTGACCAACCCCCATGTTAAATGACCATAATACCCTTATCTAATTTCCTTATTTTCGTTTTTGTCTTATCATTAATTTAATAATTTTAAATTCAGATTTAATATTTTATTTTTATTATTTTCTATATATTTAGGTTAAACATGATCAATTATTAACTCTTAAGGGGGTTTGACTAGTCATGGGTAGTGAAATTACCAAACTACCCCTATAAGAGTGCTTTTGGTTTCATTTGTATTGTTTTCAACACTTCTGTGTAATTCAGTTCACGGGCTGGATCCATGCAAAACTTCTTTATGCGAGGATCATCTTATGACAGTCTGTAGGTTCGAAGTCAAGTTGGATTGACTGTTATTCACAGAAATTCTTCTAGGGTATGGACACAATCATCATTTTCGGATTTGTTGCGCTTAAACTGAGGTATACTCATCTTAAAGAATTCAGAAAAATGGTCTTCTTAACCGTTAGGTATTTCAACCCCAAATTCGACATTTTGCCACTTCGAAAAGCATCTAGATTTTAGATTGTCCTGTGAGCCCACTCGACAATCTTTCCCTGATAATTCCATAATGTGGGGGAATTAGTTTTCGAAATTCTACTTAATATTCTAATTCAACGCCTTCAATAGGTATAGAGAGAATAGAAAAATTTGGGCTCTCACATAAATATTAGTGTATAGACATGAGTTTGGTTATGCATAATCACATCTCTTATATGTATTGCCATTGTTTGACAATTTTCAATTGGCATGCTTAATAGTTTTAAAGAGCATTGTTAATGTTAAATTGATTTGAACGAATGCATAAATTGAATGTTTTAAAGACTGAATGCATATGAAAGGTTTTTGGTTTGATAGAAATGAGATGTTTGAAATGATGACTTGCTTGTTGAGTTTAAAGTACATTGGAAATGATATTTGTCTTACATCAAATGAAATGTTTTATAAAGATGGATTATTGTAAATGTTTTAACATGGTATTTTACGGTTGAGTTGATGGGTTTGGGGTGGTAAATTCATGGCCAATCCAGGCACTCTCAGGCTGTCCCCACCATTAGAATCCATGTAATGACCGAATAAAACTTGATTCCCAACTGTTTTAAATTTTGAGTGTACTATTGTAAAATGTTTTAAAAGTTTTATATATATATGTAATGTTACGGGAATCAAGTAAATATTTTGATATTGTTAGCTTCCATAGTTGCCGCTGGCAATCATGCATTACCGATTGACTGACTGACTGATTGTTTGCTAATTGACCTTAGTCACGTCATTAGCACCCACAACTATCACTTGACTAGTGCACACTGTGGACCTTTTGACTGTGGTCGTAAATCTTATTTATATCCCTCATGGAAACTTTATCACATGATTCTATCAGGAAGTTAATAGTCTCCACTAAATGTTTTATCAACTAATTAATTGGTGAAATAAAGATTTGATTATTTTATTTATAGAAATGAAATGTTTTGATTGTTAGGAAAGATATTGATGATTTGATTATACAGTTTGAAAGTGGAAGTGTTTATTTAACCGTATTTGATATAATTGTTTGATAGGATTCATTATTTGTGATAGTTATCAATTGAAATGAACGATTGTTTACTGTTTGATTGTTAATGATATGAGAGTTAGATTTTGAAATGAAGCATTTGTAAGATGCATTGTCACGATTTTGAAAGTAATGAATTGTATCGTTATTATTTTGAAAGAATTGAATTGCATAGTTACAGTTTGAAAATAAAAGATTATAATGTTATAGTTCTTAAAGAAATAGAAAGCACTGTAATACTTCGAAAGTCATGAATTGTAATTGCATTGCTATTGAAAGTGCATGAATGCATTTGTAAGTTTTACGTAGGACATCAATAGTCGGACTTAAGGACCGGGACAAGTAAGGTGCTTCAAAACATCCTTCTATACTTAACTTAGTATCCCTAATTGATTATAATAGTGTGAGAACTCATTATTTTGTATTGTATATGTACGGATATGTAATTATTAATTAATAAATAAATTATTTTGCACATTTTTGTGAATTTCAAGTGAATAGTGATATGGGCCCCACTTGGATTTTAAGGCCCAGATTGTGGAAATGACTGATGAAATAATGTATGGAAGGTGTAATAATGATATTATAGAAATTTGGAGGTCAAAATCCCAAATTGCATTGTTTTGTGAAATATGAAAAACAAATTGGAAAATAACATATACGTCCCAAGGATATTTTCGTAAATTGCTCTCAAACTCAAATGAATTGGACGAAGTAAAATTATCATGATATTCTATATGAAAAGTACTTTAACATAGTGTTAATAGATTTCTTGAATCAGCCACCAAAACAGAAAATTTTGCTGGTGGGTCGAAGGGGTAAAATCGTAATTTCTCACTATCCGTGCACCGCGCATTGATGAAACAACTTCCAATCATCAAAATACAATTAATATGATCATTTGGTGCTGGAATCCAAAATATTGGAGTGGGTTTACACGGTTTTTACAACAGTGTAAACTTAAGAGCAAAATTGTTTGTAATTTTCATAACTATGGGCATTTTAGTAATTTTGCCCATTTCCAGAATTTTCTTCATGTTTCCTTAAGCAGCTAGATGCACTATTCATTGTCTCTCCCAACAAGCTACCACGCCATGACCAAAAGAAAAGAATAAAAGAAATTCAACTCACCATATCTCACTATACACTTGGAATTTTAACAAACTTCTTTCACCAAAATTAATCCTCTCACTCTCCTCTACCTAGCCATACCAATAGTTCATTGAATAAACCACAAAACAAGGAGAAAAGAGGGGGAGTACTATTCGGCCAAGCAAGGTACCTCACCATTCCTTATGTTTCTTGAATTCCAATGGTAGTTTTATGCATTTTCAAGTGTAATAAATATGTTAGTGCCATTAGATTCATTTAAATGTTGCAAAATAAGAATGTGCCATGAAAGGGAGGTTTAGGCCATGGTGGAAGCATTGGGAATCCATGTGGATTCATGCATAAAATGAATGCAAAAATGAAGGTTAAGCTTAGTAGAATAATGCTACAACATCAAATTGTTGAAATTCCATCAAATTCACCACCATCCATATTCGGTCATGATAAAGGGACATACATCCATGGCTAATTTTGGTGAATTGAGGGTAGATTTAGAGTGTAGGAATTACAAGAAGTCTGCCAGTATGCTTGGATTTAAAATCCGATGCAAAACGAAGAAGTTGACACTTGATTAATGTACGACCGAGGACCCCTATAGACTATGGCCATAGATCTCACGTGTTTATTGTTATTGTTCCCTACAGGGATTATAGCAAGATATCATCAGGGTGTTGCCTAGTCTCCACTGTTATTACTGATTACTGTGATGACTGTGATATTTTATAGAAACTATTTACTGAAGCGTGCTTATTGCTGAACTGTTATCGTACTGAACTATATATCATATTGTGATTGTGATTTAGCTACTTGTGAAAGTGATGATTTTAATGTTGAAAGTTAAATTACTTTCAAAAAGGTAATTTATGTGATTTAAATGATTTATTTTACTAAATTATGAGAAATATCTATTTATAGTAATTTATGAATTAATTTTATGTCAATGCAAATTTCTACTCCCTATAGTCGCTTCTAGGTTCCGGGACAAGACAGACATTTCAAAATATCTTCCTTACTCCATTCGGATCCTTAGCCGACTATATTATCCTTCCTTTTAGTATGCCTAGCATACCGATAGGAAATTAAAGGATTTTATTGCATATAGTTTTTGTGATACAAAATTGCATACAACTCTTTTACTAAGCTGTAGTTTGCTCACCCATTTATTTTCATCTCTCCAGAGTATTTCCAGTGACCGTGTGATATACCATCCGAGGATTATCAGCTGCATTTCGAGTACTCCGAGGCAGCTACTGTAGATCCTAGAGGTATATTCGTTTTCTTTTATATGTTCAGACTTTCTTTTACAGTACTACAATGTTATAATTATAACAGGGGATGTAAAAGTTTAACTGAATATTGTTATGTGAATATTTTTTTATTTATGTAAATTAAATTAAATTACGGCTATTACTGTTCATTGTTAATGAAAAGTGGGAAATAAAGGCATCGCACAACCCAACCAATAATATGTGTATGGAAAGTCTGAAAAAGTGTAAAATACTGTATACACGGATCGTGACAGTAATTTATTGGTATCAGAGCGAGGTTGGCCTAATGTCTGTCGATTTCTTTAGGAAAAAGTGAAGTGTTAACATCCCCTGTAGTACTGTATAGTCTAAATATATAAATAGGTCATTAACCAAAAATGGGTAAATCGTTTGTGTGGTATAGATATGAGTGGACAACGGGTCACTCGAGCTAATAAGGGTAGAGGTCGAGGTCGAGGTTGGGCAAAGCAGACTCTGGAGCCCCACACACCTGAGCCTATATTGGAGCCCGCCCTAAAACTAGCTCACCCTCCACAACCTGAGAGCCCTAACACTCAGATGTCGAGGATGGAGCGTATGTTGGCGGACTTTATCGTCATATATCACGTGGATAGAGCTGCTGATCGAGCAGAGAGGTAGAGAGCAGCTCTAGTAGCTCCACGAGTTGCATCACCTCCACCACCTCTAGCACAGGCTACTCCCAAGCCTTATCCTGCACCACAGCCAATACAGTAGGCCCAGGCCGTTCTACCACCACCAGTACAGCCATCGAGAGATGTGGAGTCCTATTGCGATGTAGCCTTAGTGCGACAGTTTATTAAGCTTAATTCGCCTAAGTTTAAGGGTGATTGAGATCCACTGGTGGCAAAGCAATGGGTTATAGCTGTGGAGAAGTTGTTTCGGTATATGAGATGTTCTGATACGGAGCGGGAAGGACTTGCAGTGTTCCAGATGACAGATGATGTGGAGCACTAGTGGAAGTCCGCACAGACGGTGTTATTCACCCAGCATCCAGTTATTACTTGGGAGATTTTTGTAGATGCTTTTCACTGCCAGTATATCCCTGACACCGCATAGAAAAAGCTGCAATAGGAGTTTATGGAGTTAGTACAGGGGAGTATGACGGTGGATCAATACGAGTTGAGATTTACTACTGTGAGAACTCGTTATTTCATACTGTACATGTACGGAATAATAAATTTTAAAATAAATAAATAAATAGTTGATAATTTCTAAATATCGAAATTAAGGTGGGATAAATTCGAAATTTCGAATTTATATAAGGGTAAAAATTTGTTTTTCTCATGGAGTGGTCAAAGTGGACCAAATAGCCATAATTTGGCTTAAGAAATAATTAAAATAAATAAAGTTTAAATGGAAAAAATAAAAAGGCTGGACAGAAAATTACTGTGTAGTGGCACATTTAGGAAATAAATGAAAATTTTAGTGGTATTTTGACTCTTAAGACAAGAGCTTAATTATAATTAAGAAAATGTTTAAATCCACCAATGAAAATTGGGACAACACAGCAGACTTCTACAAATCCTTCAGCCATTTCCACCGCCTCTATCCTGCTACATTTTCCTCTCGTTTCTGCCGAAATTTTCAGGTGCTCACCCAATTTTCCTTGTGGAAACCCCCTCTTCCTTGCAGTAAATTGCTAAGTTCTATCATAAAAAATTTATTTTAGGTTGCAAGAGCTTCCTAATACTTCTAAAAAAGTTCAACTAAAGCAGCCATACGTGATTCCTTCTACTAATGGCAGAACTGATTCTGCCTAGGTATGGTGATGCTTCCGTTCTTGTAAATTTCATTAGTATGGATGTGTGCGTTGATTTAGTTGATGTCGGGTATGAGCATGATTTAAACAAAACCTTAAAGGATATCATGTTAGGGAAATTTGCTATGAAAAGTTAAAATGATGATGATAATAGTTGCTGACCAAACAGAGACAGAAAAGGTTGACACACTAAGGGAATACACGTAGCCTTGAACCATCATGAAATTAATGAAGTACTGACTTAAGCTAATAAGGTGTTATAGAGTCAGACATGAGGGTTTCGATATAGGAATCAGGGGATTGTTGACATGATTGGCGAGAAAGAAAGAAAGCTGAAAATGTGGCTGTAGGTTAGTAACGTGAATGCTAGAATAAATTGTGCTGTGTGTGTGTCATGAATGATGAGAAGTAAGATGGAATATAAGAAAATTAAATGGTTATGGGATCCTGCTCCTACGGTCAGCCATGATAATATTTAAGAGGTGTAAAGGTAGTATGCTTATGGTAAAGACAGAAAATGAGAAAGGGGATGAAATGTGACTGCTTGTATGGCGTGAATGAGTGAAGCAGAATTTCTACCGCGTAAATGGGGAGGTGGCATGGCTGAACTGTAAAACTAAGAAGACATATAAAATATATATATATATATATATATATATCTAAAATAACAGGGGACTATGCTGTTAGTTGGTGTTGAAGACTTAAGAGTAAGAATAGTGTTTAAAGTACATAGAAGTAGAAAATAAGGCTTAACCGAATGGAACCTGCAAGCTGGAACCTGAAAGGAAATCTTATGTTAATAAATTTTGTTGATCGATTGTAATAAATGGTGGAATGTTAGTTAATAAGTGGGCTGTTAAGAAGTGGAAACAAGAAGAAAATGAGCATGTAGCTGCCGTGTATAGAGGAAAAACAAGAGGCTAAATTAATGATAGATGACCAAATAAGAATGGTCAACAATGAGGGATGTTAGAGCAGAAAATAAAACTCATAAGAGAATAAAGATAACCAATATATGTGGCTGCCGGATGGAGAAGAAAATATTTTATATATATATATATATATATATATATATATTTATATATATAGCATTTTACTTCTTAATTGATAACAAAATACAAGTAAGAGGGCAGCCCATGCATGTTGTATATGGACTAAAATTTAAAACAACAAATTTAAGTAGATAAAGGCCATTCGGCCATAAAGGAAAAAAGAAAGAAAGAATGGCATTGATAATAGCCATTTTAATTATGAGGTTTTATTTACATCTATAATTTTTATAAATCATTAGCTTAAATTAAAGAATAATTAAGCTAATGATTTTGGTGAATTAAATTGCAGTTGGAAGTTCAACGTTCGTGTGGAGCACGAGATGATGCGATCTCGATATATCAGTAAGAGACGCATGTGTAGTTTTGTAGGGATATTCGAATGCATGATTCTCGTGCTATGAATTTTATAAGAATTATGAAATATGGTTTTACCTCGAAATTGCATGAAAATCTATGGTTTTGGTTGATGAACTGGGTTTGAAAGTACAGGGAGGCTAGGACTCGGGCAGCCATTATGCTATCAAAAATTATAAAAATATTCCTAAAAATGTTAGGAAATATTTTGGTACATTATTGCTATTTTTCCTAGCCTTGAAAGTGTTAAATTAAATATTTTCATCAAAGGTTAATATACCGAAAAATATTTATCAAATATTCATGACACCAATTTCAGTGAAGGTGTCAGTACTGAAAATTCATCCCACGTATTTTACCATGAAATGTGTGATTGGTGAAGTGAAATGATGAATAGTGAATATTTTATAATTAATTTCAGTATGATATTCACTATTTTATTTATGATTTTCCTTTATGGGATAAATAAATTTTTATCACATGTAAGGATTTCCATAAAGGCTTTATTACTGTGTAAATATTGTTTTGAGTGTAGAATGTCTCTACACGTATTTATGGTGGAAAAATGTATTGGTGGAATTATTGAATTTGGAAAATAAAATATTTTATTTTTTCATAAATCATGAAACGATTGGAATACTTTTCAAATAACTTTAAAATTTATGTTTTGGAAAGAAAGCATGGAAACACGTGTGTATGTGTTCTACGGTGAAAAGAAACAGTTATGAAATTTTATTCCTACTATGAGACTATCTTATAAACTGTTTTCACCGTATGAGATACTGTGATTTATACCTTTATGGATTTTCTGAAAGATGCCTATTTATTTTAATAAATTCTATAAAGGTAATGAGATTTCACATATATTATTTTGAGACTTAGGCCTCGATTTCATGCTTACTGATCACTGTTACTGTCACGTGGCTGATTGACCCGCCAGTCATCAGCGGTCTTGGAGTCACCTGGCAAGTGTATGCCGAGGACCACCTATAGATTATGGCCATAAATCTAATTTTATACTGTTACTGTGTCCCTTCGGGGATGATTACTGTGTCCCTTCGGGGATGATTAGAGCATGATTTGATAGAGGGTGATGCCTAGTCTCAACCTACTGATTATTGTTTACTGAAATGGATTTTACTGAATATTGTTTACTGTACTGTACTATTATGAGAAATATTGTTTACTGAGCTGGATTTTACATGAATACTGTTTACTGTACTATACTGTACTGAGAAATACTATTTACTGAACTGTATCTTACTGATTACTACTTACTGAACTATACTGAAAATCACTGTTGTTAAAAAAGGAATATTATGAAAATTATTTCTAAAAAAAGAAATAATTACTGAACTGTTTATCCATTGATTTTCTAGATAATATACTGTACTGAAGTGACGGCTTACCGTTTCTATAATTCTATACCTACTGTTCACTGTACTGTTTTATCATGGTATTGTCACGTGTTTTGAAATGGTTACCGAAGAGATATGACAAAAATGGTTATACCATTTTTATATTTATAAGAAATGAGAATTAAATCGTTTTAAGGGAAAAGATTTATTTATTACTCCCTATAGTCGCTCTAGGTTTTCGGGACAAGACAGGTATTTTAAAATGCCTTCCATGCTCCATCTGGATTTCCCGGCCTACTATAGTATCATTTCCCTGCTGGTGTGCCAGCTTATACATAGAAATCAAAAGATTTTACTGCATATAGTCTTCGAGGTATCAAGATTTGTATACAAATCTCTTACTGAGCCGTGGTTTGCTCACTCCAATATTTTATCTCTCTAGATTAATTTCAGTGACCATTTGGGATGTCATCCGAGGATTAGAGGCTGTGTATTGAGCACTCTGAGATAGCCCTTAAAGATCCCGGAGGTATAATTATTTTATTTTAGATGTTCAGACTTATGATTTACAATACTACGATATTGTATTAATTTAGGGGATGTAAGTGTTGATTTAAAATACAAATTGTAAATATTTATTTCCGTTAACTATATTGAGTTACAGATATTATGTGTTTTCACTGAAGTAAATGTAGAAAATAAGATATCGTAGACGGCCCAACCTATCCATGTGTTGTGAAAAAGTGTAAGAAGTGTATAATACTATGTACTTGGGATGTTACAGTTTTAATGGTATCAGGGTGAGGTTGCCTGATGTCTGTCGATGTCTTAGTGAAAAAGTAAAGTGATTACATCCCTGTAGTACTGTAGAGTCTGGATATATAAATGGGTCACTGACTAGAGTTTGATAAATCGTTGTTGTGGTGCAGATATGAATAGACGACGGGTGACTCGTGCATATAGGGGTTGCGACCGAGGTAGGGCGGAGCAGATTCCGGAGCCTCAGACACAAGAGCCTAGACCAGAGCCCGCCCTATGATCGGTTCACCCTTTGCAGTCCGAGAGTCTAGATACCCGGATGTCCAAGATGTAGCGCATGTTGGCTAATTTTATCACCATGTATCATACTGATAGAGCTGCTGATCGGGTAGAGAGAAAGAGCGTGTAGCTCCAACCGCTCCTCTATAGCTCCAGCGGTTCCATTTGTTGCAACACCTCCACCAACTCTAGTGCAGTTAGTACCACTGGCTCAGTCCGTTCCACTGTTACCAACACAACCGCCACGTGATGTTGAATCCTACTATGATATGACCTTAGTGAGGTAGTTCCCTAAGCTAAATCTGTCGAGATTTAAGGATAAGAGAGATTTACTGGTGGTGGAGCTCTGGAATATAGCTGTAAAGGAACTGTTTAAGTACATGAAATGTCCCAAATATAAAGCGAGTTGGACTAGCAGTGTTCCAGATGAGTGATGACATAGAACATTAGTGGAAGTTCGCGTAGACGGTACTCCTTGCCCAGCATTCAATGATTACATGGGATATAATTGTTGAGACGTTCCATCGTCAGTATATGCCTGATACAGCACAGAAGAAGCTTCAGCAAGAGTTTATGGATTTAATTCAGGGGAACATGTCAGTGGACCAGTATGAACCTCGATTTACTACACTTAGCAGGTTTGACCCACTGACTAAGATTTACGAGCGGCATAAGATTGACAGGTTTAAGGCTGGGTTAAGATCATCTATTCAGTCTAAGTTGGCTCCTTTTGACATTCGGACATATGATGAGATGGTTCGACGTGCTCAGCTCTGTAAGTTAACTATGAAGCAGTATCATACAAAGTCCGTCGGTAAGGGTAAAGGTAAAGGTAAAGCGAAGAGGGGCACGGATGACAGATATGGTAGAGAGCAGCATCAGAGTGCTATATCTTCTAGTATTCAGAGATCAGAGGGGCGATCCACGAGATCGACTGCTGCAGTGCCCACTACTACTGGTCTTGCTTCTGTGCCTAGAGGTACCATAGCTAGATGAGATCGATGTGGACGGTCGCATGGTACCTGACTGTGCCACATGTCGACCAGGGCTTGGTTTAGATGTGGGCGGGCAAGACATTTGGTGAGAGATTGCCCCATGCTTAGGAAGGCAGTTGCATCTACCACACCTACCCCAGTACTTACATTACTGACTCCAGCACCAGCGACTCCGACAGAATCGGAGAGAGCGACACCCTCTCAGCCTAAGTGGGCGACAACAGTGGAGAAGAGTAAGAAACCCATGACTTAGGAATGGGTGTACGTATTTGATCGGGAGACTACTGATGCATCCGTGGACATCATTAAAGGGGTTCCAATAGAGTCGGAGCAATTAAAGTATATAATACATGCAAATATTCTTTTTAATGAATCTCAGATTTTCGATGTATATGGAAACTGTAAGATAAGAGTAGGCGAGAAGGAAATTACAGTTAACCAAATTTTGATAGTGATGTATGATTTTGATGTGATATTGGGAATGGACTGGTTAGCTACGAACCATGTAACTATAGATTGTTACACTAAATTTGTAATCTCTTCTCAACTCAAGAAAGATATTGTAAAGTTTTACGATGAGTAATAATAAAAGTGAATGTGTGAAAGGATGTGAATTTAGAGTGAACAGACGCTCTATGCCAAAATTATATAGTGATAGTGTCCTATATGTTGATCAGGGAACATGAACCTACTAGAGCAGTTCTCGAACCTCAGCAATAGTGTGGTATCCTCTGAGAGTCATGAATTTACTGTTAGCTTTAGAATTGAGCTGACTTGATAAGTCAAATCAAGGAAGCTCAGAGGACAGATGATTACTGTATCGGTTGCCAGTCAGATACAAGTGGGAGTACAATTTGATTCGAGATTAGCACCAATGGGATTCTGAGGTTTCGAGATAGAAATTGTGTTCTCGATAATAAATAACTCAAAGACTTGATTTTGATAGAGGTCCATACCTCCAGGTACACTCTGTATCCTGGCAGCACTAAAATGTACCAAAACTTACGGAGGATTTACTAATGGCCTAAGATGAAAAGAGACATCACAAAGTTTGTAGTAAGATGTCTCACGGGTTAATAGGTGAAAATCGAGCATCAAAAACCTACAGGATTATTACAACCTCTACTAATTCCTACTTGGAAATGGGAGCACATCACAATGGACTTCATCATGGGTTTACCAAAGACCCGAAGATAGCATGATGCGATTTGGGTGATAGTGGATAGATTGACTAAATCCGCCCACTTCCTAGCTATCAGGTCTACTGATTCTCCTAATGCCCTTACCGATTTGTATGTATGGGAAATAGTGAGGCTACAGGGAGTTCCAGTGAGCAATACATCGGATAGGGATTCCCGGTTCACACGCCATTTTAGGAGAGATTTCGGGAGACCATGGGATTCTGGTTGAACTTTAGCACCGCCTTTCATCCGCAGACTGATGAGCAGTCCGAGCAAGTAATACAGATGCTCGAGGATATGTTATAGGCATATGCGTTGGATTTTAAAGGCTCTTGGGACGATCATTTGCCGTTAGCCGAGTTTACATATAATAACAATTACCAGACTTACATCAGCATGGCACAATGTGAGGCGTTATATGATAGGCGATGTAGATCTTCGAACGCATGGGAAGAAGTGGGAGATTGAAAGTTATCAGCTCCTGAATTGGTAGAGTGAGCCTCAAAGGATTTATAGTGGATATGTGAGAGACTCCATACAACACAGAGTCGGCAAAAGAGTTACGCGGACATGAGACGCCGACTACTTGAGTTCTCACCAGAGGATTCTGTATTTTTGAAAGTTTCCCCATCTAAAGACATTATGAGATTTGGCTGGAAAGGAAAACTAAGTCCTCACTATATCGGACCATTCAAGAGCTTGGATCGCGTAAGGTTCGGAAAGATAAAGCACTGCGATCCAAGACGATTCTTCTAGTAAAAGTACTCTGGCTATACCAAATAGAAGAAGAGGTTACATGGAAATTGGAAAGTCTAATGAGGGAAAAAGTAACCAGAGTCATTTTAATGAATGGTTCGAATGAAAATTCGGAGGACCGAATTTATTAAGGTGTGGAGAATGTGAGAACTCGTTATTTTGTACTGTACATGTACAGAATAATAAATTTTAAAATAAATAAATAGTTGATAATTTCTAAATATCGAAATTAAGATGGGATAAATTCGAAATTTCGAATTTATATAAGGGTAAAAATTTGTTTTTCTCATGGAGTGGTCAAAGTGGACCAAATAAGCCATAATTTGGCTTAAGAAATAATTAAAATAAATAAATTTTAAATGGAAAAAAAAGGCTGGACAGAAAATTACTGTGCAGTGACATATTTAGGAAATAAATGAAAATTTTAGTGGTATTTTGACTCTTAAGACAAGAGCTTAATTATAATTAAGAAAATGTTTAAATCCACCAATGAAAATCAAGACAACACAACAGACTTCTACAAATCCTTCAGCCATTTCCACCGCCTCTATCCTGCTACATTTTCCTCTCGTTTCTGCTGAAATTTTCAGGTGCTCACCCGATTTTCCATGTGGAAACCCCCTCTTTCTTGCAGTAAATTGCCAAGTTCTATCATAAAAAAATTATTTTAGGCTACAAGAGCTTCCTAATACTTCTAAAAAAGTTCAACTAAAGTAGCCATACATGATCCCCTCTACTGATGGCAGAACTGATTCTGCCTAGGTTAGTATGGATGTGTCTGTTGATTTAGTTGATGTCGGGTATGAGCTGTTGATTTAGTTGATGTCGGTATGAGCATGATTTAAACAAAACCTTAAGGGATATCATGTTAGGGAAATTTGCTATGAAAAGTTAAAATGACGATGATAATAGTTGCTGACCAAACAGAGACAGAAAAGGTTGACACCAAGGGAATACACGTAGCCTTGAACCATCATGAAATTAATGAAGTACCGACTTAAGCTAATAAGGTGTTATAGAGTTAGACATGAGGGTTTCGATATAGGAATCAGGGGATTGTTGACATGATTGGCGAGAAAGAAAGAAAGCTAAAAATGTGGCTGTAAGTTAGTAACGTGAATGCTAGAATAAATTGTGCTGTGTGTGTGCCATGAATGATGAGAAGTAAGATGGAACATAAGAAAATTAAATGGATATGGGACCCTACTCCTACGGTCAGCCATGAGAATTTTTAAGAGGTGTAAAGGTATTATGCTGATGGTAAAAATAGAAAATGAGAAAGAGGGATGAAACGTGCTGCTTGTATGGCGTGAATGAGTGAAGCAGAATTTCTGCTGTGTAAATGGGGAGGTGGCATGGCTGAACCGTAAAACTAAGAAGACATATAAAAAAACAAATATATATATATATATATATATATATATATATATCTGAAATAACAGGGGACTATGCTGTTAGTTGGTGTTGAAGACTTAAGAGTAAGAATAGTGTTTAAAGGACATAGAAATAGAAAATAAGGCTGAACCGAATGGAACCTGCAAGCTGGAACCCGAAAGGAAATCTTATGTTAATAAATTTTGTTGACCGATTGTAATAAATGGTGGAATGTTAGTCAATAAGTGGGCTGTTAAGAAGTGGAAACAAGAAGAAAATGAGCATGTAGCTACCGTGTATAGAGGAAAAACAATAGGCTAAATTAATGATAGATGACCAAATAAGAATGGTCAACAATGAGGGCTGTTAGAGCAGAAAATAAAACTCACAAGAGAATAAAGATAATCAATATATATGGCTGCCAGATGGAGAAGAAAATATATATATATATATATATATATATTATATATATATATATATATATATATAGCATTTTACTTCTTAATTGATAACAAAGTACAAGTCAGAGGGCAGCCCATGCATGTTGTATATGGACTAAAATTTAAAACAACAAATTTAAGTAGATAAAGGTCATTCGGCCATAAAGGAAAAAAGAAAGAAAGAATGGCATTGATAATAGCCATTTTAATTATGAGGTTTTATTTACATCTATAATTTTTATAAATCATTAGCTTAAATTAAATAATAATTAAGCTAGTGATTTTGGTGAATTAAATTGCAGTTGGAAGTTCAACGTTCGTGTGTAGCACGAGATGACGCGATCTCGATATATAGGTAAGAGATGCGTTTGTAGATTTCTAGGGATATCCGAATGCATGATTCTCGTGCTATGAATTTTATAAGAATTATGAAATATGGTTTTACCTCGAAATTGCATGATAATCTGTGGTTTTGGTTGATGAACTGGGTTTGAAAGTGCACGGAGGCTAGGACTCGGGCAACCATTATGCTGCCGAAAATTATAAAAATATTCCTAAAAATGTTAGGAAATACTTTGGTACATTATTGCTATTTTTCCTAGCCTTGAAAGTGTTAAATTAAATATTTTCATCAAAGGTTAATATACCGAAAAATATTTATCAAATATTCATGACACCAATTTCGGTGAAGGTGTCATTACTGAAAATTCATACCACGTATTTTACCGTGAAATGTGTGATTGGTGAAGTGAAATGATAAATAGTGAATATTTTATAATTAATTTCAGTATGATATTCACTATTTTATTTATGATTTTCTTTTATGGGATAAATAAATTTTTATCACATGTAAGGATTTTCATAAAGGCTTTATTACTGTGTAAATATTGTTTTGAGACTAGAATGTCTTTACACGTGTTTATGGTGGAAAAATGTATTGGTGGAATTATTGAATTTGGAAAATAAAATATTTTATTTTTTCATAAATCATGCAAATATTGGAATAGTTTTCCAACAACTTTGAAATTCATGTTTTGGAAAGAAAGCATGGAAACACGTGTGTATGTGTTCTACGGTGAAAAGAAACAGTTATGAAATTTTATTCCTACTATGAGATTATCTTATAAACTGTTTTCACCGTATGAGATACTGTGATTTATACCTTTATGGATTTTCTGAAAGATGCCTATTTATTTTAATAAATTCCATAAAAGTAATGAGATTTCACATATACTGTTTTGAGACTTAGGCCCCGATTTCATGCTTACTGATCACTGTTACTGTCACGTGGCTGATTGACTCGCCAGTCATCAGCGGTCTCGGAGTCACCTAGGAAGTGTACGCCGAGGACCACCTATAGTTTATGGCCATAAATATAACTTTATACTATTACTGTGTCCCTTCGGGGATGATTACTGTGTCCCTTAGGGGATGATTATAGCATGATTTGATAGAGGGTGATGCCTAGTCTCAACCTATTGATTACTGTTTACTGAAATGGATTTTACTGAATATTGTTTACTGTACTGTACTATTATGAGAAATACTATTTACTGAGCTGGATTTTACATGAATACTGTTTACTGTACTATACTGTACTGAGAAATACTGTTTACTGAACTGTTTCTTACTAATTACTACTTACTGAACTATACTGAAAATCATTGTTTTTAAAAAAAGAATATTATGAAAATTATTTCTAAAAAAAGAAATAATTACTGAACTGTTTATCCACTGATTTTCTGGATAATATATTGTACTGAAGTGACGGTTTGCCGTTTTTATAATTCTATACCTACTGTTCACTATATTGTTTTATCACGGTACTGTCACGTGTTTTGAAATGGTTACCGAAGAGATAAGAAAAAAATGGTTATACCATTTTTATATTTATAAGAAATGAGAATTAAATCGTTTTAAGGGAAAAGATTTATTTATTACTCCCTATAGTCGCTCTGGGTTTCCAAGACAAGACAGGTTTTTTAAAATGCCTTCCATGCTCCATCTAGATTTCCCGACCTACTATAGTATCATTTTCCTGTTAGTGTGCCAGCTTATACATAGAAATCAAAAGATTTTACTGCATATAGTCTTCGAGGTATCAAGATTTGCATACAAATCTCTTACTGAGCCGTGGTTTGCTCACTCCAATATTTTATCTCTCCAGATTAATTTTAGTGACCATTTGAGACATCATCCGAGGATTAGAGGCTGTGTATAGAGCACTCTGAGATAGCCGTTAAAGATCCTAGAGGTATAATTATTTTATTTTAGATATTCAGACTTATGATTTACAGTACTACGATATTGTATTAATTTAGGGGATGTAAGTGTTGATTTAAAATACAAATTGTAAATATTTATTTCCGTTAACTATATTAAGTTACGGATATTATTTGTTTTCACTGAAGTAAATGTAGAAAATAAGATATCGCAGACAGCCCAACCTATCCATGTGTTGTGAAAAAGTGTAAGAAGTTTATAATACTATGTACTTGGGATGTTACAACTACACTCAGTCAATTTGATCCATTGACACAATAGATGAGCATCATAAGATAGATAGGTTTAAGGATAGGTTAAGGTCGTCGATTAGATCTAAGTTAGCTCTGTTTGATATTAACACCTACGATGAGGTAGTCAAGCGTGCTCAGCTTTGCGAGCAAGATTTTGAGCAGTTCCATCCAGAGTCAGTTTCTAAAAGTAAAGCTAAAGGGAAGGGTAAAGCGAAGTGGGGCGCAGATGATAGATCTAGTAGAGAGTAGCCTAAGAGGGCTAGACCATCGAGCGTTTAGATTTCAAAGGGGTGATCTACAAGATTAGCTGCTATTGCCCCTACTACTGGTGGTCCCACATATAGTACAAGAGGTACCGCGACCAGATGTGATTGATGTGGACGGTCGCACGGTACTTGGTCCTGCCACATGTTGACGAGGACTTGTTTTAGATGTGGGCAGGCAGGACGCATAGTGAGAGATTGCTCGATGTTGCGGGAGTCAACTGCATCTACCGCACTAGCCTTAGTTCTTCCTACTTCGACACTAGCACCGACAGCTCTGACAGAATCGGAGAGAGTGACACCCTCACAGCCGAGGCGGGCAATTGCAACGAAGAAGGGTAAGAAGCCCATGACTTAGGGACAGGTGTACACATTAGACCAGGAGACTGCTGATGCATCTGCGGACGTCATTAAAGGTAAAATTTACATTTTCGATATACCCATAGTTGCATTATTTAACCTTGGTTCTACTCATTCATTCATATCTCTTACTTGTGCTAATAAAGTCCCAGTAGAGCCGGAGCCTTTAGGGTATACATTACAAGTAAATACTCCTTTTAGAGAATCGCAGGTTATGGATATAGTGTATAGAAACTATAAAGTAACTGTAGGAGAGAAGGAAACGACAGTTAACCTAATTTTGTTGACTATGTACGATTTTGATGTAATATTAGGAATGGACTGGTTAGTTGCGAACTTTGTAACCCTAGACTGTTATACTAAGTTTGTAATCTTCTCCCAACCTGAACGATATACTGTAAAACTTTTCGATAAGTTATAATAAAGTGAGATGTTTACTAAATCGTGTAAATGTGTGTGTGATGTATTGAAGGTTTTATAACATATGTGGAGGATGTGGAAAAGAGACATCCCGAGCTGCATGAGATTCCTATGGTCAGGGATTTCCCAAACGTATTTCTGGAGGATTTACTTGGGTTACCACTGGATTGGGAGATTGGTTTACTATTGACTTGGTACCCGACACGGAGCCCATTTCTAAGCCCTCGTATTGGAAGGTACTATTAGAGTTGAAAGAGCTTAAGAAGCCGCTCTAGGAGCTATTGGATAAGGGATTTATACATCCCAGTATGTCTCCATGGGGTGCATCAATATTATTCGTCCGGAAGAAGGATGGCAGCCTACGATTATGTATTGACTACTGGATGTTGAATAAGGTGACCATCAAGAATAAGTATCCCCTGCCCAGGATTGATGATCTATTTGATCAGTTGAGGGTGTTCAGTTGTTTTCGAAGATCGGGTTACCATCAGCTTATGCCAATCAGATACAGGTAGGAGTACAATTCGATTTTGAGATTGGCACCGAAGGGATTCTGAGGTTCAGAGGTAGGATTTGCATTCCCGATAATAGACAACTCAGAGATCTAATTTTAACAGAGGCCCATACCTCTACACTTTACACCTTGGTAGTACTAAGATGTACTAGAATCTACGGAGGGTATATTGGTGGCCGAAGATGAAGAGAGACATTGCGGAGTTTGTAGCTAGATGTCTCACTTGCCAGCATGTTAAGATCGAGCATCACAAGCCTGCGGTTTTATTACAGCCTCTACCGATTCTACATGGAAATAGGAGCACATTACGATGGACTTCATCATGGGTTTACCAAGGACTCGGAGGAACCACGATGCTATATGGGTGATAGTGGATAGATTGACAAAGTGTGCCCACTTCTTGGCCATCAAATCTACAGATTCTCGTAGTGCCCTTACTGATCTATATGTACGGGAGATAGTGAGGCGACACGGAGTACCAGTGAGAATCATATTAGATAAGGATTCCCATTTTACATCCCACTTCTGGGAGAGATTTCAGGAGGCCATGGGATCCTGGTTAAATTTCAGCACCTCCTTTCATCTGCAGACTGATGGGCAATCCGAGCAAGTGATACAGACGCTCGAGGATATGTTGAGGGCATGTGCGTTGGATTTTAAGGGCTCTTGGGATGACCACTTGCCATTAGCCGAGTTTGTATATAATAATAGCTACCACACTAGTATCAGCATGGCACCTTATGAGGCACTATATGATAGAAGGTGTAGATCATTGATCGCGTGGGAAGAAGTGGGAGATCGAAAGTTATTAGCTCTCAAACTAGTAGAGCGAGCTTCACAGAATGTACAGTTAATATGTGAGAGACTTCGGACTGCACAGAGTCGGCAGAAGAGTTACGTAGATACTAGACGCCGACCACTTGAGTTCTCACCAGGGATTTTTGTATTTTTGACAGGAAAGGGAAGTTGAGTCCTCGCTATATCGGACCATTAGATATCTTGGATCGCGTAGGAGGCGTGGTGTATAGATTAGCACTACCACTCGAGTTATTAGGTATGCACAATGTATTCCATGTCTCGATGCTTAAGAAGTACCACCCAGATCCATCCCACGTATTCGATACGGACCACTGAAGATATGGGAAGATATGAGTTACGTGAAGAGACCTATCGAGATCCTGGATCGAAAGGATAAGGTGTTGCGATCTAAGATGATACCATTGGTGAAAGTGCTCTGGTAGTACCATTATGAGGAAGAGGCGACATGGGAATTAGAGAACTTAGTGCGAGAAAAGTACCCAAAGCTATTTCAATGAGTGGTTCAAGTGAAATTGAGAGGACCAAATTTCCTAAAGGTGGGGAGGAAATGTGAGAACTCATTATTTTGTATTGTATATGTACGGATATGTAATTATTAACTAATAAATAAATTATTTTGTAAATTTTTGTGAATTTTAAGTGAATAGTGATTGGGCCCCACTTGGATTTTAAGGCCCAGATTGTGGAAATGACTGATGAAATAATGTATGGAAGGTGTAATAATGATATTATAGAAATTTGGAGGTCAAAATACCCAAATTGCATTGTTTTGTGAAGTATGATAAACAAATTGGAAAATAACGAATATGTCCTGATGGTATTTTCGTAAATTGCTTTTAAACTAAAATGAATTGGGATGAAGTAAAAATATCATGATATTCTACATGAAAAATACTTTAACACAGTGTCAATAGATTTCTTGAATCAACCACTAAAATAGAAAATTTCGCTGGCGGGTTGCAAGGGTAAAATCATAATTTCTCACTATTCGTGCACCGAACGTCGACGAAACCACTTCCAATCATCAAAATACAATTAATATGATCATTTGGTGCTAGAATTCGAAAATTTGGAGTGCGTTTACATGGTTTTTACGACAACGGAAACTTAAGGGCAAAATTGTCCGAAATTTTCATAACTAGGGTATTTTGGTAATTTTTTGCATTTCCAGAATTTTCTTCATATTTCTTTTAGCAGTTGAGATGCACTATTCATTATCTCTCCCAACAAGCTCCCACGCCATAACCAAAAGAAAAGAAAAAAAGAAATTCAACTCACTATCTCTCACTATACACTTGGAATTTTAACAAACTTCTTTCACCAGAATTAATCCTCTTACTCTCCTCTACCTAGCCATACCAATAGTTCATTGAATAAACCAAAAAAGAAGGAGAAAAGAGGGGGAGTACTATTCAGCCAAGCAAGGTACCTCACCATTCCTTATGTTTTCTTGAATTCTAATGGCATTTTCAAGTGTGATAAACATGTTAGATTCATTTAGATGTTGCAAAATAAGAATGTGCCATGAAGAGGAGGTTTCAGCCATGGTGGGAGCATAGGGAATCCATGTGGTTTCATGCATAAAATGAATGCAAAAATGAAGGTTAAGCTTAATAGAATAATCTTACAACATCAAATTGTTGAAATTCCATCAAATTCACCACCATCCATATTTGGTCATGATAAGGGGACATACATCCATGGCTGATTTTGATGAATTGAGGGTAGACTTAGATTGTAGGAATTATAAGAAGTCTATCGGTATGCTCAGATTTAAAATCCGATGTAAAACAAAGAAGTTAAGTTATAGTACCGGTAGAAATTATACTGCAAAAATATTCGCAGTGTCCAATGTGGCTGCATAATAATATAAGTATTGGCTTAAAAATAAGTATTTAATAAGCTAATAATTTTGGTGGAATTAATTACAGCCCGGGAGTTATGGTTTTCTAGTGGTGCTATCGGGAAGCCTAAATTCGTTAGATAGGTAAAAGATGAGTATGTGATTTGTAGGGATATCACGAATGCATGGTTTTCATGCCAATAATTTTATGAAATTATTTTGAAAGTGAATTGTCTTGAATATTGTGGAATTGCGACTGATGGTTGGTTTGAACTGCGTTTACCTTGCAAGAAGGCTAAGTTATCTGCAGCCATTATGCTTCTGAAAATTTATTAGAAAATTTTATAAAAATATCATGAAATATTTTAATGCATTGTGGAGTGTTTTCCTAGCCTTGAAAGTGAGATATATGATATTTCTCATAAATTATGAATTTATAGAAAATTATTATTTAAATATTCATATTACTGAATTTATTCAAAGTTAAAGTGTTGGAAATTTCTCCCAAATGTTTTATAGTGAAATGTGTGGTTTATAAAGTGAAGTGTTAAATAGTGAATATTTTGTAAATTATTTGCGTATAATATTTATTATTTTATTATGATTTTCCTTTATGGACTAACTGAAGTTTTATCTGATTAAATGATTTCCATAAAGGAAATACCACTGTTTAACACTGTTTTGAGACTATTAGGCCCATATCATGCTCGCGTGTTCATGTGTTACTGTATCATGTGTGAAGCCGTTGACATTGATCCTGTCTTCAGCGTACCAGTTGACACCTGATCAGTGTACGACCAAGGACCCCTATAGACTATGGCCATAGATCTCACATGTTTATTGTTACTGTTCCCTACGAGGATTATAGCATGATATCATCAGGGTGTTGCCTAGTCTCCACTGTTATTATTGATTACTGTGATATTTTACGAAAACTGTTTACTGAAGCGTGCTTATTATCGAACTGTTATTTTATTGAACTATATATCATACTGTGATTGTGATTTAGCTACTTGTGAAAGTGATTATTTTAATGTTGAAAGTTAAATTACTTTCAAAATGGTAATTTATGTGATTTAAATGATTTATTTTACTATTATGAGAAATATCTATTTATGGTAATTTATGAATAAATTTTATATCAATGCAAATTTCTACTCCCTATAGTCATTTCTAGGTTTTGAGACAAAATAGGTATTTCAAAATACCTTCCTTACTCCATCCGGATCCCTAGCCGACTATAGTATCCTTCCTTTTAGTATGCCTAGCATACCGATAGGAAATTAAAGGATTTTACTGCATATAGTTTTTGTGATATCAAAATTGCATACAACTCCTTTACCGAGCCGTGGTTTGCTCACCCATTTATTTGCATCTCGCCAAAGTATTTCCAGTGACCGTGTGGTATATCATTCGAGGATTATCGACTGCATTTCAAGTTCCCCGAGGCAGCTACTGTAGATCCTAAAGGTATATTCGTTTTCTTTTATATGTTTAGACTTTCTTTTACAGTACTATAGTGTTATAATTATAACAGGGGATGTAAAAGTTTAAAGGAATACTGTTATGTGAATATATTTTTTATTTATGTAAATTAAATTAAATTACTGTTATTACTGTTCACTGTTAATTAAAAGTGGGAAACAAAGGCATCGCAAATAGCCCAACCAATAACATGTGAATGGAAAAGTGTTGAAAAAGTGTAAAATACTATATACACAAATCGTGACAAATAGTTCCTTCCTCCGAGTTATGAAAGTGTCTAGTGTCCGAAAGTTTATAGAATAAGAGAATGTTAGTAATTTCACATTCTCATGTATAGAATCATATAGGATTCATGCATATAGGTCGCATGATATCCATTCTTTTATATATGTTTCTTACTGGGCTTATAGCTCACCCCTTTACTCACCCTTACAGCTTATTATCAAAGCACTCGATTCCTGCTACTTGAAGGTATATGATAAGTGTTATACTTTTGTATTCAAACAGTAAGTGTACAGCTAATGTGTTCATAGTCTAGATGTAAAACGTATAATGCAGTGTCTAAGAATGTCAAAAGAACTAGTATGATGTACTTGAATTAAGTTGATATTTATAAAATTATACGTAGTGGTATTTTGGGTTATACTTTGATGACGTGTTTAATATTCATTGTTAAATGATCTGATGGCATAAGGATTAATAGCAAATGAAAGTTATAGAGTGAACTTACACTGATAATAAATGCAAACCAAATAGTAATGAATGTTTGAATGAAAAAGATTGTATTGAAAAAGAAAAGTTAGTGTGAAATTTCATGTTTTCAAGCATGACAGAACCCAACACAACATGCAAAGGGCCCAAGCTTAAAGAGAAAAAGGCACAATGTAAGCCGCGCACATAAAGACAAAATAGTGCACAGGCTTGAAGCAAAAAATGCACGATATAAGCCAAGCACATGAAGACAAAAGTGCATGGGCTTAAATCAAAAATGCGCACATAAGCCACGCACATGAAGAGAAAGTAGTGCATAGGCTTGAAGCAAAAAATGCGTAACATAAACCACGCACATGAAGACAAAAAAGTGTACGGGCTTGAAGCAAAAAATGAGCGACGTAAGCATGCACATGAAGACAAAATAGTGCATGGGCTTGAAGTGAAAATGCGTGATATAAGCCACACACATGAATATAAAAAAATGTGTAAAAGCTTAAAGTGAAAATACGCGATTTAAGCCAACTACAAGAAAACAAGTAAGTGTAAGAGCTTGAAGTGAAAAATACGTGATGTAATCCACGACCATTAAGACAAAATATGCAAAGACTTGAAAAATGCATGAGGTAAGCCACGTATAGAAATACGCATACAAATACAGCTAATCTTGTCAAGAGTGTTGTGCTTGGTGAATAGTCTGGTTCCTACCCCATACTCAGTGGCAAGCTCACAAATACCCCTATAGGCATATGCACATTGCTTAACCATGTAAATACTGGTTTTTATGACTTTTACTTACGTTGTTTGCCACTCCTTAACATACATTAAATAGGTTGGTCAAACCATTTGACATTTCTAACTTTTAGATTGTCATGATGCATTTTTGAAAGCCACTCATGTACTATGAATAAATAAAGATTTAATTCATTGGCAACATGTTGAGAGTCTAATGGGTCACACACAATAAGTGTAACAAATGGATTAAATTAAATTAAAAGGCTTGAAAATTTTGGAATTTTCCATTTGAACTTATTAAATTGAATTATGATTGAGCCTAATTAAAGGGTTTAATTAGATGGTCTTAATTATAAATGTTTAACTATGTTGTGGCCCTAATTACATTTATAATAAGTTCAAAGGCTAATAGGTAATTATGCTATTTAAATAAGACATAACCGTAGCCTATATAAGCCTTATTATGGTCAACTATCCCAATATAGGTTTCTTAGGTCATGCATAGGTGGAAATTACATGTACAGACAGAGATTAAACACAATGAAAATAAAAATTTTACCTCATGAAATTGATCCCAGTGGATATCTTTGATCAAGAACATTCAAATTATGCAAATAAAACATCAAGAATCATAAAATGGATTTTCATAAACATAACGAAGCTTTAGACATCATAATCTAAGACTTTCTTCTAATTGATGATGCTTGATCTTTTTGTCTTGAATCACAAACTACCCCATGTGTGATGGTTTCCAACATATGTTCACACAAGTAGTTATGAAACCTTTGGGAGTTTAGATCGTATCATGATAGTCACCATGCTAGTAGCTTATGTTTCATAAATTCACCACCAGTTTCTCGAAGCTCAAAACAATGAAGAAAACTCTTTACTTCTTGAGCCAAAAAAAAAAGGAGCAAGAGAAAGAAGTGGATAGCATACTCGTAGGGTCAAGGTTGTTGCCAACTAAACGTTGAACATCACCTAGGAAGGACTATTAGAATAATTTATTTATAGCTAGGTTAAATGTTTTTGATTAATTGGTACATTAATTACTTCCTAGTTCCTTTATATCATCTGACATGGTTTTTTGCCATTATTGAGTGCTATATAGTCTTAAGCGAGCCCTTAGAGGCTGTTTTTCAAAATTAGTACCACTATTTCACAATTAGGTTTTTACATCTAGTGCCTATGATTTTGCTCTTTTTACTCGGACAACTAATTAGGGTACCATCTTTCTTTTATTTTATATGAATGACATGATCACTACAAGTGATCATAGTGATGGTATTCAAGATCTCAAGACTTTTCTTCATTCCTAGTTTAAGATGAAAGATATTGGTCCCTTGAGTTACTTCTTGGGTCTTGAGGTTACTCTTGATTCTACAAGCTTACACTTGTTATAGACAAAGCATGCTTCTAATCTTATTGCAAAAGTAAGATTGACAGATAGCAAAATTGCTTATTCACCACTCGAACAAAACATCAAGCTTTTCCTTTCTGATGGTGTTCTTCTCAAAGACTCAACTTTTTATCAAACTTTGGTGGGTAGCCTTGTTTATCTGATGGTTACTCGTCCGGATATTGCTTATGATATTCATTTAGTTAGACAATTTCTTTCTGCTCCTCAATCCTCTCAATTTGCTATTGTTTTTTATATCCTAAGACATGTAAAGGGTATTATGCTTTATTGATTACATTTTTCTTTTAGCTTCTTTTTGGATTTGCAATGTTATTGTGATGTTGGTTAGACAAGGGATCTACTTGATTGTCGTTCTACCACTTGTTATTGATTCTTTCTTAGTTTGTTGCTCATCTCTTGGTGTAATAAGGAACAAACTATTGTCTCCCACTCTAACACTAAGGCTGAGTATCAAGCTATTGTAAATGCAACATCCGAACTCTTATGGTTATGATAGTTTCTTCAAGACATGGCTGCTTTTCATTGCTCCAGCATTCCAATCCATTATGATAATCAAAGTGGTATTCATATAGCTCATAATGATGTTTTCAAGAGCATACTAAACACATTGAGATTAATTGTTATTTTATTCGTCAATATTTGTTTAGTCAAACTCTGCAACGTGTTCTTGTCATCATTACAAATTAGAAAGCAGATATTTTCACCAAAACACATTCACTCGGTCAATTTCTTGCACAAGTTTTCAAACTTAAGTTGGCTTTACATTCTCAACTTGAGTTTGTGGGGGTGTTAACGTAATATTACAATAATTGTAATATTACAGTTGACTTAAACTAATTGATTACAATTTTATTTCCAGAAGATGATTGTATTATATGTGATTATGTTTTTTCCTTTTTTTATTTAGTTTACTTCTTATATAAAGGCCTTAAGCCTTCTTGTAATATATAGATTAGAAATATAATTCTTTCTTTCTTTCTTTTCTCACTTTCTTTTTAATATTATGCTTTGCTATCTTATAATTTGACCTCTTAGACTCATTAATTGTTTCATTTAAGTTTCTAAAATTTTAAATTTTATTTCAATCAAGTCCAACTTGATTATCCCATTTTAATTTCTCAACTTAATTATTCTAATGTGTGTGGTTCATCAGGTCCACAATATATTGACAATAAATATCAATGCTGTAATCATAATATACATAGGATTAGATGAATCAAACTCATTTACTTCATCATTATCTCAAATTACTCACTTTCATATTTATGGATTAAGATTGACATCTAACAATATATTATGACCATCCAAATATTAAGAATAGTTGATTTACCTATCTGTCCATGATCTTATTGACACATCCTAACTTACGGAAGCTTAAAGCTTGCTGGCAAATTTTTCATTTTCTTTTACTTCACTTGTTCGTTAGCGACCGCGTAGATTACTTTATTCATGTGAGTTGTCACAATATCATTTAGGTGACTCTAAGGTCACTAAGGCCCCATTCCTATTCTTTATTAGCTGAACCATAAGCATCTAGCAAATTAATTTTCATGACATATGGAATTATCAAATGCATATCAACTTCGCCTCTCAACATCATCCCATCAAACAAACCATAGATAACATATGTATAAAGATCATATTTGTACCATCACCCCAAATACAATATAAAGTAGCATCATACCAATGTCATCAAGACACATCCTACATCCGTGAGAACCATTTATTTTGTATTGTACATGTGTAAATATGTAATTGTTAATGTATTTTTGAATATATTTTGTAAATTATAAGTAAATAGTGATGTGGCCCTACTTGAATTTTAATGTCTTGATGTGTGTATGACTGAAGAAACAGTGTTTGGAAGATGTAATAATTATATTGTGGAAATTTTAAGACCCAAAATGTCTTATTTTCATTATTTGGAGAACTGTGACAAACAAATATGAAAATGACGGTTATGTCTCGAAGGTATTTTTGTAAATTGTGCCCAAATTAAAATAAATTGGGACGAAGTAAAAATATCATGATATTCTACATGAAAAGGAGTTTAGGATAGTGTCAATAGATTTATTGAATCAGTGGTTAAATCGAAAAATTTTACTGGCAGTCCTAGGGGTAATTTCATAATTTCTCATTATCGGTGTACCGCGCATTAACGAAACCACTTCTAATCATCAAAATACATCTAAAAAGATTATTTGGTGATGTAATCCAAAATTTGGAGTGCAATTGGATAGTTTTTACGACTACGAAAGCTTAAGGACAAAATTATTTGAAATTTTCATAACTATAGGCATTTTTGTAATTTTTACCCCTTCTAAAAGACTTCATATTTCCTTGAGTGATGGCCGGCCACTATTCATCATCTCTTTCAAAAGCCACCCATGCCATTAGAGAAAGAAAAGAGAAGAAAGAAATGAAACCAATCTAAACACCATTAAATCCTTGTTATTTCATTAAACTCATAACTACAAAATTACTCTACTCACTCTCCTTTTCTATCTATACCCATAGATCATTAAATAAGCAATAAAACAAGGAGATAGGAAGCCTTGAAGTTTCGGTCAAGGTATGGTTTTCTCTATCCTTGGTGCTTCATTTAATTCCAATGGTGTAGAATGATAGATTTAAGCATGCTAAACATGTTGGTAACATTGGTTGTGATTAAATTGAGCTAAATAAAATGATGCCATTAAAGGGAGGTTTCGGCCATGATGGGAACCTAAGGGAGTCATGGTGTTTCATACATGAAATGGATGCCAAAATGAAGAATGAGCATGGTAGAACAAGAATATGACATTAAATTGTTGAAATTCCTTAAGGTGTGCATGATGGTAGATTTTGTCACAGTCTGCATATACAGTATTTCACACTTTTTCACACGTTTCCATACACATAGTATTGGTTGGGCTGTCTGCGATACCTTTATTTCCCACTTTTAATTAACAGTGAACAGTAAATAATCGTAAATTAACTAAATTTACATAAGTAAAAATATTTACATGATAGTATTCGTTTAAACATTTACACCCCCTGTTTATAATTACAACATTGTAGTACTGTAAATGTAAGTCTGAACATATAAAGGAAAGCAATTATACCTCCAAGATCTACACCAGCTGCCTCGAGGTACTCACAATGCAGCCGATAATCCTCGGATGATATATCATGTACTAATTGGAAATATTATGGAAAGATGAAAATAAATGTGTGAGCAAACCACGGCACAGTAAAGGAGTTGTATGCAATCTTGATATCGGGAAATCTGCATGCAGTAAAATCCTTTAATTTCCTATCAGTATGCTAAGGACTCGAAAAGGACGGATACTATAGTCGGCTAGGGATTCAGATAGAGTAAGGAAGATATTTTGAAATACGTGTCTTGTTCCGGAACCTAGAAGCGACTATAAGGAGTAGAAATTTAAATTGATATGAAATTCATTTAATAAATCACTATAATAAATATTTCACAATAAATTAGTATAATAAAACATTAAAATCATGTAATTCATCACTTAAAAGAATAATTTAACTTTCACAATTATAATCATCACTTTCCACCAATAGCTAAATCATAGTAACAGTATGATAACAGTTTAGTGATAAGAACACTTCAATAAACAGTTTTAGTGAAAGTACAGTTCAGTAAAATATCACAAAAATCAGTAACAGTAGTGGACACTAGGCAACACCCTAAATATATCACGTGATAATCCCCGTAGGGAACAGTAATAGTAAACAGTAAGATCTATGGCCATAGTTTATAAATGTCTTCGATCGTACACTAATCAAGTATCAACGGGGACGTTGAAGACATGATCAGTGTCAACAGCTTCACACAGTAACAGTATAGTAATACACGTGACCATGATACAGGGCCTAACAGTCTCAAAACAGTATTTAAACAATGAAATCACCTTTATGGAAATCATTACACTAGGTAAAACCTTCAGTTAGTCCATAAAGGAAAAATTAATAAAATAGTGAATATTATATTGAAGATAATTTATAAAATATTCACTATTCATCACTTAACTTTATAAACCACATATTTCACTATAAAACACTTAAAAGAAATTTCCAATAACTTTACTTTTATTAAATTCAGTAAAACAAATATTTAAATAATATTTTTCAATAAACTCATAATTTATGAAAAATATTAAATATTTCATTCTCAAGGCTAGGAAAACACTCCATAATACGTTGAAATATTTCATGGTATTTTTATAAAATTTTTTAACAATTTTCGACAGCATGACGGCTGCTAATACCCTAGCCTTCTTGCAAAAGTAAACAACGTTCAAACCAAGCAAACAACCACAAGTTCATAGTTTTCAAGACATTTCTCTTCCAAAATATTTTCATAAAATTATTAACATCAAAATTATGCATTTGGGATATCCCTACAGACTACATACGTGTCCCTTACCTGTCTGATGAAATCGAGCTTCTCGATCGCACCATTCGAAAACCATTACTCCTAAGCTGCAGATAATTCCATCAAAATAATTAGCTCATTAAATACTTATTTTTAAGCTATTATTTATATCATAATGCACCCACATTGGACACCGCAAATATTTTTGTAGTATGATTTCGACCAGTAGTATAACATAACTTCTTCGTTTGGCGTCAGGTTTTAAATCTGAGCATACCGACAAACTCCTTGTAATTACTATAGTCTAAATGTACCCTCAAATCATCAAAACCAACCATGAATCATAGTCCCCTTACCATGGCCGAATCCTCCCTTAACCAAATTTGTTGGCATTTCAACAATCCAACTTCATATCATTGTTTTAGCCATGTTTATCTTCCATTTGGCACAATTTTTATGCATGAAAAACCATGAATCCCCTAGGTACATTTCATGGTCGAAACCCCCTCTCATGGCCAAATTTTATTTTGAAACTTTTAATTGAAACAAATGATAGAAATATGCTTAACCAAAGGAATCAATCTACACTTTTAGAATTAAAGAAAGCTTAATGTATGGCAATATACCTCACCTTGGCTAAAACTTTGAGGGTCTCTTTCTCCTTGTATTATGGCTTATACAATGAGCTATTGGTATGGGTAGGCAGAGGAGAGAGAGTAGAGTAATTCTCTAGTTAAAATTTTGGTGAAATTTGGTGTGTATGGTGAGATATGTGAGTTTGTTTTATTTTTCTTCTCTTTTCCTTGTCAATGACATGGAAGGCTTTTGGGGAAGACAATGAATAGTAACTGCCAGCAACTGATGGGTTTATGAAGACATTTCTAGAAGTGGCAAAATGACAAAAATGCCCCTAGGTATGAAATTTTGGACAATTTTGCACTTAAGGTTTCATAGTCATAAAAGCTATGTAATCGCTCTCCAAAATTTTGGATTCTAGTAGCAAATAATCTTATTAAATGTATTTTGATGATAGAAAGTGGTTTTGTCAATGCGCGGTGCATGGATAGTGAGAAATTATGATTTTACCTCCGCGGACCGCCAGCAAAATTTTTTGATTTTATCACTGATTCGAGAAATCTATTGACACTGTGTTAAACTACTTTTCATGTGGAATATCATGATATTTTTACTTCGTCCCAATTCATTTTAGTTTGGATGTAATTTATGAAAATACCCTGAACGTAACTGTTATTTTCCAATTTATTTGCCATACTTCTAAAAATATTTCAAATAACATATTTTGGGTCTCAATTTTCCATAATATCATTATTACACCTTCCGTACACTGTTTTCTTCAGTCATATACATATCTGGGCATTAGAATCCAAGTGGGGCCCACATCATTATTCACTTGAAATTTACAAAATATACAAAATAAATTATTTATTAATTAATAATTAAATATCCGTACATGTACAGTACAAAATAATTGGTTCTCACATTTCCTCCCCACCTTTAGGAAATTCGGTCGTCCAAATTTCGCTCGGACCACTCACTGGAACAACTTTGGGTACTTCTTCCGCATCAAGCTCTTAATTCCCATGTCGCCTCCTCCTTGGAATGGTACTGCCAGAGCACTTTCACTAATGGAATCATCTTAAATCGCAACACCTTATCCTTCTGATCCAAGAACTGAATAGGTCACTCCACATAACTCATATCTTCCCGTATCTCCAGTGGCTCGTATCAAATTACGTGAGACGGATCTAGATGGTACTTTCTAAGCATCGAGACATGGAATACATTATGCACACCTAATAGCTCGGTGGTAGTGCTAACTTGTACACCACGCCTCCTACACGATCTAAGATCTCAAATGGTCTGATTTACCAAGGACTGAACTTTCCTTTCCTACTATATCTCAAAATACCTTTAGATGGGAATCTTTCAAAAATACAAAGTCACCTGGTGAGAACTCAAGTGGTCGGCGTCTCATGTCTGCATAACTCTTCTGTCGACTTTATGTAGTCTTTAATCTCTCACATAATAGCTGTACATCTTGTGAAGCTCGCTCTACCAATTAGAGAGCTAATAACTTCCAATCTCCTTCTTCTTCTGATGCAATCAATGATCTACACCATCTACCGTATAATGCCTCATATGGTGTCATGCCGATACTCGTTTGGTAGCTGTTATTATATGCAAACTCGGCTAATGGCAAGTGGTCATCCCAAGAGCCTTTAAAATCCAACGCACACACCCGTAGCATATCCTCAAGAATCTGAATCACTCGCTTGGACTGACCGTCAGCCTATGAATGAAAGGTGGTGCTAAAATTCAATTAGGACCCCATAGCCTCCTGAAATTTCTCCCAAAAGTGGGAAGTGAATTAGGAATCACTATCCAATGTGATGCTCATTGGAACTCTGTGTAGCCTCACTATCTCCCGTACATATAGATCGACAAGGGCACTGAGAGGATCTGTAGATCTGATGGCCAAGAAGTGGGCGAACTTCGTCAATCTATCTACTATCACTCATATGGCATTGTGATTCTTTCGAGTCCTTGGTAAACCCATAATGAAGTCCATCGTAATATGCTCCCATTTCCACGTAGGAATCGGTAGAGGCTGCAATAAACTCGTAGGCTTCTGATGTTCGATTTTAACCTGCTGGCAAGTGAGACATCTAGCTACAAACTCCGCGACGTCTCTCTTCATCTTCGGCCACCAATATACCCTTCGTAGATTCTAGTACATCTTAGTATTGCCTGGGTGCAAAATGTACTTAGAGTACGGGCCTCTGTCAGAATCAAATCTCTGAGCTGTCGATTATTGAGAACACAGATCCTACCTCTGAACCTCAAAATCCTATCGGTGCCAATCTCAAAATCTGACTGCATTCCCATCTGTACTTAACTGGCAACCTCTATACAGTAAGCATCAGTCTTTTGAGCATCCTTGATCTATCCTATCAAATCCGGCTCAATTCTGAAGCTAGCCGTAAATCCATAACTCTTAGAGAAAACCACATTAAGACTGAGGTTCGAGAACTGCTCCAACAACTCGTGCTGCCTAACCATCATATATGACACCATACCTATGTGCTTTCGACTTAGATCATCTGCCACCATGTTTGCTTTCCCCGGGTGGTACAAAATCTCGCAGTCATAATCCTTTAACAACTCTATCCATCTCCGTTGTCTCATGTTTAACTCACACTGTGAGAATAAATATTTCAGACTCCTATGGTTTGTGTAGATTTGAAAAGTCTCACCATAAAGGTAGTGCCACCATATCTTCAGTGCAAACACCATAGTGGCTAACTCTAGATCATGAGTTGGGTAGTTCTTCTCATGCTCCTTAAGCTGCCTGGAACCATATGCAATCACCCGACCACGCTGCATTAAGACAAACCCTAACCCTTGTGCGATAGCATCTATGTACACCGAAAATCCACCTGATCTGTTGGGAAGGCGTATTGGAGCTGTAGTAACTCTCTGCTTCAACTCCTGGAAGCTACGCTCACACATATCTGTCCATTCAAACTTAACATCCTTACATGTGAGTCTCGTCAATGGAGCAGCCAGTCTAGAGAATTCTTCGACAATCTGGCAATAATATCCCGCTAAACCCAGAAAACTCATTATCTCTGTCACCGTCTTAAGCCTCTCCCACTGTACTATGGTCTCTATCTTGGACAGATCAACAGACACCCTGTCCTTCCACACTATGTGTCCCAGAAAAGTGATATGATCTAGCCAAAATTCGCACTTACTGATTTGACATATAGCTTCCGGTCTCTGAGGGTCTGTAAAACTATATGAAGGTGCTACTCATGCTCCTTCGGAGACTTAGAGTACACCAATATGTCATCTACAAACATGATCACAAACTTATCAAGATAGGGCTTAAACACCTCATTCATTAAGCCCATAAATGCTGTAGGGTCGTTAGTCAACCCGAACAGTATCACCAGAAACTCATAATGTCCATATTAAGTCTGGAATGCTATCTTGGAAACATCTAAATCCCAAATCTTAAGCTGATGATAATCCAATCAAATATCTATCTTCGAAAACACCTAGGCACCCCTTAACTAATCAAAAAATTCTTCGATCCTGGGTAGGGGATACATATTCTTGATGGTCACCTTATTCAGCATCTGGTAATCAATGCATAACCGTAGGTTGCCATCCTTCTTCTGGAAGTATAACATCGGTGCACCCTATGAAGACATACTAGGATGGATAAATCCCTTATCCAATAACTCCTAGAGCTACTTCTTAAGCTCCTTCAGCTTCGTCAATGCCATCCAATATGGGGGCTTAGAAATGGGCTCCGTGCTGGGTACCAAATCAATGGTAAACTCAATCTCCCGATCTGGCAGTAACCCTGGTAAATCCTCCGAAAATATGTTCAGAAAATCCCTGACCACAGGAATCTCATGTAGCTCAAGACGTCTCTGTTCCACATCCTCCACATATGCTATAAAACCTTCAATACATCACACATACATTCACATAATTTACTATACATATCACTTTTATTATAACTTATCGAAAAGTTTTACAGTATAGCATTCTAGTTGGGAGAAGATAACAAACTTAGTATAACAGTCTAATGTTACAAAATTTGCAGCTAACCAGTCCATTCTTAATATTACATCAAAGTCATACATAGTTAAAAAAATTAGGTTAGTTGTCGTTTCCTTCTCTCCTATAGTCACTTTATAATTTTTTATACACTATACTATAATTTGTGATTCTCTAAAAGGAGTATTCACTTGTAATGTATACCCTAAAGGCTTCAGCTCTACCGGGACTCTGTTAGCACAAGTAGGAGATATAAATGAATGAGTAGAACTAGGATCAAATAATGCAAGTACGGGTATATTAAAATATAAAGTTTACCTTTAATGACATCTACAGATGCATTAGCAATCTCTTGGTCTAGTGCGTACACCCGTCCTTGAGTCACGAGCTTCTTACCCTTCTCCGCTGCAATCACCTGTCTCAGATGTGAGGGTACCGCTCTCTCTGATTCAGTTGGCGCTGCTGGTGCTCGTGTCGATGCAGGAAGAACTGGGGCTGGGGTGGTAGATACAACTAACTCCTGCAGCATCGAGCAGTCTCTCACCATGTGTCCCATTTACCCACATCTAAAACAGGCCCTCGTTAACATGTAGCAAGGCCGTGTACCGTGCGACCGTCCACAGTGTGTACATCTGGTCGTCGTACTCCTCGACGTCAAAGTGAAACCAGTAGTAAGGGCTATGGTAGCTGATCTAATAGATCACCCATTTGAAATCTAAATGCCTGATGGTCTAGCCCTCTTAGACTGCTCTCTACCTAATCTATCATCTGCACCCCTTTTCGCCTTTCAGCCCTTAACCTTACTTTTAGAAGCTGACTCAGAATGGAATTGCTCAAATTCCTGCTCACACAGTTGAGCACGCCTAACCACCTCATCATATGTACGAATATCGAACGAAGCCAACTTCAATCTGATCGACGGTCTCAACCTAGCCTTAAATCTATTGATCTTATGCCGCTCATCAATCCGTGTCAATGGATCAAACCTACTGAGTGTAGTAAATCTCGACTCATATTGATCCACCGTCATCCTCCCTTATACCAACTCCATGAACTCCTACTACAACTTCTTTTGAGCTGTATCCAGGATATAGTGGCGACGAAATGCATCCACAAATATCTCCCAAGTAATAACTGGATGTTGGGTAAACAATACCGTCTGTGCAGACTTCCACCAGTGCTCCGCATCATTTGTCATCTGGAACATTGCTAGTCCTACTCTTTCCGTGTCAGAACATCTCATGTATGTGAATAGCTTCTCGACAGCTGTCACCCACTATTTTGCCACCAGAGGATCTCTATCACACTTAAAATTCGGCAAATTAAGCTTAGTGAATTATCGTACCAATGCTACATCACAGTAAGACTCTACATCTGTGGGCGGCTGTACTGGTGGCGGTGGTCATACTACCTGTGCCTGCTGTACTAGTTGTGGTGCAGGTTGAGGCTCGGGAGCAGGCTGTGCAAGAGGTGGTGGAGGTGGTGAGACTGGTGGAGCTGTTGGAGCTGCTCGCACCCTTTCTACTTGATCAGCAGCTCTATCGGCATGATACATAGCGATAAAATCCATGAACATCCTTTCCATCCTCAACATCCGAGTATTCGGGCTCTCAGGCTGTAGAGGGTGAGTTGGTCCTGGGGCGGGCTCCAGTATAGGCTCAGGTGTGTGGGGCTCCGGAGTCTACTCCGCCCGTCCTTTACCTCGACCCTTATTCGTGCGAGTTACCTGTCTTCCACTCATATCTGCACAGCACAGTCAATTTATCGATTTTCTGTTCACTCATTTATATATTCAGACTATACAGTACTATAGGGGATGTTAACCACTTCAATTTATCATATAGACTCCGACAAACATCAGGCCAACCTGGCTCTTATACCAATAAATACTGTCATAGTCTGTATATACAATATTTCACATTTTTTCACACTTTTCCATACACACAGTATTGGTTGGGCTGTCTGCGATGGCTTTATTTCCCACTTTTAATTAACAGTGAACAACAAATAGCCGTAAATTAATTAAATTTACATAAGTAAAAATATTTACATGACAGTATTCGTTTAAACATTTACACCTCATGTTTATAATTACAACACTGTAGTACTGTAAAAGAAAGTTTGAACATACAAAGGAAAGCGATTATACCTCCGGGATCTACACTAGTTGCCTTGATGTACTCACAATGCAGCTGATAATCCTCGGATGATATATCACGCACTCACTGGAAATCTTCTGGAAAGATGAAAATAAAGGGGTGAGCAAACCACGGCTCAATAAAGGAGTTGTATGCAATCTTGATATTGCGAAATCTACATGCAGTAAAATCCTTTAATTTCCTATCAGTATGCTAAGGGCTTTAAAAGGAAGGATACTATAGTTGACTAGGGATTCGGATAGAGTAAGGAAGGTATTTTGAAATATCTGTCTTGTTCCGAAACTTAGAACCGACTATAGGGAGTATAAATTTAAATTGATATGAAATTCATTTAATAAATCACTATAATAAATATTTCACAATAAATTAGTATAATAAAACATTAAAATCACAAAATTCATCACTTAACAAAATAATTTAACTTTCACAATTAAAATCATCACTTTCCACCAGTAGCTAAACCATAGTAATAGTATGATAACAGTTCAGTGATAAGAACACTTCAGTAAATAGTTTCAGTGAAACTATAGTTCAATAAAATATCACAGAAATCGGTAACAGTAGTGGACACCAGGCAACACCTTAAATATATCATGCAATAATCCCCGTAGGGAATAGTAACAGTAAGCAATAAGATCTATGGCTATAGTCTATAAATGTCCTCGATCGTACACTAATCAGGTGTCAACAGGGACGCTGAAGACAGGATCAGTGTCAATAGCTTCACACAGTAACAGTACAGTAATACACGTGAGCATGATATGGGGCCTAACAGTCTCAAAACAGTATTTAAGCAGTGATATCACCTTTATGAAAATCATTACACTCGGTAAAACCTTCAGTTAGTCCATAAAAGAAAAATTAATAAAATAGTGAATTTTATACTGAAGATAATTTATAAAATATTCACTATTCATCACTTAACTTTATAAACCACATATTTCACTATAAAACACATAAAAGAAATTTCCAATAAGTTTCACATATTTCACTATAAAACACATAAAAGAAATTTCCAATAAGTTTACTTTTATTAAATTCGGTAACACGAATATTTAAGTAATATTTTTCGGTAAACTCATAATTTATGAAAAATATTAAATATTTCATTCTCAAGGCTAGGAAAACACTCCATAATGATTTGAAATATTTCATAGTATTTTTATAAAATTTTCTAATAATTTTTGGCAGCATGACGACTGCTAATATCTTAGCCTTCCTGCCAAGCTAAACACAATTCAAACCAACCAAACAGCCACAAGTTCATAGTTTTCAAGACACTTCTCTTCCAAAATATTTTCATAAAATTATTAACATCAAAATTATGCATTCGGGATATCCCTACAGATTACATACGTGTCCCTTACCTGTCTGATGAAATCAAGATTTTCGATCGCACCACTCGAAAACCGTTACTGTCGGGCTGTAGATAATTCCATCAAAATTATTAGCTCACTAAATACTTATTTTTAAGCTATTATTTATATCATAATGCAGCCACATTGGATATTGCAAATATTTTCGCGGTATTATTTCTATCGGTAGTATAACATAACTTCTTCGTTTTGCGTCGAGTTTTAAATTCGAGCATACTGGCAGACTCCTTGTAATTCCTAAAGTCTAAATGTACCCCAAATCATCAAAACCAACCATGAATCATAATCCCCTTACCATGGCCGAATCTTCCTTTAGCCAAATTTGTTGGCATTTCAACAATCCAACTTCATATCATTGTTTAGCCATGTTTATCCTTGTATTGTGGCTTATACAATGAGCTATTGGTATGGGTAGGTAAAGGAGAGAGAGTAGAGCAATTCTCTAGTTAAAATTTTGCTGAAATTTGGTGTGTATGGTGAGATATGTGAGTTTGTTTTATTTTTCTTCTCTTTTCCATGTCAATGGTGTGGGAGGCTTTTGCATAAGACAATGAATAGTAACTTCCAGCATCTGATGAGTTTATGAAGACATTTCTAGAAGTGGCAAAACGACAAAAATGCCACTAGTTATGTAAATTTTGGATATTTTGCCCTTAAGGTTCCGTAGTTGTAAAAACTATGTAATCGCACTCCAAAATTTTGGATTCCAGCACCAAATAATCTTATTAAATGTATTTTGATGATTAGAAGTGCTTTTGTCAACGTGCAGTGCACGGATAGTGAGAAATTACGGTTTACCCCCGTAGACCGCTAGCGAAATTTTTTGATTTTATCATTGATTCGAGAAATCTATTGACGCTGTGTTAAACTACTTTTCATGTGGAATATCATGATATTTTTACTTTGTCCCAATTCATTTTAGTTTGGGCGTAATTTATGAGAATACCCTTGGGATGTAACTGTCATTTTCCAATTTGTTTGCCATACTTCTAAAAATATTTCAAATAACATATTTTGGTTTTAATTTTTCATAATATCATTGTTACGCCTTCCGTATACTGATTTCTTCAGTCATACACATATCTGGGCATTAGAATCCAAGTGGGGCCCACATCATTATTTACTTGAAATTTACAAAATAAATTATTTATTAATTAATAATTAAATATCCGTACATGTACAGTACAAAATAATTGGTTCTCATAGATTCGACCTAGGCAAGGGGACCCATGTTCATGGCTAATTTTGATGATTTTAGGGTGCTATTAGACTGAAGAAATTACAAGGAGTCTACCAGTGTGCTCGGATTTAAAATCCGACTTAAAACGGTGAAGTTGTGGCTTACCACCGGTAGAAAATATACTGCATAAATTTTTGCAGTGTACAATGTGGCTGCAATTAAACATGGGTAATAGATTAAAAATAAGTATTAAATAAGCTAATATTTTTGGTGAAATTATCTGCAGCCCGAGAGTATCGGTTTACGAGTGGTGCCATCGAGAAGGTCGATTCGGTCAGATAGGTAAGGGATGCGTATGTAAGCTGTAGGGATATTTTGAATATATGGATTTGATGCAATTAATTTTATGAGAATATTTGGAAATGAATTGCTATTTAAAATTGTGAAAACTATGGTTTTTGGCTGGGTATTATACTGTGTTGAAAGTGCAGGGAGGCTAGGATATTCGCAGTCGTTATGTTGTTGAAATTTCCTAGAAAATTTTCTAAAAATATCATGAAATATTTTATTGCATTATTAATTGGTTTCCTAGCCTCGAAAATGAGATATTTAATATTTTTCATAAAATGTGAATTTACCGAAAAATATTATTTAAATTTTCATGTTATCGAATTTAATGAAAAGAAAGCTACCGAAAATTCCTTCCAAGTGCTTTACAGCATAATAAGTGATTTATTAAGTGCGGTGTTGAAAAGTGAATAATTTATAAATGATTTGATTATAATACTCACTGTATTATAAATAAAACCTTTATGGACTAACTAAAGATTTTACTTATTTTATTGATTTCCATAAATGTGATACGACTGTGTGAATATTGTTTTGAGACTGATAGGCGCTGTATCATGTTGATATGTGATATGTAATATGTTGTGTGAAGCTATTGATACTGATTCTATCTTTAGCGTCCCGGTTGACACCTGATCAGTGTATTACTGAGGGCAATTATAGGCTATGGCCATAGATCTCATGAGATGATTATTATACCTATGGGGATTATAGCATGATATACTTGGGTGATGCTTGGTCTCCACGATTTATATGTGATATTAAATTGTTTTGATTTAATGGTGATATTAAACGTACAAGTGATTATTGGTGTGTTTCCGATGAAATGGGTGATGAGTTTTAATTGGTTTACATGTACTGTACTAAACTGAGTACGTACCTGTTTATTGTGATTTATTTAATTGTGAAAGGGATATTTTCATGTGGAAATTATATTATTTCCTAAATGATTTATTTAAGGGTTTATTCTACCATTTTTATGTGACTTAATTATATATGAAGAAGTATTAAATGAGTTTTATATCAAATTTAATTCCTACTCCTTATAGTTGCTTTAGGTTCTGGGACAAGACAGGTATTTCGAAAGACCTTCCTTACTCCATTCAAATCCCTAGCCGACTATAGTATCCTTCCTCTACGGTCCCTAGTGCACCTATAGGAAAATAAATTATTTTATTGCATATAGATTTCGTGATATCAAGCTCCGTATACAATTCTTTACTGAGCTGTGGTTTGCTCACTCTTTTAATTTCAACATCTACAGATTATTTTCAGTGACTGCGTGATTAGCCTATCTGAGGATTTCGGCAGCGCTTTGATTACCCCGAGGCAGCTAGTGTAGATCCTGGAGGTATAATCATTTTCTTTATATGTTCAAACTTATTTTACAGTACTACTTTGTTGTATTATGAATAGGGGATGTATATGATAAACAATTATTGATATTTAAATATTCATACTTATGTAAATTAAGGCAAATTACTATTATAAAGTGTTTACTGTTCAAAGAAAGTGAAAATAAAGGCATCGTAGACAGCCCAACCCTTATTAAATGTGTGGAAATGGGTGAAACATTATATATACAAACGATGATAACATCCCAAACAGTATTTACATAACCAACAAGTTTATATATACATCATAGCACAATACACTGTGCCGAAAGGAATTTGTGTCCATCATGAAACCAGAAGACCATATACTTGACCACTAAGTGGAAAGTTGCTCCAAGGAGCTATCCAAATTGCAATGGCAAGTAATTGAGGCAGCAATCAATCTGTAAGGAGGGTGGGGAGCGAGGTAAGATATACTCAGTAAGCAACTAACTATAAGTACTTGTAGTTAAAAACATGCATCTTTTTCCTTTTTAAACATATAAGTCATGCATCATTTTCAATATAAAAATATATGTATCTCAATATAAAACCATATGTGCATGCTTTAAATTTCATGTCATAGTAATCATGCATACAAATCAGATATAATAGTATGCAAATCTAGTCAATCAATCAATCACAGTAATTTATCAAGAGACGAGGCATTACGTCTATTTTAAACCTTAGAGCATTATCAATAACAATCTACTGTAGTTAATAGTAGCAATCTCCCACAAAGGGACACTGCCTATGCGTAGGCCAATCTACCCCAGTTCATTGATAGGATGACACTAAAACCTATCTAAAACATAATATATGTAACATCCCGTTACCACATTTTACACGTATTCCTATATAATTTTACCGGTTGGGCTGTCTGCGATGCTATTAACATTCTACAATGATAGTGATAAATAATAATATTTATTTATCAAATACGGAATATGAAAATTCTTTTCATTATTCCTTATATCCAACATCCCCTATTGTCTTATTTCACTAAAGTAGTACTGTATACTTATGTCTGAAATGTAAAAGAGAAGAGACTGTACCTGTCATGTTTAACATATTTTGCCCCAGCGCTTTATATGTAGCTACATCCATCTTGGAGCTAATTTTCTAACTCCGTGTCTTTTATCTGTGGAGTTAAAATAAAGGGGTGAGCAATTCATACGCTCAGTAAAGGAAACATATGCTGCTTTATAAAACCAAAACTATATACCACAAACTATTTCGTTTTTCCTAAAATCGTATCGATAGGAAAACAGTGGATATAGTAAACAACACTCTCAATAAATCATTCAAATACTTTGCTCAATCGTTTACCATAAAATGAATTAAACAGTAAACAGGATTTAGCAAAATCCTTTTAGTAAACATAAATCAACAAGTTGAGACTAGGCATCACCCTACGAGTAAATCATGCTATCATCGTTCCCCCTCCCCCTTGCGAGAACAGAATCTACCGCTATTGGGGGTGCACCCGTAGGCCATCACCCCTCACGGTTATATCTGATAGATCTATGGCCATAATCTATAAGTGGTCCTCGGGTCCACTTGCCAGGTGACCGAGACCGCTGATGACTTGGCGGGTCTATCAGCCTCATAACTCATAACAATACATGAAACTAGGGGCCTAAAGTCTCAAAATCAATTTATATCTCATGAAAACCTTTAAGGAATTATTTCATAAATTCATCATTTTCTCATAATGATTTTCTTTCCAAAAAGGTTTTAAAAACAGCCCGCAATCTCACTGAATTCTGTGTGAGAAAGGCCCGGGTTAACTTGCTCGCCATGGCTAGTTCGCCCATGGTCAACTCGCCCATTAGTCAACTCGCCCAAATATGGTTTCATATTTTCTATTTTCAAAGCTATTTAAATAGTTCATTTTCCGTTGAAAAACATTTAGAAAAGAGAAACCTGTTCGCCATGGTCAGCTCGCCCATTCGGCTCGCCCATGGTCAACTCATCAATGCGGCGAATTAGTGTTCGCCCGTCGACCTTAGCCTTTAAAAACAACAGGTAAACTGGCTCGCCCTCAGTGGCTCACCCACAACTTTCTTAACAAAGGGGGTCACCCACCCCAAAGCATTATAAAAGGATTCACCCATTTGTGGCTGACCCGGATTTTTATTTTTAAACAGGGTCGCTCACCCAAAAGAAAATATAAAAGGGTTCGCCACTTTGGCTCGCCCGCCTTTTATCAAAAGAGGGGTTGTTCATCCGAAAACAACACTGTTAACTTTAAATTGCAACATATATTTTGAAATGACAAAAACTTAAGTAAGCTTTAATGTTTTAATTCATATTGTAAATTTGCCTTATCACACATGATTTTCTCAATACATTTCAAGTGCTCATATCAAACATTAAGACCATCATTTAATGATGCATATTCTTATTGGTCTTAATTCTTTATAAATGTTTTGAATGTTTTAGAAAATCACTTGATGATTTCTTGGACAATATTTTCATTTGAGAAAGTCAAGAAAAACTCCCTTAAAGCTTATAAATATTTTGGGTTGCATTAAAATCAAAAGCCATATCATTTCTAACCCCAAAATGCAGGAAAAACACATTCTGGAAGAATAGGATCGATCCCATAGAGAAAGGGATCGATCCCTTTTTGGCAAAATGTCTTCCCAAGGTCCCTGAAGCCAAGAATGAAGATTCTGGACAAAAGGGATCGATCCCTTTGGGAATGGGATCGATCCCTTTGGGAATGGGATCGATCCCTCGGGACAAAAATAGCCTATAACGGCTAGTTTCTGTGAGACAACGGTAATATTCGAGATTTGGCTCCACCCAACGGCTAAAATACATCCAAGGGACTATAAATAGAGGCTTAGAAGCTAAAGGAAGCAAGAGGAACTACTCAGCAACTCCAAAACTCATATTCCTCAAATCCTCAAGTCTCAAACAACAAATCAAGAGCTACAAAGTCTTCATCATCCATCATTCTCATATTCTTTGTATAGAGTAGCACAAATCTTGTATAGGCTTTTTCCTTGTGCTTAAACATTGTAATCACTTGCCTATCTAGAGACCCTTCTTTGATTACACAATCGTAAACACATTCAATCCTTGTAAACGGGGAGGTTACTCTTTAGCCTAAGAAAAAGAGGGAGGTTTCTCTTTAGCCTGTAAAAAGAGGGAGAAGAGGTTTCTCTTGAGCCTAGAAAAAGAGAGAGGTTTCTCTTGATCCTTGAAAAGAGGGAGTGTAACACAAATTCAAGTTAGTGAATTTGGGAAAATCCTTGGGAGCGTCTCAAGGTAGAGGACGTAGGCAAGGTTGTCGAACCTCTATAAATCGCTTGCGTACATTTCTCTATCCTTACTCTCTTTACTTATTTGCAATTATATTTATGGTTATTGCTTTGAACTTATATTGCATAATTGAGTAGCCTGGAGAACTTAGAAAATATCAATATAGGCTAAAGAATTTAGAGAAACCGAAAAACGAACCTAAGGTTAGTGAAAAACCGATTCACCCCCCTCTCGGTACAGCCTATGGAGCCAACAATTGGTATCAGAACTTGGGCTCGAGATTGAATTAGACTAACCTCTATCGAGCAAAACGATCTTAAATGGCTCATTTGAATATAGGCACACCCCTAGGAGAAGAGGGACAATCATTAGTTAGACCTCCACTCTTTAATGGTGAGAACTATTCATATTGGAAAACTAGAATGATGTTATTTGTACAATCAAACGATTATGAAGTGTGGAGAATTATAGTGAATGGTCTTAGAATTCCCATGAAGAAAGTAGATGGATAAGATGTCCCTAAGAGTGAGGATGAGTGGGACACAAATGACATTAGATTGGCACAAATGAATGCCAAGGCTATGCACACCCTATTTTGTGCTTTAGGTCCCAATGAGTATAATAAAGTATCATTATGTGAGAATGCCAAGCAAATATGGGACAAATTAGCCATCACACATGAAGGGACCAATCAAGTTAGAGAAACCAAAGTAGGAATGCTCACACATGATTATGAGCTATTTAGGATGAAAGAAAATGAGTCCATTAGCGAAATGTTCACTAGATTTAATGATATAATTAATGGACTCAAGGCATTAGGCAAGAGCTATTCCAATGTAAAAATGGTCAAGAAAATCTTGAATAGCTTGCCAAAATCTTGAATAGCTTGCCAAAATCTTGGGAGGCAAAGGTGACTGCTATAGAAGAATCTAAGGATCATAACACCTTGTCTCTAGATGAACTTATGGGCTCCCTACTTACATATGAGATGAAACTAAAAAGAAATGAAGTGCCTTCAAAGAAAATAGGGGTAGCACTTAAGTCTTCCACTCATGAGGTCATTGAAGATGATAGTGATGAGAGTGGAAATGAGGAAGAAAAAGAAATGGCAATGTTTGCCAAAAGATTTAATAGATTTATGAGAATGAAAGAGAGAGAGAATGATAGGAGGCACCAAAGTAGAGGGGTAATAAGAGGAGAATCTAGTAGGAGAGAAAAAGACCCCTTAGTGTGTTATGAATGTAATGAACCGGGTCACACTAAGCTAGATTGCCCCTTACTTAGGAAAGAAAAGGATAGGAAACCTAGGAAGAAAGCATTTGTGGCTGCATGGAGCGATAGTGATAGCTCCGATGAGGAAAACGTAGATGATGAGGTAGCCTACTCATGCTTTATGGCTATTAGTGATGATGAGGCTAGTAGTAGCTCTAGTGAAAATAATGACTTTACATTTGATGAGTTACAAAATGCCTTTAATGATTTAGCAAATGAATTTCAATGCATGAACTCCAAATATAAGAAAATCATTGCTAAATTAAAAATAGAAAATGAAGCCTTGACAAATGCTAAGCTAGAATTTGAAAAGAAATTAGAAGAGGCTAACTTAGAAATAAATGAGTTGAATGAAAAGAATACAAATTTGCATAACTCATTTACTAGGTTTTATATGGGTCAACAAAAGCTAGATCATATGTTAGAGGCCCAAAGAGCTTTCTTTGACAAAGATGGGCTAGGATATAATGAAATACATAAAGAAACTCATCTTAGGAATTTCTTAGTGAGCAAAAATTCTATGCATGATACATCTCTCACATGCTCACTATGCAATAGACTAGGACACTCTTCACAAGCATGCACTTATAGAAAAACTACATTTAGAAGAAGAGTAGTTAAGAAGATGTGGATGCCAAAGCATGCAATAAATAATGATGAATTGTGCTTGAAATGGATCCCAAAAGGATCAAAAACTATTTGCACTAACTCTCATGGACCCAAGAAAATTTGGGTACCAAAACATGCATGAATGTGTTTGTTGTAGGAGTGATAGAGCATGGAGTTACAAAGAAATAATGGAGTTTGAATGCTCTACACACCTCTATGGAGATTGCTTGTGCCAATGAGAAAAAGAAAAAGCTTGAGGATCCATCACAACAATTCTTCAAAGGATGGCACAAGGTGGATTCTAGTCAAGGCAAAGCATTCTTTAGCAAAGGAGTTTTGTAAGCTTAATTCCTTACACCTTAAACTTTTTATTTGATTAGTTATGCTTTGATGAGAAAATTGGTTAATGATTAATGATGCATTGTGATTGAGCAAAAAGCATGATAAATGATTGTTGAGTGCTTGATGAATTGTTCTTGATACATTGAATGAAAGGCATGTTTAGTGAATTTGAAATGATTTTTGGTTTTCTGCATCTTGAGCAAGTTTGATATGTCTAGATAATATATTTAGTTGTTCAAAAGAAGTCAAATATGTCATATATGCAAAATGCCATGTCATGAGTATTAATAAAGAACTTGTATATTGGAAATCATGGCATGTTGTTCACAAGATATATGCTTTAATGATATATATGCTTAAAATCTATGTGAACAAGTTTGTTTTGACATATTTATGTAATTTAATGCATTGGTTTGGTCAAAATATGCTTAAATCTCAAAATGACCTCCTTTGAGGCCAAAAATGCTTTTATTGGTGAAAATCCTACCAAAATTTCAAAATCTATTGTTAAATGGTTTTTCATTCATGTTTTTCATTCATACAAGTCCAAAATCATGTTTTACAAATGTTTAAACTCATACTTGGACTTAAAATACTCAAAAACGAAGTTTTGGTACCTCAAAAGGTTGGATTTTCTGTCAAAAAACTGCAGATACAGGATGAGGGATCGATCCCCCTTGAACAGAATGCAAAATGTGTGATTCTGGAGTTAAGGGATCGATCCCCCTCCTATAGGGATCGATCCCCCCAAGCTAGAAAAGGCTTTCCTGCATATTTTCAACCGAAATTGAGAAGAACTTTTCATTGTTTTGATATCTTCTTTCTTCTCAACTTAAAATTCATTATTTTAACTACTTTTTGATGAACTTTAAGATATGAAAATTCATTCATCATTAATATCATGCCTCAACTCCATCAATTTGAATCATTTCCAACAAATGGTTTCACTCTCAACAATCAATATAATTTTTCTTGAGCTCACAAGTGCAAAATCATTTTTCTTGTTGAAAACATTCATGAATCTTGAAATAATCTTGAAATATATTTTCAATGAATGCTTAAACATAATTTTTGAGATTTATTTCAATGATTTGTGTATATATTTGAGAATTTGATGAACATGTGCATAATGAATATTCTTCATTCCTTTTGTTCATCTTAGTCAAGCATGCTTATAGGATTATGTCTCTTAGCTTGACTTATCAATTCCACACTAGGTTTTATGATAATTATACATTTAGTGGATTGATTCCAAATGTAAATTCAACAATTGGTAATGGTCATTGGCCTATAATTGGTGATGGTAAATGGATCCTAAATGTTCAAATGCATGAAACTTTATCATCCATGAACTTAAAATTCTTTTATGGCCAAATTATTAAAGAGCTTGGGCTTTAATGACAACACCAACATTCAAAGATAAATGCAAACTTGAACAAATGTACCTTGATTGATATCCATGCATTTATTCCTAATGTTGAATATTTCCTTGCTCATAATTGGTTAAGGACTTGAATTGGAAAATGAGCATAGGATTTTTGTGCTTAAAACCATGGAAGAAAATGTGTTTGCTTGAATTCCTTGATATCTTTTAAATCTTCCATATGTTATAAATTTGTATATGAATATAGATTAATACTTTATGATAGTGTGCTAATGATTAATTGATCCATATGCATATTTGATGATGTGTCTTGTGTTCTTTCATATTTAGAATGACTAATTTCTTGACATGAACACACTACACATAGATATTGGATTCATGCAAAATGATTAAGTCAACCATTAGTAACAATTGGTATTTAGATTGAAATAACAATTAATATCATTGGCAACCATATTTTCAATACTTGGTAAGCCAAAACTAAATTGCCAATTGGTATGAGCTTTAAATTGCCAATTCTTCTCATGCTCCTTAGATTGAAATGACAAATAGGGAAGAATCCATATAAGACACTTTTGCATGGAACACTTTTGTGCTAGAATTTGTGATTAACTGATATATGATTCAACTCTATGCACACTCTTGCTTGAACGTGATTTATGAGCTCTTGCATATGATATGTCATCTAATTTCAGCTCATAATCATGATGAATTACCATGCACCTTAGTTGGACCTTAGAGAACAATTGATATACTTAGGTGCTTGCTTGACTTCTTACCAATTGGAACCTTCTTGCAAAATTACTTATCAACAATTAGTATCAAAATTATTTATAAACAATTGGTATAGGATCATAAGTTAAATTCATTGCATGAATATTTCATACTCTTTGTGAATATTGACTTATTTATTTGTGCTATGAGTCCCATGTACTAACATGTTTCTTGTTGGATGGAGCTTATTCTTTTATCTCTTCTCACATAGCCATGATTTTAGGGGGAGCATATTTTTTATTATTTTTCCTTCTGTTTGCTATGACAAAAGGGGAGAGATAGATAGTAAAGGGAGAGATATTAAGGGGGAGAGATAATGGGGGAGAAATGGTTTGAAAATTTATTTTCAAAACCCATGCTTATATTAAGGGGGAGCTTGATAAAATCCTGCTCTATTTGAGGGGGAGTATTTTATGAAAAATATTTTCAAAGCAAATTTACATTAAGTTTTGTCATATCAAAAAGGGGGAGATTGTTAGCTTTAAATTGCAACATATATTTTGAAATGACAAAAACTTAAGTAAGCTTTAATGTTTTAATTCATATTGTAAATTTGCCTTATCACACATGATTTTCTTAATACATTTCAAGTGTTCATATCAAACATTAAGACCATCATTTAATGATGCATATTCTTATTGGTCTTAATTCTTTATAAATGTTTTGAATGTTTTAGAAAATCACTTGATGATTTCTTGGACAATATTTTCATTTGAGAAAGTCAAGAAAAACTCCCTTAAAGCTTATAAACATTTTGGGTTGCATTAAAATCAAAAGCCATATCATTTCTAACCCCAAAATGAAGGAAAAACACATTCTGGAAGAATAGGATTGATCCCATAGAGAAAGGGATCGATCCCTTTTTGGCAGAATGTCTTCCCAAGGTCCCTGAAGCCAAGAATGAAGATTCTGGACAAAAGGGATCGATCCCTTTGGGAATGGGATCGATCCCTCGGGACAAAAATAGCCTATAACGGCTAGTTTCTGTGAGACAACGGTAATATTCGAGATTTGGCTCCACCCAACGGCTAGAATACATCCAAGGGACTATAAATAGAGGCTTAGAAGCTAAAGGAAGCAAGAGGAACTACTCAGCAACTCCAAAACTCATATTCCTCAAATCCTCAAGTCTCAAACAACAAATCAAGAGCTACAAAGTCTTCATCATCCATCATTCTCATATTCTTTGTATAGAGTAGCACAAATCTTGTATAGGCTTTTTCCTTGTGCTTAAACATTGTAATCACTTGCCTATCTAGAGACCCTTCTTTGATTACACAATCGTAAACACATTCAATCCTTGTAAACGGGGAGGTTACTCTTTAGCCTAAGAAAAAGAGGGAGGTTTCTCTTTAGCCTGTAAAAAGAGGGAGAAGAGGTTTCTCTTGAGCCTAGAAAAGAGAGAGGTTTCTCTTGATCCTTGAAAAGAGGGAGTGTAACACAAATTCAAGTTAGTGAATTTGGGAAAATCCTTGGGAGCGTCTCAAGGTAGAGGACGTAGGCAAGGTTGCCGAACCTCTATAAATCGCTTGCGTACATTTCTCTATCCTTACTCTCTTTACTTATTTGCAATTATATTTATGGTTATTGCTTTGAACTTATATTGCATAATTGAGTAGCCTGGAGAACTTAGAAAATATCAATATAGGCTACAGAATTTAGAGAAACCGAAAAACGAACCTAAGGTTAGTGAAAAACCGATTCACCCCCCTCTTGGTACAGCCTATAGAGCCAACAAACACAAAAGGGTTCACCATCCATTGGCTCACCCGGATTTCAATAAAATATGGTTACTCGCCCAAAAGAAAATAAAAGGGTTCTTTGCCCAAAATACTAAAAGTTTAACTCGCCTGCCTTAACAGTTCGCCCAACATAATATAAGGGTCAGCCTTTAGCTCGCCCAAATCAAAACAATTATCAAAACAATGCATGTCATAAAACCAAAACAATTTCTCAATAATTTTTATGAAATTTACTCCACAGGACATGCATTCACTTCACACACATCTCCCTTACCTGATTCAACGAAGCCCTGATTCCTGCTCGCCTTCCTGATCGCTTTTTACCAAATTCCTTAATTCCCGGCTGCAAAATAATTTATAATTTCCATTAATATTTTCCTTATATATATATTTCCATCATTTGGGCGAGACTTGAGATAAATCAATCAGCTCGCCCATAAATATACTAGTAGCTCGCCCAACCGAGCTCGCCATTCATCAAATTGCTTACACGTGGGAGCTCACCAATCATTCACGCCATTCACACATTGGCCAATTAGTGGGAGCTCGCCCAAAATCAACACGCACGGTTACATTTCCTTAAATGTGGGAGTACGTCCACCATCAACTTGCCATTACCTCGGTTTAAACTAACATGTGGCGACCTCGCCACTACCACATTCCAGCTCGCCCATGAATTAAACTAGCGTTAGGCGACCTCGCCCATTTGAACAAAACTTTATGCTTGGCGAGTTCTTATTTCCTACTCGCCTCATTGGCGATTACTAACTTTCAACATGGGCAATCGCCATAGTCGCCATTCTCGTCACTTATTCCATTATTTTCCTTGTTTTCATATTCTCTAAGGATCTAACTAAAACAAGGCTGCATTCTATGTTTATTATGTTGTAAACATATAAATCTACCATTGAATATCAACAACACCTCAGAAATATGAAACTCACCTCAACCAACTGCACTTCCAGAACAGATTGCTTTCCATCTCACGTTGGCCTTCCTTTGCTTATTCCTTTAACTCATCAAACTAAGGAGGAAAGGTTTGCAAGCAGGTTTATGTGTTTAGTCAACTGAAGAGTGAAGCTCAGTAAATCAAGCATGACAGGAGTGGAAGGAATAACATAAACTTGCAGTTGCGTAGCTCTCTCCATGATTATACTTATGATCACTTTACTTTACTTTACTTTACTTTACTTTACTTTACTGTAACTTTTTACTTTTTATAGTAGAGATTTTCCAAGGTCTTTCAATGTTTACTTTACTGTAGCTTTCCATTACTCCTTGATATAATTAAATTAATTCAAGGTTTCAAGTTGAAATTACCTTTTTACCCTTGACCCCAAAATTTCACCAAATTTCACCATGATGATCTAGAGGTCTTTACTCACATAATTTGCCCAAAAATTCCAAAAATTGCCTCAAATCAATCAATAATTAATTCAATAATTTTAGGTGTAGCAATGTACTTAAGAGTTATCGCACTTATTCCATAATTCAATCATTTCATCACTATATCTCGGCCGAGCTAGAGTGTAATTTAGTGTTTACTCTCTGTGTTGCAACCATGGTTCGTAATTTACCATAAACTTTTAACTTTTTAAATGACTTTAGTACCTATGGCTAGGACTGTGTAAAATTAGTATAAAAGTATATTATAACACCCGCCATTAGGCTAATGAACTTCAAGTCAAAGGACCATTTATTTATAGACCTTGCAATTCGTGTTTATAATTCGTTTTCATGTCATGTAAATACGTGTTCCTATCGTGTAAAGCACGAAAATTTCGTGTCAACACGGAAAACTCAAAATGTTATTTTTAGCTTTTACCATATTCATATATTAATTTTACTTAATTTTAACCCCGTGTCATCTTATGTCATTTATTCGTATCGTGTTCGTGTCGTGTAATCATGTCGTGTCTAAGATTGCCAGGTCTACTTATTTGACTGTCACATGAAAAGATTGTCTTAAATTCTTAGGGTCTATTTGGATAGATGGTGAGATTAAACACTGATCGCAGTGAGATTAGTTGAAATTGAAATCGGTGGTGGATATATATTTAGATGTGAATGCAATAATGACGTTGGGGTAAAAAAGTTTAGCAAAAGAAAAGAATGATTATTAAAGAAATTAGATTAAAATTTGTATTAAATGAAATTTATAATATATATTTGATATTTGTAAAATAAATAAATATTTGAAAATTACTCAATTATTTTATATCAAATGATATTTTCATTAATAAATGTCTAAATTTTTTGGTTACATATGTCAGAATTTTTTTTGAAAACAAAATGATAATACATCTACACAACTCAAAATAAAAGTAATTAAATTTTTTATTTTATTTTATTTTATTATTTATTTAGTTATTTATTTTAGTTAATTACTTATTTATGAAAATGTTTTATTTCATTTACTTATGATTTATTTGATAATAAAATTATTTATTTATGCATTTATTATTTTTAGATATTTAGTTATTTATTAATTAGTTTATTATATAATATATAAATTACTATTATTATCATAACAATGTTATTGAAAAGTTTAAAAAAAAATTAAATGAGAAAAAATAATAAAAAAATAAAACTCAATATTGCAAATCGTAAGGATATTTTCATTTATATACTATAAATCTGACGAAAAAAAAAAAAGAAAACAATAAAATCAAGAATAAAAACAAAAAAATAAAATAAAATAAAATGAGGGTGTTGTGCAACACAATGGGAATGATACCCACCATGCTGCACCAAAGCACCCAAATGGACTGTCACAGGGCAAATTTTCACCTTCGATTTTCTATCTCGGGATGGCACTAAGTCATGGACTTAGTCTAGCCAACGAATCCCCTAATTCAATCACATAAGCAAGGCACACACTAACAAGAAAGCAACACGATTACAGGAAAACCCCTAACCTTTTATTCACTATAAAAGGAATACAAGTCTGCTGTAGGGACACAATAAGCACTCACCCTCTGGAGGTTTGTGTCTCTTGCCTTTCACAACTCATCTTTATATAGGCAACAATGTGACTGATATCCCCAGTCACGAAGGCATTAACTTGCTAATAAATGCTACACGGGACAAATCCCACAAATTAAGGAACTTTATTACATTTGTGCCTTCAAGTCAACTCTATCAGTTGCTTGAGGAAACAATCCCCAGAAACTAAGCATAATTGGTTCTGTCCATGCTGCTTGGCCATTAAGCAACACTGCCTCTGTTCACGTTGCTTAGTCATCAAACAACACTGATTCTATCCATGCTGCTCGGTCAACCATCTCAAAAACTTAAGGATCAAGCAACATTGATGGTGCCTAAACCCATCATCAGTCACCTAATTAAGAAATGTCGATCCAGCATAAGCCAATCATCGGACTAGTTAACTATTAGCTGCATAAATCATGGGCCAGATCAATATTTCTTGAATCAAAGGACTGTCTCGTCTGGACAACCTTATTGTGCTTGCATGCCTATGCAAACCCATCTGTTTGCGTGCATGGTGTGCGCTAGTTGCATGCCTCAGTCTTGTCCGATGCTGCATGTGTCTATCACATACCTTCTGCCTTATGTACCAAGCTCACATTGACCCACTTGCACGGCGTCTGCGCTATGTCTATTTCAGCAGCCAACTAAACCATTCCTTACCTCTTCCCAAAGGCATGGTGCGTCATGGCTTGTGCCAGCTTGTGCACGGGCATCCGTTCAACTCACAAGGGTGTAACAAACTCTCCCCTGTAGACTGAAGTCGATGTCCTTGTCGAGAGGTTCTCCAAGTAAGCCTAAATCTGGTCTTCATATTCCCATAGGGTCACATCTCTTTCCCATGTTTCACTACTATCTTCCTACTGCACTAGATAATCAGTGTGCCTATTTTTACTGCTAGCACCTTGGCTTCTCTGATTAAGAATTTTCACCAATTTTTTTTGGATTTCTTTACTAACAGTTAGTGGAGCTTTCCTTGCCTGTTGTCATGTCTCATCAGCATGATAGGGTTTGAGAAAGCTTACATGGAAGGTTGGATGAATCTTCATCATTGCAAGAAAATCAAGTCGATATGTCACATTGCCAACTCACTTGATCACCTTAAAATGGCCCATCATACCTCTGGATAAGGCCTTTATGATACCGCTTATTTGTCACCTTCTTCCAGATTTGAAGGGTGAGTTTCAAGAGCACCAAGTCTTCTTCTTGAAATTTTAGGACCTTCTGTTCTAATCTACATAGTCTTTCATTCTTTGTTACATTATAGCCAAGCTGTCTCATGCTTGATCAATAAGCTCTTGCTTATCACGGGCAAACCGATACGCAGCTAGGCAACTTCCTTGCTATTGTAGCTTGACTACCTCTAAAGGTTGACACCCAATAGCTAGCTTCGATGGGTTGAAACTTTTAGCAAAGGATTTATGCATGTTATAGTAAAAATTGGGTTACATCAAGTAAACTTAACCAATTTCACTGACTCAACATCATATAGTGCCGCAATCACTTCTCCAATAAAGCATTAACCCGTTGTTTGGCTATCCATGTACAGATGGTTTGCTACAGAAAACTTTAGTTCTGACCCCAATAATTTGAACAAAATGGTCCAAAACTTACTAGTGAACTGAGCATCACATTTGCTAATGATGTCCTTAGGGACTCCAAATACCTTCACGTTTTTTAATAATAGTTTAGCAATTAGTTCTACAGTACAAGCATGAGGTGCTAGTACGAATACTACATACTTTGAAAAGCGATCTACCACAACCATGATGGATCTCATCCCATTGACTGCTAGCAATCCTACAATAAAATCCATGGAGATTGACTCCCATGGCTTTTTAGGAATAGGTAGTGGCTCAAGCAGCCCAACCTGCTTCTTCTCGGTTTTGTCTAGTTGACGCACTAGACAAGTGCGAACATAGTGCTCAACATCTTTGGCCAATAATAGTATCTTGATAGTAAGGCTAACATCTTCTCCACACCTAGATGTCTAGCCCACTATAGGTCTTGTGTCTCTTTTAACACTTCGCGCCTTAGTCCTCTGCCCTTAGAGACAAACAATCTATTACTATGAGTATATAACAGATTATTCTTAACCCAGTATTTTCAAACCAAGCCATCTCAAACTTGCTGCCTTAACTTGTAGTAGGTAGTATCTACCTTTGCTACTTGCTTGATTCGATCAAGAAATTCATAATACACAAGAGTTAAAAAAGCTATAAAATATTATACCCCTTTTTTCTTAAGACATCTACCACCTGATTCTCACTGCCTGGACAATGCAACCAGTCAAAATAAAACTTGGCAAGGAATTCCTGCTATGTTGTTTGCTTAAGGGACAAATTCTTTTAAGTTTTGAAATAAGTATTCGTCACATTGTCTGTCACAACCGTGAATCTAGTCCCCAATAGATAATGCTTTCACACAGTCAAGCAATTAACCACCACAGTAATTTCCTTCTCCTGTGAGAGCCGTGTATACTAGTACTGTTGTATACGTAGGAATACTCACCACTGTTCATTTCTTGTGTATTTCGCAAGTATGACCTAATACAGTAAGGTAGGCCCCACAGGCTCTACAGTGCCCGAACGGATGTAAAGCCAGACAGATATTAGTTGGGGAGCCCAATAAGCTTACCATAAGAATCCGAAACTTAAAATCCCTTATTTAGATCATTTTTGAGAAGCGTGCTAACAAATTAGAAAATGACAATTAAAGACATAGTATGGTGTCGTTTTTGTAAGTTGTGGGCAAACTAAATGGAATTTTGATCTAGTGATTTAAGTAGGATATTCTACATGAAAATAAGTTCTAGGCTATGTCAATAGATAGATCGAAACGATGATAAAATCAAAAATTTACGCGATTTACCCGATGGGGGTATTTTCGTAATTTCACCTTTATGGTAGGTCAAACCCAAACCCAACCACTTTTATTCATCAAAATATGTTTAATAACAATATTTATGATAAAATATGAATATTCAGAGTTCAATTGCATAGTTAGAAAAATTATAGAAGTTTAAGGGCTTTTTCATCCAAAAATCTCATAACCAGGGCAAAATAGTCATTTTACTGTTTGGGACAGCTTCTAAAACTTTCTACACAGCCTTGGCTGATCACACTTCATCATCTTCAACCTCCCTCACGTTGCCACCATAACCAAAAGCTTACAAAAACAAAAAAAATCCCAAAAATCACGACTAAAACAACTTTATTTCATTAAAATCCAAAATTGTTCTTCTCTTCAAGCCCTATCTACCCATACCCATAGCTTAGTGTAAAAGTGACCAAATCAAGAGGAAATTGGGCATAAGGAATTCGGCCAAGGTGATGTTTCACTATGCTTTTGATTTCTTTGAATTTAAATGTTAGAAAATGGTTAATTTAAGCCTCCTAAACATGAATCTAGCATTAGTTTTGCTTAAATTCCATCCAATCCCTGCCGTATGTTTTTGGCCATTAATGGAACTTCATGGTTCCAAGTAGCTTGATGCATGATGATGGTGTTAGATGAATGAATGAACATAAATAAGCATGATAGAAATGAAAATTTGTTGAAATTCCTTAAGGTTGGCAAAGAGGTGCATTCAACCATCGCTAAGGGGAGGTATTTTTGTGCTACATTTAATAAATTTAGGGTGCCATAATACTGTAGAAATTATAAGGAGACTGTTGGTGAAGTCGGAATTAAAATCGGAGTTATGTAGGAGAAGTTATGTTTTACTACCAATGTAATTTAAACTGGTTCAATATTTACTGTAGACAATGTGGCTGAATTTAGGGAAGAAAAATATTTTATAAATTAAAGTGAGGTGAATTAATAATATTGATGTAATGTTTTGCAGCCTGGGAGACTTAAATTACGTGCAGTGCCATCGAATAATTTAGAGGAATTAAACATGTAAGGGATGAGTGTGTGAGCTGTAGGGATACTGTGAATGCATGATTTCCCTCAAATTAATTTCATGGAGTGATTTGGAAATTAACTGCATTGGAATTGGTGGAATTGTGGACATTGGTTAGCTATTAAACTGTGTTTTTTGTGCATGAAGGCTAGGTTAGAAACAGCCGTTATTCTGCCATAATTTATAGAAAATTTTAAGAAATAAATTCCAATATTTTTAAATGATAGAATTAAATAGATTTCCAAGTGATTTCCATGATATTTAATTAAATTGCATTATTTTATTATTTACCGAAAAACATTATTTAAATATTCATGTTAATGAATTTTCATCACGTAAAGGTACCAACATATGTCTATTACTGTTCTAAAAATGAATAGAGCATTTTCAAAAAATTAATATTGAAGCATGAATATTTTATGAATTTTTATTCATAAATTGAATATATTTTTAATATATTTATTTATGGACTAACTGAAGATATTATTAATGGAATTAATTTCATAAATGTTGTTTCTACTATATATCTATTGTTTTGAGACTGTTAAGCCCCACATGCTCACGTGTCACATGTACTATTACTGTTTTTGTGCTGATAGACCCGCCAAGTCTTCAACCTCCACTAGTGGCACCTGGCAAGTGTACACTGTGGACCCTATAGACAACTGTATATCGTACTGTCGTTACTGATATTGAATTGAACATTTTCTTTGAAAAGAAATATTTATTTAGTTATTAAATTGTTTTGCTACAATGATTTTAATAGCATATTATATTGTTTTTACATCAAATTCAATTTATTACTCCCTTTAGTCGCTTCTAGGAGCTGGGACACAAAAGGTATTCTAAAATACCTCCTATACTCTATTCGGTTTCCTAGCCGACTATAGTATCCTTCTCGATTTGGTGCCTTAGTGAACTAATAGGTAATGAAATATTTTTAGCATATAGATTTCATAGTATCAGTCTTTACATATGATTCTCTTACTGAGCATGTTAGCTCACCCCTTATTTTTCCACTCCCCAGATTACTTGCAACGGTCATACATATACCGTTCCATTGATTTTGGTTGCGCTATAGTTCCCTAAGGCAACTTCGACCAGATTTTAGAGGTATATTTATTTCCTTTTATATGTTCAAACATTATCTTGTATAGTACTACAATTGTATAATAATGTACAGGGGATGTAAAGAAATAATACAGTTATGTAAATATTGAAATTAAATAAATGTAAATTTTATTTCTAAGATGTTTACTATTATAAGTGAAAGTGAATAGTGATAAACACATCACAAACGGCCCAATCGATTACTGTTATACATGTAAAATATGGTAATTACTGTATAATACGAGACATGACAGTTTAATTGATATCAGAGCAAAGTTGGTCTAATGTCTGTCGGTGTCTTTAGGGTAAAAAGGAGTACATCCCCTGTAATACTGTATAGTCTGAATGTATAAATAAATCAATTTATTGAAAATCAATTTTAATGTCCATGTTGTGCAGAAATGAGTAAACGTAGGGGTACTCGTCGAGGTCGGGGTCGAGGTCGAGGTCGCAGTAGGGCAAAGCCTATTCTGAAGCCCGCACTGGAGCCTACCCCAAAACCCGCACTCCCTCTGAAGCCTGAGAGCCCTAATACGAGAATCACACGGGTGGAAAAGATGTTTGCAGATTTTATAGCCATGTATAATGCCGATCAAGCTATTGACAGAGTAGAAAGAGAAAAAGCAGCAGCAGCTCTAGTAGCACCACCTTACCTCAGCCTGCACCTGCACAGGTAACTCCCGAGCCATTTCCAGAGCCCCAGTAGCCGGCAGCACCGCACCACTAGTACAACTGCAGCTAGCAGATATCGAGTCATATTGTGATGTTTCTTTAGTGTGGCAGTTTAACAAGTTGGATCCTTCGAAATTTAAAGGGCATAAGGATCTGTTGGTGATCGAGCAATGGGTTAATGCTACAGAGAATTTATTTAAGTATATGCGGTGCTCGAAGACAGAAAAGGTGGGCCTAGAAGTGTTCTAGTTGACAGATGACGCGAAGCACTGGTGGAAATCTACTCAAACGGTTCTCTTGGCCCAGCATCTGGTAGTGACCTGGACAGTATTCCTAGAGGCCTTTTATCGATAGTATATTCCCCACATAGCTCAGAAGAAGTTGCAGCGAGAATTTTTAGAGCTGACTCAAGGGAGTATGATGGTATATCAGAACGAGTCCAGATTCACTGCTCTCAACAGATTTGATCCATATACTAAGACTAGCGAGGAGTATAGGATTGAAAGATTCATGGTTAGATTGAGACCCTCTATCAGGACCCAATTAGTCCTTCTCGATATCAGGACATATGATGAGGTTGTTAGACGGGCACAGCTGTGCGAAAGGGATTATGAGCAATTTCATGTAGATTTAGGTTATAAGGTTAAAGGCAAAGGGCAAGGAAAAGGCGAAGAGGGGTCCAGAGGATAAATCTGGTAGATTGTAGCCGAAGAAGGCCGAGACATCTAGCATTCAGATTTTGGAGGGGAGATCAGTCTAATCTACTACCGCCCCTACTACTAGTAGCCCTAGCACTACTTAGGGGGTATCGGGACCAAGTGTACTCTATGTGGGAGGTCGCACGGCACTCGACCATGCTATATGCTCACTAGGGCTTGCTTTATATGTGGACAGATGAGGCATTTAGTGAGAGATTGCCTGATGTTGAAGGATGCAACTGCATCTACAGCTCCAGCCACTGTACCACCTCCAGCAGCCTTGGCACAGACCAAGTCAAAGAAGGCGACACCCTCACAGCCGAGACGTACTATAACAGCGAAGTAGGGCAAGAAGGCTATGACGCAGGGACGAGTGCTCACACTAGATCAGGAGGCAGCTGATGCTTCTACAAACGTGATCAATGGTAAGATTTACATTTTTGATATTTTGGTGCTTGCTTTAATTGATCCTAGTTCTACACATTCATTTGTATCACCTACTTCTGCTAGTAAGATACCGGTAGAACTTGAACCCGTAGGGTATACTCTACAAATTAATACGTCCTTTAGGGAATCACAAATAACTGATGTGGTGTACAGAAATTGTAAATTGATGGTAGGAGAGAAGGAAACGACAGCTAACCTAATTTTGTTGAATATGTTTGATTTTAATGAAATCCTAGGAATGGATTGGTTAGCTTTGAATTATGTGAGTCTAGATTGTTACACTAAGTTTATGACCTTTTCTCATCTTGAAAGATATATTGTAAAATTATTAGATAAGTAATGAAAGTGAAATATTGTTACTAAAATTGTTTAAATGTAATCGTGATGTGATTGAAGGTTACATCGCATATGTAGATGACGTAGAAAAGAAACGTCCAAAGCTGTCAGAGATTCCTGTAGTCAGGGATTTTTCAGATGTATTTTCGAATGATTTACCAGGGTTACCATCGGATCAGGAGATCGAGTTCACCATCAACTTGGTACCCGATACGGAGCCCATATCTAAGCCCCCTTATTGGATGGCATTGGTAGAGTAGAAGAGCTTAAGAAACAACTCCAAGAGTTACTAGATAAGGCTTCATTCACCCTAGTGTGTCTCCGTGGGGTGCTCCAGTGTTATTTGTCTGGAAAAAGGATGGTAGCTTGAGATTGTGTATCGATTATCGGCTGCTTAACAGAGTTACCATCAAGAATAGGTATCCCCTGCTTTGGATTGATGATCTATTCGATCAGCTTAGAGGTGCACAAGTGTTTTCGAAGATTGATCTCTGATATGGGTATCATCTGTTGAAGATCTGGGAGTCTGCTACACCTAAGACGGCATTTAAGACTCATTACGGACACTACGAGCTCTTAGTGATGCCATTTAGATTGACGAATGCCCCTGCAGCTTTCATGGGTTTGATGAATGAGGTGTTTAAACCCTACTTAGACATGTTTGTGATTGCATTCATTAATGATATATTGGTATATTCCAAGTCACCACAGGAGCACGAGCAGCACCATTATGTAGTCTTACAGACCCTCAAAGACCGAAAGCTGTATGCGAAGTTCAGTAAGTGTGAGTTCTTACTAGATCATATCACTTTCTTGGGGCATGTTGTATCTAAGGAAGGGGTGTCTATAGATCTGTCCAAGATAAAGGCCATTGTACAGTGGGAGAGGGCTAAGACAATGACTGAAATATGGAGCTTTTTGGGTTTAGCCTGATATTACTGCCAGTTCGTTAAGCGGTTTTCAAGACTAGCTGCTCCACTAATGCGACTCACACGTAAAGATGTAAAGTTTGAGTGGACAGACGCATGTGAGCGCAGTTTCCAGGAGTTGAAGCAGAGACTAACTACTGCTCCTTTTTAGCCCTTCCTAGCATATCAGGTGGATTCTCAATATATATAGATGCATCCACGATGGAATTGGGGTGTGTTCTGATGCAGAATGGTCCGGTAATTGCATACTACTCTAGGCAGCTAAAGGAGCATGAGAAGAATTATCTGATTCATGACTTGAAACTAGCTGCAATGTTGTTTGCATTGAAGATTTGGCGGCATTATCTTTATGGGGAGAAGTTCCAAATATATATATAGACCATAAGAGTTTGAAGTATTTATTCTCACAGCGGGAGTTGAATATGAGACAGCGGAGATGGATAGAGTTGTTAAGGGACTATGACTGTGAGATCCTTTATCACCCGAGGAAAGCGAACATGGTGGTAGATGCTTTGAGTTTAAAGCATATCGGGATGGTATCTTATATGATAATATAGGAGTATGATTTATTAGAGCAATTCTCGAACCTCGGTTTGAGTGTGATTTCCTCTGAGAGATATGGGTTTATAGCCAATTTTCGGATTGAGTTGGATTTGATGGATAGGATTAGGAATGCTCAGAGGAGTGATACTTATTGTGTAGAGGTTGCCAGTCAAGTTCATATGGGAGTACAGTCAGATTTTGGGATTGGCACTGATGGGATATTGAGGTTCAGAAGCAAAATCTAAATTCTGATGACCAGCAATTGAAGCATTTGATTCTGACAAAGACCCACACTTCCAGGTACACTCTACATCCAAGCAATACAAAGATGTACCATAATTTACGGAGAGTGTATTGGTGGCCTAAAATAAAACGAGATATCGCAAAGTTTGTTGCTAGATGTCTCACCTACCAGCAGGTAAAGATCGAGCATAAGATGAAGGAAACCGAAACAAACATGCAGCGGAATTTAAATCATTCGGCCTCCACCAGGATCGATTCGGAGGGTTGCCTAATTAGGGTTTCGAGATTTTACCTAACGTTTTCTCTGCTTTTTCTGTCTTTGGTCGAATCACAAGCAGCAACTTTTCGTTCCTGCCTCTATGGTATCCACACGAACGGATCTCACGACTCTTGAACGTCTCACGATCAGATGCCTTAAGGAACGTTTTTGATTCTTTTAACCGAACTGCTAGCTTCGATTAAAAGAATACTTTTCTGTTTTCTAATTGTTGTGCAGCTATGTTTCAGAAAACATCCTTTTATAGGCAGTAAATTTTACCCTAAAATTTACTGCCAAACAGAACTCTAATCCTACTTAGAATAGGATTAGTTATATCCCTAATCCAATTCAGAATAGGATTAGTTATATCCTTATTCCAATTCAGAATTGGATTAATTAAGCTCCTCACTAATCCGTTCTAAGTGTGCGACCCAATAGGTTCTCAAAACAATGGCAATGACAAAATTGTCACAGGCAATGAGCGGTATCTAGCAACACATCATTGCTACCCATGTAACGAGAATGTCAATGACTCGACATAACCTTACTCGTGATAGATGTTACCGTGTAGTCTAATCCCTTTATCCTTTGATGTCTTGATTAGACACAAGTCATAGAATGTGTCACACTTGTATAGTCTAATCAGCGTTTCTTGATTCCTGAGTAGACTAATTAAACAAATAAAATCAATATCTCATATTGACTTATTCGAGCACGGCCATGCATTTCTTAGTCTCACTCTATCAAAGGGCCCAAGACATCACTCTTGTTATATAAGAGGGATAAATTCTATCTTGATCACTCAACATCCCTCTACATAGATCAAGGCATACCCAATTACTACCTTTATAGTCCATCCTGTTACGAATGACATCTAGCAGCATTAAAGTATGCAATTCTCTATGTTGGGATCTCTGATGATCTCAAGTCAAAGGATCACATACACCATCATCACTATGAGAATCGCTTATGACACTCATATAACAATCCATGTAGCGTTCTCATGGAGGGTCGATCCAGTACATAGTTCTCTAACATGTACCTATGTGATGACTTGATATCCTATATCCATGACAATGGTCATCAGTCAACCACATACTAGTCTTATCGTATCATTGTTATCCTTGTTCACAATAATGCTTGACTAGGGATATTTTAAGAATAGTGTGTTATTACTATTCTAAGGACATTATCATATAAGATTATATTACGCAGTTATAAAACAAATATAATAATGAACTATAATAAATAAAATGTCCTGATACATAAATAATGCCAAAGTCAATCATCTAATGAATGGTTCTAAGGGCATAATCCAACATAAGAAGCCTACAAGACTGTTACAGCCTCTGCCAATTTCGATATGGAAGTGGGAGCATGTTACTATGGAATTCATTATAGGTTTGCCAAGGGCCATGAGGAATCATGATGGGACATGGGTGATTGTTGATCGGTTGACGAAGCCCGCCCATTTTCTTGCCATTAGATCTACAAATTCTCCCAATACTTTAGACAATTTATATGTTCGGGAGATAGTGAGATTGCATGGTGTTCCAATGAGCATCACGTCAGATAGGGATTTTCGGTTCACTTCACACTTTTGGAAGAGGTTTCAGGAGGCAATGGGATCCCAGTTGAACTTCAACACCGCTTTCCCTCCGCAGACTGATGGGCAGTCCAAGCGCACCACCCAGGCACTCGAGGATATGTTGAGAGCATGTGCACTAGATTTTAAAGGCTCCTAGGACAACCACTTATCACTGGCGGAGTTTGCTTATAATAATAATTATCAGGCCAGTATCGGCATGGCACTGTATGGGGTGTTGTATGGTAGGAGATGTAGATCACCAGTTACATGGGAAGAAGTGGGTGATCAAAAGCTGTTGGCTCCCGACTTGGTAGAACAAGCTTCCCGGGATGTACAGCTTATTTGTGAGAGGCTGAAGACAGCTTAGAGTTGATAGAAAAGTTATGCAGATACGACACACCTACCATTGGAATTTTCAGTAGGGGATTCTGTCTTCCTAAAGGTCTCACCATCTAAAGGCATCATGAGATTTGGTAAAAAGGGAAACTCAGTCCTTGATATATCAGACCGTTCGAGATCTTAAACCGTGTGGGAGACGTCACCTATCGGTTAGCATTACCTCTAAAGTTATCCGGGGTGCATAATGTCTTCCACGTGTCGATGCTAAGGAAGTATCGTCCAGATCCCTTTCACGTAATTTAGTATGAGCCATTGGAAATCAGGGAAGATATGAGTTACGTTGAGAGACCCATACGGATTCTAGATCGAAAAGATAAAGGATTATGGTCTAAGACAATCCCATTAGTAAAAGTGCTCTGGCAGTACCACTCAGAGGAGGAGGCTACATGGGAATTAGAAAGCTTGATGCAAGAAAAGTACCCAAATCTATTCCAGTGACTGGTCCGATCAAATTTGGAGGACCAAATTTCTAAAGGTAGGGAGAATGTGAGGGCCGTGTATACTGCTACTATTGTATACGTAGGGATACTCACCACTATTCTTTTCTTGTGTATTTAGCAGGTATGACCTAATACAGTTAAGTGGGCCCTACAGGCTCTAGAGTTATTTAATTGTTGAATTGAACATTTTTGTTGAAAAGAAATATTTATTTAATTATTAAATTGTTTTGCTACAATGATTTTAATAGCATATTATATTGTTTTGATATCAAATTCAATTTATTACTCCCTTTAGTCTCTTCTAGGAGCTAGGACACGAAAGGTATTCTAAAATATCTCCCATACTCTATTCGGTTTCCTAGCCGACTATAGTATCATTCCTGATTTGGTGCCTTAGTGAACTAATAGGTAATTAAATATTTTTAGCATATAGATTTCATAGTATCAGTCTTTACATATGATTCTCTTACTGAGCACGTTAGCTCACCCCTTATTTTTCTACTCCCCAGATTACTTGCAGTGATCGTACATATACCGTTCCACTGATTTTGGTTTCGCTATAGTTCCCCAAGGTAGCTTTGATTAGATTTTGGAGATATATTTATTTCCTTTTATATGTTCAGACATTATCTTGTACAGTACTACAGTTGTATAATAATGTACAAGAGATGTAAAGAAATAACAAAGTTATGTAAATATTGAAATTAAATAAATGTAAATTTTATTTCTAATATGTTTACTGTTATAAGTGAAAGTGAATAGTGATAAAAACATTATAGACGGCCCAACCAATTACTATTGTGTGTGTAAAATATGGTAATTACTGTATATTACGGGACGTGACATATCATTGGCTAAGTAGTGTTGTTCAGCATCCTTTAGTTTTCGACTTTCATAAGCAATGGGATGCCCCTTGTTAGCTTTAAATTGACATATATATTTTGAAATGACAAAAACTTAAGTAAGCCTTAATGTTTTAATTCATATTGTAAATTTGCCTTATGACACATGATTTTCTCAATCCATTTTCAAGTGATCATATCAAACATTAAGACCATGATTTAATTACATATTCTTATTGGTCTTAATACTTTACAAAATGAGTTTGAATATTTTCATGAAAGTAATTTTCTCAAGAATATATTGAACACAAATTTAGAAAATTACTTAATGAATTTTTAGACCATGTTTTCATTTGAGAAAGTCAATAAAAACTCCCACAAAAATACCAAAATGTTTTGGGTTAGATTAGGATAAAGGCCACATCATTTCTAACTCAAAAAGTGCAGGAAATCATATTCTGGAAGCATGGGATCGATCCCCTAAGGGAAAGGATTGATCCCTTAATGGCAGAATGCTTCCAAGGCCTAAAATGAAGCATGGGATCGATCCCTTTTGAAAAAGGATCGATCCCTTTATGTCAAAAAGTCTCCAACGGCTAGTTTCTGTGAGATACAATGGCTAGTTTCTGTTTTGGCTCCAACCAACGACTACAAACCATCCAAGGGACTATAAATAGAGGCTTAGAAGCTAAAGGAAGTAAGAGCAACTACTCAATCAACTCCAATACTCATATTCCTCAAATCCTCAAGCCTCAACAACAAATCAAGAGCTATAAAGTTTTCATCTTCCATCATTCACATATTTCTTGTATAGCTTAGCACAAATCTTGTATAGGCTTTTTCTTGTGCTTAATCTCTGTAATCATTTGCCTATCTAGAGGCCCTTCTTTGATTACACAATTTGTAAACCAATTCATTCCTTGTAAAAGGAGAGGTTTCTCTTTAGCCTAACAAAAAGAGAGAGGTTTCTCTTTGGCCTAAGAAAAAGAGGGAGGTTTCTCTTGAGCCTTGAAAAAGAGAGAGGTTTCTCTTGAGCCTAGAAAAAGATAGAGGTTTCTCTTTAGCCTAGAAAAAGAGGGAGTGTAATACAAATTCAAAGATAGTGAATTTGGGGAAAATCCTTGGGAGCGTCTCAAGGTAGAGGACGTAAGCATGGTTGTCGAACCTCTATAAATCTGTGATAACCGTAAATTTTTCCCTTTATTGGAAATTAGAAATATTGAAAATAAATATTGGAGAAATTAAATCAGAGGAAATAAATAAAATTTGCGGGAACGGGATATTGGTAAAAATCCCGAGAATCGAGGAAGTGAAAGAATCGGGAAATTGGTGTAAAGGAAATTAAATTGGAAGTGAAAATAAAAATAATAGAGAGGAAAAATAATTAAATTGGATAAATTAAAAATCCAAATTAAATAAGAAAAATGAGAAAATAATTGGATATTAAGAAATCCAATTAAATGAAATAAAATGTGTATATTATATATTTATATAATTAGATTATATAAATATATTTTGGATATGTTTTTATATAATTACATATGTATGTATATGAATTTTAGTATATATTATAAAATGAAATATATACTATTTTGTTTTAAATAAACACATGTATATTTTTATATATACAATTATGTATATAAATAAATATATATATATGAAATATATATTAATTTTAAGTAAAGTGTGAATACATATATGTATATATATTGTTAAAATAAAATATGTTTATATATATTATTAATAATATAATTATATATAATTATAAATATTATATATATAATAAATAAATAAATAAATAATAAAAAAAATAAAATAATAACAGAAGTGGGAATCGGGTTCCCCGATTCCCACATTTTCTCTTCTGTTAAGTAAAACAGAAGAGAAACGATGGAAGCCGGACGACGCCGGCTGAGCGAGAGGCGGAAGAGGAGGAGCTAGAGGCTGTCACCGGTGAGGGAAGAAGAGAAAGAAAGTCGACCGGTGATGGGGAAGGACGGAAAGAAGCCAAATGCGGTGAAACGGAAAACGGAATCAACGGGAAACGAAAGAAATCCGAGAAGAAAAGAAAATGGCGGACGGCGGTGCCGGCCGATCCAGGCACCGCCACTACCACCGAAGCTTCACCGGAGGAAGAGGAAGCCGATGGAGGCCACCGCAGGTGCAATGGACGGCGGAGGAACGCCGGCGAAGAGGAAGAAGAAATCGAGGCACCTCGATCCGCCGCCGTGCTGCCGATCCAGGGCAAACGGAGGGCACCGGCAAGTTCGTCGTGCAGCCGGCTAGTTGAGGGACGCCTGAACCGCCGGAGAACCGGCCGTCGGCGAGGAACCGGCGAGGAAAGGAGCTAGACCGGTCTGAACCGGTCTGACCGGGAAAGGAAGAAGAAAAAAGAAAAGAAAAAGAAAAGAAAAAGGTAAAAGAAAAAGAAAAAGAAAAAGAAAAGAAAGAAAGAAAAGAAAAAGAGGAAAAAGGAAGAAAAAGGAAGAAAAAGAGGAAAAAAGAGAATTTCGGGAATTCGAAAAATTCCCGGAAATTTGACAACCCGGACATTTACGAAAATTCGGTAAGAAATTTCCCAGAAATTTAATTTCAGAAAAATTAAATAAATTATGAAAAAAAATTCTAAAAATTAGAATTTTAATTCCAGAAATTATTTTCAGCAATCGGGATAAGGAATCGGGAGAAATGGAGTGCGGGCGCGATCGATAAGCGGAAGTCGCCGACCCGGAAAAAGGTAAGGGATGCATGTGCAGCACTGTAAGGATACTCAGTCTGCATATTTTAAATTGAAATATTTTATGCAATTATTTTATGAAAATTATTATGATGCATGATTTGCTGAAAATAATTTGGGAAGAAGCACTGGCTGAAAGATTTTAAACTGTATTTTCCGTGCAGGAGGTTAGTAAATCGGCAGCCGTTATGCTGTCGAAAATTTTAGAAAAACTTTATAAAATCATATTAAATGATTTTATTTCCGAATTTCGATAGTAAATCACGAAACATGAGGAAATTTCTAAATTTCATAAAACATGAATATAATGAGATGGAACTTTAGAATATTCATGTATTCGAGAATGATGATAATGAAATCACTGAAAATTCTCGGAATAGATAAATTACATGAATTACGAGACGAAAGATGAAGTTAAATATCGTGAATATTCTCATGAATATTTTTATAAATATTCACTAAAGGATTTTAACCCTTATGGTTTTAAATTATGGAATTTTATATTTCTATAAATTCCATAAAGGTTTATTTTATGACGAAAATACGGTTTTGAGACTGGTTGGCATTCCTATCATGCTGATGCATGATATGTAATATGTTTAGTCTCGGTCGACGCCTAATCAGTGATCCACCGAGGACAATATAGGTTATGGTCATAGATTTGACCGGTGTATTTCCTTACCCTTCGAGGTTTATAGTATGATGAGATTAATGCCTATCTTAGACTCCATAAATGATAGGTGACATGTAAAAAGGAAAATGTTTTACATGACATGGAATATGTCAAACGGAGAATGTGATATATGATGCGTGACATGTGGAAAGAACATGTTTCATATGATATGAGAAAGAAATCAATTGAATTATAGCATTTTTACAAAAATGCTCATTTCGGTACTGATTATAGTACTGTGAGATGATTCTCATAAGACATGAGATACAAACATGTAAGATATTTTCAAAAAGGAAGAATTGATAAATCTAACATTCTTACCATGAATTGAAATGGAATATTAGATTATAAGTGTTAGACGAGTTCTGATAGGATAGTGGGAAATATATCGCATAAAGGCCAACCCAAATAAATACTCGATTTCTGTACCGTGTGAGCCACCTCTAGAATCCCTCGGGAACTAAGTGCTGCACGTGTTCTGATGTGTTAGTAAAGGCCAAACCGAGCAGAGACTCGATGATTTTACCTTGTGAGCCACCTCTAGAATCCTTCGGGAACTAAGTGCTGCACGTGTTCTGATGTGTTAGTAAAGGCCAAACCGAGCAGAGACTCGATGATTTTACCGTGTGAGCCACCTCTAGAATCCTTCGGGAACTAAGTGCTGCACGTGTTCTGTTGTGTTAGTAAAGGCCAAACCGAGCAGAGACTCGATGATTTTACCGTGTGAGCCACCTCTAGAATCCTTCGGGAACTAAGTGCTGCACGTGTTCTGATGTGTTAGTAAAGGCCAAACCGAGCAGAGACTCGATGATTTTACCGTGTGAGCCACCTCTAGAATCCTTCGGGAACTAAGTGCTGCACGTGTTCTGATGTGTTAGTAAAGGTCTAAGTTCTGATGGGGGTGCGACAAATGTCGAAGGATGAAATAGATCTTGTGCACATGACATATGATGTGTGTGATATATCGGATTTTGTTTATATATGCAACTCAAACATGTGCTACTTGAATGTTCGTCTCGTTCACACTTAATCATACTGATAAAGAGAATGATGCCTTGTGAACTTAAGAATGGAATAGATTTTAATAGCTTATTTTGCTTTTTAAAGGACGGTACTAATTAAGAGAGTACATTAAAACATGAAATGAATTTTAAAGAAATAAAATGATGATTTAACTAATATTCTTTTCAAGGAATATACGGATATTAATTATTCTATTTAAATGCTTTATTTCATAGAAGCATTATTTTGAAAAGAATATGAAAAAGGTTATGAAAGATTGAAAAAGAAAAGAATTTATTAATTCAAAACAAAAAGAAAAATTTCTCTCTATAGTTGCTTCTAGGTTCCGTAACAAGTATGGTATTCTAAAATACCTACCTTTCTCCATTCGGATTCCTAGCCGACTGTAGTATCTTTCCTACATGCGAGCCTAGAGCCCATAGGAAAAATGAAAAAGATTTTCAGCATATAGGAAGCTGAGTATCAAGTGAGGCATATAATTCTCTTACTGAGCCGTGGTTTTGCTCACCCTTTAATTTTCAACATTTCAGGTTTTGATGAATGTGAGTTCAGTGGATTGTGGATCCTGGCTGTACACGAAGGACAATGTGCCAGACCGACTGATTATTTGAGGTATGATCATTTATTCTCTGTATTTAGACACGTCAACAGTACTACTTATCTGATTAATTACGATAGGGGATGTGTATAATATAGACAATATTATGTAAAATTGTTTAACAGTCAGTACAAGTGAAGTGTCGCAGACAGCCCAACCGGTTAAGTTGTGTATAAGAAGATAAAAAATGTGGTCACGGGTCGTGACAGATTTAATGGTATCAGAGTAATGGTTGGCCTGATGTCTGTGGATACTTTTGGAAGGAAAAGAGTTAAACATCCCCGGTAGTACTGTGTCGTCTGAATACATAGAGAAAATAAATGATTTTAAATGGAGTAAAATGATTTAAAGGGAGTGAGAAAGTATAAACTGAGAATGTTAAGAAGAAAATAGGCTCAGAAATTACCGAATTATTGGTGATTCTTCTAGTCTAAATGAAGGCCTGTTCGGTAAGGACCAGAAATGGACTCGGTAAGGGCCCCACCAGTATTTTTCTGTCCGAACCAAACTGAGACCTGAAAGTGATGGTATAAAGTAGGGGAATGAAATATCATCATTAAATAGACTTTAAGATCACCGATTGAGGGTAATTTTAAGAGAGAGAAAATTTTTAGTCAAAAATGACCAAAATACCCCTCCCCCAAAATTTTATCGGGAGTCAAAATAGATCACCAGAAGTTGGAATTGACCGATTTGACAGAGAAATTAATGTTATAAAGCTGAATTACAAGTAAATTAATCCCATTGTGGATTTTAGTGAACTTCTCTGTCGAAAATCGAATGAGATCTAACTTGCTGTTATAAGTATCAGAAAGGATACTATCAACACATAGATGATCAGTTCATTGATTTGAATGTATATTGAGGAGATAGAAATAAATGTCGAAATGACGAAAATGCCCCTATATTGGGCTATGTTCGGAATAGTGTTCGGAATAGTTCATTGATTTGAATGTATATTGAGGAGATAGAAATAAATGTCGAAATGATGAAAATGCCCCTATATTGGGCTATGTTCGGAATAGTGTTAAAACCGAGCTGAATTGGAATCCATTGATAGTCATGGAATTATTAATGGCATAGAAGATGTCATATGAATCTAACGATCCCTATTACTGATTCTACTAACACTTAGATTACGGACGCAAAAAAAAAACCCCGAGGGGACTGTGGGCCATAGAGGATAACAGTACGGTTGATTGAGGCGGCCAGGGCCCCCCCACGAGTGGACTTTGGGCCATAGTGGTAAATCCTGGGCTTTACAATAAAACAATCTGTGAGGGACTAAGTGCCACATCTGTGTGACGGGGGCCACCTCTAGAACCCAGAGCGGACAGTACATATGAGTAAGATACTGGGGTGGTAAATCCCTGGTTAACGGAGATCCAGGCACTCCCGGTCCTTACAATAAAACGTGTACAGGCGGACGGGCCGGGGCCTTATATGATGCGATCCAAAGAGTGTAGTGGAATGTCATCAGATGATTGACCCGGTTATTGGCTGTAAGGGTAAAAAAATTAAGAGTGTGCTGAACGGGATCGTTGAATACTATGAAAAGTGAAATGATTACAGGAATGGATTGATAAGGTGAATAGTACCAATAATGAAATACATACTGGTGTGGTTACTTATGGTTCTATACGTTTTCACTACTTTGAGGTGTCAAACAGATAATCTTATATAGAACCGACATATCTTGAAATATGTGCTACAGAAAGAGGTACTGTTTTGAGTACTGTAAATTAGAGAATAATTATAAGAATAGTGAAGTGATAAAAAGAAGATGACAGGTAACCTAAATTCTTCAGGATCCTTGAGACAGAACTGTGATGGGTGACCCAATGATGGGCGACCTGTAGTGGATCATGTGTTATGAGATACAGGCGAACTATGTCATCGCCGACTCCCTAGTAAGGGTAAACCTGGGGCGAAAGGAATCGCCTAGGGAATGCTCGCCAACGGTCGATACGAACAGGCGGGACTCTTACAAGAAGCTTAGTGATAACACGAGAGTAAAGAACTAGGTACGTAAGAGGTGCCAAGGTTCGAACCTTGTGGAGAATATACTCGAGGGAACAAAGCCTGAATTTAGTAAATGGAAATGGTTTTAAAGTGAATAATTGAATTGAAACAGGTAGCTGTAAAGTGTGTTGAGAACCGTTGTACTTGATACAGCTTACCAGAATGAGATTCGTAACGCTATAAAGCATGACTAGGTGATGAAATCAAGGTAGAATATGTATCAAAATGATTTGAATATTGAATGTCTCTACCTTGAGAATACACTGTGAAATGATGGGACACAAAGATGAAGGTCCAAAATGATAAGAGAAGTGTCGTTAAAGAAACTACCGGATGAGAATCCCGATAAATTTCAGAGTAACATAGATTGAGAAATCAGGTTAATGTTGACTCGATCGTGGATATGAAATTTATTCTTAAGCTTGTATCGAAGAATATAGAAGAAATCCGACAAGCTCAAGAAAATAATTTTTGGAAAATGTTATGGATGATGTAATCCACAAGTATCGATGTAAAGGATGGAAATACAAATAATATGATTTGAGGATGAATTAAATGATGTATTAAAATTTTTGTTATACAATAAAGTTCTTATGAAGAACGAATAAATACCTATATGGAAGTGATGCCTTAGATATGATTTAATCGGAGACGTATAAGGAGCTTATAAGAGCAATCTTTATAAAAGGCATCATCAGATGAAAAGTTGAAGAATGATGGTCACAAGATGATAAGAAATGTATGATTAAAGAAAATATCGGATTTGATTTCCGATAAAACTTCCAGAGTTATATGAATTAGAGGAATCGAGATAACATTGACTCAATTTTGAATATGAAGTTAAATTCTAAGTTTATATCGGAGGATGTAGAAAGAATCCGAAAAGCTTAAGAAAATAACTCTGAAAATTGTGTGAATACTGAAATTCATGTGTAAAGGTCTGAATGATGAAAATACAGATAATGAAAAATTGAGAATAATGAAATTGTCTGTATAAGTGTAAATGAGGGAAATACAAATAATATTGAAATGTAGATGAATCAAAAGGATGTATTGATTTCCTATCATTGACAAAGTTCTGGTGAAGAACAAGTATTCATCTACATGAAAACAGAAGCTTTATGGAGCTGATTAAAGACATGTGAGGAGTTAATAAGACTAGCCTCAATATAAAGAGTCCTTAGACAAAAGATTGAAGATTTGTATCCATAAGATGATGATTTGAACTCGGAGTGAATTTTACGAGTTCCTATTGAAGTTACAAGGGTAATGAGTTACCTTATGAAGTAGATAAGCCTAAAGAATGAGGCATCCTTACATGAGTAAATTGATGAAATATTGATAGAGTCTAAAGTATAAATGGAACATGAGCAGCATTGTGATATGATCCTTAAACTCTTAAAGGCTGTGGAATTATGCTAAGATTAGCAACTAAGAAATTTGGCTAGACAGTATCTCCTCTTGAGATATATGATCTCGAGACGACAGGATGACAGTGAACCTGTCTATGATATAAAGATAATGATTGAAATACGAAAGTAATGAGTCTAGCTAAATACTATTGTCAGCCTATAAAAGAGTGATGAGACTAGCTGCTCTGTAGAGGAGATCTAATTAAAGAAATTAAAGTCGGTAGATGGATAGTGTAAAGAATAGATGGTATGCGAGATTTTAAAAGATCTTAGCTGTATAGTACCATACCAATCGAGAAAACCGACAAAAAGGATAAGAGTAAAAATATGAAAAACGAAACTGAAAGTGGAATAAGGAAATAAATTGCATGATGAGAAGGGAACATCAATATGAAACAGTTCTCGAAGTTAAGACTGAGAGTGAATTGTGTTGGTTATCACATAAATGTGGCAAGATGTAAAATCAAAGCCAGAATTGATAAGTGAAAGTAATGATACTCCAAGGAGTAAGATAATTGATATGTTTACTGCCAGTATATAAATAAGAAATGTTTGTGCATATAACCATCTCGAAACGATAGAGATGGTGGAATTGTATAGATAATTTGGTGCTTAAATGGATAATTCGAGGATTCAATCACAGAATCTAAATTATGAAAAGAGATTTAAAGACCATACTACATGAAGAGAATATGGTAATCTCATGAATTATGATTGTAAAAGATGATCTATAGTAAAGTCGGCAAATGAGATGCAGCCTTGGTGGAATAAGTGTGAAAATGAATATTTTGGACAATAAAAAGTCCAAAAGAGAAATGATGAAATGGAAGTGATTAAAGACTGATGATCTAAATAGAATCACTTTCCATTATCAGACATCTAGATTCTCTAGTGCCTTAGTCGAGGTATAAGTGTTAAACGGTGTAAATGTGTATGTACAGTTCCAGTGAGCCTTACATGTGATGGGAGTCTCTGAGTTGCCATATGCTAATGAGTGATAGCAAAAGGCTTTGAGATCCCAAGTGTATTGATAGCACCGCTCCATACTAATATATATATATATATATATATGAGCGTGAGATGTAAACGCTCCATGATATTGAGAGAGCGTGTGCATGAGATGTGAAAGCTACTGGGACACTTACATATAACTGATTAACATGAGTACATGATAGTACTAAATTATGTCGACTCGGCACTAAGTGAGAAGAATGATGATGAACAACATAGATCAGCTATAATATTAAAAATATTATTTATGGCTCTTATATGAAAAGAGTAAAAGTGAATAACTTCCGATTTGAGAAATGAACTTACGAGAGTATAGCATATATGATGAAAGACAGCATGTAGTGGTCTAAAGTATTGTTGATGTTGAAAGTGTGCTGGCAGTATTACTTAGAGGATGAACTAGAGGTCAGAAGTCGTAAGTGTACGACATGTACCACCTTTGGACTTAAGTTAAATTCGGAGGACCGAATTTCTTAAGGTGGGGAAGATGTGATAACCGTAAATTTTTCCCTTTATTGGAAATTAGAAATATTGAAAATAAATATTGGAGAAATTAAATCAGAGTAAATAAATAAAATTTGCGAGAACGGGATATTGGTAAAAATCCCGAGAATCGAGGAAGTGAAAGAATCGGGAAATTGGTGTAAAGGAAATTAAATTGGAAGTGAAAATAAAAATAATAGAGAGGAAAAAGAATTAAATTGGATAAATTAAAAATCCAAATTAAATAAGAAAAATGAGAAAATAATTGGATATTAAGAAATCCAATTAAATGAAATAAAATGTGTATATTATATATTTATATAATTAGATTATATAAATATATTTTGGATATGTTTTTATATAATTACATATGTATGTATATGAATTAAATTGGATAAATTAAAAATCTAAATTAAATAAGAAAAATGAGAAAATAATTGGATATTAAGAAATCCAATTAAATGAAATAAAATGTGTATATTATATATTTATATAATTAGATTATATAAATATATTTTGGATATGTTTTTATATAATTACATATGTATGTATATGAATTTTAGTATATATTATAAAATGAAATATATACTATTTTGTTTTAAATAAACACATGTATATTTTTATATATACAATTATGTTTATAAATAAATATATATATATATATGAAATATATATTAATTTTAAGTAAAGTGTGAACACATATATGTATATATATTGTTAAAATAAAATATGTTTATATATATTATTAATAATATAATTATATATAATTATAAATATTATATAAATAATAAATAAATAAATAAATAAATAAATAAATAAATAAATAAAATAATAACAGAAGTGGGAATCGGGTTCCCCGATTCCCACATTTTCTCTTCTGTTAAGTAAAACAGAAGAGAAACGATGGAAGCCGGACGACGCCAGCTGAGCGAGAGGCGGAAGAGGAGGAGCTAAAGGCCGTCGCCGGTGAGGGAAGAAGAGAAAGAAAGTCGATCGGTGATGGGGAAGGACGGAAAGAAGCCAAATGCGGTGAAACGGAAAACGGAAAACGGAATCAATGGAAAACGAAAGAAATCCGAGAAGAAAAGAAAATGGCGGACGGCGGTGCTGGCCGATCCAGGCACTGCCACTACCACCGAAGCTTCACCGGAGGAAGAGGAAGCCGATGGAGGCCACCGGAGGTGCAATGGACGGCGGAGGAACGCCGGCGAAGAGGAAGAAGAAACCGAGGCAAAACCGCCTCGATCCGCCTCCATGCCGCCGATCCAGGGCAAACGGAGGGCACCGGCAAGTTCGTCGTGCAGCCGGCCAGCTGAGGGACGCCTGAACCGCCGGAGAACCGGCCGTCGGCGAGGAACCGGCGAGGAAAGGAGCTAGACCGGTCTGAACCGGTCTGACCGGGAAAGGAAGAAGAAAAAAGAAAAGAAAAAGAAAAGAAAAAGGTAAAAGAAAAAGAAAAAGAAAAAGAAAAGAAAGAAAGAAAAGAAAAAGAGGAAAAAAGAGAATTTCGAGAATTCGAAAAATTTCCGGAAATTCGACAACCCGGACATTTATGAAAATTCGGTAAGAAATTTCCCGGAAATTTAATTTCAGAAAAATTAAATAAATTATGAAAAAAAATTCTAAAAATTAGAATTTTAATTCCAGAAATTATTTTCAGCAATCGAGATAAGGAATCGGGAGAAATGGAGTGCGGGCGCGATCGATAAGCGGAAGTCGCCGACCCGGAAAAAGGTAAGGGATGCATGTGCAGCACTGTAAGGATACTCAGTCTGTATATTTTAAATTGAAATATTTTATGCAATTATTTTATGAAAATTATTATGATGCATGATTTGCTGAAAATAATTTGGGAAGAAGCACTGGCTGAAAGATTTTAAACTGTATTTTCCGTGCAGGAGGTTAGTAAATCGGCAGCCGTTATGCTGCCGAAAATTTTAGAAAAACTTTATAAAATCATATTAAATGATTTTATTTCCGAATTTCGATAGTAAATCACGAAACATGAGGAAATTTCTAAATTTCATAAAACATGAATATAATGAGATGGAACTTTAGAATATTCATGTATTCGAGAATGATGATAATGAAATCACCGAAAATTCTCGGAATAGATAAATTACACGAATTACGAGACGAAAGATGAAGTGAAATATCGTGAATATTCTTATGAATATTTTTATAAATATTCACTAAAGGATTTTAACCCTTATGGTTTTAAATTATGGAATTTTATATTTATATAAATTCCATAAAGGTTTATTTTACGACGAAAATACGGTTTTGAGACTGGTTGGCATTCCTATCATGCTGATGCATGATATGTAATATGTTTAGTCCCGGTCGATGCCTAATCAGTGATCCACCGAGGACAATATAGGTTATGGTCATAGATTTGACCGGTGTATTTCCTTACCCTTCGAGGTTTATAGTATGATGAGATTAATGCCTATCTTAGACTCCATAAATGATAGGTGACATGTAAAAAGGAAAATGTTTTACATGACATGGAATATGTCAAACGGAGAATGTGATATATGATGCGCGACATGTGAAAAGAACATGTTTCATATGATATGAGAAAGAAATCAATTGAATTATAGCATTTTTACAAAAATGCTCATTTCGGTACTGATTATAGTATTGTGAGATGATTCTCATAAGACATGAGATACAAACATGTAAGATATTTTCAAAAAGGAAGAATTGATAAATCTAACATTCTTACCATGAATTGAAATGGAATATTAGATTATAAGTGTTAGACGAGTTCTGATAAGATAGTGGGAAATATATGGCATAAAGGCCAACCCAAATAAATACTCGATTTCTGTACCGTGTGAGCGACCTCTAGAATCCCTCGGGAACTAAGTGCTGCACGTGTTCTGATGTGTTAGTAAAGGCCAAACCGAGCAGAGACTCGATGATTTTACCGTGTGAGCCACCTCTAGAATCCTTCGGGAACTAAGTGCTACACGTGTTCTGATGTGTTTGTAAAGGCCAAACCGAGCAGAGACTCGATGATTTTACCGTGTGAGCCACCTCTAGAATCCTTCGGGAACTAAGTGCTGCACTTGTTCTGTTGTGTTAGTAAAGGCCAAACCGAGCAGAGACTCGATGATTTTACCGTGTGAGCCACCTCTAGAATCCTTCGGGAACTAAGTGCTGCACGTGTTCTGATGTGTTAGTAAAGGCCAAACCGAGCAGAGACTCGATGACTTTACCGTGTGAGCCACCTCTAGAATCCTTTGGGAACTAAGTGCTGCACGTGTTCTGATGTGTTAGTAAAGGTCTAAGTTCTGATGGGGGTGCAACAAATGTCGAAGGATGAAAGAGATCTTGTGCACATGACATATGATGTGTGTGATATATCGGATTTTGTTTATATATGCCACTCAAACATGTGCTACTTGAATGTTCGTCTCGTTCACACTTAATCATACTGATAAAGAGAATGATGCCTTGTGAACTTAAGAATGGAATAGATTTTAATAGCTTATTTTGCTTTTTAAAGGACGGTACTAATTAAGAAAGTACATTAAAACATGAAATGAATTTTAAAGAAATAAAATGATGATTTAACTAATATTCTTTTCAAGGAATATACGGATATTAATTATTCTATTTAAATGCTTTATTTCATAGAAGCATTATTTTGAAAAGAATATGAAAAAGGTTATGAAAGATTGAAAAAGAAAAGAATTTATTAATTCAAAACAAAAAGAAAAATTTCTCTCTATAGTTGCTTCTAGGTTCCGTAACAAGTATGGTATTCTAAAATACCTACCTTTCTCCATTCGGATTCCTAGCCGACTGTAGTATCTTTCCTACATGCGAGCCTAGAGCCCATAGGAAAAATGAAAAAGATTTTCAGCATATAGGAAGCTGAGTATCAAGTGAGGCATATAATTCTCTTACTGAGCCGTGGTTTTGCTCACCCCTTAATTTTCAACATTTCAGGTTTTGATGAATGTGAGTTCAGTGGATTGTGGATCCTGGCTGTACACGAAGGACAATGTGCCAGACCGACTGATTATTTGAGGTATGATCATTTATTCTCTGTATTTAGACACGTCAACCGTACTACTTATCTGATTAATTACGATAGGGGATGTGTATAATATAGACAATATTATGTAAAACTGTTTAACAGTCAGTACAAGTGAAGTGTCGCAGACAGCCCAACCGGTTAAGTTGTGTATAAGAAGATGAAAAATGTGGTCACGGGTCGTGACAAAATCACTTGCGTAGATTTCTCTATCCTTACTCTCTTTACTTATTTGCAATTATATTTGTGTTTATTGTATTTAATTTATATTGCATAATTGAGTAGCTTAGAGAACTTAGAAAATATCAATATAGGTTAGAGAATTTAGTGGAACCGAAAAACGAACCTAAGGTTAGTGAAAAACCGATTCACTCCCCCTCTCGGTATACCCTATAGAGCCAACACCCCTCTTAGACTAGTATCCCTCCAATTGCTTTGTCTGAAACATCGATGTGTACTTCGAAAGGAAGTTCAAAGTCTGGAAGCCTTAGCCATGGTTTAGAGATCATTGCTTCCTTCACTTTCTTAAAGGCTTCTTGGCACTTGGCTGTCCAGTCCCCAACCTTCCCCTTTTTCAACAAATCTATGAGAGGACTAACCATTTCAAGTATCCCTCAATGAACAATCGATAGTAGTTTGTCAAGCTAAGAAAAGATCTCAATTTTGGCCTGGACTTTGGGAAAGACCACTCAACAATGGCTTGGATCTTTCTCTCATTCATGCAGATCTTCCCCTCGCTTATCATATGTCCTAAGAATATGATCTCCTACCTTCCAAACTCGCATTTCTCATTCTTGATATAAAGTGTATTTCCTTCAATTTCAAGAGTACCTTCTAAAGGTGTTGCACATACTCATTAAGGGTATCGCTGTACACCACTATGTCATCCAAGTACACAACAAACAAAACTATCCAAAAACTCCTATAAAACATCATTCATAAGGTTACAAAACATAGTAGGGGCGTTCGTGAGATCGAAAGGCATAATAAGAAATTCAAACGACCTCTACCTCCTCACCACGATCATTTTAGCCTCATCTCTAGGGGCTATGCAGACTTGCTAGTATCCAGATCACAAGTCGAGTTTGGTGAAGAATTTAGCCCTAGTTAACCTATCAAACAAATCTACCACATTTGGAATAAGGTACTTTTTTATTATTATAACATTGTTTAGTGCTATGTAGTCTACACAAATATGAAAGGGTCCATCCTACTTCTTCTGGAACAAAACAAGGGCACCATATGGGGCTTTTGATAGCTGCACAAATCCTTCCTCCAGCAAAGCATCAAGCTACCTATGAAACTTTGCAAGCTCCAAGGGCGTCATATGATAAAGGGCTTTTGTTAGAGGTCACGCACCCAGTTCCAATTCAATTTTATGATCAATATTCCTACTTGGAGGCAATATTTTAGGTAGCTCAGGTGGCATCGCATCACTAAACTCATCGAGCACTTCAGTGATATAGTCAGGAACATCGACAACCTGGTCTGGCTTAATCTCCACAAAAACGTCTTTGTCATTTGTCCTTCCTGCTCTGCTTAGACAAAAATCGTGCACCTCTCTTCATCGATCCATAGGCCATAATAGTGTGGCATAGGCATTGCTTTGGCCTCTATAAAGAATTTCATCCTGAGGATCAACTCGAAATCATCAAGGGGTATGACCAAGAAAGTGCACTCTTATTCCCAACTTCCCACCTTCAAGGTTGTGGCAATGATCCCTTGAGTGGGCTGAACACCTAAGTTCACAGCTTTGATCTAACTTACACTCTTAGAGACGGTCAATCCAAGATGGCCAACACTTTTTTGGGAGATGAAGTTATTGGTTGCACCTGTATCAAACATAACATGAATCGCTTATGTATTCATCATCACCCGCAAGTGCTTCAACCCTTTGTAGACAGTCCTCTTCTCTACTATAATGGCATTCGACAATAGCAACTGGTTAAGTCTAGGATTTGCATCCTCCATCTCTTCTCCGAACCATCCTGAGTAATAAGAGCGGAAAGCTTTTATATACAAGGACAATACTTAGAAAGGTGAGGTTCGTCGCAAAGAAAGTAACCCATACTCTTCTTTGGAATTGATTTGATCCCTTTTGTTTGGATGTCTCGCCATCCTTTTTCTTCTTGTCCCACTTGTCTTTCTTTCCATGCTTCTGGTTCTTTTCGCCCTCATCTTTGGACTTCTTCTTGTTAGGGTTGGATGAAGAAGCTCCAAACTTGTAGTCATCAAGGCTGTTAGCAATAGTAATAGCTAAATCACTTACCTTTAATCATCTCACCTCTGCTTATGCCCAAGGTTGAAGACCTAAAAGAAAATTGAAGACTTAACCCTCCTTAGTCAAGTTAGTGATTTCTAGCATCAGGGAGCTAAATTCCTAGACATATCTCGCACAGAACCCGTGTGCTTCAGTTTTTTGAGCGATTCCCTCACCAACCAAGCTATGTTCATGGGAAGGAATTGATCTCTCAATTCCTTTTTCAAAGCATCCCATGTTTAAATTGGATCTCATCTAGAACTCGCATCATCATTTAACTGTGTTTGCCACCACAGCTTCGCATCACTGACCAAATACATACTAGTGATGGAAACTTGCTCCTTTTCTGCCACACGAGTAGCCTTGAAGTACTGCTCCATGTCCTAGATGAAGTTCTCAAGGTCTTTAGCATTCCGACTTCCACCGAACTATTTTGGCTCAAGGACTTTCAACTTCGATGATTGGTTCTCACTGTACCACCATTAGATGATCCAAAAACGGCCAACTTAAGCAACCTAACATCTATGTCGACGTCGTTGAGTTTGTCGAACAACGACTTAATTTGTTGCAGCAAATCATTAAAACAATTAGTGAAATCTTCATGCTTTTTGCCTATAATACGCTGAAGGTCAGCAATAGCTTGAGAGTGGTGTGTAGCTTGCTCTGCTAGGGATGCAGCATTGAGAGCTGGTGTCGCAACCAGCACCTCAAGCACACCAACATGATCACTGAATGTTTCGGCGATGGCACCTCGTGTTCTGATATCAGGTTGTCATGGGGCAATTTTTTACCTTCGATTTTCTACCTCGCGATGGCACTAAGTCATAGACTTAGTCTAGCCAACTCAATCACACAAGCAAGGCACACACTAACAAGAAAGCAACATGATTATGAGAAAAGCCCCAACCTTTTATGTAACATCCCAAATTTACAGTAAATCACATATTTTACTCTTATTCACACATTTTTACCGGTTGGGCTATCTGTGATGCTTAACAATCCGTTAATCACTTTAGTAATAATTAGTACTCTTATTCATCGTACCAATATGAAAGTATGCATTATTACATTAATTCCTTAAGATATATATACATTCCCTTCTACTCAAAGTAGCACCGTACAAATTCGCTGAATATATAAAAGAAAATCATATACCTTCGTTATCGAATATCTGCTGACTCTAGCAGTCGATAATGTCTGGAAGGTAATTCTCTTAATCCAAAATCAACAACCTGTGGAGTGGAAATAAGGGGTGAGCGACAACGTGCTCAATAAAGGAGTTGTATGTTGCTTTAATAAAACCAAAGCTATATACCACAAAACGTTTATTTTTCCCAACAGCATACTAAGTAGGAAAACAGTGGATATAATGAACAGTCTTTAATATTCAAATCACTGGCTAAACAGTTTACAATATAGTATAGTAAATAGTAAACAGGATTCAGTAAATCCTTTCAGTAAATAGAAATCAGTAAGTGGAGACTAGGCATCACCCTACAATTAAATCATGCTATCATCATTCCCGAAGGAACACATCGTTCCCAAAGGAACCCAGTAATCGTCCCCACTGGGACACAGTTAGATCTATGGCCATAATCTATAGGTGGTCTTCAGGTACACTTGCCAGGTGACCTCGAGACCTCTGATAACTTGGCGGGTTAATTAGCCATGTGAATAGTAATGCATGAAACTCGAGGCCTAAAGTCTCAAAAATCAATTTATATCTCATAAAGAACTTTTAAGGAATATTTCACATATTTCATCATTTCTTTAAAATGATTGTTTTCCAAAAAGGTATTATGTTTTCTGTTTACAAAACACAGTAAAAACAGCTAATAATTTCACCATTTCTCGTGTGAGAAAAACACAACTTAAACCGGCTCGCCCCTTATCAGCTCGGCCATTACAGCTCGCCCATCGCAGTGGATTGAACTCTCATGTTTTCATTCGCCCATGTGGCCAACTAACATCACCATTGTGGCTCTCACATCAAGCTGAACTGAGGGGTCGCCCACAAAATATTTCTCTTTAAAAAAAACAAGGGATCGCCCACTGTTAGCTCTCCCAGAATTATATCAAAGGGGTCGCCTATCTTTGGCTCACCCAAATTCAAAACAGTTTATCAAACTAATGCATGTCTCAAACCAAATCCTTTTCTCAATATTTTTATAACATTTTACTCCACAGGACATGCATTTCACTTCACATACTATTCCCTTACCTGTCTTATGAAACCAAGCTTTCCTGTTACGCCAAACGAAATCCTTAATCCCCGACTGCAAAATAATTTTATCAAAAATTATTAATAATTTTTCTCTTAATTTTAAGCCACTAACTTTCATAAAATGCAGCCATTATAATTATAACATGTGTACAACCGGTACAAATTATAATGGTGTTAGAACTAATCTTCTTCGTTTTAGTTCCTTTTTCGGTTTCAATTTCACCGATCTTTCTCTTTCAATTACTATAGTCAATTTCTAACCTCAAACTATAAAATTCAGTATGGTACCATGGCCAATTAAGCTGTGGCCGAAACCTTCTTAAAGCCACTTTTATGATTTTAAATCTTTTCCACACGATATTATTTTCTTCTTTCCATTCCTTGCTTCCTTGACTATTCTTATTATTTTCTGTTATGAAGCTATAATGTGGACTTATTTCCTTATGCCAACCGAACCTTCTTCATGATTTTAAACTTTCTATTCATCTTATTCATGTTTCTTTAACTACTTCTCATCATTCATATATAATTTCCAGCAAGGTTCTTATTTATTCCTCATCTACACCAACATCTCATCTTATCCTATTTTCACATTCTAAAGAGATTTACTTAAGAACCATGCTAGATCCATGTTTATCCTATTGTAGATCATATATATTTACCATGGAATACTAAGAAAAACATAAAGATATACAAGCTCACCTTAACCAAATCACCCAACACCATAGCAGAATAATTTTCTGATTCCCATCAGTCCACTCCTCTTATGGTTTTTTCTTTAAGTGGTCTTGAGATGAAAGGAAGGTTTAGCAAGGAGGATTGGGTAGTTAGCTAGCAAGGAAAATGAATTTTCTGCTAAAACTCCTTGGAAAACAAGAGCAAAACAGCCAAACCTCCAGCTGCAATAGCAAGGTTGGCGTACAGCAGAATAGATCGGGAGAGACAGGAAAGTTGCTGGAGTATTTGATCCCATAGCTCTCCTTTTATATTCATGTTATCCAGTACACCTTCGCCACATGATCCCTTAACTTCCTTACTCATCATTTTCTTGTCTTGTAGTATATTAATTCATGAAGAAATTTACAACTAAGAAATCGGCTAAACTCTTTTTTCTTTTTTTTTTTTGCACGTCATTGACTAGTTTGGCCTACCTTTAATGGTTACTTCAGCCAATAAAATCTTCCACCTCTCCAATCAATAATTCCCCTCTGTTTACTTATTGTTTACTTGTATTATTTGTTCTTTTACACTATAAAACAAGAATTTTAATTGCCTTTAAATGGCTGAAACCGACAGCAGTAGAAAAGTGGAGTGAATGTCCACTTTGGCTACACGGTTTGCTTGTTTTCTCTTCTCATTTTGTACGTTTTAGCCATTAAATTTGTTCCCATGTCAACTTTGTTGACTCTTCTTCCTTAAGTATCTCTTATATTGTCTTTATACTATAAAATCTGATTTATTTTTTTTTTCTGCAGCTAAGCAACAACAGCCACGGCAGCAAAGGAGTGGCGTGTTGTCCCCTTCTTCCTGCACCATCTTAACTTAAGCCTCTTCTTTTTTTTTTCTAAACCTCAACCAATAAAATCCTTCACATGTTAGACTTTAACATCATCCTACTATAAACATCATTTAAATTGTATTTTGACTCCCATGAATTTTCTTCTCTACCGTGCAACATAATCAGCAGCTATATATGTGGCGTAAAAGCCACTTTGTTTGCTACATGGTTTTAGCTCATGTTTCCATCTCTTATACACCATATTAAATTTATAGATCCAAATTAAGAGTGGAAATAAATTAAATTTTTATTTAATTCCACTAAAAGAATTTATTTTTCATTATCAATCAATTACAAATATGGTGTACCGTGTAATAAAATCGGGTCTCACATTTTATCCACTTTAAAAGGAATGCATGTCTGTTGCAGGGACACAACAAGCACTCATCCTCTGGAGGTCTGTGTCTCTTGCCTTTCACGACTCATCTTTATATAAGTAACAATCTGACTGACATCCCCAATCACCAAGGCATTAACTCACTAATAAATGCTACACGGGACAAATCCTATGAATCAAGGAACTCTTATTACATCCCCACCCTCAAGTCAACTCTATCAGCTACTTAAGGAAACAATCCCTACAAATCAAGCATCACTGATTCTCTGCTTGGCCATCAAGCAACACTGCCTCTGTCCACATTGCTTAGTCACCAAGCAACACTGACTCTTCCCACGCTGCTTGGTCAATTGTCTCAACAACTTAAGGATCAAGCAACATTAACCACACAATTAAGGAATGTTGATCCCGCGCGCGCCAATCATGGGACTAGTCAACTATTAGCCATGTGGATCATGGGTTGGATCAATCTGTCTTGAATCAAAAAATTGTCTCATCTGGACACCCTCATTTTGTCTGCATTCCCCTAAAAGCCTATCTGTTTGCTTGTATAGTACGCGCCAGTTGCATGCCTTAGTCTTGTGCACACGTTGTGTCATGAGCCAACCATGTATAGGGCCATGATCGGGTAGGATGTCATGAGCCAACCTTGTATAGGGCCATGACCGGGTAGAGAGACATCGGGGAAAACAGAATCCATGGACTTAGGAAAATAGAATCCATGGAATTAGGAAAAGTGTCCCCGTTTCAAACATGTTTATGGTTACTGGTAGCATAGCTATAAAAGCTCTTTAGCTCTTTAAGAGGGGTGAGCAGTCGACAGAATGTTGGGCTGCCTCACTGTCTAAGGTATGTGCAAGCACACCCATCTAGGGCTGCCCTCCTTGGCCCCAACGATGGTGTGGAAGAGCTAACTCATTTTGTAATCTTTTGTAAACTTTCTACTATTAATAAAACCATTTTTTTCTACTGGATCATCGGTGGTTATGATGTGTGAATTATTTAGGCCCCGCTATATCGTGGCGTGCCCTATATCTAACTTGTTGCTCGATTGTTGCTTGTTCAGATAATTGTGATATCTTGGCTGACTTGTGTGGACGAGGCCATTCAAGTGCCGCGCGGCCAATCGCTTTAGTTGAGAAAAAGCCTTGTCTGTGACACGTGGTATCCGAGCTTGGTTAATTGCACTAACAAACGAAAAGAAAATGGTGACGACTCGAGGAGGGTCAGAAGAGAATGAGAATTGAGGAGCTCGAGGCCGCAGTGGCCACCTTGAAAGCTCACATGGTCACTAACGATCGATTGGGGGAAATGGAAGCAGCCCAGCGGGAGCTGTCCGAGTCATTAGCTAACTTAGGCGAAGAGACCAGAGATGCATTGAGAGTTATTCAGAAAGAGTTCGAGGAACTCAAGGCCCAAATTAGTGTGCTTCAACTAGCTGTGGGCAGGCTGGTGCTAGCACGGTCGATAGGGGAAAAGAGCTAAGGTGCTGGAACCGCACCGTTATGAGGGAGCAAGGGACGCTAAAGAACTTGAAAATTTCTGGTTTGACATCAAGCAATATTTTCGAGCGGTGCGCACAGAGTCGGAGGAAGACAAGGTCGCAATGGCCTCGATGTATCTTGCTGGAGATGCCAAGTTATAGTGGCATTCAAAATTTGCAGGTGAGGAGTGCCCCATCAAAACATAGAGCGATCTAAAGCAAGAACTGAAGAACCAATTCTTCCCCGAAAATGTTGAATACTTGGCTCGGAGAAAACTACGAGAATTGGTGGAAACAGGAATGGTGCGAGAGTTTGTGAGGAGCTTTTCTACCCTGATGTTAGATATTAGGGACATGTCTGAAAAGGACAAGATGTTTTATTTCGTTGAGGGACTTAAGCCTTGGGCTAGAACAGAAATCCAAAGGCAGAAGGTACAAGATGTAGCCACAGCAATGGCTACCGTCGAACGCCTCAACGATTACAATGATAGCTCAAGCAAGCGCAAGAACCCTCCATCAGTAGGTAGTAACTCCAACTATGGAAACGGAGGAAAGGCAGCCAGGGTGGATAGACCCTCAAGTGGGGGAGTGGACAGGAGACCACCAGGTAGAGACGCCCCTCCATCTAAGACAAACAACACTCCGACATTCAAGCCCAGACAACCATTAACTTGCTTCCTATGCCAGGGACCGCATCAAGTGGCTGAGTGTCCCCATAGAGGTGCCCTCAATGCACTAAGGACTTCCACCTAAGAAGCTCCCCAATTGCCGCCAGTGGCCAAAGAGACTGTGGAAGAACCCGCGAGAATGGGTTCTATCGATTCTTAAACGCACTTCATTCTCAACTAAGTCAAATGAAGAAAGAACCTGAGAGGGGCTTGATGTACGTGGAGATAATGTTTAATGGGAAATCTACAAGGGAAATGGTCGACAAAGGGGCAACCGATACCTTTATCACACTCGAGGAGGCCAAAAGGTGTGGTCTAAAGGTTAGTAAGGATTGTGGGTAGATGAAAGCAGTCAACTCACCAACCTTTGCCATTTGTGGAAGTTCGAAGAACGTGATGACCAAACTTGGACCATGGGAAGGAGGCATCTGTTGGATTATGCCCTTAAAACCATTCATTAGATGATTGACTTTGGCATTTTTTTATGTATCATGACATTTTATTTATTATAGTTCATTATTATATTTGTCTTATAACTGCGTAATGTAATCTTATATGATAATGTCCTTAGAATAGTAATAACACACTATTCTTAAAATATCCCTAGTCAAGTATTATTGTAAATAAGGATAACAATGATACGATAAGACTAGTATGTGGTTGACTGATGACCATTGTCATGGATATAGGATATCAAGTCATCACATAGGTACATGTTAGAGAACTATGTACTGGATCGACCCTCCATGAGAACGCTACATGGATTGTTATATGAGTGCCATAAGCGATTCTCATAGTGATGATGGTGTATGTGATCCTTTGACTTGAGATCATCAGAGATCCCAACATAAAGAATTGCATACTTTAATGCTGCTAGATGTCATTCGTAACAGGATGGACTATAAAGGTAGTAATTGGGTATGCCTTGATCTATGTAGAGGGATGTTGAGTGATCAAGATAGGATTTATCCCTCTTATATAACAAGAGTGATGTCTTGGGCCCTTTGATAGAGTGAGACTAAGAAATGCATAGCCGTGCTCGAATAAGTCAATATGAGATATTGATTTTATTTGTTTAATTAGTCTACTCAGGAATCAAGAAACGCTGATTAGACTATACAAGTGGGACACATTCATGACTTGTGTCTAATCAAGACATCAAAGGATAAAGGGATTAGACTACACGGTAACATCTATCACGAGTAAGGTTATGTCGAGTCATTGACATTCTCGTTACATGGGTAGCAATGATGTGTTGCTAGATACCACTCATTGCCTGTGACAATTTTGTCATTGCCATTGTTTTGAGAACCTATTGGGTCGCACACTTAGAACGGATCAATGAGGAGCTTAATTAATCCTATTCTGAATTGGATTAATGATATATCTAATCCTATTCTGAATTAGATTAAGGATATAGTTAATCCTATTCTAAGTAGGATTAGAGTTCTGTTTGGCAGTAAATATTAGGGTAAAATTTACTGCCTATAAAAGGATGTTTTTTCTAAAACATAACCGCACAATTAAAACAGAAAAGGTATTCTTTTAATCGTACTTAGCAATTCGATTATAAGGAATCAAAAACGCTCTTTAAGGCTTCTGATCGTGAGACGTTCAAGAGTCGTGAGACCCGTTCGTGTGGATACCATAGAGGTAGGAACGAAAAGTTGTTGCTTGTGACTCGACCAACGACAGAAAATCAGAGAAAACGTTAGGTAAAATTTCGAAACCCTAATCAGGCAACTCTCCGAATCGATCCTGGTTGAGGCCGAATGATTTAAATTCCGCTGCGTGTTTGTTTCGGTTTCCTTCAGCATCAACTTCACCGTTTCCCTCATGGATGATTTTGATGTTGTCTTAGGATTGGACTTCATGATGCTGGCTCAGGCGATTCCGATTCCAGCTACCAGTTGCCTATTGTTGTTGGGGGAACACCCATGTGTAGTGCCGGCCACGATCCTCCCTAGAAGCGGAAAGATAATTTCAGCCTTACAATTCAAGAAAGGAGTAAAAAGAGGGGAGCCCTCATATGTTGCCATGCCGATTTGGAAAGAGGTTTCCAAGTCAGAGTTTGTGCCTGAGGGAATAAGACAGGTGCTAGAAGAGTTCAAGAACGTAATGCCAGACCAACTACCCAAAGTCCTACCACCACGAAGATCGGTAGATCATGAAATTGAACTCCTCCCGGGGTAAAACCTCCCGCAAAAGGACCCTATCACATGGCTCCTCCAGAGTTGGCTGAGTTGAGGAAACAGTTGGATGAACTCTTACAAGCTGGCTTTATCAGACCATCCAAAGCACCATTCAGGGCACCAGTGTTGTTTCAAAAGAAGCATGATGGGAGCTTACGATTGTGTGTAGATTACAGAGCCCTAAACAAGGTGATAGTGAGGAACAAGTATCCAATCCCCCTTATAGCAGACCTTTTTGATCAGTTAAGTCAGGCCAAGTATTTCTCTAAACTTGACCTAAGGTCCGGGTATCATCAAGTTAGAATCGCCAAAGGAGACGAGCCAAAGACTACCTATGTAACTCGGTATGGTGCATTTGAATTTTTAGTCATGCCTTTTGGACTAACCAATGCTCCTGCCACTTTTTCTACTCTGATGAATTAGGTCTTTCACAAGTATCTTGATAAATTTGTTGTCATCTACTTGGACGACATCTTAGTCTTTAGCTCTACCTTGGAGAAGCATCAAGATCATCTCAGACTGGTCTTAAAAAGGCTTCAAGAGCACCAGTTGTTTGTAAAAAGGGAGAAGTGTTGTTTTGCTCAAACCCGAGTCCACTTTCTAGGCCATGTTGTGGAACAAGGCCAGATTTGGATGGATATGGAGAAAGTCAAGGCTATTAAGGAGTGGCATGCCTCGAAAAATGTTAAAGAACTGTGCTCATTTCTGGGACTGGCCAATTATTATCGGAGATTTGTGGAAGGATACTCCCGTAGAATAACGGCCCTTACGGAGTTGTTAAAGAAAGACAAGAAGTGGGAATGGTCGAGTGAATGCAACAAGGCGTTTGAAGAATTAAAGCAAACCCTAATTGAAGACCTTGTGTTAGTCCTCCCAGACCTTGGAAAGCCCTTTGAGGTACAAACAGATGCTTCAGATTTTGCCATTGGGGGAGTGCTCTTACAAGAAAGACACCCTGTTGCTTTTGAAAGCCGCAAGTTGAATGAAGCGGAAAGGAGATACACGGCCCAAGAGAAGGAACTATTAGCAGTGATCCATTGTTTAAGGGCTTGGTGGCTTTATCTACTGGGATCAAAATTTGTCGTCAAGACTGGTAATACAGCAGTTAGCCATTTTCTCACCCAACCAAAACACACGGTAAAGCAGGCCAGGTGGCAAGAGTTTCTCGCGGAGTTTGATTTTCATTTTGAATACAAAGCGGGGAGTGCCAATCGAGTGGCCGATGCATTGAGTCGACGAGCGGAATTAGCAGCACTTAGGAGAATCGCCCCAATGTCAGCTACCAAAGTAACCTCAGATATCAGGAAACTAATTGAAGAAAATCTTGATAAAGACCCCCAAGCCAAGTCCTTGATGAAGCAAGTACAAGAAGGGAAGTCAAAGTATTTTTGGTTAGAGAATGGGGCTCTATTGATAAAGGGCCCAAGATTATTTGTCCCGAGAGCAGGAAATTTGAGACAGAAGCTGATGCGAGAATGTCATGACACCCCTTGGGCAGGTCATCCAGGTTGGCAACGTACTCTTGCTCTACTAAAACAGGGCTATTATTGGCCACATATGAGACAAGACGTGATGGACTACACCAAGACATGCCTCATCTGCCAGTAAGACAAAGTCGAGAGAAATAAGTAAGCAGGCTTGCTTGAACCATTGCCGGTGCCAACAAGACCTTGGGAGAGTATTTCTCTAGACTTCATAAGTGGGCTCCCTAGAGTTGGTGATCTAGGCTCAATCCTAGTAGTTGTTGATCGGTTTTCAAAGCATGCCACTTTCATCCCCGCTCAAAAGTACTGCAAAGCAAAAGACACGGCTCATCTAATATTCAAACATGTGGTCAAATATTGGGGTATTCCGGAGAACATTGTTAGCGATAGAGATCCAAGATTCAGTGGGTCTTTTTGGCGGGAACTCTTCAACATGTTGGGATCACAACTTAACATCTCGTCAAGTTACCACCCGCAAACAGATAGGCAGATAGAACGTTTTAACGGATTGTTAGAGGAATACTTGAGGCATTTCGTACAAGCCAACCAAAAAAACTGGCCTCTGCTACTAGATGTGGCACAACTATGTTTCAATTCTAGGAAGAGCTCCGCCACGAACAAGAGCCCTTTTGAAGTAGTCACAGGACAACAACCAAGATTGCCCCACACCTCTCTTGAGCCATATAAAGGGAAGAGTCCTCGAGCCTTCAACTTCACCAAAGAGTGGAGGCAAAACACAGAGATTGCCCGAGCTTACTTAGAAAAAGCATCAAAGCGCATGAAGAAGTGGGCAGACAAGGGTCGAAGAGCTCGATAGTTTGAAGTGGATGACTTGGTCTTGGTCAGACTAGTGCCTGAACAGCTTAGATTCCTACGGAAGCGAGACCGCAGATTAGTACGCAAGTATGAGGGCCCAGTGAAGATTCTTAGCAAGGTGGGACAGGCCTCCTATAAAATTGATCCCCCAAAGTGGATGAAAGTTCACTTGGTTTTCCATGTAAGCAACCTGAAGCCATATCACGCCGACCCAACAGATGCAAGCCGAAATAAGGCAACCAGAACTGTTATCAGCATGAAGCCACCTTCAGAGCGTCGAGTAGAAGAAATCTTGGCGGATAGACAAATAGTAGTGTCAAGAAGACTGATCCAAGAGTACCTAATAAAGTGGGAAGGACTGGGGCCAGAAGAAGTTAGTTGGGAGAGAGAGCATGACCTCAAAGCTTTCAAACAGAATATCGAAGAGTTCCAAGCAGCTAAGTCAACGAGGACGTCGACAGATTAAGTGGGGGAGGATGTCATGAGCCAACCATGTATAGGGCCATGACCGGGTAGGATGTCATGAGCCAACCTTGTATAGGGCCATGACTGGGTAGAGAGACATCGGGGAAAACAGAATCCATGGACTTAGGAAAATAGAATCCATGGAATTAGGAAAAGTGTCCCTGTTTCAAACATGTTTATGGTTACTGGTAGCATAGCTATAAAAGCTCTTTAGCTCTTTAGGAGGGGTGAGCAGTCGGCGGAATGTTGGGCTGCCTCACTGTCTAAGGTATGTGCAAGCACACCCATCTAGGGCTGCCCTCTTTGGCCCCGACGATGGTATGGAAGAGCTAACTTATTTTGTAATCTTTTGTAAACTCTCTACTATTAATAAAACCATTTTTTTCTACGGGATCATTAGTGGTTATGATGTGTGAATTCTTTAGGCCCCGCTATATCGTGGCGTGCCCCATGTCTAACTTGTTGCTCGATTATTGCTTGTTCAGATAATTGTGATATCTTGGCTGACTTGTGTGGATGAGACCATTCAAGTGTCGTGCTGCCAATCGCTTTAGTTGAGAAAAAGCCTTGTCCGTGACATGTTGCGTGTAACGGACAAGGCTTTTTCTCACTAAAGCGATTGGCCGCGCGGCACTTGAATGGTCTCGTCCACACAAGTCAGCCAAGATATCACAACTATATGAACAATCAACAATCAAGCACAAGTTACTATGGGGCACGCCACGATATAGCAGGGCATAAAGAATTCACACAACATAACCACAAGTGTTGCCGTAGAAAAAAATTTGTTTTATTAATGATAGAGAGTTTACAAAAGATTACAAAAGAAGTTGGTTCTTCCACACCATCGTTGGGGCCAAGGAGGGCAGCCTTAAATGGGTGTGCTTGCACATACCTTAAACAGTGAGACAGCCCAACATTCCGCCGACTGCTCACCCCTCCTAAAGAGCTAAAGAGCTTTTATAGCTATGCTACCAGTAACTATTAAAATGTTTGAAATGGGGACACTTTTCCAAATTCTCCTGGATTCTATTTTCCTAATACATGAATTCTATTTTTCCCAAGACACTTCTACCTTGTCATGGCCTTATACATGGTTGGCTCATAACTGCGTGTGTTTGCTACACGCCTCCTGCCTTGCACACCAAGCTCACTATTACCCCACTTGCACAGTATCCACGCCATGTCTACTTCAATAGCCAACTAAAACCATCCCATGCCCCCTTTCAAAGCCGTGGTGTATCATGACCCCTGCGCATCCGTCTAGCTCATAAGGTTGTAATAGATGCCCAGTGCGATTTGAATGCAAACTGAGGGTTTGAGTACATCCACATCCATTCCTGAGTGATATACCATTTGGCATTTTCTTTTCCAACCATGTTCAATGATTTTATTTTTTTCCAAACACTTGCATATTTAGCTGAAATATTAACATGTGCGAATCTCAAAAGTTTATATATCAAAAACCATCTTTCTTATATCGGTTAAGAACAATCTAAGAATAATGCTTTTATGCATTAAAGATCTCATAATTACACCTTATTTGTAATTCTCTTTGCATAACATAATTATTCCATGGATTTCATCTAAAAGTAATGCATAATATAATCGATTTTTCCATGTCAATCTTACTCATAGGGTATAATATACTAACAAAGAATTTATTCAATGGCTAGGTAAAGCAATTTTATTTAATGAAATGATTACTTGTAGAGAGGCATAAAAGCCTTCTAAAATGTTCATATTTGAAACCATAGTTCTAGCGATATGCAGCATTTAGATGATCACTCCATGTTGGTTAACTTGGTTTACAGCTTGCTGGTTGGAACTCCAACTGGCTTATCTCTGGATCTATTCTCTATTGCCCAAGACAGCTGCCTCACTTCCTCTTTTGGTAGATGCCGAGGCTGGCTCAGCCAATGACCTCCATCAACTACAAGGGTAGTCCCATTGACAAATTTACCTTCAAAATGCGCACACAGATGGATTAAGAGCTCAAAATTTTCTCAGCAAATTATTAAAGCTGGAAAAACAATGGCAAGAAGAGAAGATGTTTGCTACTCTGTCATCTATCATTCCCTTAATATGGTGCTTTAGGTGCCACTTAAATTTACATTTTGATATTCTAAGTTTCACTGCATTGATTTCTCTCACATTTTAGTCCTTTGAACTACTTGCTCTTCAAATTCAATTGAGGTCTTGTAGATTCAACAAAGTACTCTTTTTTTTTCTTCGTAGTTTTTATAAACCACAAAACTCCAATTTGAAACTAATTTGTGCTAGACAAGTTGTATGTCTTACATGGATGAAAGTGACAGAAATTGGTTAGTGAAACATATAAAAAAAAAAAGGAAAAATTCTCTGGGATTTACTGTATGCTATCCTGCAATTCTCTGATGGCTGGCCACATACTACCATAACAGTTAAAATCCACGTAGCAAGTAGACTTCGATTCAAATCATAGTTTTCTTGTTGATCATATTATAGAACACTGGTACTATTGTATTTCTTGAGGAAAACTATCATTGTACATGAAAGACCCAACTTAAAAACTTATGCTCAAATTTGGAAGCATATTTAAGAAGTAAAGTGAAAAGAATAAAAATATTGTAGAAACCAAAGCCCAATAGAAATAAACATTTTTTGAACCCAATAGAAAAGCACCAGATGGAAATAAAATTTTTTTAATCTTTTATTATAGTTCGGGTTAGTTGTCATACCATTCAAATGAAGAGAAACAGACAGGTTCAATTATTTGGAACAGTACAAGAAACCATGAGGACGAGAAACAAATCAGATGCACTTAGATTATAGCAGAATATATCAGACAACAAGGGCATGTTTCTTGAAATGTAAAAAGATTGTATAGCCAGGGGAAGCGGATACATACTTTGAGCTCAGGTATATTAAAGCTAATACTGAGACTGAAAATTAAACCTTCATATAATGGTAATTGATTAGTGTTAAGTGCAAGAAAATGATGAATTATATGCTCTGAGAATTCAGGGCTGAAATTTGGATACGAAACAAACAAAAAGCAAGCAAGAAAATTCATTTTTAAACAATATATTGGTGTATTCATCTGTAAATTAGGATTCAATCACAGGATCTCTAATTTCTAGACGGATATTGGTGATGGCAAGATGACAAGACCCAGGATCAAGGAAACTCACCAGCATCCGAAACAAGGTAGAGAGCTGCCATAGCAATATCCCATTTGTCCCCTATTTTATACAAAGGCATGTACTCTCGAGATTTGCTTTTAATCTCGTCTGGTGCAAGTTTACTCATGCCAGGAGTATCACCAATAGGGCCTGGGGCAATACCATTGACTCGAATATCATAGTCGGTTCCCCATTCAAGTGCCAGGTTTCTAGTAATGCTATCAACAGCTGCCTAACAGGAAGAAAACACTGCAAATAAGAATAACTCAAAGAGTCAAATATTCATCGGAGGAAGACATTTATGCGACAAACCTTGGCAGCAGAGACATGTATTTGATACCAAGAAGCTGTATAATGTAAAGTAGCACTAATGTTCAAAATTGATCCACCCCCAGATGAGCTCCTTCCAAGTCCTCCCTTCTTGAGATACTTGAGTGCTTCATGGCACATTGTGAACGTGCCAACGGAATCAATATCCATAACTGCAGGTGTAGGTGAGAACAACAGCATTTAGCTAAGACATTTACAGAGCATATAAAGAAATAGTGCTTTTGAAAGCCTAATTACCACCATAAAACAAGGTAATCATCATAATAACTTATAAGATAGTTTAATAGAAAAATAAAACAGAGAGAAATGACAAATGTGTTATTGCTTAATAACACTCTCTGAGTTGATTAAGAACAAAATCTCAAATAAATCCAAGACAAAAAATCTGCTAAAGCTTCAAAACACTGTGTTAGACAAGGCCAAAGACCATTGGGTTGAACTTAAAATTGTCTTTCATCAATAGACAATATTATTAAATATTAGATGACCCTGTATGCATATCAAACCTGTTGAAAAAGATGAAAGTACCTGTTCGAAACCCATTAGGGGACAAATCCTCAGCAGACACAAGAAAATTGCCAGCAGCAGCATTCACAAGAATGTCAATGCGGCCAAAATGCTTGAAAGTTGATTCAATAACTCTCCTTGCATCTTCTCGCTTGCGAACATCCCCCTCAAAGCCAACAGCCTTGAAAAACAATAATAGTACGTAAATGAAATGTCAGCTTATGTTCTTTAGAAGGTAGAAACCCATAAAATCATGCAAAATACAGCATGCCAAAGAAATAATGGAACGATAACCATAACGTAAAGAAAAAGCAACTGATTCAGCGGAACGGATTATATCATCAAAAACTCAGAGTTAATGCAACAAACTGTGAATTCAGCACCCAAATAATTTTACAGAGCATTAATTCCAACTATCTCATCATAAGTAATGTCCATAAGAGCTACTGGTTAACTTTTTCTTCTTTCATTATTGATCAGACTGGCTACAACTATCAATATACAATTTGGCCCTAAAAGAAAAAGGAATCAACAGAGCATGCAACAGTGAGAAAGAAGAATAGAAAGATAAGATTACTTCCCACTGTGCAATCCAAGTTCATATTTTGAAAGAAAGAAAAAGATTATTGAATTCAGAGAACAAGAATCAGGCCTGGGTTTGGTGCATGTAAATATAGAAAAAATGAAAGAAAGTGAGGTGAACTGAGATAGGAGATAAGCCTAAAATTACATTAATCCCAAGGGATTGAAGAGCAGAGACAGCAGCATCGACGACATGTTTGCGTCGGCCCATGATAGCAACCGAAGCTCCATGTTTTCCGAACTGCGTTGAAATCTCAAAACCAATGCCTGACCCTCCTCCGGTTATCAAAGCCACCTTTCCTTTCACTATATCTGCCTTGAATGGTGACTCCATTGCCATTCCTCTCTTGCTTTTTTCCTTTTTTGTTTTCTTACTCTTTTCTCGATGTTTCGAAACCCAACACGCTGTCTATCTTTCATTTTCCTCACTACCAAACAGAGACAATACCCAACTAACAAAAATTTGTGGCGTCAAACTCATTCACATGTTCTGTCATTTCACGTACCAAACAACACCGTTTTGGGTTTTACATCATGCCCTTTTTTTTTTTTTAATAAGAAGTACTGATTCTCGTCCGTATTCTTTAGAACAGCATCTCCCTTTTGGGAAAATTTTGGGACCAAACTGCTCGCATGATTACATCCAAAATATTTATTTATTTTCTTCCAGCACCTTACATAAACTAGTAGGAAGCCCGATAGACGTTTTGGGATTAATTTTTATTTTTCTATATTTCGTCTATATTTAGTCATTTTAAACTATAAATTCATTATGATTGAGATGAAGTGCCTACTCAATGTCAAACAATCCACAAATTCTAACAAAAGCAATTAACAATGAACTTAAAATCTACAGAGATATGACTGATTCCTTTTGCTTCTTTAAAAATATAAAGAGAGCATCATGAACCGTTGTACAGACCTGAAAGGAAAAAGAATTCATTGTTTTAAAAAGAAATGAAATAGCAAATAAATATAGCATTAGGCAAGTGTACCGCTTTTAAGTACCTTCCAAGCCATAATCTATGATCTTTTTCTTTTTTTTTTCTTTTTTGGTTACATCTATGATCTTTCTCTAATAGTGTGTGGATATGTGTGTGTCTATATATATATATATATATATATATATATATGTTTTTGTGTGTGTTAGAAATCATACGACATATGACATACAACATTATTATCAAAATTAAAATATTCATAACAATTCAATATGCAATTGATCATACGATATTCAAATAATAAATTACAAAATTTAAATACATTTAGTTTCGAGTGAAATCATCTGTTTGATTCATTGATCGGGTACAAAGTCACAAGCGAAAATTATACAAATTCTCACAACCTAAACTTTTTAACAATGGCAAAGAATTTTGAGAGTATTTTCTCTTTCTTTTACTGCCTTCGATATGTGTTTTTATTTCTTTTTCTTCACTTGCATCAGTATGGCCGTTTGCCATATTTTTGTATATATATTTGGGATGGGCAGTTTTCATTATTTTGAAAAAAAAAAAAAAAGACTGTCATAGCCTTATCATACCATTGCATATATAAAATCATATTTCCCAAATCTTCGTATCTTTAAATTTATTTCTCATTATTTTGTACTTTTTGCCAAGTCATTGCCACGTCATACTTAAATTCTATAATCACTTCAAAAGCCCACCTCTTTAATCCTCATCCCATCCTTTCCATCACTCCAAAAACTCTATAATCACTCCAAAAACTCACATCACTGATATACTTAAATTCTATAATCACTCCAAAAACTCATCTCTGATCTTGATCTTATCCTTTCCATCTATATATTATCTCTTTTCATTGTTCTGCTACTGCATTTTGAGAAATTCTAAACGCACGCATCTTTTTTCTTCCTACACCCTATTTTACTCAGTGTGATACTATTCATGTAAAGAGAAATATGGGCGTGTGGTGAAAAAAGATAGGTGTGTTCAGATTTTCTCTTGCATTTTTTTCAATTTTTTTCAACAACAATCATATATCAATATTGTGTGTGAGAAATCAAAAATGAAAATAATTTATTAATTTTTTTTACAAACATAGTATATTTAAATTTATTTGGAGAAATTGTCAAAAAGTTTTACTTTAAGAAACAACTAATAGATGTGTTTGTACCTGATGTGGGTCAAGCTAAAGATTACTGGACTTTTATATTAATAAGGGTAAAGAACATTGGACCAATGATAGTTTCAGCCTAAGAGAAAAGAGGCTTCAGAAAGCCCATAAATGATCCACTGGGTTATCATTTAAGTTGTGGGTCTTAAAAGTAATTACGCTCAAAATAACTCCTATAAATAGGTCACAGGTATCATTCTTAAACCCTAAGCTCTATTTGCCTACTAAAATGCCATCAACACCCTGTCTGACTTAAGCATCGGAGTGTGCGCGCAGGGGAAAACCCCTGCGCCCTTTGATGGTTTCATTTCTTGCAGAATTCTTGGAGACAACTGGACACGAAGATCGAGAATCTAACGTTAGAAAGCATTTATTGTTGTTTTGAGCAACAATAATTGGCGCCATATGTGAGAAACAAACAAAAAAGCCATGAGTAAAAGATGCTGAGAGGACAATATGCGGTAGGATATGAACACCTGCGGCAGCAAGTGAAGACCCACGACAGGGTGTGAAGGTGATAGAGTGGCGTGTGCATGAGACAGAATAGTCTGTCGCACTCTAGGTTTCGTGTTCACACAAGTCTGTCGCGCACAAATAATAATAATAATAATAATAATAATAATAATAATAATAATAATAATAATAATAAAAATAAAATACAATAACGGTAAAGTGACATGTGCGGGCAACAGAACAGTCTGTTGCCCGCAAGGTTTCACGCGATAGAAGTCTGTCGCGCAAGGTGCACGCGACAGAGCAATTCACGCGACCATTGACACATGCGACAAGCCTTAGACGAGAGAGTGGCTTCCGAACGAGACAAGCATGGCACCGACAGGCTTGGGCGACAGATGGGGCATACCAGAGAAAAGAACTGGTGATTGCAGTATAATGCCAAGTACTTTACGCAGATCCATCAGTCCAAACTTTGCAATATCACAACCACCTCGCACCCGACAAAGGCATGGGCGAGAGAGTGGCTCTCGTACCCGACAAGCTTGGGCGAGAGAAGATGTTTCGTCTTTACCGGATATCAATGCGATCCTGTTTCCTCATTTTTGCGATTGGTTTAACCTCATGGGTGAGGTGAATGGGGACCATGTTTAAGCCCACCAATCGGAAGGTGGCTGAGCTGAAATGATGAACGGTAAAAAGTGGGTTCTTCTTTTTGGAAGTGAAATCGTAGAAGTAACTCAAAAGTGCAAATGGGTATAATTGCTTCTTAAGGATTCATGGTTGATATGGATACCCTGCTTGGAACAATATCTAAGGACAATGTGATTCACAGGACTCCATTGTGGAGTTGCTTTGTGGATTCCCCAGTGGCTTTTAGATTTAGCGATGGTGCTTTGGGCCATGTGAACCTTTTCTTTTATATGATAGCTTTTGGCTGGACTGCCAATTTTATCTCAGGAAAATGATCGTGCAACACATTTAAGACTCCAAATTTTCTGAGAAGTGGATAGGAGTCAAAGCGAAATTTAGTAGGAAACCTACAAACAAACTTAGTCTTCGATCAAATAAAAAGAACAGGCCACAAAAGCATAGGCAGAAAAGACAACTAATCATCAACCTGAGGACATTATCTAGAGATTAATGAAACAAAACGAGTCATACCAGCACAAATTCCTACAGCTCCAAGATATTATGGACCCAGATATAGTTTATCTCCTTTGACAGATTAAGCATATAGACCTTTTTGTCTTTTAGCATATCATACCGACCTTTTTGTCTTTTAGCATATGCGTAAAGCTTAGCCAACTTTGATCATTTTGGTTCAAGAAGCTCCATTACACCATGCAACCACCTGGCTTTATTCGATCGCACCAATTCATCAACTAAACCCCGTGGGTTCAGACTTCATTCTCGTATAATAATCGAGCAGCATCCATTTCCTTGCTCATTTTACCATACAATCCTTCCATTGTATGGCCTTCTGTCTCCACTGCCTTGTCTTCATTCTCCTTCCTCGATAACAAAGCTCTACCCAAAGATGTCAGAAGGCAAGGCAAATGTAGGTGAGCCGGACATGCACTAGGTAATGCAGCAAGATGCACTTCATTTAGCTGCAAAGGGTCTTGATATCTTTGAAGCCACTGAATCCAACTGATATAGCCCGCTGTATAAAAAAGGACTTTGACAGACCACATGGAACTAGGTGGCAATGTGTTGTAGGATGGATTTTAGTTCGTTAATAACCCACTGCCATAATTGTTTCATACACTTCTGCATCAGCACTCTTGCGATCTTGCTCAGTAAACCGTGCAGTAAACCAAGCAGATGAAGCAAACTTGTTTCCAACTTTTGAGGCTTTAAATGCTTTAGACAATCCATCTATGTTTAATCAATGTTTAATGCTTTTCTGTTTGCCTAGCACCTTATCAATGAAGGAACAAGGAGGGTATGTTGTCTTCTGTCAAACCTTTTACAGCGGAAAACAAACTTTATATTAGAAGCAGGCTGACATCCAAAGTGACCTCATGGACTCGTACTTCTCCAAACCTGACAACAATGCTTCATTTCCAAATGGGCAGTCACTTATCTCGAGTTTCCTAGTTTTGGACAACCTCTCAGAACACACTGCACCCCCCAGTCACTGCTACCTGCAAAAGCCACTGAAAAGGTCTCCAAATTCTTAGCATACCTACCAATATAATCAAATGTGAGATCAGTTAAGAGACCTGAAGCTGAGAGCCTCTGAAGTTTAGTGCATGTCTTAACCACAGCACCAAAAGCTTCATCCATAGGTTCATTTGTGAGATAATCAGGTTGACCTGGGTTCATTGTGCATAAACAAAAATGTGTAAAATCACGGCAGTTCTGTACAATAGTTGCTACAGCAGCATTAGTCATCTGCCGGCGAAAATAGAGAACATAATGGAGTCTAGGGCAGCCATATGACATAGCAACAAACCCAGCTTTAGTAACTCCATGGATAATCTCCTTATCCAGTACGTTGCCCTCTGTACCCATCCACTACTGTCTACTGCATCAAGCCTTGCTGTCATCATTGCTGTTATCAAACCCAGCAAATAAGACTCAATATTTTGCAAGGAAGAAGGCAAGCAACCGACAGCTTCTGTCTAGATGGTCGCCTCCACTGTTGGGACCAGACTAGCGGCATTTGCGGCAGAGATTACACTGGTATAGCATGGTGCCAGTGACAGAAGCTCGTGGAGAAGAATCTTGAATCGATGACAGCACTCAAAACAGCAGCCTTTCGTTTCTAAAAGACAATCCTATGCTTTGCTGCCATTTTTTGAAGACAAGATTGGGCTTAAGGAAGTGTTTCCAGCCCATACATTCTAATGCATATCAAACTTTCAACTCATTAGCTTCATATTAGCTGGCCATAATTGAAGTCCACGTAAAGTTTACTTGAAAGCTTGGAATTTGGCAATTTCTTGTTGACAGACCACGTGAAGCCAATTTTAAAGCAAATATATAAAATAGGAAGAGCATGGAGTTACAAAAAAAAAGTTAAAAAGGAAAAAGTTTGATGTAAGGTCACCAAGGCAACAAGGTGGCTCGCACCCGCAAAGCATGCAAGTGTTGCATTCGTGTCTTGCCTCGCGTCCGCACAGCATTCCTGCTGCAAACAAGCTAAAATTAATCATAAAATTATTTGCGCACGAAAGGAATAGAACACGCAACCTTCTGATCTGGAGTCAAACGCGCTACCATTGCGCCACGGATCCACTTTGATAGTTTGTTGGTCCCGACTATAGTTTAGTAATCGCTCTACCACACATGCAAGCTATGATGGCGATAGAATATCACGAGCATGCGATAGCTTAGTCTATCGCGTACAAGGGCCACGCAGGTGAGCATTTCACACCACCACAGGGCCTACGCAACAGGCCACTGTGCCGCAAGCATGTGCAAGCGTGAGCCCACATGCAGGCCACTCTGTCGCAAAGCTCGCTCAACGTCTACATGGAAGCCAGTCTGCTGCAAAGAGGCGCATGCAAATAATGCAAAAATATTTACATAGCACGCGACTCGAACACAGGCTGTCCAACACAGCTGACAAGCAGCCAACTATCAGTCAACACAGATTTGTTGTGATGCTAATCGGCTTCAATTATATTTGAACTATTCCTACAGCATGTTACAACATTATAGCTCTTACACTTCGAACCGCTCTCCGGACTACCTCGGGTCGATAAGGCTCATGCATTCGAATGCAATGAGTCGATGGGCTCCACACTCCCGACCACCATGGGCCAACAAGGGTCCATGCTTTCGACCACCTTAAGCTGATAGGGTTTGCACTTCTAGCTACCTTAAATGACTTGGCTCACATTTTCGGCCGTCTTGGGCTGACGAAGCCCATAACCCCTGCCATCTTGGGTCGATGAGGTTTTATTTTTGATCACTTTGGCTCGATGGGACCGCACTCCTAACTAACTTGAGCAACGGGGCCCAAAACTCTAGAAAGCAAAGCTTGAACAAAGAATTACTGGATAAGCTTTTGCTATAATGTTTTTATCCAACTCCACTTTAGTGTGGGTGAAGTTTAAACACATGCGTCAGGCATGCAGCATGATGCAACAATGTGTAAGCCTTGGTAGGTACACGGTAGACATACGATACGGTGCCTCAACGAGCGATACACGCGACAGGCCATTGGCGAGAGAATTGAGAGAGAGCACAATCCCATGCAACAGAACTTGATGAGAGAGAGGCTCTCACACGAGACCAGCCTTGGGCTAGAAAGGGACCTCACACGCTAGAGTTTTGGGTGAGAGAGAGGCTCCCGTAGAGGCTACACCTTGGGCGAAAGAGTGACCACGCTCGCCAAAGTTTTGGACGAGAGAGGCAGGCCCCCGCACGCGACAGTTCTTAGGTGAGAGAGGGGCTCCCCGTACGCGACAGGCTTGTCTACCGCACCTAAGCTCACCTAGTATAGTGATGGGTGAGCATAATACTCACGTGGTAGGACCTTTGGCGAGGTAGAGCAATGGGTGAACACAAATCGCACGTAGCAAGCTCCTTCGGCGAGAGAGTGGCTCGCCCAGCAGAGCAAAGATGGCGAGCACAGGGCGCCCGCGGCAAGCATCTTTTGAGATAGAGTGGCTCGCCCATGCATTAACCAATACATGCGAGCGCGGAACCACATGGTACTCTTCTTTTGTGATAGATTGGCTCACCCACGCGATAATCACTTGGGCAAGAACCTATACGGCGAGAACTGTTACACGAGGCAAGCGATAGCCCCATCCAAATTAATGGCCCTTGTGATGTCATGAGAGTGCACGCAGGTGCATCAAGCAGAGACAGTGAAGGGGTGAGGGTCCAGGTAGGACGCCCCATAAGTGTTGACAGCAAGAAACAAGAGCTAGTTGCTGATGAGCTAGAAAAAAGCACATAGCCAATTGCTTGGATGCAAGGTGTTCAAAGAAGGCACTAGCCACTGTCTTGTAAGACAGCAAGCCAGGGAGAGCTTCGTTCGATATAGTTGGATCGAAAACAACTTGCGGTATGCTTGTGGGGGTAGATTGCTAGTCCGATCCATAGTTAACATCCGAATGTTCGAGCATTTGCACTTTACAGACTCTACAAATACAAAGATTTAGAATTGTACTGGTGACATGTTGCAGGAATAGAAGAAGAAAAAATGGAAGGCGGGCACAAATAAGTCCTTAAGCAGAAAAGGGTGCAAGACGGGCAAAAATAAGTCCCTAAGTGAGAAAGTGCACAAGACGGGCACAAATAAATCCCTAAGCACAAAAGGGTGCGAGACGGGCAAAAATAAGTCCCTAAGCAAGAAAATGTACAAAACAAGTGGAAATAAATCCCTAAGCGAAAAATGCGCGAGGGGGCGCGAGACGGGCAATTCTCTAAAAAGTTCCTAAGTGAAAAATGCGCAAGACGGGCAATTCTCTAAAAAGTCCCTAAGCAAAAAATGCGTGAGACGGGCAAAATCAAAAGTCCCTAAGCATAAGAGGTGCGAGACGGGCAAATCAAAAGTCCCTAAGTAAAAAATGTGCGAGACGGGCAAATCAAAAGTCCCTAAGCACAAAGGGTGCAAGACGGGCAAATCTAAAGTCCCTAAGCGAAAAATGCGCGAGACGGGCAATTCTATAAAGTCCCTAAGCAAAAAATGCACGAGACGGGCAATTCTCTAAAAGTCCCTAAGCACAAAAGGGTGCGAGACGGGCAAATCTAAAGTCCCTAATCAAAAAATGCGCGAGACAAGCAACTCAATAAAGTCCCTAAACGAAGAATGTGCGAGACGGGAACAAATAAGTCCTTAAGCAAAAAAAGGTGTGAGACGGGCAAAAATAAGTCCCTAAGCAAGAAAGTGCATAAGACAAGCACAAATAAGTCCCTAAGTGAAAAATGCACGAAACGAGCAAATCAAAAGTCCCTAAGCAGAAAAGGGTGCAAGATGGGCAAATCTAAAGTCCCTAAGCGAAAAATGTGCGAGACGGGCAAATCTAAAGTCCCTAAGCGAAAAATGCACGAGACGAGCAAATCAAAAAGTCCCTAAGCGAAAAATGTGCGAGACGAGCAAATCAAAAGTTCCTAAGCAAAATATGCGCGAGACGGGCAAATCAAAAAGTCCCTAAGCGAAAAATGCGCGAGACAGGCAAATCAAAAGTCCCTAAGCACAAAAGGGTGCGAGACGGGCAAATCTAAAGTCCCTAAGCGAAAAATGCGCGAGACGGGCAAATTGTGATACGATACCCAAGTAAGTGTTCTTCAGATGAAAAGTGCTTTAGAAGAAGAACTGGGGAGCGCACAGTATACAGGCTGCGAGGTATGTTACAAGGTATGCTACAATTTTATCATACTTTATGTTGGCATTTCGGATATAAACGATTTTATATTCTTATGATGTTATATTCTTATCAATTCTATAAAGTCCCTAAGCACAAAATGGTGCGGGATGGGCAAATCCAAAGTCCTTAAGCACAAAAGGGTGTGAGACGGACAAATTCGAAAGTCCCTCAGCGAAAAATGCACGAGACGGGTAAATGAAACGTTCCTAAGCAAAAGGGTGTGAGATGGGCAAACCAAAAGCCTGAAGCAAAAAATGCGCGATGTAGGCTACGCATGTACTTGAAGCGAAAAGTGCGCGATGTAAGTCATGCATAAACTGTAAGGGCTTAAAGCGAAAAATGCACGAAGTAAGCCACGTACTCAAAGAAAAAGGCTTGAAGCGAAAAATGCGCGATGTAGGCTACGTATGCACTTAAAGCGAAAAGTGATTGATGTAAGTCATGCATGAAGAGCTTAGGCTTGAAGCAGTAATTGAGCGACATAAGCCACATATGTAAAAGGACTTGAAGCAAAAAGTGCACGAGAAAAGTCTGATTATTACGTAAGATTAATACAAGGTAAATGTGTAGTTGCCTCTGTAGATGAGTTTAAAAATGTGTTGATCAGTTTGTAAAAGACTAAGCTCTTTCATAAAAAATTGGGGAGCACTCTAGATTAACTTCTGCATCAAAAGGAGCATCACTACTAACAGGCATCCAAGCATGTACGTCCTGAGGTGCTATAATTATCTAAATCATCTTCATCCAAGCCTATGAGAACCTCGACCATCACAGGTCGATGAAAAGGCTCTTAAGGGGCTGGTAAGATCAAATAGATCTTTATAAATGCCTATCCTCAGAAAAGGTTACAAATCCTTAGCATCTGGATCAAGCTTCAACCAATCTGGAGCTTGCCAAGTACAAATAACCTCTGATAAAACCAGTTAAGAACATATGCATCCTCTTGTGGCAGTTCCTGACGATGTGCCCTCATGGCCTCAACCCAGATCTGATTTTCTTCCCCTGGGCTAATGAAGGCTTTGGTGGCTCTGCAATCTTACAATCTCTCCTCATAGCTCTTGATTTCAGCCTGCTAAGACCTTAAAATTCGAAACGAATGGTGGCATATTCCACTTGAGAAGCATTTAGCTCAGAGGAGAAAAATGTATCTCGGTAGTGTTCTGAAAAGGCACTTGACAAAAGAAATGATGACACGATGTCGTTTCTGCTACAAATAATAATGAAGTTCACTAGTTGAGCCCTCAAGTGAAGATGTAAAGACTCTTGTGATAATCCCAGGAAGAAGGTAGCAAAAGAATTTGAAAAGCCCATTCTTTATATACTCTTTCACAGGATAAACCCTGCGAAAGAGTGGGGAGCAATTGATGTGGGTCAAGCTAAAGATTACTGGGCTTTTATATTAATAAGGCTAAAGAACATTGGGCCAATGATAGTTTCAACCTAAGAGAAAAGAGGCTTCATAAAGCCCATAAATGATCCACTGGGTTATCATTTAAGCTGTGGGTCTTAAAGGTAATTACGCGCAAAATAGCTCCTATAAATAGGTCACAAGTATCATTCTTAAACCCTAAGCTCTATTTGCCTACTAAAATGCCATCAACACCCTATCTGACTTAAGCATCGGAATGCGTCCCCTGCGCCCTCGAATGGTTTCCTTTCTTGCAAAATTCTTGGAGACAACTGGACACGAAGATCGAGAATCCGACGTCAAAAAGCATTATTGTTGTTTTGAGCAACAACAGTACCAATAGAGAAGAGATTAGGGTTCTAAGAGATCTTATTAGATATTACACTAAAATAAAATTAATTTTATTTTGTATTGTCATGTTAAGACGAAATCTGCCATAATAATAGGTGTTGGCTTTGCTTGATCTTAGATCTGTTAAAGATCTTTATGGTTTCAAAACTTTGTTTGTGTTTTTCTTTATCTGTTCAATCTCCAAATTTCATGCCTTTCTGAATAGAAAGAGAATAAATTAATAGGGTTATGTTGGTGAAATCTACAACATCCTTCTGACAATGGGGATTAAGAATAAATATATTGGCAATTTTAAAATTTATAGTCTAAGTGTACCAAAAAGAAAAAAAAACCAAGTAAATGGAGAGATAGAATTTATCAGCAATTCTTTTAAATATAATTATCTTAATTTGTCAGCCTTTATTCATAGCAATGGAACAAAATCCAATATGAATTCACTATGTCACGTCCTCACGTCTTAAGGAAAGCCACGTGCGGCCTTAGGCTAGGTTCTTTCAATCAAAGGAACTTAAGTCAACCTCTTTCACTCCCAGGATGGTGTGCGTGCTAGTAGAAATCTCCAAGTCCCTCTAATGAGACACACCCGGCAGCTCAAACTCACACAAACGAGAAACACAGCAAAAACAGAAGGCAAAGAAACTGAAGAAGATGACTAGTATATTACTGAGAAATAATATTGTACAGGAAGTTACCACCAACTACCAAAGTGAAGGGGAGGATGCCCCTTTATATACGCACACATCACAAAGAGTAAACGGCTGTCATGCAACCAAGTGTATGGCTCCTAGGCAATCTGTACAAGCTATTGCTGCCATAGCTAAACCTAGGACTGAGTTTTGCAGCAGACAGTGTCAAACGCCAGTGCTGCTAGTTTGCTCACATGCTCTCAACCCCAAAGACTTGTTGTGTGAGAGGCGCGGGACGTGACAACAACAACAACAACAACAACAACAACAATAATAAGAATAATAATAATAATGATAATAATAATAATAATGATAATAATAATAATAGTAATAATAATAATGATAATAATAATAATAATAATGATAATAATAATAATGATGATGATGATGATGATGATGATGATGATGATGATGATGATGATGATGATAATAATAATATAATAATAATAATAATAATAATAATAATAATAATGGGGCTAAGAGCAGGGTACAAGCACTTATGGTAAATCTTAAAACGACTTTTTATGTTTGAAAGTTAAAAGAGAAAGAGAAAGAAACTTAAAAAAATTGAGTACAGTACAAAGAAAAAGAAAAGAAAGAGAGACGGAGGGAGAGAGATAAATAATACATAAACAAATAAATGAGGATGATACGGTAACAAATGCTAGAAATTAGAAAATAAGTTTAAAAGTACACTAGTTTGGGAAATACGTTTTTTAATTATAATGGTTTGAGAAAAAACTCATCCTTTGTTGGCATATTCAACACTTATCATCTCCTACTAGCATATTATAAATGCAATACTATATCTTTTTTCTTTGCAAAGTGCATACAAAAAACTAGACCATGCAACCAACATACTTGAGCTTGTACAGCTAGGTATAGATATATATACACACACACACACACTCATGATAGTCTTAAATATATAAAGACTTGTGATAGTCTATATAAATATATATATATATATAGACTCATGATAGTCTTAAATGAAAAGGCAAAATTTGCAATGTACCAAAGCAATTAAAAAAATAGTGGCGCACTCGAAAACCTCACGTAAGGGTCAGCCGCAAGACAAACAAATCCAAGGAGCAACATTGCGACGAGGGAGGGTCCCCCACATGGCAAACTGCCGTGATGAGCACTGCCAAGCGACAAACCCGCATGGGTAGTCTGCCCCGAGATAGACTCCTGCGGGAGCATACTACTCACAAGAGATGTCCCCGAGCTAGTATATTGCTGTGCGGTAAACTCCCACGGGAGCCATGCTGCCGTGCAGGAGTGTCTTCGCGTCAGTACACTATCGCGCAGGAGTCTCTCCAACGCGAGGACCCCACCTTGTGGGAGACACTCCCACGCATCCTACGGTGCATATCTTCCATGCTAAAGGCACTCTCGTACAAGTCTGCCATGTGAGAGATCTTTTCGCAGGATCTGCCATGCAAGCCCTTTTGTTCATCTCGTATGATAATTCTCCTACACGTGTGAAGCAATCTACTCTCACTTGGGTAAGAAACTGATGACACTTGCAAGTCACTAGCCCAATAAAGTTAGCCCAAATACGCACCTGGACCTCAATTAATGAGTTTAAAAGTATTATTCGAACTCGAATAAAGGACAAAAGGTAATTATAGCCCAAGCCAACCACCTCTATAAATAATAGGTTAGATGATCATTAGTTTTCAATTAATCATTATTTTTCTGACTAAGACTCTACCAACTTTCAAACTTAAGCATTGAAATGCGCGTGCAGGGACAAATCCCTATGCCTCTCTAATTTCTTCTTTTTTTGCAGCGTTCGTTCTTAGCAGACACGTGAACATGAAGATCGAGATTCCTACGACATTCAAATTCATTGTTGTAAACAAGCAACAACAATTGTTGTCATCCGTGAGAATCTGACACAAAAAGCTCTGTTGAGAAAGATGGTGAGAACACAATCAGCAGCGAGGGAAGTGAATGAGTAGCAAGGTTTGGCTAACTCTCTAGATCATCAAACACGTCAGGAAATCTAGGTGCCAAAAGCTAAACATGTTGACACAGTCTCGAGAGCGAAATTTGAAGCTTTGAGGTAAAGAAATGAAGAAACTACTAATGCGTTGAAGGTCTAGGTAGATTTTTTCAAGGAATCAATTCCGCATATGAGTTTGCCACCGACTGTTCAAGATCTCGCTAGAGGAAATCAACCGCAACAAATTGGTTCAGGGCAGACCGATGTGTAGTAGATTGATCTGGGGCAGACTAAGGAGTGACAAATTGGTGCATGGTAGACTGATCTGGGCAGATCGATGCACAGTATGGTGTGCAGTAGACTAGTCTGGGGCAAACCAATCGCAGAACTGGTTTAAGGCTAACCGACGAGCGACAAACTGGTACATGACTAATCGGTTCACAGTAGACTGGTATGCGACAGACTGGTGTGAAGGATGTTGGCATGACAGACCTAGATGAAGATGCACATCAAGCTACCGGTGTTAGGCATGTCAGGATTTCTCACTCGGAGGCAGACTTAACTTGGAATCCTGATGTGGAAGTGGAGGAAGATAGATGGGTTAGAGAGAGAAGGAGTCTGACACCCTCTGCCCGTGATAAAGGGAAAAGAGTTACAGACCAAGCAGGCTCTTCGAGAGTTAGAAATCAGTCTACTTTCACGACCCAAGATACAGATAATGTTAAGAAAATGGTTGAAAAGGTTCTTGGAAGAGAAGAAACTCGTTACGGCTGAGGACACTTAGAGAAGACGAGTTCCGTTTAGTGCCTCAATCATAGAGAGGCCCTTACTCTGTAAGTTTAAGATGCCTCAGATGACAACATACACAAGAAAGACAGACTCGTATGATCACATGCAAAATTATGAATCATTGATGCTCCTTCATAGCTGGGAGGATGAGATTATGCATAGGACATTTTCTCTTACTTGAGCTAGTCATGCAATAAAATGGTTCAATAGTTTAAAAAAAGGGTCCATTTCTTCATTTGACCAGTTGCGTAGTGAATTTTTAAAGGCGTTCGTAATTAATAGTCAAAGAAAGAAGGAAGCAACGTACTTATTGACCCTGAAACAGGATAGCAAGGAATCTTTGAAAAGTTATGTGGATCGATTTCGTGATGCCATTTTGGAGGTTCGGGAGTTGCAAGTTGGTGTTGCAGTAGCTGCTATGTTGCAGGGGATTAGATCTAAGAAGTTACAAGAATTACTCTCCCTAGACCAATCAACAACACTTTTAGAGTTGTTTCCTAGGGCTACTAAATATACTACTCAAGAGGAAGTGATGAAAATGATCCTGCCATATGATTCAAGAGAAAGAAGGAAGCGAGAGAGAAAGTCTGGTGAGAAAAGCACTGCCAAAAGTGATAAGCCTAATAAAGCTCCAAAGTTGAGGTATGATAACTGTACTCGGCTTAACAAGCCCAAGGCCACAATACTAGCAGCTATTGAGAAAACAAGAATGCTATAGTTCCCTAAAAAAGTGGTAGGAAGTCTAGGAAGGGATGCCGAATCCTGTTGTGACTTCTATTCAACGAATGGACACTTAACTAAGAAGTGCAAAGAGCTCATAACCAGCTTTAGAAATTGGCTCGGGAAGGAAAGATAGATCATTATATTTGGAGAAATGAAGGGGTACGCTACTTCCCACAAGATCGTAGGAGAAATATGATGCAAAATAGGCAATATGACAACAACAAAAGAGATAGAGGAGTCACAAAAGAGGAAATGATAAAGCAAGAAATGATCAGAGGAGGCCATAATAAGACAATGAGCCTACAGGCCCAACTATTAATGTCATCTCAAAAAGAGATTCGATGGTCAGAAGCTCAGCTTCCTCACAAAAGACCTATGCTCGCCAAGCATATCAGGTCAACTTAGTAATAGAGGAAAGGAAGGATTAAGAACCAATCGTGTTTACTCTTGCTGACAAAGGAGATGTGATGACCCCCAATGAAAATCTAATGGTGATATCTGCTATCGTAACTAAGCACCCAGTCAGCAGAATTTTGATGGATAATGAAAGTTCGGTGAACCTTATCTATTGGAATTGCTCTGAGAAGATGAACATTATAGAAGACTGATTAAAACCTGTTACAACACCTTTGTATGAATTTGTAGGGGAGAAAGTAAAAGTGGTCAAGTCGATACAACTACCAGTTACCCTAGGAGAAAGTCCTAAGAGTGTGACCTGACAAGTATTGTTTATGGTCTTAAAGTCTATTCTGTGGCATACAACATGATTTTAGGGCATCCATTGTTGAGTAACATGGAAGCTGTGATCTCCTCATACTATTTGTTAGGTTACGACAGAGGAGATCAAAAGAAGGGAAGAATATGTTATGTCTCATCCACCACCTGCAAGGGCATTCAGACGAAGGAAACCCTTGCCATTGCTGATCCCCCTAAGCCAAAGCCTGTTAAAGACGTTGAAGTTGTAAAGTTATTAGAGAATGATGAAGACAAGAAGGTATTTATGGGAGGTGAACTAGAAGAAAAGGTGAACGAAGAAATCATAAAATGCCTTCAAAAGAATTCTGACATTTTTGCTTAGACCTCACCAATATGCCAGGCTTTGACCTAAAGGTGATTTGTCACAAGTTAAATGTTTTTTCGAAAGGAAAGCCAGTTAAGCAGAAGAAGAGAAACTTTGCCCTAAAAAGGCAGCAAGTGATTAATGAAGAGATTGAGAAGCTATTGAAAGCAAGGTTCATTCAAGAAGTCTATTGTCCCAAATGGCTTGCTAATGTTGTGATGGTGAAAAAGACTAATAGGAAGTAAAGAATGTGTGTAGACTTCACCAATTTGAATAAGGCATGCCCGAAAGACTTGTACCCTCTGTCGTGAATTGATAAATTGGTAGATGAGACGTCAAGGTATAAACTCCTTAGTTTTCTCGATGCTTTCTCAAGATATCATCAAATCATGATGAGTCCTGAAGATAGGAGAAAACATCTTTCATCACTGACAACGGGATATACTATTACCAGGTGATGCCTTTTGGCCTAAAAAATGTTGGTGCTACCTACCAGCGAATGGTGAACAAGGTCTTCAAGGATCGTTGGGTAGTACGATCGAAGCTTATGTCGATGACATGATTATCAAAAGTAAAGAGAAGGAGTTTCATGCCCAACAATTGTCAAAGGTGTTTGAAGTTTTAAAGAGGTTCAACATGAGATTGAATCCTAATAAATGTTCATTTGGAGTAAAATTGGGAAAGTTTTTGGATTTCATGATCACAAACAAAGGTATAGAAGCTAACCCAAAGAAGGTTCAAGCTATGTTAGACATGAAGCCTCCCACCACAATGAAAGAAGTGTAAAGGTTGATAGGAAGGATTACTGCACTTAATCGTTTTTTATCGAAATCTGCAAAAAGAAGCCTGCCATTGTTCAAGGCTACCCATGGTGGAAAAATGTTTCAATGGACTAATGAATGTCAGGAGGCTTTCAACAATCTAAAGGAATATCTTAAAGAACTTCCTTTATTGTCAAGTCCTAACACTAGGGAGCAACTTTTTATGTATCTTGGGGTAAGTGATAAAGCTGTCAATGCTGTGTTGCTCAAAAGGGATAGAGATGCAGATCATCCGATCTCTTATGTGAGTAAAGTGCTTCTAGATGCAGAAACCAGGTATCCAAAAGTGGAGAAGGTAGCCTTAGCACTTGTGATGGCTTCTCGTAAGCTGCGCCCTTAATTCCAAGCGCACTCAGTCACAGTCTTAACTGATCAGCCATTAAGATGGATACTGCAGAAACTATAATACTCTGGAAGATTGATAAAGTGGGCAATTGAGTTAGGAGAATATGACATTACATTCCAACCAAGGCAAGTAATCAAGGGCCAAGCCTTAGCTGATTTCATAGTTGAATGTACTAGTCATAAGGATACAAAAGAGGAGAAAAAGGATGTTGGAAATTGATTGTGGATGGGGCTTTAAGTATCAATAGGAGTGAAGCTGATGTAGTATTGATCTTGCTAGAAGGAGAAACTTTGGAATGCTCTCTGCGATTTGGTTTTCCAAGTTTGAATAACATAGCTGAGTATAAAGCCTTGATAGTCAGCATAAAACTGGCCAGGAAACTACAAGCTCACAAGCTTCTGGCACACAGTGATTCTCAACTAGTGGTTAACCAGTTTAATGGTTAGTACGAAATGCAAAAGCCAGCCTTAATCCCCTATCAACAAAAGGTCCTTTAGTCAGCACGAGCGTTTGAAGATTTTCAGTTGATTCAAGTCAACAAGTCAAAGAGTACTCATGCAGACTCGCTATCAAAGCTAGCTTTTGCGTAGAAGACTATAGGAAGGACAATGAAAGTGGAAAAGCGAGAAAGGCTAAGTTTTGAAAGAGATGAAATATGTGAAGTTGAGATTGGCTATGATTAGAGAACACTGATCAAACAATATCTGTTGGATGGCATTCTTTTGGAAGACAAGGAAATGGCTGGACAGATGAAAATTAGATGTGCTAAATTTACGATTATTAATGGAGAGCTATACAAAAGAGGATTTACACTGCCATTGTTAAAGCACCTAGAACCTGAACAAGCCAGTTACACTTTGGTTGAGGTACATGAAGGAATTTGTGCAGAATATTTGGGGGCTCGAGCACCAGCTGCAAACGTGCTCCGCGCTGGGTTTTATTGGCCTACAATGAAGTAAGACACTGTTGATAAGGTCCAAAAGTGCGATAAGTGTCAGAGATTCTCCCCAATAACAACAGCTCCAGTGACAGCACTGCAAAGTACTTTCCAACCCACTCCATTTGCGCAGTGGGGACTCGATATCCTGGATCCTTTTTCACTAGCTACTAGGCAAAGAAAGTACCCGTTGGTAGCCACCGACTCTTTCTCCAAGTGGATCGAAGCAGAGCCCTTAGCCACCATCATCGAGAAAAAAGTTGAAGTTATGGTCTAGAAAGACATAATTTGTAGGTTTGGGATACTGTGGGTATTGAATGCGGCTCATGGAAAGCAGTTTGAGTGTGACACATTCCGAGACTTCTGTAAAGGGTTGAACATTTAGTTGCGAATCTCATCAGTTTCATACGCACAAGCTAATGGGCAAGCAAAAGTCAGCAACTAAACTATCTTGTAGAGCTTGAAAACTCAATTGGATAAGGCAAAAGGACCATAGGTTGACAAACTACGAAGTGTTCTATTGGCTTACAAAACTACTAGTTGGCTTACAAAACTACTAGTCGTGTGTCAACGAGAGAAATGCTTTTAGTTTGGTTTATGGAACTGAAGTTCTAATACCTGTGCAGATTGAATAGTCTCTCCAAGGATAGTTCCATTTGAGGAAGAAACCAACTCTTAAGGGTTATGAGAAAATCTTGACTTGGTGGATGAAAAGAGAGATATGGCTGCAATCCACCTGGCTGCCTACTAGCAATGAATTGCAGGATATTACAACAGCAGAGTTAGAGACAAGGTGTTATAAGAAGGGGAACTGGTGCTCAGAAAGTCCTCTATAACAAATGCCCTAAGAGTCAACGAGAAATTCAGAGCTAATTGGGAAGGTCCTTATCGGATTAGAAAAATGATTGGACCTAGCACTTGCACTCTGGAAACCTTACAAGCAAAGAGAATTGGGAAGACCAAGAATATTAGTTATTTGAAATTGTATTTGCAGTAGATGTGTTGTTTTAAAGCATTTCTAATCTTTGTTGTTATTCGAATTATTCTTATAAAATGAAATAAGAGGTCTTCCCGATTAATCTTCTTTATCTTTTGCAATTATTTGCTTTACAACATAAATGCCAAAAATTTCTGTTAAGCTTGAAGCAAAAAATGCACGAAGTAGGCTATGCATCGACTTAAAGCAAAAAATACGCGATGTAAGTCATGTTTAAAGAAAGGCAGGCCTGAAGCAAAAAATGCGTGAGGTAAGCTATATGTGAGAGCCATGTATTCTGGTACTGTTGTACATGTAGGGATACTCACCATTGTTCAATTTATGTGTATTTCACAAGTACAACTCAATACAGTAAGGTGGGCCCCACAGGCTCTACAGTGCTCGGAAGGACGCAAGACTAGACAGATAATGTACGGGAGGTCCAATAAGCCTATGGTAAGAATTTCGAACCCAAAATCCTTTATTTAGATTATTTTTGGGAAGTGTGCCAACAATTTAAAAATGATGATTAAGGATATAGCCCGATTGAACTTTCGTAAATTGTTGTCAAACTAAAATGACTTTTGACCTACTAACTGAAGTATGATATTCTACATATAAGCAAGTCCTAGGCTATCTCAATAGATAGATTAAATCGATGGTGAAATTAAAAATTTACGCGATTGACCTGATAGGGGTATTTTCATACTTTCACCTTTACGGTAGATCAAGCCCCAATGCAACGACCTTTATTCATTAAAATATGTACAATAATAATATTTGGTGATGAAATTTGAATTTTTGGAGTTAAATTGGATAATTATAAAAATTACGGAAGTTTAAAGGGAATTTTGTCCAAATTTCTCATAACCAAAGGTAAAATGGTCATTTTACCATTATGAGAAGCTTCTAAATTTCTCTCCACAACAGCAAATGGCCACTCACTCTTCTTCTTCAACCTCGCGACACCAACTCCATAGCCAAAGCTTGTAAAAAATAAAAATCCAACAAAATCACCATTAAATCAAGCTTATCTCACCAAAATCTCTTCTACAAAGTTGTTCTACTCTTCATCCTCTACAAGCCCATAGCCATAGATTGTTGTAAAGTTGAAAAAATCAAGAGGAAAGACTCCCCCTAAGTTTTGGCCAAGAAATCTTTGAATTCTTTAAGTTTCAATGATAGGAAATGATGTATTTAAGCTTCCTAAGCATGATTCTAGCCTTAGTTTGCATTAAATCTCACTATTTGGAGTCCTTCAGGTTTTGGCCATTGATAGAAGTCCATGAATCCTTGTTGTTTAATGCATAAAAATGGTGCCAAATTAATGAAGAAACATGAATAAGCATGAATTAAGTGTTAGTTTGTTGAAAATTCAAGAGCAGTCCACCATGATGAATTGGGCCAAGCTAAGGGGAATAGGTTTTGTTGCTTAATTTGATGAATTTAGGGTGCCATGAGACTGTAGAAATTAAAAGGAGACTGTTGGTGAAGTCGAAATTAAAATCAGAGTTATGTAGGCGCAGTTGTGTTATGGCACCGGTGTAATTTATATTGGTTTAATATTTTCTATACATTAGCTATAAATTAATATGAGAAGAAATAGCAAGGTTGGTGTAATGTTTTGCCACATGGGAGTTACAAATATCGAGTAGTGCTATCGGATATTTTGATTGTATTAGACAGGTAAAAGATGAGTGTGTAAGCTGTAAGGATACTGTGAATGCATGTTTTCACTTAAATAAATTTTATGAAGTGATTCGAAAATCAATTGCTTTGGAATTGGTGAAATTGTGGATATTGACTGGTTTATAAACTGTATTTTAAATGCATGAGGGCTAGGGTAGACACAGCCATTAAACTGCCGAAAACTCTAGAAATTCCATGAAATTATCTTAAATATTCTTAAATATTAGAAATAGATAAATTTCTAAGTGATTTTAATGTCATTTATGAAAATTACATATTTTTACTATTTACTGAAAAACAATATTTAAATATTCATGTTAATAAATTTTAATTATGTGAAGGTACTAGCATATGCTTATTACTGTTTTACATATAAATGGAACATTTTCAGAAAAGACTACTGAAGTGTGAATATTTTATGAATTTTTATTTTTGAACTGAATATATTTTTCAGTATATTTATTTATGGATTGATTGAAGATATTATCAGTGAAAGTGATTTCATAAAGAATGTTCTACGGTATATACACTGTTTTGAGACTGTTAGGCCCCGTATCATGCTCACGTGTCACTGTTACTATTACTATTACTATTACTATTACTATTATTGTTGCTGATAGACCGGCCAAGTCTTCAGCTTTTATAATTGTCACCTGGCAAGTGTACACTGTGGACCCCATAGACTATGGCCATATGTCTCACGTGTTAACTATTTCTCCCTTTGTAGGATATTATAATAGCATGATATGCTTTAGGTGTTGCCTGGTCTTTATTGTACTGTACTGTTTCTTTAACTGAAAATGCTACTGGTACCGAAGTGAATGTTTTAAATGTTGACTATACTGTGAAGGTTTAAAGTGTTACTGTACTATTTACTGGATTTCTATACTGTACTGTTTATTGAATTTGTTTAATTAAAGTGTTTATATATCTTGTTTTATATATGTCGAATAATACCATAAATTGCTTTCAAGTGATTTATATTAAATTATACATGTCTTCTTTAACCGATTACTCCCTATAGTCGCTTCTAGGGCCCGGAACACGACAGGTATTCTAAAATACCTCCTATACTCTATTCAGTTTCCTAACCGACTATAGTATCCATCCTGATTTATACCTTAGTGTGCTATTAGGAACTAAATGTTTTTAGCATATAGATTCCATAGTATCAGTCTTTGCATACGATTCTCTTACTGAACATGTTAGCTCACCCCATATTTTTCCACTCCACAGATTATCTACAATGATCATTTTCTATACCGTTCCATGAATTTCGGCTACGTTTATAGTATCCCGAGGTAGCTTTGAGTGGATCCTGGAGGTATATTTGATTTTCTTTTATATGTTTAAACATCTTTGTACAATACTACATTTTGTATAATTGTGTACATGGGATGTAGATCAATGGTACGTTATGTCAATATTGATAATAGATAAATATAAATTTTATTTACTAGTATGTTTACTGTTACAAGTGAAGTGAATAGTGATAAAGACATCACAGACAACCCAACCAATCACTATTGTGTGTGTGTAAAGTGATATTTACTATACACTACAGGATGTTACACTATACATGAACTTGAAGCGAAAAATGCGCGATGTAAGTCATGTTGAAAGACAGAAAAGCTTGAAGTGGAAAATGCGCGAGGTAGACTGTACATGAACTTGAAGCGAAAAATGCACGATGTAAGTCATGTTGAAAGAAAGAAAAGTCTGAAGCAAAAAATGCACTAGGTAGGCTATCATGAACTTGAAGCGAAAATTGCACTATGGAAGTCATGTTGAAAGAAAGAAAAGCCTGAAGCTAAATGCACAAGGCAGGCTATACATGAACTTGAAGCGAAAAATGTGCGATGTAAGTCATGATGAAAGAAAGAAAAGCCTGAAGCGAAAAGTGCGCGAGGTAAGCTATACATGAACTTGAAGCTAAAAATGCATGATTTAAGTCATGTTGAAAGAAAAAAGGAGACTTAAAGTGAAAAGTCAACGATAAAAGTCATCTATACGAGAATTTTGACTTATAAACAACAAATGTTAAATATCGAGCAAATGCATAATAAACACCAAAGAGAAGCTCTTTACTAATGATCTTATTCATTCGAAAAGAATTGGAGAGCACACAAGATAACCAACATTAAACAAAATATTTAAATACATGAAATGATACATTCAAAGTACCAAAAATCAAGAGTTCAAAAATACATTCAAAGAGGACAGGAAGCACCAACGGTAAAATCAATCTCTGGAGGTGGAAATTCAGAAGCAGGAGCACCAATGGTATCTGACACACCTCTGTCTAAATCATTTAAAGCGCCAATCACTCTAGGAATTTGACGAGGAGTCCACGGACCAGTTAAGTTCTCCAGGTCATCATAGGCATCCTTCTCAAGACAAGCCTCTAAACCTTCAGAATCTGGCTCATATACCATCTAATCTGGAAGAGTATAATCCACTACTTCCCTCGAATATTGAAGCTCAGGAAAAGATTTACCCAGATGAGGTACCTATTCTAACCACGAACGCGCCAGATAAAAACCGTATTTTACATAAGAATCTAAAAATGCCGCTTTTCTATCATGACAATCCTCTGAAAGCCGATACTCCCTTACTCCATCAGCACGAATTTGGTTTTTAGTTTCATGACTCAAAGCACGTTGCAACTGATTTTCCATATCCGAGATTTTTGGATTTTAAAAGCTGATTTTGGTCTGCCAAAGCTCCATGATTAGATAAAAGGGTGTTATGTTCAACTCAAAGATTTTTCAAATCAGATGAATATTGCTCCTCTAAAGACACGCTCTTAGCCTTCCCCCTTTTAACTTCTTCTCTAAGATCTTGACGTCGTTTCTTAGCTCCTCACACAATTGTTTAAGCTTTTCTATTCGATCTCTTAAGGGGACTATTTGTCGCTTGTCTGACTGCAAATCAATGACCTTCTGGCATAGTTGGTTGATTTCCCTTGTAGCTTCCTCTCTAAAAGTTCGGTGCTGGGAATTGGTAGCAATAACCCATTAAGCAAACTGCAAATGAACGATCCATGTTAGAATTTACAATTAAAAAAAAATTGCATAATGGAAAAGTCAAAAGGATTACCATAATGACTGCAATATAAAAATTATTCTCATAATCAGAAAGATTGGAAAAAAACATAGCCTTGCCTTGGGGAAGAATGGAAGTATACCCAATACTAGAGGCAACCCTAGGATCATCTATACAATCGTTATCATTCACTCTGGGAAAAAACCTGGACTCATTTCTAATAACAACCTTCCCTCCATTTACCTCATAATAAGTGGTGTTAAGGTCAGCAATGGGAGGAATAGTAGGCTTATCTTGCATAACCGACTCGACGAAAAGCGTACGTCGATCATTCTTGGCGGGCTTTGTCCAATTACATGTCCCTCGATTTTAGTTTTGATATGCTTTAAATTTAGCCTGTTCTTATAAGGTCAACAATGGTCGTTTTCGCGAAAGGGATTTGCCTTTTCCATGGCGAAGGGAGTGAGAGGTGCTCGAATCTCCACCATGAGAGAGATGTGAAGGCATTGGAGGAGTAGGGGTTCGTCTACACTCTAGGATGAAAACCTCGAAGCGAATTTGCATCCTGTGGTTCGAATCTTGGATAGGAACCATAAGTGCGTTATCACGAGTTTTAAAAGCATTAGTGTGAGGGCTTTCACGAGCCCTCTTCTTGCGCTTTTGCAATTGGATTGGATTCATACCTGTATATGAAAACATGCACAATAAGTAACAAATTATTTGAATGAAAATAAAGTAATTATAAACAAATAAAGTTTACCATTAGGAGAATTCAGAAACTCCTGAAGGTCCTCTATGTTTGCTAAAGACTCCTCTGCAGGAAGGACGAAAGGGGTTCCAAATTCCTCTCCTTAGCCCCAGTCATTTTCCTCATCGGAGTCTTCAGCTGCTACATAGGAAGAGTGCACGACCCCGCCTAATGACCCTATAGTAGGATCATGCAATTAAACTGGTTTAGAAGTGAGAATATGAGTAAGAACATTTGAAACACCCTAATCAGCTAAAGCTAAGTTCTCATCAGTGATAAAACTTTCTAGGTCTATCCACTCCTCAACACACAATTGACTGATTAGCTCTCAGTATCTCATGTTGAAGGTGTCAATTTTTAAAACTTTGATAGCTTTTTCTCTAAGAGACCATCGAGTAAGGATCTCTAAGTTATTTGGGATCTTGACTACTAGCCACTCTGATTTTAATCTGTGTAGCTTGCCAGGAAGCTCTATAAATAACCTATTGGAAGAAACTTTTTGAATACAATACGTTGACGTCCCCAGGATATTACGTACCCTAAGAAAAGTACTCATTAAGGGCAAGGAAGGCACAATGCCTCTATGACAACAGTGGATATGGAAGCCAATTAGTTGAGCCCATCCATGCGAGTGGAGTTGGCCAGGAGTAAGTTTTTGGTTGTTGAGGAACTCAACTCCAAAGCTAGGGATCAAAAAGCGAAACTCATATTCTAAAGATGTTTTATGAACAACTATGCCACTAGAGACACCTAATGGTGACACTTCGTTTTGATAAGAAAGTCTATAAAGATACCCATCAAGGAGAGGATATTTGTCTTGAATCTCATTTAAGTCAAACACGCGTGTGTGTGTAAACCTCAATCGCGAGAATGTTGTACTTTTGCTTTATAATGGTAAGTCGATAGTATCTCTTACATTATATATATATATATATATGTATTTGCTTCAAGTTTCTTGTCTTAATTAACACAATATTTGCTTCTTACTCAATAATCGATACATAATTACCTTCAATTTTTAATGTTTATTTCTTTTTGTTTTCTTTTGAGGTGTTTAAATTAGAATATTGACAAGGAATTGAGGTTTGACTGTAAAAAGATTTATTCAATGTGTCTGAATATTGAATCTACTAGTATTAAGAATTATTCTAAGATTTTGTATATTGATGGAAAGATGCTAAAGGAAAATATAAGCTGTAGTACTAACAATGGGAGCAAGGATGGCAAAGCTTTGCTTGGTATGGCAGAAAGAAAAATGAAAAGATAAAAAATTGAAGGAGAGAAAAATAGTGAGATAAAAAAATATTAATTTTTTTCCTTAGGTGTGCTTGATAGGAAAGATGGAAAATGTGAAATAAAATATAATTTTATTTCATTTCATTATGAAATTACATTAATTTACCATTATACAATTAATTAGTTAAGATAACAAAATAAAATTAAAAAAATAAAAGATAATTTTGTAAATATACATTATTTATTCACATCTTTCTTATTTTCTCTACACTAATCTTTCCAATTTAGAATAATTTGGTTTTGTTATTAAGGAAAGTAGATAGCAATATTTCTTATTTTCTTTTTTTACACTTTTTTTTCTATATTCAATTGTAGTTATTAAAAAACTTACAATTGTTTTTGCCATAGTCTTCTTTGCCTCATTTCTAGTTAATTTATATTTTGTAAAACTTTTTTTTGTGTTATTCTTCTTTAAAGCATTGTAACACTCTTACTTAGTCTTTATAGTGTCTTTTGCTAATGCAATCCACCATATTGCATTATTTTCAATTAGCACTCTTCCGTTTGATACTCCTAATGTCTCTTTGCCCACCTCCCCGATTGAGGTTAAAGATAATATTTTTTTACTTTTGTTTTTTTTTTAATTTACTGTGGTCCTTCTATAAAAACTTTTTTTTATTGTAATTTTAGTTTTATTATTTTCAATATTTATACATATACCTTTTTTCAATTTTCAGTGGGAGCAAAATATAAAAAAAATAATTTTTTAGTACTTTTATAATATTTTTTAAAGGTACATAAGATTTCAGTGGGAGTAACCTTAATCTAAATAATTTCTTGGTCTCATTTTATTTTAACATTTGTTTGATTTTTTATTTAAATATTATAAATTATTTAAGAGTTTTTCAATGCTATGATTGAACACTTAAATATTTTTCTCACCTAAAGAGTATTCATAGAATCTACTCACTTTCATGAAAAGGCTCAATCGTCGAATTATTATATAATTTTATTATATTATTTTAATTTTATATAAATTGCAAAAATAAATTAGAAATCCATAATGTTGAAATTATCTCTTTCAAAATTTCTCAACTCTCAGATTAAATTTAGAAAAAAAATAATTTCTCACCTAAAAATTTTCTAAATTTCATCCACTCACAAAATTAAAGAATTTCATCATCCGTTAGACTCCATATATTTCAAATTATAGTTTTTTACTTATTATATTTAATGCTCAATATTTACATAAATATCTTATTTTATTTTATTTATTATATTTATACTCTGATTAGAAAAAAATTTTATTATCTAGAAAATTCTAAAATCGTTCCTTGCTCACAATTTCTTAGAGTTTCATCATGGATCAAATCTCTATTTATCCAAAATTTTATGATTAATTTAATAACATACATATAAATTTCATTCTTAAACAATTTACTTTTCTTAATAATTTTAACTTGGAGATAATTTAAGAAAAAAATTTACCAAAGAAGAAAAGTATAATTTTACTTTCCTAATTTATAATTTATTTCTATATTTCATGATAGAATATTTAAATGATATCCGATTCCCAAGGTTGGCTATGATTAAATCGGTAAGGCGTAAATAAATTGAATTGTTATAAATCGGATTTTGATCGTACACCTCATTATACAATAATTAAATAAAGTCCAATCCAAAATTGACAGTGAAATTAAATTAATGAAGTAAATTGTACCTCCTGTGAATTAAAGAAAATGAAATAATAAACAAATAAGCCAATTAAACCAAAGGATGAAAGACAAAGAGAATTGTAACCAAAAAAAGAAGACAAAGAGAATGGTAAAAGTGCCAACAACCTCTTGGCCTAGTGATTAAAGATGAGTTGTGGCATATTGTAAGTCTTGGGTTCGAATCCAAGCATCCCCATTCCCAGTTATTTAATATTCCCCTTGTAACAAAAAAAAAAGAGAATGGTAAAAGCCACCTGCCAACAAGTCCCCTTTTCTCCCTTTTATGTTTCTCTTGGCGTGTGTGTTACTTCTTGCTTGTGTGTTCTGTTTTGATTTATGATTTCTATTTTTGGTAAGACGATTTATAATTTCTTTATGTTGTTAATTTTGGAAAGGTTCTTTAAAGCTCAAATATTCCGACCTTGATTTCCACAGATTTATTCAATCTTAATAGCAGAATTAATTCAGTCAATTGCTTGAATCACTTCCAATATAATCCGAGTGTAAACTCAGTGTGAACTCGGGATAAACTTAGTGTGAACTCGGGGAAAACTCAGAATGGGTTCAGAGAATGTGCGAGAGAGTGAAGGGCTTACCTCCGTATGTATAGTGGCGGCAGAAGTAGTCACATAGGAGATTCGACACAATAGATGGTCAGTCTTTTGCCAAAAAATTTATACAGGAGGAAAAAGTCCTGTAAGGATTTGTATATGCTTCCAAAAAAAAAATTTAGAAGTTTTTATACTCTTTCAAGTGTCAAGACGCATGAAAGAGTGGGGAGTAGTTGATATAGACTCGTGATAGAAGAGTGGGGAGTAGTTGATATAGACTCGTGATAGTCTTAAATTCGCAGTGTACCAGAGCAATTTATAAAAAAAAAAAAACAGTGGCGTGGGCAAGACCCTCGTGCAAGGGTTAGTCGGCGACAGACTGTTCCACAGAGAAACACTACCGCACGAGAATGTGCCCCGCACTGCAGACTGCCACGGTGAGCACTGCCGCGCGGCAGACTCCCACGGGAGCATACTACTCAGGAGAGATGTCCTCGCACCATTATAATGCTACGCAGGAGTGTCCCTTGCACGGTAGAGTCCCGCGCGACAAACTCCTACGAGAGCCATGCTGCGCACTGGATTGTCTTCTCGCTTGCACACTGCCGCGCGAGAGAGTCTCCCATGCGAGTACCCCACTACATGGGAGACACTCCTACGCATCCTACGGCACATATCTTCCATGCAGGAGGCACCCCTGCACAAGTCTGCAGTGCAGGAGATCTTTCCGCGGATCTACCGCACAAGCCATTTCGTTCATCTCGTATGATAATACTCCTATACGCGTGAAGCATTCTACTCTCACTTGGGTAAGAAACTGATGAAGCCCGCAAGTTACTGGCCTAATAGAGTTTGGCCCAAATGCATGCCTAGACCTCAATTAATGAGTTCAAAAATATTATTCGAACTCGAATAAAGGATAAAAGGGTGATAACAGCCCAAGCCAACAACCTCTATAAATAACAGATCAGATGATCATTAATTTTCAATTAATCATTATTTTTTTGATTGAGACTCTGCTCAAATTTTTGACTTAAGCATTGGAGTGTGCGTAGGGACAAATCTTTACGTTTTTCTAATTTTTTCTTTTTTAACAGAGTTCTTGGCAGATACATGGACACGAAGATCGAAATTTCTACGATATACAAATTCATTGTTATAAACAGGCAACAATATATACATAGCAGTCTAAAAATATAAGTAGGTATATATTTTGTAGACCTAATTTTTTTTAAACCCGATTTTGCATACAATGAATAAGCCTAAACTCATCTAAATACTATTAATTTTTTTAAAAAATTATAATAAAATATAAAAATATTATCACTTAATAGTTAATAAGTATAATACAATAAATTCAAATAAATCATTACAAAATCTAAAAGAAACATGAAAATTAAATTAAAACCCAAACAAATAATACAAGCTCAAATTAAATTGTACAAAAAAAAAAAGTAATTAAAAAATGCATTAGCATAAAAAAGTAGAATATAATTATAATTATTGGATTAGGTTGAGCCAGACTTAGACTTGAAATGATGAATCCAAACTCAACTTGATTTAAATTAGACTTCGATTTTCAAACCTAAATCCATTTAATAAACTTAATATTTTTGTTCAAACCCATTTAAAAATTATACAAACCTTTGAGTTTGAAGGGATAGCCCAGCTCTTGAACAACTTTAATTAGAATATAATTATAATTATTGGATTAGGTTGAGCCAGGCTTAGACTTGAAATGATAAATCCAAACTCAACTTGATTTAAATTAGACCTCGATTTTCAAACCTAAATCCATTTAATAAACTTAATATTTTTGTTCAAACCCATTTAAAAATTATACAAACCTTTGAGTTTGAAGGGATAGCCCAACTCTTGAACAACTTTAATTATGATTTAGTAATTATTTACTATTATCAAGAATTAATAATGAATTAATTATTAATGATTATTTATTAATTAATTGCTAGTTATTAATAAAAGATTAATTTTAAGTAATTATTTATTATTATATTTAATTTTTATTAAAAAAAATTATTTATTATTATAATCAGATTTAAAAATCATTTTTTTGATTTCACGAAATTACAAATCTTAAAAGAGAAGAAAAACGCAATTTTTTGTTCAAAATCTTGAAGAATTATCATTCCACAAAAATAGTTACTCCTTACTTTAAATATGACCAAATAAAAGATTTGAGTATGATCATGAAATATAGACAGGATTGTCCACTCTCCAACCAAACATGCTCTACAAGGGAAAGGACGAAAACGCACAAAATAACTTCCCATTTTCCTAAGGAAACTACCATCTCTATTCTCTTGTCAATTACAACTTACAAATGCCTTCTAAAGCTCTTCCGAAGCTGCACTCAAGCAAGCAAATAATGTAATGGCCAGGATTCTTTCAAGCAAAAACACATGCAAGAAGCACACAGAGCAAGAAAAATCATAAACCAAACAGCAAACACAAATGCATTTCACGTTAAAGCTGTCGTCGGTTGAAACTGGCACTTTCCATTTTCAATGTTACAAGCTTCTGCCTAACCTAAAGACTACAACCTAACTAAAGATAAAGCGGTGCTAGATTTAGTTTCTTACTATTCGAAATGTCAATGCAGCCAATAAACCAATTACAATGCATTGACGCACGTCCTTTCTCAATCAAGAGTCACTTTGCTGGTGTTGAGATTGCTGATGCTGTGGCTGTGGCTGAGGTTGACCCTGGGGCCATGGCATGAAAGCCATGGGTGGTCCAGGCAGCTGGCCTGGGTACAATGCAGCTTGATCAATTGTTTTACCCATTAACATCCCTGTGGGCCCCACATGATGCTGTGGGGCATAGTAGTAAGGAATATCAGTAGGTGAACCAACTAATGGAATAGTTGCCTTGGTCACCCCAAGTCCCTCCTCTTTCAACTCATCCCTTGGAATAATATCGACTAAAAAATCAAAGACATCAGTCCTGGAAATGGCAGCTGCAATATCATTCTTTTGTAGTGTCCTCCGTTTGTTCTCTTCTGTATGTATCCAAGAGCGTAAAGTCAGTTCCAAGATGAACATTTCACAAGCTTTTGCAAAAATAACAGGAGCCTCTGCTGATATCATCCGCACATCTTCATCCGCTTTCATTATCTTTTTGATCCGGGCAAGTGGGAGACTGTGATTCTTGAAGTCGGCCGTTTGGTCAATTTCTTGCATTTGGTTGGCCCAGAACATTTGAAGTTGTTGTTGTTGTTGTTGTTGTTGTTGTTGTTGCTGCTGCTGTTGGTGGTGGAAGTGCTGAGCTTGTTGGTAGGCAAGTGGGTGTGGAGAACTAGAGAAGGTAGCCGGAGGCTGAGTTGGTGAAGGGACCGCTACCGCTGGAGTCCCAGAAGCAACCATGGGAGCAGTTTGGTAAGGAGCAGCAGAATAGCCCATCTGCCCAGCACCAGTTACAACTCCCATGACAGGCTGTTGCTGTTGCTGCTGCTGCGGCTGTGTTTGTTCTGATTGATCCATAGCAAGTTTACAGAAGATCCCTTTCCCTTATTCTATCTTCTCATTGCCCTGCGCTGTTACGAATAAAGATAACAAACTACGTATCAAGCAGATAAAAATGTAATGTTGCCAACATATATTCTTCAGACCACCATTTTCAAGATTCTATACATAGTATATAAATAGTCATTAAATAACTGGGGTGAAAAACAGCACAAATTGTATCTCTTTTATGGTTTTACCACTACCATGACAAAAGGCATTGCTTCTTGATTATCAAAGGCCATTAATACCTCAAAATCTACAATAAATTTTACAGGGAATTAAGATCAAATGATAAAAACAAGACTAAATCTCTAAGTGACACATCCTATGATGATGAAACGATTCTACCCCCCATAGGTTTAAATGATGAGGAGCTTCCCTACAAAAAGAAAGAAACACTAGTATACCGTCCTCAGTTTTTGAACACCCAATTAAAATAACTAATTTTTTGACAACCAGGACCATCCATCATAAAATAGCCAAACTGACTCACTGCACATTATTAATGTTTTCCCTTGCTATCATCCTATCTTTCAAGCCTCAGTCCTATCGAAATAATAGAAACTTTAAACGGCCAGGAACCACTGAACAGGAGTAACTTAAAACATATTAGATTAAGTTGAACTTCAATGGTATCTCTATTTAACCTACAAGGAGCTCCACCTCCCAGTCCTCCGCTTGCTCCTGCCTCAACCTTGCAGTGCCATTTTCTTTTATTTAGTTCAAAAATTAGCTTTGACATAGCACATAATTAGGCATACAAAACCAATTGGATAGGGTGGCCTAGAAGAAGAAGTCAGCTCCACTGGTTAAATGGTTGTCACTAGTACTAAAGTCTTTTCATTAAAACACTGAAACAGATATATTACTAGTATATTTGAAAAAAAGAAACCTGAAACCTATTCTCTATTTACTCAAATGTTTTATGTAGATTATTTAGCTAATTCAGTCACAATCACAAGTATTTCTACCATAATCCTAAGAGAAAAAGGCAAATTGTTTAAAGTACTGATCATGTTATTTTTCACTAGTGACTGTAATATTACATCCAAGCAGTGATATGACTTTAGATCTAACGCAATACAGGCAAAGCAGAATTCATCAAATCCTTATGACAAAATGCTATCTCTCACTGCCCTATATACAACTATTTATTAGCCATTGAACTGGTATCTCTTTAACATAAATCAGTAGCTTGAGCTGAAACTTCCTTTCTCTGTTAACCAACTTATTCACAATCAGTAAACTTAATAGAGATATCATTTTCATTCACCTCCATCTCTCCCCTTTTCCTTTTCACATGGAAAACTAAAAAGAAAGACAGCAATTAAGATATGCTTAACCAACTTTGGTAACTACTTTGATTAAAATTCAATTTTCATTCCAACCTGCACACATAATTGATAACTGAACTACTTTAATAAGATCCTGAAAGACAAATTATTCACCTCACCTTAAAGTTGAATACTTTTAAATTCCAAATCCTAAACTTTTAAAACAACAGCATGCAATTCATATACCATTTTAATTTATAGCAGAGAAATTAAACAAATTGTAAACGCCCAAAACTTTATTTCTTTTTCATGCCTAAATAACACTGTAATTTAGGGGGAAAAAAAACCATGCATGTAATGAAAAGGAAGTAAACTTTTGACCCATTTCATCCAAACCTAACTGCTCTGCTTGCTTCCTAAGATTACCCAAGAACTCAAAACAAACTTCTTTTTTCATGCAAAGAAAAGAAAAGAATATACAGTTTTTAGACCAATAATTACTTAAGTTTTTAACTTTTTTCTTTTATTGTTTTAGCTTAAGATTAGTGCTCACATACCCAAACCAATACAAAAGCTAAAACCCAAAAAAAATAAAAAATAAAAAAGGATTTTTTTTTCTATTTGGTTCTTTCCCACCAACCAAACAAGAGTTAGTAAGACTTAGTAACCCAAAATTCCCAAAAAAAAAAAAACCCACAAAAATAAACAATTATAAAAATTTTACCTGTAATTTATCTTCCTTTTTTGCAACCGATTCTTCTCAATAACAAAAGAGGAAAAAAAAAGCGCAAGAGTTAGAAGGGAGGGACTGAGGGCTTTTGAATGTAAAAAAAACAGAAGGACAAAGAGTCTTCGAAATTTGAAAGAAAAGAAAGAGACTCATGTTACGGGGCATCTAAGAGAAGGACACGTGTCGATCAGTGAGAATCCTGACCCTGGACAGAGTTGTTCATTCCACGTGGCTAATATCAACTGGTTTAAAAAGTCTGAGGAGCACCCTCAGATATTCCACCAGGCGTACGAGGTGAGAGGTAAAATATAATGATAGTCTCAAATAGAGGTGACAAGATCGGATCGGTTTGGATGGGATCATTTTGAATTAAGAAAAAATCAGATTATTTCGGATTCGGATCATTTCGGGTTCAGATAAGGTCGGGTTTGGGTCAAGGAAAATCAATCTATTTCGGGTTTGGATCATTTCAGGTTTGGTTCATTTCGGGTTCAGATAAGGTCAGATTTGAGTCAAGAAAAAATCGATCTATTTCGAGTTTGGATCATTTCCGGTTCAGATAAAGTCGGGTTTGGGTCGTTGACTTTTTTAGTCAATTCGGGTTGGTCAGATTTGGATTCTTGTTGGTCGGATTTGGATTTGGGTCGATTGAATAGATTTATTGGATTAAGCTTTGGTCATCTTGATGTGATTTATTTGGTATGAAAATCAATTGCAACTATATTTATAAGAATTACAAAACTCATGAAAATAAATTTTTCTTCTTACATGACCTATAGTACAATTGAGATTGAAATAATCAAAATATTTAATAATCTGTATGATAGTTTTCTTTATAATATATTTACCAATATTCATAAATTAATTACATTTTTTCATTTTATTTTTATTATCTACAATAATTAATAACTTTTGAATCAAAGTGATTTAATAATCCCTACTAAATATCATAAAACAGTACTATATATCTCTTTAATTTATTTTGATTTTTTATAGAATAATTGGAGACATTAGTGTAGATGATATAGCTTCTGTAGTCTATTATAGATTAGCCATTAAGTAATTATACATTAGATTCAAATGAATGCAAGATAAAAGTGAATATTTAAATTTAACTAGATTAAAAAAATATATAACACTCATATTATTGAAAAAAAATTATATTTTTACTATATTAAAATACTTTGATATTTAATTTTAACATTTTAATATTTATTGATAATATTAAATTTAAGTTTGAATCTTTTTAGGTTTGGGTAAATTTGGGTTTGGATCAATTCGGGTTTGGATCCGGTCGGGTTTGGATCAATGTAAATTCGAATAAATTTGGTTTCAGATCAATTAGGATTCGGATCGAGTTGGATTTGGGTTTTTGACTTTTCTAGTCAAATCAGATCGGTTGAGTTTGGATTCGGATTAATTTGACGGATTTTTCGGGTCGGGTCAACTTTTGCCACCTCTAGTCTCAAATATTTTCAATTGTTTCAGGGTAGTCTTAAAATTCTTTGAAAGAGTGTTAATATAGTTTTATTCTTAATTTTTGAATAAAAATAAGAAAGAATTACACGCTAAATTAGTAAACTCAAAATTGTTACTCATTTCTATTATACTAAAATTTATTTATTAAAAAAATAACATTTTTTAAATTTCCTATAAAAACGAAGATATATTTTTGTTTATAATTTTAAAAACTCAACTTAAAATTAAAGAAAAAAGGCACTTTATTTTTCTTCTTAATAATTTTAAAACTTTTATTTCTTTCTAATAAATATATTTTCGTATGATAACAAAAAATAATAAATATCCATTCTCTAATTTTATATTCTTTCTTATTTTTATTTTATTAAATTTTATTTTTCGAATATTTACAAATTTTGATAAAAATGCATAATTAAATCTTATTAAAAATAAACTATTTTTCACAAAAATAGAATATACTTAAATAATTTCGATTTTCAAGTGATTGATATTTATTTTTTCAAAAAAATAAAAATAAAAAGCTTGTTTACAATAAAGAACTTAATTAATAATATTTATATCTAGCTTAGACCTATTCAAAGGGTCGAGCAACTTGCCTAAGCTTGAAGGCCTGCCTAATTTTTGGGCGAATTTGGATAAAAATATTAAACCCGTTAAACAAGCTTAGGCTTGAAAATTAGGACACAATTTTTTATGGTTGAACTTAAGTTCATCCTTTAAAGTCCAAACTCGACCCGTCCTGGCCTAATAATTATAATTTTTTTTACTATTAATATATTTTTAATGACTTTAGATTTTTTGTATAATTTAATTTGAATTTGTATTATTTTTTAGACTTTAATTTTAAAGTTTCATGTTTCTTATACTCTTTTTGTAAGAATTTATTTAAACAATTATGTTATTCTTATTAATTATTATGTGTTATAACATTTTATATTTTATTATATATTTTTTAAAAATTAATTGTATTTCGACGGGTTGGCTTTGTACATTATAACCTGAATACTATCCAACAGGTAGTAAAACTCATGAAAGCTAGCCTACCCAACATCTGGTCAATGAAAGGCAAAAGGAAGTGGTCTTTTCTGGTAGCCTTGTTTAACTTCCTATAATTCATACATACTCGCCATCCAAAGATAGTCTTAGTAGGGATGAGTTCATTGTTCTCATTCTCTACTACGGTCATCCCTTCTTTCTTAAGGATACACTGAATTGGACTCACCTAAGCACTGTCGGATATGAGATATATGATCTCTACATCTAACCACTTAATTATCTCTTTCTTGACTACTTCTTTCATTACTGTATTCAGCCTGCGTTAGTGTTTTATGGAAGACCTATACCCATCCTCTAATAGTATATTGTACATACTGATTGAGGGACTAATACCGTTTATATCAGTAATGGACCAGCCGATGGTCTTCTAGTGCTCTCTCAATACCTTAAGTAATTTCTCTTCCTCATCACTGAAGAGAGCAGCAAACACTATAACTGGTCTAGTAGAGGCATCACCTAAATATGCATATCTAAGGTGTGAGGGTAAAGGATTCAGCTCTAAAGCTAAAGGGTCATTAATGGATGGGTGGACATTTAATGCTAAGGAAGATGTTGTATCTATAGTCTCAAATTGGGCTAACTCCATCAGGAGAGAAGCCTTTAACGACTATAAAGCCTTAATCACATCATCATCATCGCCTTCATATTCCTTTAAATGAACAAACTTAACTAAGGAAGCCTCTAAAAGGGTTTACAGGATGTAACCTAGAGAATTCCTTAACAATGTCCTTGTCCACTACATCCATTCGAAAACAATCTTGAGTCATCAGGGTACCTTATGGACTTAAAAACATTGTAAGCTCTCCCTTTTGCACATCAATAAGAGTCAAACCATTAGCTAGGAATGGTCTACCGAGAATGATAGGGACTTCCCTATCTTCCTCCATATCAAGCACTATTAAATCAGCAAGGAAGATAAGCTTGTCCATCTTTACTAAGACATCCACATCATGTATATATACATGCACTAAATACCACAAAGGCATACAAAATTAGGGTACTAATCGTCTCAAACAAAATCTTCTATAAAAACAGCCTTCACAATAACACATGGTCAAAAGCATTAAATTTCATGAAATGCTTGATCAAAGCTAAGTACACAATGGGCACATATTTGTAAATCCCATCAAGGCACGTAATAAATCATTAATATTCATGGCTGTCTAAACATGTTACATAATCACATATGCTAAAAGGATTTAGATGCATCATTTTTAAAAATAATGCTATCACATTTAAAATACATAGATCTAGGATATTATAAACCACATGCTATGATACATAGATCTAGGATACTATAAACCACATGCTATGCATGATTATTCAAAATGAATAATTCTATATCTTAGCATGTACCATGCCTTTTATCATGTAACTTAGGCCAACACCCTAATGTGCTCCTAATATGATCTCAAACTCCCAAACCTACATCAAAGTGCATTGGTATAATAATTAACCATTAACACATTCCAACGGGCTATTATACTTCATAACCATATGTGAGAGCCCAAATTTCCCTATTCTCCCTATACATATTGAAAGTGTTGAATAAGGATATTATGTTAAGGTATGAAAACTAAATCTCATACGTTGTGAAGATATTGAGAAAACTGTTAAACGGCTCTACAGGGTAATCTGTAACTCAGATGGCCTCTAAAGTGGCAAAATGTGAAAATTGGAGCTGAAATACAAAAAGGGTAAGAAGACCACTTTTCAAAATTCTTTTTCCTAAGCATACCTAGGTTTATGTGTAACAAATTCGAAAATAGTGATTTAGTCCATACCCCAAAAGAACTTTTCTGAATAACGGTCAAACCAAATTGATTTTGAACCTACAAACTGTCATAGGAAAATCCTCGCGTAAAGAAGTTTCACGAGGATCCAACTTGTGAACTGAATTACACGAAAATGTTAAAAACAACGTGAACGAAGCGAAAAGCTTTTGATTAGGGGTAGTTTGGTAATTTCACTAACCATACTTAGTCCAACCACCTTGAGAGTCAACCTTTGACCATGTTTGACTTGAATATATGAAAAATAATAAAAATAAAATACAAAATTAGAAATTAAAAATTAAAAATATTAAAATAATAGTGGCACAGAATTGAAAATAACAGGATTATGCAGGGGTAAATTAGTCATTTCTCAAAGGCTGGTTAAAATTAGTCAACTTTTGACTAGATTGACTCAGAAAATAAACAAAATAAATAAAAATAAAAATTGGAAATCTGACCTGGAACAACAATGCACTATGTAGTGGCATAACTTGTAAATAAGTAAATTTTAAGAGGGTATTTTGGACATTTTGGCTTATGGAAGATTTGTACTAAATAAAATAAATTAAAATATCGATAAAAGAGGACAAAATAGAGCCATCTGCAGTCTTCTCCAACTGACCCTTCTTGCTTCAACGTGAACCTCCATTTTTGCTCTAAGTTTCTCAAGTCCCACCTAGTAAAACTCTATCTTTCTTTCATCAAATCACTTAGGTCCCTTCACAAGAATTATTCTCCATCCCAAGAGCTTCCTAACCATCCTCATAGCTCAGCCTCGCAACCAAAAGTGGCTGTTCTGTTTGCTAGCAGAATCTATTACTGTTTAGGCAAAGACAAATTCATGGTTTCATGTAATTTTATCTTTTATTCATGGATGTATTAGATGAGTATGAGATGCTTATGGCCTTGGTTTGTGTCAAGGCCTCGCTCGTTTATCTGCCGTCGGTGAGCATCCCCTAGGCACCCTCGCCCCAGGTTTGCCTTGACCTGTAAGGTAGGTGGTCACCCACTCACTCAACGTATTGTCCGCTTTGGGCGGTCACCCCCCTCACGGCTTTGTCTCAGGGTGCCTAGAGTACCTTCCAGGACATTTAACACTTTGAGAGCGTTCCGTGTGTTTTGATCCCTTGACCACGTGGGAATGTTGAAACACGCTAACAAACGTGCTCAAGGTGTTAAATGTCCTGGGAGGTACTCTAGGCACCCTGAGACAAAGTCGTGAGAGTGGTGACTGCCCAAAGCGGACAATACGTTGAGTGAGTGGGCGAGTGCCTGCCTTACAGGTCAAGGCAAACGTAGGACGAGGGCACTTAGGGGAAGCTCGTCGATTGCAGATAAATAGGCGGGGCCTTGAAATAAGGACAAATGGTTAGCGTGTTTCAACATTCCCACATGGTTAAGGGATTGAAACATTGGGAACGCGCTCAAAGTGTTAAATGTCCTGGGAAGTACTCCAAGCACCTTGAGACAAAGCCGTGAGTGGGGCGACCGCCCAAAGTGGACAATACGTTGAGACAGTGGATTATCGCCTACCTCACAAGTCAAGGCAAACCTAGGGCGAGAGCGCCTAGGGGATGCTTGCCGACGGTAGATAAACGGGTGGGGCCTTGACAGTTTGAAGTAAAAAACTGTATAGATCATATTAAGGTATTCGGTCTTGGAAGAAATGGTGAGGAGATGATACTGATTTTCATGGCTGATGATGGAAAATAATGGCTTGTGGTGTTATAAATATGGCTAGGTCCATAGACAAGTAAAACAATGAAATCTTGTTTTGTAAAGGCCGTTCGGCCATGATGAAATGATGAAGATGATGGAGTGAATTTAGTAATTGATGATGGTGAAATTAAAACAAGAGATACATAAGGAATATTTAAGAAGTTAAATTTGAAAAAATGATAAGTATAAGACCTCATGGAGTATTCGGCTATGGGCTGTTTTCATGGGATTATTGTGATTTTAATATAAGGTTAGTAGAAAATGATAACATGGAAAGTAATAAGTATAATCATGATCATAAATTCATGAAACAATAAGTTTAGGATTATGAATGCTATTCGGCTAAGAGGGAAGAATGGTGATGGGAGTATAATGTCGATGCTTAATAATGAAAGAATGAATAGAGATTATTGGTGGAGTTAGGATTGAAAGATAAGGAGTGTGAGAGCTAGGGAAAGATGCGGCCAAGATGAAAGGAAAATTAAAATGACCAGTTTTTCATGTAATAAGGGTGTAGGATTGGAGTACGAAGTAAATAGAAATTATTCATGAAATGAGAATGAGAAAAGAATAAGCATAATGAATTGGCCATAATCGGCCAAGTAGAATTCATGAGAATCCCATATTATTTTCTTGAGTGAAAATAATTAAAGTGGACATTTAGGAAAAGTAAAGGAAATTTTATAAATTTAAGCAATGGGTGTTAATTATTTTGATATTATTTTGCAGCTAGTAATTTGGAGAAATAAGTGGCAAGTGGTGCTTTTGGAATTGTTATCCTACACTGCGATTAAGGTAAAGAAAGTATATAAAGTAGTGTAGGAAATATTGTGCATACATGTGGGAAATTTGGTGATTTGAAAATTATAAACTGTGATTATTATACATGGGGATTAGGATAGAAATCAAACTGTTCTACTATTGAATAATTTTGGAAAAATCTACCCTTAATTATTCTTACGCTCAATTTTCTAAATAAATCATAGGAAATTTATTTTATAAGTTTCAAATATGTTTCAAGCTATATGAATTGCATAAGAACTACTTTAATTATTTATTTTACAATATTATTGCATGAAATAAATAATATTTTTGTGCAATTAAGATACTTGTATATTTGAGATAGCAACAAGAGGTTTTATAAGATTTATTTACATTAAATAAAATATTTAATTATTTATATGATTATGGATTGACTGAAGATAATTTATATGAAATGATTTTACTATGATTATATGGATACATGAAATTGATTTTTATGAGAGTATTAGCTCCTTGAGGATTCATGCATATAGATGATGTGATGATTAAGGTTGGGAGACCATCGCAAAGTCCCCAGTACCTTCCCCATACCACAGTTGTCACCTGATCAATGCACATTGTGGTCTTTTCGACAATGGCCATTGTTATAGGTAGGAACGACTTAGGGTTGGATTCTTGACCCCACGTGGGTACGCCTGATTCCTATACAGGTCCCTGAAGGGTATAGTTCGTGCATGAGTTTCTTGGATGTTAACTTCTCTAGTATTTCTATAGTATATGAGATGATTGATTTCTAACAAATGATAGATTGATTTAAACGATTTGAGATGTGAAAAAGTTATAAGAACAATACATGTCACAAATGAGTTTTCAATATATGTTTACATGACATAATATGCATTACTTTATTTACAAAATTTAAAACTATGATTTTCCCTACATATAGTAGCATAGTATCACTCTTTTATATGCTTTTCCTTACAGAGCGTAAACTCACTCCCTTATTTTTCCACCCAAACTATTTGCAGTAAATTCCGCTCATCATAGAAGAGCTTATCTTTTGGGACATACAGTATTCCTTCAAAACCCGTGTGCCATCCACTGAAGGTATATTGTATTTTATTATATATTTCAGACAGCTTGTACAGTAGTTACTATGTTGTAAATTATTATGGGGATGTAAATTATTAAGTTTCGTACTGTGATAGTAACTAGAATTTAAAATTTGTAGGTACATAGAGATATGAATAAACTACTGTTGTATTGTTGAAAATAAAAATTTTAGCACTGTTGATACTAAATTTATATTGAAGAAATAAGATTATTGAAATGGTTTACATTACATAAGGGAATAAAGAAAATGATACCAACAAACGACCTAACCATTATAAGGAAAAAGAAAAACCTAAGTGAGTATTTTTATAGAAAACCGGATGCTACACCATCAAGTCTATAATATTATACCACATGTACCACATGGGCTATTATGTCCTCATTAAATAGTAGGTCACACACACACTCATATATAAAGAGAGAAAATTATAATTCCATAATCACCTACACCATATCATGAATGGTAGCCTTACTTCCAATTCACACAGTCAATCCATAGTCACCTTGTTTTTTTGTGCACTTTATGTGGCTTTACATCAAACTTTTACCCTTGTTTCTTTGTGAGGCTGAAACTATACTCCCTTAATTCCAAACTTTTGCTTCTTGCAAAACTAATAAAACCAACACTCAAACTCGATTTCCTAGCTTGCAGAAGTGCAAGAAATCAAGATAGATTGTTAGGGTTTCACTCTTTCTTCTTCTTCTTTTCTTTTCTTTTATTTCCTTTCTTTCTTCTTTCATGTTGTTGGCTCTATAACAATACCAAGAGGGGGTGAATCAGTTTCTAGCTAACCTTAAGTTCGTTTTTCGGTTCTTCTAAATTCACTACCCTATATTAATATTTTCTAAGTTCTCTAGGCTATGCAAGCATGCAATCCAAATTCGATACAACAAACACAATATAATTGCAAGTAAGTAAAGAGAGAAGGGAAAGAGAAATGTACACAAGTGATTTATAGAGGTTCGACAACCTTGTCTACGTCCTCTACCTTGAGATGCTCCTAAGGATTTTCCCCAAATTCACTAACTTGAATTTGTCTTTACAATCCCTCTTTTTGTAGGCTCAAGAGAAATCTCTCTCTTTTCCAAGGCTCAAGAGAAACCTACCCCCTCCTTTTTCCGGGCTTAAGGAGTAAACCTTATCTACCCAATATATCACTCAAGGGTTCACTCCCCTTTACAATATGTGAGTGAGTTTACAAAGAGTGTAATCAAAGAAGGCCTTTAGGTAGGCAAATGATTACAAAGGTTTAGCTCTAGAAAAGAAACTCTAAAGTATTTGTGCTATAAAGTACAAAGATATTGAGAGTAATAGAAGATATTGAATTCTAGCTCTTGAACTCTTTGAGATGTTTGGAGAAGATGAAGAAATTGAAGAATGATGTGTCTTAGCTGCTCTCTCTTCTTTCTTGTGCTTCCAAGCCTCTATTTATAGTCCCTTGGATGTATTCTTGACGTTGGTTGGAGCCAAAAACAAAAGTTACCGTTGTATCTCACAAAACTAGCCGTTGGAGTGCTTTTTCGAGATAGGGGATCGATCCTATGCCCTAGGGGATCAATCCCATGCTTCATTCCACACCTCCAAGGCATTCTGCCATGAAGGAATCGATCCCTTCCCTTAGGGGATCGATCCCATGCTTCAATTATGCTTCCTGGAGCATTCTGCCACTTTGGGATGAATCCCTCAACATGGGGGATCGATCCCTCAACTTGTTCCTGCACTTTTCTGGGCCATTTTGGGTTAGAAATGATGTGATATTTGGTTTTAATTTACCCTAAAACATTTATGAGTTTTATGGGAGTTTTTCTTGACTTTCTCAAGTGAAGACTTAGTCAAAAACTTATTAAGTAATTTTCTAAACTTGTGTTCAATTTATTCTTGAGAAAATTATTTTGATGAAACTATTTAAACTCATTTTGTAAAGTATTAAGACCAATAAGAATATATAATTAAATCATGGTCATGGTTTGAGAGAATCATGTGTGATAAAGCAAATTTACAATATGAATGAAATATTAAAGCTTACTTAAGTTTTTGTCATTTTAAAATACATATGTCAATTTAAATCTAACACATGTTTTTCTCTCCAATTTTGCTTTTGGTTTTGCCAAGCACTTCCACACTTCTCACACTTTGATTTTTAGCAATTAAACACTTGGGATATTTTGGTTAGGTCTTGGACAATGGCTTCCTTAAAAAGCCTTATGAATTTTTTTGGTATTTATCTCTTAATTTCCTTATTTTATATAGTTAATCTACTCTTGAATTTACATGGCTTTAATTCACAATTGAAATTATGCATGGAAGATAACCAATACACCTTTTAGAAGACTTTACAAATATCTCCAGATATTATCCTATAATTTCATTATTTAATCAATATTCTAATTTTTCCTATGATTGGCATTTAAATAGAAATTACTTGGCTTATATTTATCCAGCTATGAAACATGATTAATCAACATATGTTAAATTTTCAAGTGTTGTGGCCAGCCATGAGAAAGGTTTAGGGATTTCATACATTGATTTAGTCCATTGGTTTTGATTAGTCATTTGGGGTTTAACTTGGTCAACTTCACTTTAAGTTATGACTTTTTATTTTACAGGTTTGACCATTCTAATTTGCAAGTCAAAAAGTCAGACTCATTGTATTGACACATCCCCTTATAGACTTAGTGGTCATTATTCAATTTATTGGCACTAATTTCCATACACACCGAAACTTTAGTTACATGAGTTAGAATGTCTTACCCAATGTTAATCGTGCTTAAAATAGAGAAATTCTATAATTCCAAAATGAATGTAACCTTTCACAAGGCCCACGTACTTGTGCATTCTCGTACTTCCGTCCCATCATAAAGATTCAAATTGTTACTATTCGATTATCGAATACATATTGAGCATCAATTAGCTTACATAAAGTATAGGGAATTTGAGGTTATCACATGGATAATGGGGAATATCAAATTAAACAGATTCATATCTTAAAGCCAATAGATATTTTGAACACAAATTTAAAAAATATTGAAAAAAAATTGCTATTTTAAACAAAAAAAAGTTTTTGAAAATTTGCATCCCTCCCCCAAACTTAACATGCACGTTGTGCTCAATGTGTGAAAATGAGAATAACAAGGAAAAAATAAATACTTCTCTAGCATTACTCTTTCTCCTATCTCCTTATTTATTACTTATAAATAAAAACAAAATAAATATTAGCAAAATAGAATTAAATAACATAATTCTTAAAACAAATGGAACTCTAAAGAAATAACATATAATTCTTAAAACAAATGAAAATCTAAAGAAATAACATATAAATTAAACTTGGGTTGCCTCCCAAGCAACGTTATAGTTAAAGTCATTAGCTTGAGTTGCTCCTTCATTCTTTCATGGTGGTTTAAATGGCCTAATTGTTAACAGGTGTACATAATGTACCACCTTGGCAGAACACTTAATCAAATGCCTCAATTTAAAGTCTTTAGATCCACAGTCATCAATTATGCACATTTCAGTCTCATGTGGATAGTTCATCACAACATTGAAGGATGCCTCTACATATTACTTGTTAAGCTTTTATTCTTCCATAACCAGCTCTTTCTCTTAACTTTTTATTCATAATCTTTCTCAATCTTTATAACCATACTTCCTTCTTTAGTAACTATAGACTTTTCCACATCTTCTGTTGGCTCTACCGAGAGAGTGGTAAATTAGTATTTCTTCAAAATTTTGTTCCTTAAAAGATTTTCTAGCTACTTGGGCAAATAAAGCATTAAATTTAATAAGAAAAGTGCAAGTAAAGAGTATAAGGAAAGAAGAAGCAACCACAAAGACTTACAGAGGTTTAGCCAATCCTTGACTACGTCTTCTCTCCTTGAGCATTTTATCAAGGGTAGTGATTCCACTCTTCTTGTGAATCAAAACAAACACTTCTTTTTTATAGCAAAGGAAGAAACCCTTCAATCCTTCCTTTGTGAGGCTACCCAATCACTCACAAGATAACCTTACAAGATCACACTCCCCTTTGGTATAAAGAATTGAGTTTGAGATACGTTGTGTACAATATGAAACCTTTCAAAGGTAGAAATACACACCATGAAGTACAAGGAAATAGAAAATGAGAAGCTTGAGCTTTGATAGGATGTGCTTTTCTTATCAACCTTACATCCACAAAAATCTGCATCAAAGTAAGCATGAAGGGCAAAAGTTGAGTCTCTAGGGTACCATAGTCCTAAGGAAGAGTGTCTCTAAGGTATCTAAAGATTCTTTTGACTACTTATAAGTGTGATTCACTAGGGGATGATTGAATCTAGCACATAAGCAAATATTAAACATTATATCAGTTCTATTAGCGGTAAGGTATAACAATGAGCCAATCATAGACCTATATAGTTTAGTGTCTACACACTTACCTCCTTCATCTTTATCAAGCTTGATAGATGTGCTCATTGGGGGGATTGAGGTTTGGTATTATCCATCCTAAACCTTCTGAGCAAGTCCTTAGTGTACTTAGCTTGATTTATGAATATTCTATCTTTACTTTGTTTTACTTGGAGCCCTAAAAAGAATATCTGCTCCCCCATCATGCTCATTTTAAATTCACCTTGCATTAATATAGAGAAATTCATGCACAAAGACTCATTTGTGGATCCAAAAATGATGTCATCTACAAAAATTTGAACCACTAACAAATCACTACCCTTAGATTAGATGAACAAGGTTGTATCTACTTTGCCTCTTGCAAGACCTTTCTCAATCAAAAACTTGGATAGTCTTTCATACCAAGCTCTAAGAGCATGTTTTAGTCCGTACAAAGTTTTTGAAAATTTGAAAACATGGTTGGGAAACTTTAGATTTTCAAAACTAAGAGGTTGCTCTACATAAATCTCTTCATTTATAAAACTATTTAAAAATGCACTTTTAACATCCATTTGATAAAGTTTGAAATTTTTGTAACATACAAAGGCAAGTAGCATCCTAATAGCTTCTAACCTAGCTACAAGAACATAAGACTCATCATAGTCTATTCCTTCTTCTTGCATGTATCCTTGTGCCACTAATCTTGCATGATTTCTAATTATCACACTATTTTCATCCATTTTATTTTTGAATATCCATTTGGTTCAAATAATTGGATGATTATTAGGTCTTGCCGCAATATTCCAAACTTTACTTCTTTCAAGTTGATTTAATTCCTCTTGCATAACCATAATCCAATTTTCATCCTTTAAGGCCTCATTGACATTCTTTAGTTCAAATTGAGACACAAAAGCTACATGTTGGCAAATATTTCTATAGGATAATCTAGTTCTAGCTCCAATAATTGGATCATCAACAATGTCATTACTTTTCACATATTTGAGTTCTATAGGACATCTAGATTCTTTTTCAATTACTTCTGGATCTAATGACTCCTTTTCATTTATATCAAGATCTTCTAATTGCTCACTAACATTTTTATCTTAAGATGGATCAATTATTGGTTCATCAAATATTTTCACATCATTATCAAGATTGGATTTACTAGTGGAATTTTTCTCATCAAAAATCACATGTATTGACTCTTCTACAATAAGTGTTCTTTTGTTGAAAACTTTATAAGCCTAAGAATTTAATGAATATCCTAGGAAAATACTTCATCATTTTTTGCATCAAATTTTCCTAAATTATCTTTCCCATTATTCAAAACAAAACATTTGCACCCAAAAGGATGAAAATAGCTAATGTTAAGCCTTTTTTCTTTATAAAGTTTATAAGGTGTTTTCTTTAAGATTGGCCAAACCATAGCTTTATCTATAACATAGCATAAACTGTTAATTGCTTTCGCCAAAAATATTTTTGGTAAGTTATTTTCATAAAGCACAATTCTAGTCATTTCCTCTAAAGTCCTATTTCTCTTTTCAACTATCCCATTTTGTTAAGGTGCTCTAAAAGCGAAAAAATTATGGTTAATTCCATTGTCATTACATTAAGTATCAAAACCAAGATTTTCAAATTCTTTTCCATGATCAATTCTAATACGAGTGATTTAAAAACCCTTTTCATTTTAAGTGATTTTTGAAAATGTGATAAATTTTTCTAAGGCTTCATTTTTAACACTTAAGAAGAGTACCCAAGTGAACCTAGTAAAGTCATCAACTATAACAAATCCATAGTGTTTTCCTCCTAAGCTAGTTGTTCTTGTTGGTCCAAAAAGATCTAAGTGAAGAAGTTGGAGTGGCCTAGAGGTGGAAACACGCTTCTTAGATTTAAAAGAAACTTTCTTCTGCTTTCCTCTTACACAAGCTTCATACACTTAATTATTTTCAAATTGAAGCTTAGGCAATCCTACAACTAGATCTCTTTTAGCTAGTTTGGACAACACATGCACGCTAGCATGGCCTAATCTCCTATGCCACAATCAAGGTTCATTTTCTTTTGTGGCTATAAAGCATACATTTTTGTTGCTTAGTTCATCTAAGTATATTATGTAAATGTTTCCTTGTCTATGTCCTATGAAAAGTATTTGGTTGGTTTTAGCATCAACAACATAGTAGCACAAAGCATCAAACACAACCTTAAAGCCTCTATCACATAATTGACTAATACTAAGGAAGTTATGCTTTAGTCCTCTAACATACAACACATTTTCAATAGTAAAGAAAGAGTTACCAATGGAGCCAATCCCTTCAATTTGTCTTTTGGGGTTGTCCCCATATGTGACTTCTCCATCACTTTTAGGCTTTAGGATTTTGAATTTGCACTTGTCACTGGTCATGTGCCTTGAGCATCCACTATCAAGGTACCCATGTTTCTTAAATTTTGTCTTGTAGCAATACTCTTCCTCCTACGATCAAATACATCAAACTTTTGTTTTAACTACCCAAATTTTCTTGGGTCCTTAAAAGTTAGTGGATACTATCTTTGATCCTTTAGGGATCCATTTCATTTTCAAAGATTCATCATTTGAATTCACCTCGTGTTTGGGTACCCAAATCCTCTTAACTAGTTTTCCTCTAAAAGTGGTTTTCCTAGATGTGCCTGCTTGTAAGGAGTGTCCTAATCTATTGCATAAAGAGAACATGATTCTTATCATTAATAAGGAAACTTTTAAGTTGAGTTTCCTTATTTGTTGCATTAAAACCTACTCCCTCTTTGTCAAATTATGCTCTTTAGATCTCTAGCATGTGATTAAGTTTTTGTTGACAGATAAAATCTAGAAAAAAAGTTGTGCAAATTAATGTTCTTTTTATTCAACTCATCTGTTTTAGATTAGCATTCTCTAATTTCTTTTCACATTCTAGCTTAGCATTCATAAGCATTTCATTTTCCATTTTCAATTTTGAAATCATTTTTCTTATATTTTATATTCATGCTTTCAAATTAACGAGCTAGATCATCAAAAGCATCTTACAACTCATCAAATGCATATTCATTAGTATCAAGTGAGTTGGAATTTACCTTAATATCATCAATAGCATGAAGCAAAGATCGGTTACTTCATCTCAACGTTTTCTTCATCAGAACAATCACTATCGCTCCATGTAGCCATCATTGCCTTCTTCTTTAGCTTTTTCTCACCTTGTTTTCTAAAAAAAAGACAATCAAATTTGATATGACCCGATTTTTTGCATTATAACAAATAATGGGTTCCTTTTCTTTCCTGCTAGTTTCTCCCTTACTATAGTCTAGCCTAGGAAGTCTCCTAAAGTTTCCACTAGTTCTCATCCTCATGAACTTATTAAATTGTTTGGCAAACATTGCCATCTCTATATCCTTTTCATCACCACTATCATCTTTTTCATCATTACAATCATCAAGTGTGGTGGATTTTAATGCTACTCAAACCTTTTTAATAGGTTCTTGATTTCTTTTGACCTTCATTTCATAAGTAAGAAGAGATCCCATGAGTTCATCTAAAGGTAGTGTATGCGGATCCTTAAACTCCTCAATAGCGATAACTTTAACTTCCCATGATTTAGGTAAGCTATTAAGGATCTTCTTAACCATTTCAACATTGGAGTACATCTTACCTAAGGACTTAAGGCTATTTATGTGAGAATCATATATTTTAGTCCTGTTATACATGCAAGACTTATCACCACTGTTCAATTCCTGTGCATTTCGCAAGTATTAAGGGAAACGGAATGGTGGGCCCCACAGGCCTTATAGTGCCCGGATGGATGTGAGACTTAGTAGACCCAGTATTGAGAGCCGAATAAACTTATGGTAAGAATATATAACTCAAAATGCTTTATTTAGGTCATTTTTGAAAAGCATGCAAACAAATTAGAAATGATGATTAAGGACATAGGTTAGGAAAAGTCTTACGAATAATGGTTAAGCTGAATTGAATTTTGATCAACTGATAGAAGTATATGTGTGATTAAGTTCTACGCCATGTCATTAGATAGACTAAATCACACGTGAAGAAATAAATCTACGCGATTGACCCGATAAGGTTATTTTGGTAATTTCACGCTTACGGTCAGTCAAATCTTAATAAAACCACTTTCAATAATTAGAATATGTATAATAATCATATTATATGATGAAATAAAATATTTTGGAGTTAAATTGATAGGTTAATAACGTTATTGAAGTTTAAGGGCAAAATTGTCCAAAACTATTAAGTATAATGGCATTTTAGTAAATTGCAAAGCAAGATAATTTTAAAAGAATTTTATACATTTTTCTTAAGGAGCCGGCCACCATCTTCTTCAACCTCCCAACATTCCACCATAACCAACCTTAGAGAAAAAAAGAAAAGCTTCCAAAACCCTAGCTAAACAACACCGAAACCAAAAAATTTCTTCTATAAACCTATGCAGAATCCTATGCTCTACAAACCCAAACCAAAATTGAGTAGTAAAGTGGACAAAATCAAGGTGTAGAGTTCCCCCTTAAATTCGGCCACACACCAAGGTAAGGAAGTTTGGAATTTCTTTATGATTTAATGGTAGTTAATAACGTAATTAAGGTGTTTAAGCATGTGTATGGACATGAATTGAATTAAAACCATCTCAAATTCTTCCTTAGGGTTTCGACCATGGTGGAATATACATGTTCGTGGTGCTTTGTCATATGAAAATGGTGTAAAATAAACGAAGAATAATAGTAAAGCATGAAATTAAGCTTAATTTATCGAGATAAGTTGTGTAACCATGCATGTGTGTTTCGGCCAAATGAAGGGGACCTAGGAATCATGCTCAATTCAATGTGTTTTAGGTTCCATGACACTGTATAAATTAATATAAGACTGCCGATGCAATCGGAATTGAAAACATAGTTGATTTAAGTATAGTTGCAGTATTAACACCGGTATGAAATAGATCGGCTTAGCAGCTGTAGTAGGCAATGTAATAGACATTAGTGAGTGTAAAATTCTTTGTAACTAAAGTGTAGTGAAATGGCAGTGTTTTCATGGTCTTTCGTAGCCTGGTAGTGATATATACTAAGTGGTGCTAACGGGTGTTTCGAGGAAAATCGAAAGGTAAGAAATAAGTGTGGAAGACGTTGGTATACTGTAAATGCATATTGATGTTGAAAATGATTTTATAGAATCATTTTGAGATGAAATGGATTGGATTTGTGAACTACTATTGGGATTATCAACTGTGTTTTCCTCCAGGGAGGCTAGGTTAAAAAGTACTGTTATACTACCGAAATTTCTAATAAATTTGTAAAATTATATTTTGGTATATTTTTGAATACTAGAAATGAAAATTGAACAAGTTTTAATTATGTCTTACTATAAGTACTTCATATGCATACTGAAATTTGTAACTCAGTTTTTGAAACCAATTTTATCAAATTTTACGTACGTGAAGGTACTTGCATGTTTTCATATCTTATTTATGAGTAAATAAAATATCTTGAGAACTGGATATTGAACTGTGAATATTTTATGAATTTTTATTATTGAACTGTTTATGTTTTTAAACTATGTATTTATGGATTGACTGAAGGTATTGATTATTGTCACTGATTTCTTTAATGATGTATATATTGTTTTGAGACTGTTATGCCCCGTAGAACCTTCGGGTACATCATGCTAACTGATTATTATTGTTCTGTTTGCTTATTAATATTGATCACATCGTCAGCTGTCCCAATTGTCACCTGATCAGTGCACACTGTAAAAACCAGTGTGACTATGACCATATGTCTCACTGTTACTATTTCTCCCTTCTTAGAATACTGTTATGGCATGATATCTATTGGGTGTTGCCTGGTCTCCTCTGTACTATTTTTAATAAATTGAATTTCATATTATTACTGAACTGAAGCATTGACAATATTGAATGCACAGTGGTTTTTAAATTGTTCACTGTACTGCCTATTGGATTTCCATACTGAATTGCTTTACTGAATTGTTTAATTGAATTGTTTTATACATTGTTTATAAACTGAAAAACTGCATGATATTATTTAAATGTTTATATTGCTTACTCACTACATCATCAATTACTTATTTTGTATCGTCGGTACTAGGAACCAGGACACATAAGGTACTTCAAAATATCCTTCCATACTCAACCTAGTTACCTAGCTGATTATAGTATCCTTCCTTAGATGTTCCTTAGTGCACCGTTAGGAATTTCATAATTTTTATGCATACAGATTTCATAGTATCAGTTCTCTCATATGAATTTCTTACTAGGGATTAAGCTCACCACCCTTTTTTTCCCTTCCTTACAGATTATTTGCAGTGATTTACCATTCCACCGAGCGGTTATGTTTTTGGTATTCCCTTAGGCGGTTGTTGCTAGTTTGTAGAGGTATACTTTTATTTTTATATTTTTAGACACTTATGTACGATACTACTTTTATATATTATATATACATGGGATGTAAATACTTTCTAACGTACTGGAATGGAACATTATTTATATAAATATTAAAGGTAGTTAAAGTTGAAGTTTTATCTTAATTTCAATAAAATTCATAACTGAGTAGTAAGAAGGCACCGTAGATAGCCCAACCAACTGAACGAATACGATATTATCGGTATTTACTATATATGACAAAACATGACAATTTATGATATCGGTGAACCTAGTAAACATGTCACTAATGATTTCATCATTTTTCATTTTGAATAGCTCATAGTCTTGAGTGAGCATGCCTACCTTAGTCTTCTTGACTTGAGTCCTTCCTTCATAAGTGATAGCTAACTTATCCCAAATTTGTTTTGCATTCTGACACAATGACACTCTATTGTATTCATTAGGCCCAAAAGCACAATAATGTGTGTGCCTGGCCTTGGCATTTAATTGTGTCATTCTAAAGTCATTAAAATTCCACTCATCCTCTTTCTTTGGAACCTCTTCCCCATCAACTTTCTTAATTGGAATTAGAGGTCCTTTAACAATTATTCTCCAAACTTCATAATCATTAGCTTGGATGAACAACATCATTCTAGTCTTCCAATAAGCATAGTTTTCACCATTACAGAGTGGCGGCCTAACCGTAGAGTGTCCCTCTCCTACTAAAGTTGTAGCTATACTGGTTTAAGCCATCTAGATCGTTTATACTTAAAGGATGCTAATCCAAATCAATCTCAAGCTCAACCTTTAATACCAATTGTTGGCTCTATCAAGAGGGGAGGTAAATCAATAGTTCTTCAAAATTTTATTCCTTGAAAGATTTTCTAGCTACTTGCGCAATTAAAGCAATAAATTCAATAAGATAAGTGCAAGAAAGTAAAAAGTGTAGGGAAAGAAGATGCAAACACAAAGACTTATAGAGGTTAGCCAATTCTTGCCTACGTCCTCTCTCCTTGAGCCTCTTATCAAGGGTGATGATTCCTTTCTTCTAGTGAATCAAAACATACACTTCCTTTTGATGGCTAAGGAAGAAACCTTTGAGTTCTTCCATGTGAGGATACCCAATCACTCACAAGATAGCCTTACAAGATCACACTCCCCTCTGGTATAAAGAATTGAGTTTAGGATAGGTTGTGTACAATATGAAATGTCTCAAAGGTAGAAATATACAATGAAGTACAAGAAAATAGAAAATGAGAAGATTTGAGCTTTGAATTCTTTCTTGGAGGTTGGAGAAGATAAATAGTGCTTCTTGTTTTTTCCAAACTCTTAAATGATGGTATTTATACTTCATCCAAGGCTAAAGATGATTGTTAGGGCATTTAATGCAAATCTTACCATTGAAACCCTTGAAAACTAGCAGTTGGAGATTGTCTGCGAAAAAAGGATCGATCCTACATAGGTAAGGGATCAATCTTGTGGCTTTAGGCTACCTTCCCAAAGTTTCTGCCAAGAAAGGATCGATCTTGTCTTCTTCGAATACATGTCTAAGGCATTTTTTTAGTTGAAAAATGATCTAATATTCAATTTAAATTAAGTCCAAATTATTCTTCAACTTCATTTAGATGTTTCTTGACTTAGTTCATGAAAACTTAATCCAAAAGATTTATCAAGTAATTTTCTTAAAATTATATTCAATAAGTTTAATGGAAAATTACTTAATTCTAATACATTAAGTTTAATAAAAATATTTATTTGAAATATGATCTTGCACTATATATTTTAAAATTCATGAAAGCTTTGTGCAAATTTACTCATAGATTGAGCATTTAATTGTCTTTAAGTTTTTGTCATTTAGATTAAGCATTTAATTGTCCTTAAGTTTTTGTTATTTCAAGATATATATTTATCAATTTAAAGCTAACATCTTCAATCAACACTTCTTGATTCCAAAAGGTGATTTCCTCACACAATTCTTTTTCTTCTTTCTTTGAAATAAGATCAGATTCAGAAATCTCTTGTGGAAGGTTGTTGATAGCATTAACAATCAAATCCACTTCCTCTTCAAGGTTTTAGAATGAAGCCTTTGACTTTGAAATGTTGTGAAACATGATTCTTCCATAAATGGATCCTTTTCTTGAGTTAAAGCTTGCTATGGCACTTAATGGGAGAAATCAAATGCATAACTTGGCTCAAAAGAAGATGATAAATGCCATTGAAAGTCATTGGAAGCCATTTCCTCTATTAAGTCATATGCTTCATCAATTGATTTATCCATTAATGTTCCACCCACTACTATATCAATGATTTTTCTTTTCGGATCAACCACACCATTGTAAAAAACTAGGACTTAAAACCACTTTGGTAACCATGGACATCTCTAGAGCAAACCAATCTTTCCCAAGCTTCAGTGAGATATTCAGAATTGTGTTTGTTGGGATTTTTTTCAAGCAAATATGTATTCCACAACGAAGGAGACCAACGTAGAATTAAATCAAACGCACAAGAAACAAGATTTAAAGTGGTTTGGCTCAAATGTCTACATCTACGAACAAGAGAGAAAAATCCACTATAAAACATATAGATTACAAAGAGTACAAAACACTCCAAAACAAACACTAAGCCAAGCCCGAAACAAACCTAGTTTCTCTACTCCATAGTGTTAACTTGGTGTTTTCTCCAACTCTTCCCTAAATCCTTATAAACCCATCTCCTACGTGGAGACCACATAGTAACTATATCTCTCTGTCAATGTCTTATTCTAAAGGTTAATAACTATTCTATATTTATAAAGCCAAGTTACTTGATCACCAAGAATTCCTTTCCACTAAGGAATCTAATCTGTTAAGAATATTTATCTCTAAACAAACTTAACCACCAAGTAATTCCCTAACCAATAGAATTTTACTAGAATCTAAATTGATACCCAATAGAATTTGAGTCAACATCTAACAGTGTTGGCTGAAGGACATAATGTCATTCCTCATCTTTGTTATCCTTGCCAGCAACATGAATTCAGCCAAGAACTTCTCCGCCAATTTATCCCACGTTGTAATAGAGTAGGAAAGAAGTGACTAGAACCAATTATTTACCCTCTCCAGGGGTGAAAATGAGAAAAATCTTAGTCGAATGGCATCACCAAAGACACCATCACATTTGCACATGTCACATAATTCCATGAATTTGATAAGATGAACATGTGGATCTCCGTTAGTCAAACCTTCAAATTGAACATAATTCAATATCATTAGGATGATTTCTGGATTAATTTCACAATTTTCAACTTCACTTTTTAGCATCCTAGTGCTTGAATGGATCCCATTAACATAAGGCACAGCATAATCTCCCAAGGTTTTAGGCTCTAGAAGATTCTCCATGGGTACCTCAAAAGAAGAAAGAAAAAATTAGTAAAAATAATAGTTGAACTAAAATTAGGTATGCTTCACAGTAATATTAGCAAATCAAATCTTTCAATTTTCGGCAATAACGTCAAAAACTTGTTATCGATTTTAAAGTGTGAGAACCCTATTTTCCCTACACTCAACACAAGTTAGAGAGCAGAGAAATTGAAAAGTGATAATTGACCGATAAGATATCTAAATAAAGGGTCAGTTCATTAAGGACTAATGAAGTACTCGGTGTGGGCCCCACCTAGACTTTCTTTATCCAGATTGAAGTGAGACCTTAGAATGATGGTATTTGAGGTGAAATATGGATATAACAAGAATCCACATCTCAAAATCACCTCATTTGGTCATATATTGAAAAGTGTTAAACAATTTCAAAAATAACGATTAAAGACATAGGTCGGAAGAATTTTTGTAAATAACGGTCAAACGAAATTGGTTTTTGACCAACTGACGGAAGTGAGATAATCCTCGTGTGAAGAAGTCCCATGCCATGCCAATAGGTAAACTGAATCACACGAAAAAGCAAAAAATTTCGCATTTTTACTGCTGGGGTATTTTGGTGATTTCACCTTCGTTACAGTCAAACCCCTATAAAAGCTTCACTAATGATTAGAATATGCTAAATACAACTATTGTATGAGTGAATTAAATATTTGGAAGCTAGACTGAATTGTTAAACAAAAATTGGAAAAGTAAGGATGTGGTTAGAATTATCGAATTTGTTTCAGGGCATTTTGGTAATTTAGCTTAAAAGATATTTTTAAAAAGATTTTTCTCTCTTTTCATCAGTCATGGCCGACTTCTTCTTCCTCCTTTCACTTTCTCACTCTAAAAAATGGGTTTAAAGAGAGAAAGCTCATGAAACCCTAATCAAATGACCCCCAAACCGAAAACGATCTTCACTAACCCTATCCAGTTTTCTGTGCTCTATCTCTTGGTACCAAAATCAAGAGTGTAAGTGGCCAAATTCAAGGAGTTTGGAATCTTACAACTTTGGGCCATGATGAAAGGTGAGAGAAAACTCACTTTCTGTTAATCCTGTCTATTATTTACAATTGTTCTGAGTTAGTATAGCCTATGTATGTGATCAAATTGAGACAAATTTGAGTGTAGGAATACTTCATGAATTCAGCCAAGAGACGAATTGTTTGATACCATGTGATTTTTCATGCATTAATGGTTTTATACTGATATACAAAATGTGTAGAAGCTAGCCATAGTGTCAGAATTGAAAAATGACTAGTTTTGGCATGTGAGCATTCATGCTTAATTCAATGATTTGATGGTTCAAGAATACTGTATAAATGATAATAAGACTATCTGTAAAGTCAAAATTGAAAAAAGATGAGTTTTGACAGTGGTTGTAGTTTTGGCATCCAGTATGAAATGGATCGGATTTGTCATTGTATTAGGAAATGTGAAAGACCTTAGAGTCTAGAATATTCTTTACAAAGGAATGTTGAAATTTAACTGTATTCTAATATCGTTTGCAGCCCGAAGTAGTGGCGTAAAGGAAACAATAAGCGAATGTGTGATCGCTTATCTACAATTGCTTACTAGAGTTGTAGTGGTAAACTATGTTGCGAAGAAAATAGGTAAGGGACATCTATATACATATATAAAAGACGTAAGGATACTGTCACTGCATTGATATGATTGATTGATTTATTTGAAAATTCTACATTATTGAACATCGAAACTGTTTTGAGATCGATTAGCTGAACTAAGTGACTTGAATTGGTTTTCTGAACTGTTGATTGAAATAGTGATTGATCAATATTGGGAAGCTGGATTTGTGATTTTTGAACTATGTTTTCGTGCAGTGAGGTTACGGCATATATAGCCATTTTGCTGCCAAAATTTTCGTAAAACGTATTTTGAACCTTATATTTACAAGAATAGATTTCTAAAACATTTTGAATGAATTTTAGAGGTTAATACTGATTTAAGTTCCATATAAGTTCGTAGTATGCATCAAATTTGTAATTTAGTTCCCAAGACTGATCTTAATGAATTTCTCTGATTTCATGACTTATACGAGTAAAGGCATCATTCTTATATGTTAAAAAATATTTTTAACTTTAAGTTCTGATATGAGAATATTTGCCGAATTTATATTCTTAAACTGCTCATATTCTGATTTTAATGGTTTTATTGTGAGAGCTCATTATTTTATACTGTAGATGTATATTTATATGAACAAATTATCAATAAAGAAATTATTGATAATATTTTGAGGAATTAAATATATAAGAATAGTGTTTCTCACATAGAAAATTTTAATCCTAGATAAAAAATATAAGTGTGGAAATATTACATAAAGGAATAGAATAAAAAAGAAGATTAAATAGCTTGGCAAAAATTTTGACTTGGAAAGTCAAGTAAGGGGACGACATGAAGAAATAAAAGGAGAATTTATTGGCTATCTAGGTGGAGTTCAGTTGGAAGATAAGCAATATCAAAACAAGAGAAAAGAAAAGACAAATAAACAATAAAGGAAGACAAAAAGGAAAGTCTCCCCACGTTTTTCTTAGGTTGACAGGAATATTGATTTTCTTGTTAATCTTCCTTGCTCCATCGAAGAACCATAAAAGCAGACAAGAAAAGGAAAGATAGAAAATTATTAGCTGCAAAATGTTGGCATGAAAAGTCAAGGTGGGGACGACATGAAGAAATGAAAGAGTAGAAGAAATGAAATGAAATTTCGGTTGAGCAAATGACTAGTAGAAAAACAAGAGAACAAGAAAGAATAAAATAAATAATAAAGGAGGACAAAAGGAAGTCTTCCCCACGTTTTTATTTGGTTGACAAAAGCACTGATTTGTGTTAGTTGCTTTGCTGCACCAAAGACCAATAAAAACAGACAAGAAAGGAAAAACAAAATGAAAGAAATAGGAAATAAAGATAGCTTTTGATGAAGCTGGCAAAAAGTCCAACAAATATATATTTTTATGCTATATAATTCTCTTCCCATCGTGAATTCATCTCCAGCCATTAGCACCATCGAAAATTGCTTTGTTTTCTTACAACCGTATAGCCTTCTATCCATAGCAAAACCATGCATAACCTTTAGTGAATAAACCAAGCTTTTGGAAGGAAAACAAACCTTGGATATTAAGCTTCCAAAACCTAAAAGAAGCTGGCATAAAAACCTTCAAAACAGGAAGAGATTTACATGCTCAGATTACTTCTTTATACAGGTAAAATTCCAGCATTAGTTTTAAGATGATTGTTCTTTAAATTGTAGCTTTAGTGAGCAAGAATGTATTGGTTATAGCCTTGCTAGAAGTAAACATATGTAGAATGAAAACCCTAGTTCAATAAGGAGGATTTAGAGTGAAAATAGGATGACGCTGATGGTGATTTGCGTGAAGATGGAATGCAAAATAGGCATGAACCAAAAACAGAAATAGAACTTTAAAAAAAAAGAAACAAAACAAACATATTTTCTAGGCTAAGTAAGAGTCACGTGAGCAAGGGAAAATAAAAGCAAAGAAAGGAAGTAATATTATGGTCAACAATTGTGGCTAATGACAGAAATAAAAGAGGCTGTTAGTACAGCCGGAAATAGAAGAAAATCGGGTAGTTAAATGTGCAGTCGAAAATGTGGAAAAAAATAATAGTGTGGCATGGCTGACTTTGTAGGTATGAACACTGAATTTTGGTGACTTAGAAGGGTACTAGGGTGACCATATATAGAGAAAAAAAAAAGGGGGGAAGCCAACGTGAAACTGCAGATCAGGAAAGAAAATAAGTATGCTATCGGTTTGGACAGCAATGGAGCAGAAAATAAATGTTAGTTGAAGGAAGTTACGTGAGCTAAAGGGGGAGAATAAGAAAAGAAAAGAGGTGATCTTAGTCAACAAAAAGGGCTGGAAGAAAGAACATCAAATTAAGCTTGTACAACCGAAAATAGAGATGGAGAATATGGATAATGGTACAGCCGAAAGAAATGAAAAATAAAAGAGAGAAGAAAAGGCTAGCCTTGGTTGACTTTGTGTATGTGAATATTAGACTTTTGGCAACCAAAAACATGCTAGACATGACCATGAAGTAGGAACTAAATGGAAGCCAACGTGAACTGCAGAAAATAGAAAAGAAAGAAGGCTCATGCATGCAGCCAACGTGAAATGGATTAAAGGAAAAGAAAGTTCACGTTTTGGGGTCAACAAATAATAGGAAAATAAAAGAAAGAAATACTTAAGTTGACCTAATTGAATTGGAAAAATTTAAGTGGCATAATAGTTGAATATATAAATATATTTTATGGAGGAATAAGTCACCTAAGTTATTCAAGGCCATTCGGCCACAATGTGAAATTTTAAGAAATTATAATATTCTAAGTAATGAGACTTTAATTAAGAATTAGACAAGGAGGGAATTTTATACCGAAAATTAATCATATCAAATTTTGATTTGGCAGTTTATAATTCGAAGAGATAAAAAGTATAAGGATACAACGTAAAGCATTGCTCTCCAGTGTACTGAGGTAAGGGATGTAATTTAAAGTTGTGATGGTGTCCCTTATTTTCATCGCAAATTTTAAAGAAATGTTTGAAGCATGAATTTTATTCCGAAATTAATTTCCATAATCTTTTGGATAATTAGCTAAATGAACCTTATAATTGCTATGCATATTTTTCCATAATGTTTTAAGTATGACATGAAATAAATATGTTTTCCGAAAAGGTATCGGAGTGGCAAACCCCAGGCTAACTTAGACCCTGGCACGCCCGGTCCTTACTATTTTATATCAATTGTATGATTTCAGATGTTATATAAGTAAGTAAGTTTTGAGACTAAGGCCTTCTTATAGTTTATATTATTGCCTGTCATGCTTGCCGCATTGTGGCATAAGTTTAGCCACGCCGTGCATGTCCTCGCCCACATCGAGTATGTTTCCTTCCTTTGTGGGTATGTTGGTCCTTCGTGGTGTATGTTCGCTGTACGACTCTGATCAGGTCTACAACCCTTACCATGGCCATAGGTATTCCGTTCCCTCTTCGGAGGAAGAAGTAAGTGTCATGACCTGCATACTGGCTATATGATTCTGCCTAGTCTCCACGAACTGTATGATATGTTTTATTTCTTTTGATATTAAAATTTTTAAAGTAAGATGCATGTTTGATCAAGTATGAATTTTGATATATATGTATTAAAGAATTCATACAATGTTTTAAAGTATGAAATGCATTATTATGACAATTGTTTTTGCATATATCGATGCTATGATTATTTTAAATGCATTTCTTACGGGACTTTCCAAAAAGCTCACCCCCTACTCTACCAGATTATTTGCAGTGATCATCTCTTTGCCTGTTGCGCATATGACGTAGGCTGAGGGATACATCTCTCTGCCGGCCATTTTTGTACTCACGTAAGGTATACTCATATTTTGATACCAGACATCCTATATGGCACAGATATTTGTATATAAATAATACTTTTGGGATGTAATCGATATCGTATGAATGTAAGCATTACCTGGAGAAATAAGTCAATATAATGTGAATGAAATATTTTATAAAAATATTGTGATGTTTTTGTGGTTGGAAAAGTATGATGAGATACTGGCAGGAATGCAACCCAAGTAAGAAACTAAGATTAAATGTATATAAAAAAAATTTAGCCCAAAACTTCCACGTTTCCGGGGTGTGACATTTATAAACTGAATGATAATCTGTTTTACTATACCAATATTGAAATGTTATTACTGATTTGTGAACTGCTTTGAGTGTCTGACTGAAGTTAATGTTTTGAATGCGTTGACTTTAACTGAACTAGAACCGTTAATGAAACGTCTATATTGACTTCTTTGAAATGATAATTGTTTTCTATCGAACGAAATGATTTTAATTCATGGATTTATAATTGTTTTAAGATGAAATTTTATAGATTGAGTGTGCACTGTGGGAGCCACCTCTAGAACCTATGGGACTAAGTGCTACACGGTGTTACTCAACTTTAGAATTTATGGGAATTATAACGAAACTTGGTTCCTAAAATATATATTTGAATTGTATTACTATATTATACTTTGAAAATAAGAAAAGTTTTTATTGTTTTCTTAGGAGTCGGGTAAATGTTTTAAGACTGTTGGCACTGATATCACGATTATTGTACTGTACTGTTGCTGTTAGACCTTAAGCAAGTCTATAGCCACCTTTTATATCACCTGCTCAATGGTACTGTGAGGTGCACTATTAGTTGTTGACCATGAACAAGTCTTTAGCAATCCTCAAGATTGTCACTGGCTCTGTGACACTGGATGTACACCATTGTGACTATGGCCATATGTCTTACTATTACTGATTACTATTACTGTTTACTCCCTTTTTGCGATACTGAATTGCACGATGATATTGGGTTATTGCCAGGTCTCTACTGAACTATGACAGCACTGTTTACTGAACTATTTATTAAACTTATTACTGAGCTATTTATTGAACTGTTTACTGAACAGATTTGCTGAAATGTTTATTGAACTGTCTACTGAATAGATTACTGATTTGTTTACTGAACTGTCACAGTACTATTTTACTGAATTGTTTACTGAATTGTACAAAACTGTTTATTGAACTGTTATTGATTTGATTTCGAACTATTAAAGTACTATTTATTGAATTGTTTATTGATCATTTATTGAACTGTTTCTAAACCATTACTAACTGTTTAATATACATTTACTAAATAGACTAGTTTACTGACTACTTACTGAACCGATCACTGAACTATTTATGGAATTGACTAAGGACTGTTTGAACTTCTTAATCCCTTATTGATTTTTCTACTGAAATGTTTACTAAACTGTTTTACTGAAACGTTTACTGGTTGTATAAACTGTTCACCGATCTGTTTATCGAACTGTTCACTGAGTGTTTTCTGAAATGTTTACTGAGTGATTTACTAAACTAGTTGCTATATAATGTTTACTGATTAATCTATGGAACTAACTACTGAATTGTTTACTGCTTGTTTAACTAAACTGATTATTGTATTGGTTACTGAAATGTTTTCTAATGTGCCTACTGAACTAACCATTTTATTGGTTACTAAACTGTTTACTGAATGATTTGCTTAATGTTTTACTAAACTATATATTGATTTATTAAACGTTTTATATAACTATAGACTAAATGAATTACTATATGTTTTATTGAATCTTTTACTAGATTATTTACCGAATGATTTACTAAAATGTTAACTAAACAAATTATTGAACTTTTTATTGAAAAAGTTACTAACCGATTTACTGAACGTTTACTAAACTAATCACAAGAATTATGCACTGTACTGTTCACTAATTTCTTACCTAATATACTTGAATATATTATAATTTTCTACTAATTTTAATTTATAAATAACTGGATAATGATCGTTTACTGTATTGTCTAAAGGATTAAAAAATTTAATATTGACTTGATAATGTATGAATTTCTTTTCTGAAATTTTTAGAAATTTTCTATAATCTGCTTTAAGGACTGAGACAAGTGAGGTGCTTTAAAGCATCCTTCCATACTTAGCTTGGATACCTAATCGATTATAGTATCCATTCCGATAGAGTGCCCCATCACTGTTTTAATACTGACTGTATTTACAAATAATATTTTCAAAACATGGATATAGGTATATAATATTAGTTCTTTTATATATATATATTTCTTATTGGGCTTCCCTAAGCTCACCCCTCTCTACCTTCTTGATTTATCCACAAGAATAGTTATTTGTTAAAAGAAGATTCTGATAAGATGCTATAGGGGTTTTGATGCCGTGCCTTGCAAGTATGGTATTCAGACATTTATTGTATAGTACTTTAGTGTGTAAAAGGATGTAAACAATCAATTGAAGAAGTTTGAATGTAAATTATAGTATTCATTATAGATTATTTATCTAGAAAAACAAATGCGTACTCTAATTATGTGTACTGGGACCAATGTAAATAATTGAATGTTGCATTAACTAAATAATTTTGGCATAAAGTCAGAGTGAGGACACTGAGCACAGCCCAACCAACTGAGTGAAAATAGAAAAAGTTAGTTCCGATTTTCAAGAATCAGGGCATGACATAAAGAGTGTACCACAAGTACATGAGTCATAACAAGTAATATAATGATGAGAAGAGTGTTGATTCTCGGAGGATTGATGTGTGAGTTGTGTTGCTAAGTACTAAATTTTGACCATCCTAATTTTAATCAAACAATTGAAACTTTTTATGTGTTTTAATTAAATTAAAAAAATAATTCTAAATTACAACTCCTAAAACTTATGCAATATAATATTTATTAAACTAAAGAACCATAAATAAAAAATTTCTAGTAGAAAATCAAGACAGTAAGGAATAAGAACTTAAACTTTTTATTGTAAAGAAATTTTGCATTATTGATTAAAGTGCTGAAAATAAACAAATCAGTTTTTAAAACTAAAATTTGCTTAAAGCTTGAAATAGAAAAAATGAAAACTAAAAACTGTTGAAAATAATCTTAACTAACTACTCTATATCCCTTAAGGGAGTGGATGCTCTTTCTCTTGTTGAAACTTGGTATTTATAGAACCAAAAGGTGCTTGATGGGATAAACTAATAGAGTTCTTGGTTACTTGGAGATAAGTTTCATAGACTTTATCTCTATAGAAAAGATCTTTTTTTCAACTCCTTATCCTTTGCTGTTGTATATGGACACACAAAGAGGTAAGTTCGATTGCTAGTGATGAGAGTGCTCCTCCTTATCTTCATCATTTTGAATGGATTAACCTTCCCAAAATTTATCTCATATGATAAATAGGAAAACGTATCATTATCCTACTATTTTTATTTTTTAACCTACACGTGAAGAAAATGCATTAATTAGTTAGGAAAATTAAGATTAATGTCCTAATTCTAAGCAAAATCTTCCAATTAATTAACATGATAATTCTATAAAATATAAAATTATCAGGCATGGATATCTTACTATTTTTAAGACTATTCACGCCTCTACAGGATTATATCAATCGATGTTGCAAAAACTCAAAGCAATTGCTCCAAGAACAATAGCCTAACTTTATCTTCATTGTACACTCTACAGTTTTGCACTAACAGTAAAGTAAAGAGATCAATGATAAAATACCTTACTCTTGTCCAAGCGTATATTTGAATATCAAAGTAATAAAAATTTGTGGTAATTTGTGGTTCTTTGTTTGAGGATTAGGACCTATTTATGGGCTTAAGATTTTGTAAGTTACTCTTAAATAATAATGATGAATTTATATTATTTTCAATAATAAACTACGAAGTAAATGGCTGACATGGATCATGTAATAGCAAATTGATGTAACTTTACTATAACATTCGAACATTCAAAGCTATAAACAAACTAGTAGGCCAATCTAAGTGTCACATGCCGATTTTCACTTAATCCTTATGGAAGCCTAAATTTATGAGCTAAATTTTTTTTTTCTTAATTCATCGTTTGTAGGTAATTGTATAGGTCACAATTCAGTTTTAAGTGATCCTTGATCACTAAGGTCCTATTTCTATCCTTTCATAGTTGAAGCATAATCATCTAGCATAATTATTATCCATCCAAATTCAAATTATCAGGTTATCATCTTTAGCCATTCTCCAACTTTAAAATCATAGGTAAACCGATTCTTGTCATTACCTTCAGTGCATCAAATTAAATTCATATATGTCATGCACTTCAGTCTTGCTTAAACACATATATTTGTAAACATATATTAGCATATCATTTTTATCTCAAACAAGCATAAATTCAGTATCAATTCAATAGCAATAAAACCTAGCCTACATCCCAGACTTGATGTATAAATATGTATATACAACCAACAGAAACAAAAACACATTGTGCCATTAACCAACTGTGTCTATATAGTCTGCTGGGAGCCATATACCTTACAATGTACATGAAGATGCACTCCGGAGGAGCTCCTCAACGAAGATAGTGTGATAGTAATCCTCAATCTGAAAGGGAGGGAAAAAAGAGGGGAGTGAGTCATAAACTCAGTAAGTAACTACAGAAGCAACTTAAAAATCATAACCTACCTCTCTCAATTTTCAAACTCATAAATCATACCCATCCGATAAATCAAATCCAGTATGCTGTAGTACAAAACATGTTCTCAAATCATAAGGCAAAAACCAATCATCAATCGTCAAAACATCATCATAAATCATACTGTCCAATCGATAAAATAGATAGTAGTACCAAGAGATAAGGCATAGCATCATCAAGATACTTAGAGCTAACACAATAACAATCTACGATAGCTAACCGTAGCAATCTCCCAAATAGGGACGCTGCCTATGCATAGACCAATCAACCCCGATTCATTGATCAGATGACACCGGGACTTGTTTAAACGTAATATACGAGACAAGCCGATCGTTCTCGAGAGCTAGTCATCGAGACACAGTGCTCTAAGTCAATTAAGAACACCTACACAATTCTCAAGGTACAATGCCCTAAGGTCTCACTACCTCAGGTTTAAAATAGTATCCGATATCAATCTTATCAAATCAACTTTCCAAGACTTCGTATCAAAATCATAGTGCATAAATATGCAGCTAACAATCATGGGCTCGCTAAGCTTTTAAAGCACTTTAAGTTATAAAACAAAATCAGAAAACCGTATCAAACCAAAAGCTTAGTTCAATTTGGAAACTCAAAAGTGTCATCATATTAAAGCAATAATACATAAAATCAAATAAAGATTTGGCGAGCCAGCAGCATGCTTATAAAACATTTTCAGAAAGCTAAACCAATCAGTCAAGGATAGGCCCAATATGCTACATTTTCAATATGCGTCAAAATCGATTTCATATGCAGCATTTCATTCCGTTTCCATACCAAACCAGAATTTAAAACATCATATGATGATTTGGATGCAAGGTAGTTGCTTAGGGTTACTTACAATACTTCCTTAGCTTACAAATTCAATCCTCACTGGCCTATCAAGTTCCACACGAGCTATGTGAACTCTTAGTCAACTTCAATCCTTAGCATTACCCTCTACACAACACATGGCGGATCGGGTTACTCATTACCCCCAATGACATGCTAGGATTAAGAGTTATACAATTCAATAAGAAATGACACCAAGGAGTAATTCTGAATTATTCAAATCAAGTAATTTTTGCATTTTAGGATTTCTGACCTTAGTGCACAGACTGTCTCATATTTCAACATAGGGATTTCCAATTTGTACAAACCTAAAACCATATCAATCCTGACTTATTTGCCTTTCTGGAAATGTAAAGTTTGCAATCAAAGTCAATCTGGACTATTTTCTAGGCATTTTTGAAGTTGACACTAGGCTGTTCATCCCCTGCAGTGAGTATCCTGCATTCATATATACATATCTTAAGCTACATAATTCTAAATCCAAAAATTCCAGAACTTGATAAAAGATAACTCATTTCCCTATCCAGAAATGTAAGGTTCATAAATTAATTCTTTCTAGATCAACATCAGCAAATTTCCAAAGTTGCACCATGTTCTAGTAGTTTTCAGGCACAGTGTTACAGTGACCTACTTGCACAAAATACTTCATATTTAATTATTGGCATATCCAATTGGTGCAAACCAAAAACCATACTAATCTTAACTCAATTACCTTTCTGGAAATGTAAGGTTTACAACCTAATTCAATTTAGGCTATTTTCTACAATTTTTCAAAGTCAGAACCATGATTCACGTTTCTGGACAGAGTATCCTGCACTCATTTGTACATATCTCAAGTTATAGAACTCCAAATCCAGAAATTCCAAAAATGGCTTACTCCTAACTCATAAGGCTATCTATTATAAAATTTTAGAACTTAACTCAATCCACAACTTTCCAACTGAATAGTTTAGTTTCTACTCAAAATAGAGCATTAACTTAGATTTTCAGCATCAAGCCTAAAGTCATTTAAATCATTCATCTATGGCATAGCCATTTAATTCAATCACCATAATTTCATTTTCATGCTTAACAAACAAATTTTATAAAGTTAGAACCTTATGATAAGTCTCTAAAATATACATTTTTTTAGAGTATTTTATTGCATCAATTTTGATTAAATTTTGGAATTTTAATATAATTTCTTCTCAATTTAATTAAATTGTTTTCATGTGTAGGAAATTCAAGAACAATGAGGAAATTGAGAAAATGGCAAGAAAATCAAAGAAAAATGGTTGGATTTGGTGTTTAAACCTTAAACTTAAACCTTTATCAAAACCCCTAAAACCTTTAACCCATACTCTATCATATCCCACTTAAATCCTATTTTATTAACACATAAAACCCAAATACACCAAACCCACCTTAAATCCCAAAAAATTTCATAAGCCAAAATTAAACACTCCAAATTCAATCACAAGTATGGGTCATTCTTTTAATTTGTTGGATATGTATAAAAAGATGTCAAAAAAAAAAAAAAGAGGTCCAGCCCAAGAGAAATGTGAGCCAAAGAATTGAAGCAACCCTAACCTATACAAAAGGAGAGCAGTCGTATGAAGAAAGTGTGGAGGAAGAGGCTTGTGACAGGAGCTTCGTCTCTAATATTTTCCCTATTTTTTGAACGGTTGCTGTAATTTTTTTTTCAATGTTTTCTTAGCTTAGGCAGTAGGTTTTATAGCCTTAAACTAGCTTGGAGAAGGGAGGAGGTTGGTGACAGTGGCCATCTCCCATGACTTGTGCACTTTTTATTTTTAGTTTAGTGTTTTGTAGTTACAGTTATTGTTTTAAGTTTAAATCTTGTGTCAAGCACTTCCTTTCAATTTCCTTTTAGACGGATTTATAGATAGCTTACATTGGTTTAGCAAGCTTTTCAATTATTTTTTGTTTGACAAAATGAGTTTACCGAAAGTTTAATCTTGTTGAGTTTCATTTCTGTTTCTAAATTTCTTAACGTTCCATGATTTCTTTCACTGTTTTTAATCACTCTTAAGCACCTTGTTTCGCTTAGATTTAAAGTAATTAATTTAGGTTAGAGTTTATAAAACGTTATTGGTTTCTACAATATTGTTCTCCACCGTTTCTGCTCTTTAGCTTCTCCCCTGTTTTCTTTTGTTCTTTTTTTTTGTTACGTTTCTGCTCTGTTTTAAATTTTATTTCTGCACATTACTTTTTTGTTTGCAATGGTCTGCTTTGGCTATTCTTGGGTCTTGGATTGAGTGGACTGGTGCGACGGTAGGAGCTGTGCGTGATTGTTAATTGCTGCAACAAGATGAGCAAGAAGCTGCTGTGCGTGTCGCGCATGGGCGGAGATGCACTTTTGCTGAAGCGGTGCAGGGCTGGTGCACGGGTCTGCTGCATTTCTGGGTTGGCGTCGCTAGCAGCGGACGCATGGCAAGTGGAAACGTGGGCTGTTGATGGTCTTTGGTTGTCTGATTGGCTTTAGTTTAAATTATAAGTTTTATTATTAAGTAGTTAGATACATTAAATTGCTAGTTTATATTATATTAATTTGTATAGTTAGAAATTTAGTTTATTAGCTTATTAGTTTTAGTTTAATGGTTTATTTTATTTTAATTAATCTGGATATTTATTTACAACATTTTAAATTTTGCATTTGGGTTAATGTATCAATTAGCCCCCGAACTTTATCACTTTTATCACTTTAGTACTTATTGAATTTTTATTATTACTTTGGTACTTCAACTTTTTTCCGTCAGACACTTAACCTCAAATCCTAATGCCGTTTGAAAAATGCTGATGTGGTTTAGAATGTCCAATAATAATTTGACATGTGACAATAAATGCCACGTCATTTTAAATTACCATCTATTTTTTAGTTATTAGTTTTCTGATTCAGCCTTTTTTTTTTTACCTCTACTATTTGTCTTTCATCATTCTTCTCTGGTTCTTTTTCCCACTACTTTGCCAGGAATCTCCTTCTTTTTAAGCCACATTTTTTTCGAAGCATTGGGTCAAGGATAGATTGAAGCAGCAAGTAGACGGGTCTTCTCTTCTCAAGGATGTCATGCTTGGCGGCAGATCTTAAGGATAGATTCATATATTGATTGGTTTAATGTTCTAAGCTTACAAAATGTTTAATTTATTATTTTATTAAAATTTTTTCCATACGTTCTTGATTTTTCAAAAAAAAAACCCAAAACCCATGTTACCTTTTCATTTCAATTTCAAAGTTTTGAGCTTTGGTCAGTGCCTTTAGATGTATAGATCTGAAATGAAAATGGAATCACCAGGCAAACATCAGCAATTGTCCAAGAAAAAAGAGGAAAAGAAGGAAAATTCCCAGGCAAAAGAAACGAGGGTATTCAACGAAATTGGAAGGTAAAAATGGGGCAAAGGTTTAGGGTGTTTTTAGAGAATTCCTAGCCTTTAGAAAGCGAGAAAGAGATCCTCTGCCGCTACCACCATCAGGCTCCGCCCTCAACTGCCGATTTCAAGATCCGTTGCCTGTGGTTTCTCACCACCGCCCAGATATAATTCCACCTCTTTTTTTTTTTTTTGCTGATTCAAGAACCTTAAGACATTTTTGATGAATGGTTTTCTCAATTTAGGCGATGGGTTAGATGTTTGATTGGTTTGTGCTTGTTAAATATTTTGATTTTGTTTGTGAGTATGAATTTAGGATGAGTCGAGGGGATGAGGTTTTTTACTGATTTCAATTTTGAGTTTCTTGTATTTGGCTTTGAATCTGTTTGCTGGTCTTGTGGATGAATGTGGGTGTGTTATTTTTGTTGGGTTTGGAGAATTGTATAGAGACAGGAGAGAAAAAACCAAGAAATCAGAAGGATTTTTTTTATATTTAGTATTTAGTTTTTGAAATTAGAAATATATATTTAGTTAAATATAACATGGCATATTTAATGAGAGCTGAGGTGAATTTATGGTCCAAATGGCAGAATTTGATTGGTTTGAAATGCCACATCATCATTTTCTCAAACGGCGTTAGGATTTGGAGTTAAGTGTCTGACGGAAGAAAAGTTGAAGTACCAAAGTGATAACAAAAATTTATTAAGTACCAAAGTGATAAAAGTGATATAGTTCGGGGGCTAATTGATACATTAACCCTTTGCATTTTAAGTTTAGATTAAATTCATTAGTTTCAATTATTATTTTAGGAGTTAATTAAATTTCAGTTTTTTTTATTAAGCTTTTAGTACTTTATTTTAGTTTATTTTGTTAAGATTTTACTTTATTTTATTTTATTATTTTCATTATCTTTTTTTTAGTTTATTTTTATTTTATTTTCATGCATATTTAGTTATGTTTTATTCAAGGCATTTTAATAGATAGTTTTTAAAAAAAATTACATATTACTTGAATAAATCTAGGTGTGACCAATTTTAGTACTTAGCTAAATAACCTATACAATCCTCGTGGGAACGATACTCTACTCACTCTTTATTATTGTCGCGACCCATGCACTTGCGGTATAGCTATTAGAGCGCTACACCTTACCCCTTAAATTGAGCAAAACCAAGAATTTTATTGAAACAGCCCAGACCACTTCCTCACAGCTTTCTTCACTGTTATGCCTAGACACATAAATGCCAATCTTGTGATTACATTTTGTTTTCATAATTTAATTTCAGCAAAATATAATGAATCACTTTAATTTATTACCTTTGCTGTCTTGGCCGAAAAGTCCCAAAAATCAGCTTGCTTCAGTTTGGGTTTTAATCCTTCAATTCATTCAACTACCAATCATGAACAACCCTTCTCATTTCTTCCACTCTAACTTCTGATTCCTTATTCTGGTTGAACCGAGGCTCCACTGGACTTATGGCTTGCAATTTTCCCTTGGCCAACTTAAAACCAACATGCAATGTCCTCCTTTGTTTCTTTTCTGCCTCCTTAACAATGGAATTCCCTCAATTAGTTTTGCCTTTGGGTGAAATGGCATGAATGTTCAAAGAGGGTTTGGCTCACTTAAGCTCTTCTATGGCCGACTATGAGAGAGAGAGAAAGAGGTTCTCTTAGCTTTGGCTGCCGATATTTCCTAAGGAAATTTGCTCTTCTTTTTGTCTCGGTTTGGGTGAGGGATAGAAAGGAAACGAAGTTTTATTTTAGGGTATTTCAATCATGAAATCTAGGAGTGTTTTGACACTATTCCATGGAAATGATTACGTTTCAAACATAATTCCTACCGTGCACTTCATGGTCCCTTACTTTCTCTTAATTCTTATCAATAATTTATACCTTTTATTTCCTGATTTTCCATTATATTTAATATTCTAAGAATCTGACACTTATATTCCAGCCTATTATTCAGTCTTTCCAAGTCTCATTACTCCCATTTTATATTTCAAGCCTTACTCAAAATTTCTCAATTTCCATATAGGTAGTTTAATTTAATTAAATTTTGGACCCCTATAAACATTATTTCCATTCCATTTAGGCCCTTTCCAAAACACTTTTAATCATGCTATGTCACGACCCAAAGGCCATGACGTACACTTAACACTCTTACTTAATTTACTATTTCCTATTATTTACGAACTAAATTTTTCTTTCACTTTAAAGTTTGCATTCGGTGTCAGTGTCTCGCTAAACTGAATTCACGTTCTTAACTTGATTTGTATTCATTATTTAATTTGTCATTTCTTAAAATCATTCGACTTAATATTCTCGTTCAATATTAAACTATTAAAAGAAAAACGTCGAAAACTCCCCCTTATATAAAATCGACTTTCCCCAACTTAATAACCTGCAATAAAATCAATTATTTCCAGCCACATATTTTAATCCAAAATTCTCAGTTCATTTTACTATATACTACACATTCTTCCAAAATCAACAAATATATATAAGAGGCAGTTTATAGCTCATAATTATCACAATTCACTTCTCGGATCGTACTTAATAATCATATAAATCTATAACAATCTAGGACGATCCTAAGTTACATCCCAAAAAAAATTCCATAAGCATGTACTGTGCAAATTTAAAATGTCATACATGGATAACAAAATAATCGTTGTTATACCTCAAGTGCAACAAAAACAGCACTTGGAGGATTCAGACCGATATAGCTACTCAAGATAATCCCCAAGGCCTCACACCCAACTCCAAGTGGGAGCCTAACTTGTATGATCTGTGATGTTATTAATAAGGGGTGAGCAAAACCACGGCTCAGTAAGTAGCTTAAGTAAATGCATGTTAGACTCATGTCGTTCTACATGCACGTGTAGAAAACAATGCTGGAGTAATAAGCAAACTCGGTATTTAAGAATCTTCATAAACCAAACACTTCTTTGTGCACTTCAGTTATAGAACGCTTTCAATATGCACTTAATTAAAACAAAACTTACTATGCAGCTCATTTAAATAAATTTGCTATGCATTCGGTTGAACTCAGTATGCTATGTATTTCAAATAAACGATTAATATAATTCGATAAGTCAATCGGTGATTACTTTGATAAACAATCAATAAACATTCGATAAACGATCAATATGCATTGCAATCATTTCGATCAATATGGATTTCAAGAATCTATGAGTTATAAATCAAGAAAATCGATAACGATTAGCCATATTGCCTCGGTTCACTAAAAGTGGTACTAATAATGAAACAATAGTAAGTAGAGTTTTGGCAATGGTCCTCAATCAATCAATCGGTCGATATCCATCCTAGCTAGCGATGGAGTGGTGTCGCATGCAACACTAAATCTATGGCCATAGAACGATATCCAATCTCGCTGATCAGTCGAGAGCTGGAACTTGCCTGCTGGTTTTCCAGACAAGTAACAATCTACCTAGAGCACTAGGCTCGATAGGTAAAATACGATAGTCTAGAGCACAAAGCTCGATAGACGGGCAATAAGGCCTAGAGCTTGGCTCGATAGGCTATAAATGACCCAAAGGTCGTAGGATATGCCTGCACTCAAAAACAGTTTGAAATCAATTTCCTCGTGTAGCACTTGGCTTCCACAGATTCCAAATCAGTATTAAATCAGTTTTGAGTTCGAAATATAAAGAACTTTCAATTTATTTCAATTGCCGGTTCAAACCAAGACTTTGCAAATATAAAATATGATGCGAGTCATTAAAACATAAACATTAAGTAATTAAACTCAAAACATGCTATACGCAAATGCATATATGCATTGGTTCATTTCACTTAACATGCGCGCTTGGCTGGCCACAACACGCAAAGCAGAAAATAAGTTTCAATCCAGCCCAAGTATAAACGAATTTATAAAGTTTAAATCATTCCTACGAGATGGTGCTAACAAACTTTACTTAACCCACTTACCTAATGCCCTTAGCCAATATCTTCTTCGAGCCTCCGATAAAAATCTACTCCTCCACTCCAGTCAAAGTCACTACAAATATGCCAATACCATCTCAATCATATACTCATTTTATGCCTAATACTATTTCCAAACATGCAATTGAAACCACACACAATTGTTCAAGGTCGCTATTATGCCCAAAATTAACTTCGCATTATAATTCTAAGGTGTGTGTGTGTGTGTGTGTATATATATATATATATATCTTTATCTCTAGAGATATGTATATACATAATTCTTGAACCGATGTTTAGTCCTTGCAAAAATTTCCTTAACTGATTTCATATCGATCATTTCGCTCAATATATATGTTTTCATTTAAATTCTTACACCAAAGTTTCATTCCTCAAATTCCTATTTAACAGCACGTGGATATCGGTAAATATACAATTTATTCATATTGCATCAAAGTGCAACCATTTTAATTAAAACCTACGCCGTTCTTCCTCTTGAAGCTCATAATATTGATATATATATATTTATACATATATGTATATAAATATATATATATATACATGCAAAATATATGATTGTACTTTATTTCTTTACCATCATGTCCATGGATTATATATATAAATATATATAGTTCCTTCTTATCCATGCTTATGTATCTAAATTCATGTAGATATTATCCAACCATCTTATATGCAATTGTATAATTAAAATCATTAAATCTCTTCCTTCCTCTCTTCTTAGTTCAACAAGCTCTCATTGTTTTAATTTCGACATAGCCAAAGTCATCTCTAAACCAAAAATCAAGCTCCAATATCGCTCCGTTTCACTACAACAAAAATTCGTTTTCCGTCTTAATAACTTGTCTTGTTAAACTAAATGACGTATTAAGTATATACCTTAAACCACAATTATTTAAGTCATCTCTATGCTAAGAATTTATTTTTTTTTTATTATTTTTTTTTGCCTACAATCTCTTTGTGTGTGTGTATTTATGTGTATACGTATACACACATGTCAACTTTGACCAAATGTATAATTCCTTTTTCTTCCTTAAACAAAATTCTAAACTGTTAATCAATATAAATCTAAAGTATTTCATCATCAATATTCATGATTCCTCATCAATCAAAAAATGCTTATATACAAATTAAATTAACCAACAAAGAGTCTTACCTTTTCGGTTTAAGCTCCTTGTGCTTCCCTTCTTTTCTTTTATTTTATATTTTTTTCCAGCCCTATTCCACCTTGGTTATAGCCACCTTGAACCTCTATTAAGTGCCGAACAGCTCTTACTTTTAGCTTACAAGGTCAGCTTAATAACCACCCAAACCAGCACTTGATAACCTGAATTAATCCTAAGCTCATGCCACTTCCAGCCCTAAACCGAACCACAAACACTTTCTTTCCCTTCTTAGCTTTAAACACTGCCAAGGAGATTGCCTAAACCAACCGAAAATGACCTTGATCCAGCCTTGTTCTGTTTCCAGCAATGTAGTCCCTCGTCGCCACTAGTTTCTTCTCCCTCGATTTTCAATTTCCTTTCTTCCTTCCACTACAGTTTGCTACTTCACTAATCCCTCTCCTTAATTGTTCTCTCTCTCGTCTCCTTGTGGCTGCAAAATTTCTTCTTTTTTATTTTTATTTTTTTTATATAGTCATTAGCAGCAGACGTGATGCTGCAGGTGAGTAGGTAAAATACCCACTCACCGACCCACTCACCGACACAACCATAAGTGACAAGCTTCCCAAGGAAGCTTGTCACTTAATTTAATTTATAATATTATATATATATATATATTATAATATATAATATGTGTGAGTGGGTGGGTTTTCACCCACTCACATTTTAGCCGACGTGATTGGCTTCCTCACGTCATTTAAATAAATTTTTTTTATATGCTTATTATATATTTTTTTTTATTATAAGATATATATTTATAGACACACTATGATATATATTATATATATTATTTCTTTTATATATTTCTTTAAAAATTCTTGTATATTTAATACAATTAAATTTTTTAGAGTTTTAATCCGTCAATTAAATAAATTAATCTCATCCAATCTATTAAGATGTTTTAGTCCACTATTTTAAATCCTTAGTTTCCTTATTCTCCATATTTCTCATAAACTTGAAAATTGAAATCTTTTCTATTGTTCGTATATGATTCATCACTTGATAATGATTAGATTCCAATTACTTCTTCAACAATTAATTTACTTCAATCATACATCAATTTACAAGTCTGAAATCAAGAATAGACAATCTTCACATAGTACTTAAGATAACAAATTTCAGGATACATCTCAATACTTTGTGATTTAATTCCTTCATTTATTTACAAACTCAGTATGGAAAATTCGCAGTCTTCACATGCTAGGCCCCCAAATTAAATTAACTTTTCTAATTTAATGAACTCATTTGATCAACCTTCAAATTACTTGGTTTCGAGCCTAACTTCCAACAATTAACTGTATTGATCCACAATGATTCTAAGGGCATGCCATACATGATCGGAAAGGTCTCCAAATTAGGTTTTCAACGAAATTTGAATCACTTAAATAGGAGTTCTCTACAAAAAGTTATGCCCGCTTCATTATCGATTGCTCACAGTCAAAATTTCTTAACTATGACGTGAATATAAAAATTCATTTCCATTGATCCACATTGAATTAGATAGCAAGATATGGTTGGAAAGCTTATCAAGTTAGCTTTTCAGCAAAATTAGAATCGCCTTAATCGGAGTTTTCTACTAAGAGATATGCTCGATTCTTTATAGAAGTGTCGACTGATAGGTTTCACTACACATTGTTCAATTTCAGAATTTTTCTGGTATTAATCCGTAGGGAATTTAATTACAAGCTTTTTATGGCTAAAAGACCTTTAAGTTAGCTTTCATAAGAATTTTACGGTTTATCATTTCGATACTCCGATCAAGAGATATGATCAAAATAAGGCAGATTGGTCATGAGCCAAAGGCTAAAATTTTTGGTTTATTGTCAAATTCTCGGATTAAGCCCAAATCATAACCATATGAAACAAATTGTCTTACCCGAAACCATTTATAATGAATTTAAGGTACTTACATGGTTTTTGGATGAGTGTGCTGTCTTGTGAGACCCGCCAACTTGTTCGTATGGAAGCTTGCATTCTTACGCCAAAATCCGAAAGTATCTCAATGTGGCCACTAAACACCTCTAAGGCTCATTTAACACTATTTAACATGTAGAAGAAATTGTGGTTGTTACACTAAGGGTCAAGTCGCTCGTTGAAATCCGAAAGTTAGCCTGAGTTTTTGGAGGGCTTAGACAAATATATCGGATGCAATTAACGGGCTTAGACAAAATTTTTAAGTCCGATCAAAAATCAAGCCGAGTCCTAGCTGGACCCTGCGAAACTTAGGCTGGTTTGAACATAAATAAAATTAAAAGTTTTTTAATATATTTAGTAAGTAAAAATAATTATATGTATATAAAACATTGTTGAATAGTAAACATGCTTTTATATATTTAATATGAAAATTGAATATAAATTTTGACAAATTAAATTAAATTTTAAAGAGAATAAAATAATGATTAATTAAAATTATATTCGGATCAGGTTGAGCTGAGTTTAGGCTCTCATGTTAAAAATAAAAAAGAGAAATTTGCAAGACAGGTAGAGCTCGGGCTTGTATGTAAGCCATTATTATATGACTTAAGTCTGGTTCGGTCCGTGGACACCTCTACGAACCAACGAACAATGTTAAGAACAATGTCAACTGATTTGCATTTACACCAAAACTTTAAGCTAGGTAACTTCTTCTTCTTTTTTGAGAAATTAAGCTAGGTAACTTATATATAAATAACGTTTATAGTTTTAAATATATATATAATATTATTACTTTTAAACATTATATTTGTTTTATTATTAGAATTACAATTACAATGATTGTTGTTATGATACGGTATTAGATGATCATATATATTGAATGATCATTGAGATTTTGTTTTTAAGGACTACGTAGTTTTCAATATGTTGCCACATAAAAAATAAACTTAATCAACTTATAGTCTTGTTTTCTAAAATCAAATTAAAAAAAAAAAAAAACAACCACAACTAATATTATCCATGTGGGAGAATATTAAAATTTTGCATCTAAAGCGAACTGTTATTAATTGATAATTTTAAGATTTAATAAAACAGACTAATAATTTAGTCTTGGTATGAAACATGCAAAATGAGCCCTATTTAAATAATTATGATCATACATGGTATAGGTTTTGCACATCTTACTAGATCACTATAGTGTGGTGGCTTTGATGGGGGACTATAAGGGTTTTAGCAAAGGTGTATGCCCTTCTTCACTTTTCATTTTTGGTATCTACAAATCTACCAATTGAAAGCTACCTTAGGGAAAAAAAAAAAAAGAAAGAAAGAAAGACTAGTTTGTGGGGATTTTTGAATATGCTTCAATAATATTTGCCAAAAAATACACATATTTAATTGTTAAATATTTTGTATTTTGATTATCACATATGGCACGAATTAATTCTAATAGTGTTGAGTATAAATCCCATTTACACAAATTAGTGATTTGAATTTTTCAAAAAATTTATCAAAAATGTGTGTGAAAAAGATGTGAAGCATGAATTTTATTGATGTTAAAAAGCGTATACATGTTTTGCCATAGTCATAGCCAGCCAGCTTGAATGTCTCATTGCTTGTTGGCCGCCCAAAGGGGTATATGGGCATTGGACAATGACAACAACATGGAGTTAATTATAGAAGGCTGATATTTGGACCGACATTTCACATTTGTTGAGGTAACCGTCCCAATTTGCTTCTCTTTAAAGGCCGGCAAATTGCTGTAAATTTTTTATGCAATATTTCTTTTTCTTTTTTTTTTATTTCATATTATTAATTGCAAACAACAAAATTCAATGCTTGTTTTCATCCCCACCCATGTCCCTTTCATTCATCCTCTTCCTAATTTCAATTTTAATTTCTTGATTTATAGTTTATTCTTCTTTAAAAAAAAAATTTTAAGACAAAAGAAATCTTTTTGCTACCCTTACGAACAATGAACTTCAAATAAAAATTTCCAATTGAGATTATAGCTGGCATTTCGTTACCCAAATTAATTAACACCATTGATGGTTGGAGATACTCATACGCAACTAATTAGCATGAATCAATCTTGCATTTTTCCCCATACCAATAGTCAACATTGTCATTTTTCTTGCTATAATTAGTGATGAAAAGTAGCATGTATCACAACAATCACCACTACCCCGTACCAAAATTTCCTTCAAACTACTGGTTGGTGATGTGACCATCACTTTTCTTTACCTCGTACACAATGAATATTGAAAGACTGAATCATAAATTTCCTTCATCAAATTCCCTAGCTTTTGCTACCAAAAACTATTCCAACTAAATGTGTTCCCTACTCATCCATATCATAAATACCGATTTAAGACTAATCTATGTAATTTTTGCATTTTCTTTTTCAAAACTAAACTCAATTTGATTTTATTATTAGGCAAAAGCATTATAAACAAATAAGAATGTGGATTATAATAATAGATCACAAACCATTGTGACAAACTTGTCATTATTCTCCAACAATTGTTTATTATACAATGAAATTCTAACCCCTTCATTTCCAAACACATGTAATTAAAAAATTGGAAGCACCATATATAAATATTTTGCATTAATAGACTAACTAGGCTTTAGGTCACTACTCTCTGCTCATTCCCATTTCCTCCTTATCTCCTAATCCCTCCAACAAGTAATGGAAGACATCAATGGTTGCTTGTCCTTCCCCCTTTATGAAAACTTCAACCATGATTTCGCCATTAGAAGGTTTTGCCCGGCAAGAGTTGAGCTAGAACAAGGAGAGTTGGAGGAGGCAATGAATTATGAGATCGAATCATTTTCTCCTGATGATGAAACTAGCACTCCACACTTAGCTGCTTCAGAGGTTGATGACTTCGTTGACAGTTTCATTAACATGGATGATGATGAAGATGATCATAACTCCAAGAAGCACCAAAATTTCAATCATTTCCAAGAGGAAATCGAGGCATTTTCGAAGGTAAATGGTGAATTTGGAGATGCTTCAATCATGATCGAAGAAGATGATCAATTGGAGATGAGTGGCTCATGTGAAGATTTTGGAGTGCATGAAATGGTGCCTAGTGTAGAGGAGGCAAGCCATGGCGTAGACCAGGGGCTTCACTTGGTGCATTTGTTGCTGGCATGCGCTGAGGCGGTTGGGTGCCGTGACATACAGCTTGCAACCTCTGTGCTTAACCAAATTTGGGCTTCGGCTACCCCTTGGGGCGATTCACTGCAAAGGGTTTCCTATTGCTTTGCAACAGGATTGAAGTCTAGGCTATCGCTTCTTCAAAATGTCAGTGGAAATGGCACTATCGGAAATTGTGCAGCTTTTGATGTGCCATTGATAGCTAGGGAGGAGAAAATGGAGGCTTTCCAACTACTTTACCAAACAACTCCTTACATTGCCTTTGGTTTCATGGCTGCAAATGATGCCATATGTAAAGCAGCACAAGGGAAGGATTCCTTGCACATCATTGATCTAGGAATGAAGCATACCCTTCAATGGCCTTCCCTGATAAGAACTCTTGCATCAAGGCCTGAAGGTCCCCCAACTCTCCGAATCACAGCATTAACCAGTGATCAAGATCTAGCAGAGCTCGAAGCTGGCATGAAGCCCCTTGTCCAGGATGCTAGCTCTCTTGGTATAGCACTGGAGTTCCACATGATACCAGAGCCAGTTACACCATCTCTTTTGACCAGAGAGAATCTCAACTTAAGAGAAGGGGAAGCATTGTTCATCAACAGTGTCATGCACTTGCACAAATATGTGAAAGAGAGTAGAGGATCTCTCAAAGCAATCCTCCAAGCAATCAAGAAACTAGGTCCAACATTGCTTACAATGGTGGAACAAGATGCAAACCACAATGGACCATTCTTTCTTGGGAGGTTCCTTGAATCCCTTCACTACTATTCAGCCATTTTTGATTCCCTTGAGGCCAGTCTACCCAGACACAGTCCTCAAAGGATGAAGATAGAGAGGCTTCACTTTGCGGAAGAAATTCGGAACATTGTAGCTTATGAAGGCTCAGATAGAATTGAAAGGCATGAAAGAGCAGATCAATGGCGAAGACAACTAGGCCGAGCTGGGTTCCAAGTAATGGGGTTGAAGTCTTTGAGTCAAGCAAGGATGATGCTTTCTGTCTACGGCTGTGATGGTTACACTCTTGCCAGCGAGAAGGGCTGCCTACTACTTGGGTGGAAAGGGAGGCCTATAATGCTGGCATCTGCTTGGCAATTGCATAATGCTTCATCCTCCGAGCTAAGCTAGTATCTTGGACCTAATCGTCTCATGGCATTACATTATTGGTTTGGCAGTTGACATTTATTAAATTTGTGTTAGAAAATAAAATATATTATGTTCTTAGGGACAATCACAATCACAATCACAATATGCGCCCAATGGCACCACCAATTTCATTGTCTAAGAAATTTGCCTTCCAGGATTTCCAGATTGATTACCCGTCTTTTAAAGCTCCTTGGCTGGCTATTGCAAATTCTTACATGCACTTAATTTGTACCATCTAAATGTCAAACAATCTTTCTGACAGAATTACATTACATTCTTTCAAGGTTAGTACTTTCTTGCCCAATAGCACTGGAAAAAATTACTTCCCTTCCCAATTCCAATAAATCAACCGAGAAAAGGATAAGTAAAACAAAATATCAGCTTCCCAAGATTTGGCTAGTAAGCTAGAACAGGTTCATCCAGCTAGGGAAAAATGGATAAATGAAAATTTTTCAAGTCTGTCAAATCATATATCAACTTTCTGCAGGTCATCAGCCGGCGAACAATAGAAGGTAAATTTTCAAGTTTCCAACACCCCGATGCTTAGAAACTTGCAAAATAAGCCTGGGAAGCTCCAGTTAACCTTCTAGAATCAACAGAAGCTTTCACGTCTCATACACTTGTAGAGAAGCCAAACTTGGTCTCAACATGATATCAGAATCAATAAAAATGGTTGCAGTTGTAAAAAAGATGTTGCACAGCCAGTGTGAACACAGAGCAAAAGGCAAAAGATAAGTTCTTAAAGTACAACATGACACTAATTAACAATTTTTGTTCAATGGTATGGGGAAAAAGTTCTTATGAGATTCTTTTAGGAGAAGCCTTCCATTTCAAAAACAATTAGGAAGCCAATTCTCCTTTCAAGTGATTATAATGGATACTACTCAATGTGTGAACAATTGAATGAATTATCCTATCATAAAAGATATCATGGAATTGATGGAAACGACTATTCCTTTCAGAAATCATCATTATTTTAATGCCTTGTGACCATGCACCTTGCTTTGGCTAGCAGCTGCTGACATTGTTCGCAATTGACTGGCAATTTCTGTGAACGATGGCCTGGCTGCAGGATTAGGGGCCCAACACTGTTCCATTAATTTTCTCCATTCAGGATCACAAAAGCTTGGAATTGTCGGTCTCAGTGTGTTACTTACAATCCCTCCTATACAACAACAAATATATTTAAATTAATCTACAGCTTTCAGATCATGAAGAGAAATGGAATAACTCAAACCTAGGAAGATAAAAGTATACATGACAAGCAGGGAACACAAAAAATTACAAAAGCAGGAAATTGCATCTAATCATCTTAGAGCCAAACCTATGTACAAATAGAAATTGATGGAGGTTAGATCTATCCAAGAACCATATATGGCCCTTGTTTTCAACCATCTATCCAAGAACCAGATATGCCCCTTGTTTTCAATCTTCTGCCAAGCAAATGGGTTATTAAAATATTTTCACAACTTCCATCAAATCTTAGGATATCAGCAAAACCATATGAGGTTGATTTTGGGGCTCCAAACAAGCATATAAAAAAAGAATGGCTGAACTTTGAATGTCAAAAGCAGATGACTTCAAATATAATATAAAATAACAAAAGAATGCATATGTGAGAAAAAGGATACAGCAGCGATCTACAAAAAGATTAACAAATAAATATTTAAGAAAGATTCAACCTTTAGCAATGTGAAATTGCAGATGCACCAGCCCCAGCCAACAGAAGGAACCGAAAGAATATTACTAAAATCTAAAGACAAGGATGGTTACCAAGTACTTGAACAAAGAAGTACTGATCAGGGGCTAGTTACATGAAGACGTGCACATGTATGCCTTCCACAATCAAACAATTTTACATGCTAGTTTTCCCTAAATTTATAGGTTAATCAGACCTAAAAATCTAATAAATTTTGTTTTAACAGTATGCAAGGAATACATCAGTTAGAGGAAATAATTTAAATGCCTCATAAGCTCTCTTTTAGAAGCTATGAGATTAAGAGTTAAGATATATAGAACAGGTCACGATTGAATGGGTCAGATGAGGTTTGATCTCAGGTAATTTGAGTTCTTAAGCTAATGGAGGTTGGTGTGTCTAAGACTTTCAGGATGATTGAGTACATATCACTCAAGTTCGGTCAGGTTTGACATTTTTAACACAAGTATGGATGTTTATACATACATATTTATGCATCTATATGTACTTATGATTGTAAACATAACTTATTAAATTCTTGCTTAGGTATTGAATGATGCAAGATGTTCACAGTTAGTATTGCACACCAAGCATACACATTCATATAGCATTTGGGATGACACAGGATACATGCCAGATACCCAGCATATCCATGTTAGGAATCAGCACTGGACAGATACTTTCCATGGTATGAAGTCTAAAAATCAGATGTCATTACAGGTTTCAATGCTTCATAAATCAGACTAGCCTTAAAAGTTTAGGCAAGTGGATCAATCAAAAATACCAAAACTACCTCTAGTTTTAGATTTTGGCCTTAAAACAAAATATTTGAGCCTGAAGGATGGAAGAACACAAGCTGTTACTTCAAAATATCATCCTATGCCTGTTAGTTTCTCATTTGCCTCAATAACTGGTGAGAAAAGTTTCTGACACAAGAACAACCTTAAAAGTTACAAGATAAAGTACTCAGTTCACACCTATGATTGCACCATAGTGCATATTGGCATAAGGCTCTTCCCCGGTGAGAATCTCCCATAGAACAATACCGAAGGAGAACACATCAACCTGCAGATCAACAAAGAAAAGTAAATAAATAGTACTCAAAAGGGACGTCATGTTTACCTACTATATACCTTAGGCAGAATAAGTAACAAGAATATGGTCCTTCCTCAACAATCAATGCAGCCACGTTTTTTATATCACAAGAACAGGAGAAGAGATGCATACAGAAAAGGAATAGGTGTCATAACCAAGGAATTATCTCAGCATCAAAATATTATTATTTTCTTTAATGTCCCCCCACCCACTGCCCCATCTCTTTTTTTTTTTATTTCAGCTCAGGCTCCCATGAAAGAGTGATATACATATGTTTGTGTGTGTGCGTACTTTATTTAGATATTGATAACTATATGTCATAAAGAATAACTAGTAGTTGACAGTATCTATATCTTGGAAGTATAGAAAATTGCAGATTCACATAGTCAAAAAAAGTTGCAAAATATACTATCATTTATGGATTCCACCTCAGCTCTTGATTCTTCCTATTTCTAGAACATTACCAATATCATCCATCTTTGAGTCCCATTTCATTTTAAAACCATTTTAAACTAGAATATTTTGATGGCCTATAATTTACTTTGATTATGACAGATGATGCATTCAGATATGCCACAAATAAAATCTGTTCATTTTCTGTTCTCTAAGATGGCAGCGGAACTATGTTACATTCTTCATTCTTCAAAAAAGGCAGCTGCTTGAAGCCATTACATTTGTTAAATATTGCTTTGAAACTAATCTAGATTCTCCACCTTACGCTCAAACCAACTTGATGAATATAATGATGCAGACAAACATTTGGCAAAATAAATGTTTAGCTAAATGCTATCCTGTAATTTGCAAAATTCAGCACAAAGTGCCTCCTTATGATCCACTATACAGGCCATTGTTAAGCAGTAGCAGCCATTTTCAGTATTTTTATCTTAATTCTCCATTAGATGGTAGCTGCTTTCATGTAATGCAATAGCAGCAATTCAGATATATACCGATTAGTGCAATGACTTCTTAATGAACTAATAGAGAATAATAAGATAAAGAAAGAATTTTCGCCATTGAGTTTTAAGGACCATTTATAATGATTGCAGTAATCAGGTTAAATCTTGCAGACAATCCATGGGAAGAATTGGGAAAATAAAATAGCTTATCATGCCACTTCAAGGAAATTTCATGAAAGACACCTTTTCTGAAACCTTATTGCTGCTCCCATTCAGGAGCTCTGGGGCCATCCATGGTAGAGTCCCCCGAACACCGCCAGAAACTAAGGTATTACGTTTGATTTTAGACAATCCAAAATCACCAACCTAGGAAAGAGGGACAGGTATCTTAGAAATGTTTTAGTGAGAACCAAATTTAACCATACTAGATTTGCCCAGGATGGATGACCCCGGAGGTTACCTTGCAAATTGGTCGTGAAGGATCTTTCAAGTTAACAAGCAAGTTGTCACATTTGAGATCAAAATGCACAATATTTTTTGAATGTAAATATTCCATCCCAAATGCTGCATCCATAGCAATTATGAGCTTCTTACGACGATCAAGATGCCTGCAAATTTAGATAAGGCAGAACAGTAAGCAGGAGGTTTTCAAGAACTATAGGCAGGCATTTGAGAAAATCTCATAAATATCATGACTTCATCCATCACCACCCCCCCCCCCCCCCCCCTCCCCCCTCCCTTCCAAGGTGAGGTACTACACTTGTTGGATACAATATCTGCATACTTGCTCTGCTGGTTTCAATAATAGAAGATACTATGTAAAACAGTAAGGATGACAAACTATTACTCGGTAACAATATGAAATGAGAATTTACCTATCCTTGCGAAGTAAAACATGCCTAAGGGAACCATCAACCATGTACTCTGTAACGGTAGCCAATGTTCCTCCAGGACCATCTTGAACCACACCATAAAATGCCACCACATTTGGATGGTGAAGCTTTGAAAGAATGTCAGCTTCCCGCCAGAATTCAATGGTCTGAGGATGCAAGTGTAAACCTTTTAGTATGGAACTAAGTATGAAAATAATACCAGAGAGAGAGAAAATGGTAGTGGCAAAACTAGCTGAGATAAAAATAAATAAATAACAATATTACTAAAGAAAAGAAATTATTGCATTTTTACTTGGGACCCTCCCCCTCTTTTCAAAAAGAGAGAGAGAGAGTAACAGGTAATAGTTTTAGTTTGTAGATCAACAGGCTTTTGTCCAATGGTGTCATGAAAGAATATGCAGAAAATGTATCGCATCACGTGTATAAGAAATATTAATGTGTGTGAGGAAGGCAAATTACCAATCTTTCTTGCTCAGATAATCGACCTGTGAAGCAGATCTTTTTTATTCTCTTTATGGCAACATCCGAGCCCCTCCATTTTCCATGATATACAGTCCCAAACGTACCAGAACCTAGCTCCCTCAACTCTTCAAGATCTTCATTCTTTATAAGCTATAAGATCAATCCAGGCCAAAGTAAGCATCTAATACACAATACCTTTAATTTTGTTGGAAATATGCAGAACATTGTCAAAAAAGGGCCCAAACTATAATAAGCATGTGAGAAGAGAAATGCATTTTTCATTTCAATTTGTGATGTGCAGAGAAGTTTTCAAAAGCAAAATGAATGCCAGAAACACATCCATGGAGCTTCAAAGCATTTAATGGCGAATAGATACTCCAAAAGTTCATCCCTCATAGCATTTTGCGTCAACAAAATAAAGGGTTTGTTTGGTATCGTTTTTGTTTCCTGTTTTCTGTTTTTGTTTTGAGCCTTTTTTTGAAACAAAAGCAAAAAGCATGTTTAGCAACATGTTTCCATTTTCAAAAAACGAAAAAACGAAAACAAAAATTTTCAAAATTGTTGAAAACAAGAATTTCTTATTTCTATTGTTTTCAGAAACATGTTTTCATTTTCTGTTACTGTTCATAAGTGAACAGAATTTATATATTAATATAATATTAATATTTTTTATAATAAAAATATAAAGAAAATTAATTAATTTTGTAAATAAAATAATATTAAATTTTAATATAAATTATTAATTTATTAATTAATATTTTAAAATTAATATATTTATTTTAATATAGAAAATTGAAAATGGAAAAAGCAATTAAATATAAATTTCATTGAACTATAATATTATAATATTATTTAATTTAAATTTTTATAATAATTTATTGAATATATTATACATTTTAAATAATATCATTTATTATAATTTTGATATGTTAATAATTAATATTATTATCTAATATAATTAATTTTTATTTTACTAGACAATATTATTATTTAATATTATATTCTATCTTAAATTTAAAATATATCACTACTGCTATTAAAAAATTTAATATTATTAAATAAGCAAATACTTAACATTAAATAATATTATTTATATTAAATATAATATATTTTAATAACTATATAATTTATTATAAATTAATTAGTTAAATATTTTATTTACTACCGTAATATTATTATTACAATTAAATAAAAATTATTATTAAATAAAATTTATAATTATTACAATTAAATCAAATAATATTAGTTTATTTTATATTATATTTAATTATAATATTATTTAAATTATATTAAATTTTTATATGATTAAATGAAAATATTTAATATTAGTATTAAATAATATAAAATAATATTATTTAATATTATCTACATATTATTATTTAATAAATATATTATTTTTATTTTATTTTTAAAATTTTATTTTATGAATTGAATTATTATATCTGAATCAGTTTAAATATTTGTTTTCAAAATATAATAGTATTAAACAAACATGTTTTTTACTTTCAGAAATTGAAAACAAAACAAAACAAAAACAGAATTTTGAAAAACAGAAAATATAAAACAGAAAACAAGAAACGATATCAAACGACTCCTAAGTTTATAATGAGAAACAAATTCTGAATCTAAAACATATCAGAAAAAAGAAAATCTAAACTAGCATCATAAAAGAACAAACTTTCTAACAAGTATGTTTGAATGCCTTCTCTCAATTTAAGAAACCATTCAACAGCTAGAGTTGGCTATTATTCTTCTAAAACTTTAACAAGCAAATTAGACCGTCAGAATAAAATTTGTGCTTGTTCTTTTCTTAGATACAGCATGACAAAAATAAATAGCTTCAACAAAGATCAGAATACAAGTTTAATATGAGCTAAAAGCTAAAAATCAATATAGGGTGTCCTTTGCAAACTAGGTTTTTATCAGATTATTATGTGTGGCAGTCTGCAAAGACAACTAAACACTGGAAAGTATTGCTCCACTGCCTGTTGTAAATAAGTCGAAGCCAACATAATAATGTTACAGGCCAGCTGCTTATCTTTACAAAAACACTCTGGTCTTACTGTTTTTGTAGTTAAGCCTCCAAGTTTTCCTTTCGTATAACTATTTATTTGGGAAGTAGAGATGCAAGATGAACTTTTAGGTTTGGGTTCAGGATGTGATGCTGCACTCAGAAAAGTTGCAAGAAAATGCTGCTAAACTCATGTTTTAAGTCCCAAAAGGCAGAAAGAGATGCAGCATAAATATCCATAATAATAATTTTTAGTTTTTAATAAATTATTTGTTTCTTACAAGTAACCAAACAGTAGCCTACTTCATCACAGGCAGTATTCATTTCATATGCACCAAAAGTGAAACAATAAAAGCAGGAAAATCTGCAATATCAGCAGCATACCTGCATATTGATATCAAGATCTCCGAGACAAGGATCCACAGGAGGTAGACCAATATTCGTCTTTTCTGGCTTCCCCTTCTAGAAGAACCCAAGTAGTCATAATTTTGTTCACAAATATCTTTCAAAAAAACAAAGTGTACAAAATAAATTGACCATTGGAATTAAGTACCTCAAATTCTGACTCTGGTGTTCTTAGGTTTTCCATCATGGCATCAAATTCCATAGTTTCACTGATTTGCACTTGGTGTTGACCGTCCTTCTGGTTGTCTTCACCAAAATTTTGATCGGAATTAGTTTGGCTCAATGGAACTACATCCACTGGGGTAAACTGATCTGATCCATGATCTTGGTTAATCATGGAACCATCTTTTTCACCAAAATCCTGAGCCAACTTCTGAAAATATGACCAGCGTTTTGGTTCATGGTTTTCCATGTTCAAGCTCAATCCAGCTCTATCTGTCTGCAATGGGCTAACACGAGAGGACTCCTCTGAAAGCATTACTTCGGAAAATATATCAGAAAGGAAATCACGAGGAAATCGATCATTGATATCAATAAGAATGTCTCCATGCTGTGCCCTAAAAATACCATCATGATGGTTCTCTTTAGAATCATCTTTACTTGAACCCTCTGTCTTCAGATCAGCCTGAAAATGCCCTGAAGGGTTTTTGCCGGTCAAGTTGGCCTCATGGTGCATAGCAAAAGCTGCTTCACTTACTGCATGAAGTCCCAATCCAGTTTCAGCTTTCTCATCAAATGCGAGTATCTTTTGAGCATCTGAAAGGTTATCTTTTAGCCAATCAACCGGAACCTTGTCCTTCTTTGCAGCTTGCGTATTGTCCACGGGGTTTGAAATTGCTTGATTCAAACCTTTGTCAAACACTTCTTCAGAAAGCTTTGAGTTCGTCTGAGAAATAGCATCAGCAAAATCTTTGTACTTTTGCAGTTGAGCAAGGCCATCATCAATGGTTTGATGATCTATATTTGAAGCTTTTTCTGCTAAGCTTTCAGTATGGAGAGCAATATTACTATCACATATATTTTCAACAGTTTGTGTGTTTGGATCTCGCTGTGCTAAATTAGATTGTGGGTGAGATAAGAGCAACTGAGAACCTAATGAATCATCAGACTTCGACAATCTATTCAGCAAGTCTAACTGCTCCCGAGGTATTCTCTCTGAATAGTAAACCTTGTGAGGAGGCACCGGAGGATCATGGTAGCTTATATCAGTTGGATTAGAACCAGAATCAGATTCAGCATAACCTTGACCAAATGCACCTCTAGATGTAGAATGATAGTCATCAGTACCCTGTTTTGGAACAAGCACTTGATTCACAGCATCAACAGATGACAAAACTTTTTCATTTTCCTGGTTTTTAGTTTCACTTTTTGAAGTAAAAAAAGGCACATCTTGTGAAGAAACTGCTACTGGCAGTTCTTCAAGCAGAAAATGATTTATCACTTTTCCATCATGTGGCTGAGAGGAAACCAGGTGATCTGTTTCCAAGGCATGATGTTTTTCGAGGTCATTTCGCTGGTGATTAGAAACATCAGGTTTTGGTTTTGACTCAGTCACCAGCACCTGCAGATTCTGTTGTTGCAGGCCATTGTATGGTTGCACTTCAGTCAAGCATTCATGTGGCATAAACCCATTAGGAGGAATTGAATTAGGAAATTCTGTAAAATGGGAATAATTAGAAGAATTACGCCCATACTGCAATGGATACCCCATCGTCTGTCCATGATAAAACTGTGGATGGGTTTCATAGGCACTGGAGGAACTTGATACAACTGGTTGAGAAGACTGAAAAGTTGAAGATGACACCGTAATGCCAGGAATGTTTGAAGAGCAAACCACAACCGAGTCTCTTGCAACTCTACTTGTCTCCCTTTCTCTATTCTTTGCATCTAGTTCTGCCAGATTGTTAGCTGAAAAGCTTGTCAACCCATGCAGACTAGAGCTTGTCCTTGTTCCCAAGTCCATTCCATTGACAGCTACTACATATTGAATCTCAGAATCACCATCCACGTTGCCCAGACCAAACTGGGCATCCTCCAAATCACTCAGTGTGAACAGAAACATCCTAAGCTTTTGAGAGGGCTCTTTGTTTTCAAGTTCATTACATTCCTCCATCATATTCTGCAGATCTTCATCTGAGGACACAGACACTAAAGCGTCAAAGTCCTCTCCTGGAAGTTGATATTTAATCACATAAGCTAGGTCATAAATAGATAGTATCATCTGCTTAAGTTCCTGCCATGTAATATCTTTTCTGATGCAAATTATACGTGTTTCACCTCCAACATACCTTAGCTTTCCATCACTTGGTCGAGGCATGATTTTCCCACCAAAGCTGCAGAGAACCTTCATCTTTGTTGATGTGCTATCAGAGGTACGGAGTGACATATGCAAAAGTCCTCTGTTATTGTCAAAGCCCAATGTAGTTTGTCGTACTGATTGAAGTGACCCATAATTACTTAGGTTTTCGTGTATAGAGTCTCTTCTTTCAAACCCCTTTGGACCTTTCTCTACTAGCATTGAAATATCAGACCCACTATCAGATCCTGTATGACTGATGCCTAAAATACCTTTTAGATCCATATATCCTGTTGCATAACTGGTTTCACCCAGAGAGTTTTGGATGAAATGCCTCCTAGGATTTACCCGATCCCGCATAAATTCAAGAGCAAACTCCTCACCAGTCTGTATGGAATAATTAAGTACAGGTTTAACTTCTGATCCATTTAGCTCAGGAGGTCTTGTACTCATATTTAAGCTGCTCATAGGATCTAGCATAAATGCTTGAGTTGCATGAGGGAATTCTCCATTTCCATGCTCAACATAGTTGTATTTTTTGTGAACTCCAGATTGTTCCATGAGAATGTTGTTTGGATTTTTCTCTATTCATTTAGTCTCAATTGGGTCCCTGTGCCCACATGCCATCACTCATATAAAAATAGCTCGTTAAATACATAAAGAAATCACAAACTTCTTTCACAAACAAATAGTGACCATACCCTACAGAAAAGTCAAACTTGCCAAGCAACCAAAACGCAAGAGCACTTTCTATTCATTTTCCAGTTTCAGAACCAAAAACAGATGGCACTAGCCATCAGGAACCCTTATGAGGAGCAACAGCTATTGGACCTGCAACAAGACAAACTTTAAATCAGACCACGCAGCATGTAACAGAATTCAGAACCAAGTTTGAGACTTTGAGTAATGAGAAAGTAATACAAAGATGAAAGAATCCATGGAACCAATATGCAATTTGAGCCCAAAAAGACACATTATAATTTAAAAATAACATGTGATGCTAAATACTGTTAACACCTGATCATTTTTTTCAATCATTAACACCTTAATATCAACTTAAATTGATTAGAAGCAAGACTGTAACTCCGCATGTGTTGCGTGTTATACGACAATGTAGCCAGTCCCAAGCCCAAATAAAAGAGGGTTAGTAGTAGGTTAAGAGAACCAATTCTAAAACTCGTCCCACTGAAATGAAATGAACCAATTAAAGAAACTCTGTTGGTAAGTCCCTTACACAACGATGAGCTACATTGGATCAGAGTGCAGTGAAAAGTATTCAAAGATTGCCACGTCGTGCCCAGAAGCAACATGCCACATTGGCGCCTAAATGTGATGTCAAATAGGAAAGAGTTCCCATATCACAATGGAGAAAGATGGGTAAAGAAGTTAGTCCATAATCATAAGTTTAGGTTAAGATATTCGAATATAGCTACGCTTAATGGTAAATTAGCTTTGTGAGATTATTAATTGGAGGTAAGCTAACATCTTGTGCCTCCAAAAGACCAAATGGGTTGAGAAGAAGGCTAGGGCAATAGCACATTGCTAATACAAACTTAGGTACACAAGAAAAGATAGACATCATATGGGGCAGATATCATCATGGACAAAGAATACCGCTTGCAAGCTACTTGAGCTTGACTTGAGAAAAACTTGAACTCAACTCGATTTTTGTCGAGTCAAGCTCAAGCTCGAGCAGCTCGACTTATCAAGCGAACCAAGTTCGAGTATTCTAATACACGGCTTGAGTAGCTTGCAAGCTTAATAGGGTTCTTTTGTTTTAATATTTATTTTTAAAATTAATTTATAAATAATTTACGGATAACCTAAAACCTTACTCTCATTTTCATAACAACACACTTTCATAGCCAATCAGCCACCCTTCTCCCTCATCCAACGACAGTACCACTCACAGATACTGCCCCCTTCCTCCTTCAAGTTGCCTCTATCAAGCATCAAAGCTGCTTGAGAATTTCTATCAAGCTGCACAGAACCACCAATCAAGCCTTGCCTCTATCAAGCTACACCAGACAAGACCTGCCTCCATTTCTTTGTATCCACCTCCATCTCTCTTACTTCTCATAACATAACTAGTTTAATTATTCTTGTGTTTCTATACTTCAAAATAAAACAAAATTCATAGGTCCTAAATTGAGGAAGTTACCACAAAACATGCTTTGATTCAATTCAGTTCAATTCATTGGTGTTTTTAAAGTTGTTTGAGAAAGTTACTATATATGCGCATGTTGTTATTAAGAGGGGATGCTTTGATGTTTAAATCTTTACTAACATGTTTTTAGCTAATGATGATGGATGATAACTAAACACATACCTGAATCCATGGGGGAAGGCCGATGGAGGAAAAAGCATTTGATAAGACTTAACCAGTGCCAATACCTCAAAATTTTTCAACTTTTGGAAACATGGAATAGAATCTTCTTTACTATTGGAATCCCCAATCTCTTTGATCTTTCGATTGGTTTTTGCCAATGAGAATTGTTGCCCTTTTGCATGTGTGTGATTTTCATTTCATATATAGGTTCTTGTGGAGTTCTAAATGCTTAATTTGGAGGGGTAAATATCCACATTGCTTGCAAGTAATTGATTGTGTTAAGTGTGTTATTCAATCAGCTTCTTTTTGATTCACCAATCTTCATCCAGATTGATAATAATTTCTTTTTTTAAACAAAATTGTTTTACAAGTAATTAGATTTTATTTGATACAAAATATTTGTATATAAAAAAATTGAATTCGACCTTGAGTTCGACTTCGAGCACATTTAATCAAGCTTGACTTCGAGTATGAGAATTGAGCTTGATAAATAAGCCTAATCGAGTGAGCCCAAGTAGCTCGATTTTAATCTCAAGTCAAACTTGGTCTCTAAAATTGAAACTCAATTGAGCTCGAGCCGAGTTTTGAGTAGCAAGTTTGGAAACGAGGTCAAGCATCTCTCTGTACCGCTCGACTAGGCTTAATTACACCACTAGTATCAAGAGGATGTTGTACAAGTTAAGGGACAAAGAGATAGGGTTATTTTAGTTAAGCTTCTTTTAAGAGAAGAGGTTTTGAATGTTAATAGCATGTATACACTACAAATAGGACTTGATGAGGCTATTATATGACAATTTTAGAAGGATTTAAAGAATGTAGTACAAGAAGTGCCTCTAGGAGAAAACTTTTTTATTAGTGGTGACCTTAATGGCTTGTAGGTGATAGTAGAGAAGGTTTTAAAAGCATACACGTAGGTCGTAGGTTTTAATTACGGTGTAAGAAATGAGAGAAAAGATGCCATCCTAGATTTTGCATTATCATAAGTCCTAACCCTAATGAACACACTATTTAGAAGAGAAAATCTCACCTTATAACATTTAAAAGTGGAACGAACACAAGTTAGATAGATTTATTTTTTTTCAAGGGATAAACGCAATTGTCTAGACTGCAAGATTATCCCAGCTGTGAGTATTAATACGCATTATAAACTTCTAGTCTCAAACATTAGGATTCTTAAACGGCATCGAATGAACCAACAAAAAAGAGCCGCAATGATTTAATGGTGGAAGCTAAAAGAAGATTATCATGCAATATGTCGAGATAATTTGATCCAAAAAAAGACTAGACAACATAGGAGAACTCAAAATATACTGTGAAACAAGATGGGAAAAATGCATTCATGAGGCGGGCAATAAGATACAAAGAGTATCAAACGAAAGAGCACCAGCTAGAAAGGGGGCAACATGGATTGCATCAATTAAGAAAGCAATTAAGAAAGAGAAAGATTGTTACAAGATTTTGAAGAACAACAAGTAGAACATCACAAAATATAGGTTAACTAGAAATGAAGCATTAATAGCCAAGAAAGATTATTACAAGATTTTGAAGAACAACACCGAGGAAAGCTTCACAAAATATTGGTTAGCTAAGGAGACAAAAAAGGCAATGGCAAAAGCTAAAGCAAAGGTTGTGAAAGAGATTTATGACAAGTTTAACATGAGAGATGGACAGAAAGAGATATACAGATTGGCGCGAAAAAGAGAGGAGTCACAACCTAAGAGTCGTGAAATGTATCAAAGATGAATACCAAAGAGCTCCCATTAAGGACAAGAACATTAAAAAAAAAGTGGCGTGATTATTTCAACAAGCTATTCAATGAAGGACAAAGCCAATTTTGGACAATATCTTAGTGCCTCTCAAGTATTTGAATCGATGCTTCATGCACAAAATCAAATAGATATAGGTAACAGAAGCACTAAAGAGGATGAAGATTAAAAAAGTTGTTTGGCCTGACGACATTCCCATTAAAGTTTAAAAATGCCTTAGGTAGAATTTAAGTGGTTAACAAATCTTTCTAACAAGATTTGGCACACTCATAAGATGCTTGAGAATTGGAGGAAGCATGTTTTGGCACCTCTATAAGAACAAGAGAGATTCAGGGTTGTTTCAACTTCTAAAACATAAAACTAATTAGTTACACAATAAAATTATGAGAGAGAGTAATAGAACGAAGATTAAATAAGACTATAGAGATATTGAAAATTCAATTTGGCTTTATGCCTAGACAATCAACTATGGAGGCAATAAATTTGCTAAGACAACTTGTGGAGCATTCTCGAGTACAAGATAATCTTCATAGGGTCTTTATAAACTTGGAAAAAACAAATGATAAAGAAACTACAGAGGTGCTATGGTGGTCTTTAATGAAAAAAAGTCCCCATGAAATATATTGAACTAATTAAAGGCATATACGGAGATGCAATGACACATGTGAGGATATGTAAATGGCAAACAAGCGAATTTCTTATCACAATAAGACTACATTAATGGTCAATGTTAAATCCATTATTGTCCACTATAGTAATGGAAGAGTTGACAAAATCCATCCAAGATAAAGTGTCTTGGTGTATGAAGTTTGCAAAGGATATTGTCTTGTGTATTGAGACTAGAGTGGAGGTCAAAGCCAAGTAGAAACTATGGAGACAAACGTTAGAATCAAGAGGATTCAAAATAAGCAGAGGAAAGATCGAATACATGATATGTAAATTCAGTTTAAACGAAGATAAAGATCTAAGCATGGTGACATTAGATGGGGGGAGAAAATCTCTAATTAGAGTTGATCATACAAATATATGGAGAGATCGATCGCATCGTGACCCATAGGATCTAGGCTGGTTGGAGGCTTGGAGCAAGTGAAGAAGCGCTACAAGATGTACGATAAAAGAATTCTTATATGGTTGAAAAGCAAATTCTACAAGACAGTTGTTAGACCAATAGTGTTCTATGATAATGAATGTTGGGCAACTAAGAAACTACAAACATAGAAATAATGTAATAGAATTGCGAATGCTACTGTGGATGTGTGAATATACAAAAAAGGATAGAAGGAGAAATGCAAACAGTCGAAAGAAGGTTGTAGTGATACCTATCGAAGATAATATGAGAAAATCGTTTACGTTAGCTTGGACACATACAACGTAATCCTGTGAACGCTCCAGTTAAGGGAGTGTAGGCTATGAATGATTGAAAAAGAAACAAGGCTAGGGAAAAACCAAAAAAGGCCTAGAAGGAAGTCTTTCGAAAAGAAATGACGACACAAGAATTGAAAAAACAAATTGCCTTGGATAGGAATGAGTGGAGAAGAATTAATGCTAACAACTTAGTGTGAATTCATATATTCGTTCATTTAACCAATCCTAGTATTAGGATAAAAACTCTGGATACGATGATGATGATGATGATGATGAAACAAGACTAAAATTGAAACCTAAAATCCTCACTTGCTCAAGACATAAAAAACTAGTATTAAGAAATTGAATGAGGTGATAAAAGAAAAGCCTAAAGGAACAAATGATCCTAGAGGAGGGCTGAGATCTTTAATTCAATGCTTATTATTCACCAAAATTCAAATTGGTAGGAAGAAACTTAATGAGGAGGAATAAGAGAAGCCTAAAAGCACTGAAGGGATAGTTCATATCTATAAGTTTATTCTTATTGTTCACCATTTCAAATACTAAACAACAACAAAGAGAAATAGATAACTCAAATCCAACTTATCTTTCTTAAGGTTCTCCCACCTTTTACTTCAACCAAAGGAAATAATACACAACAAAGACATAAGCAACAAATCAAACTATAAAAAAGTTACAACCCTCGAAGAGACAATACTTTTTAAAGAATGCTTCTATGTTTTCCCTTTTCACTGAATGCCTAACTTATTGAAAACCTTTCTTTTCATATTCTCTTATTTCTTTTAAGATAAAATCACCTCAAGCATTTGGTTCCATGGAAGGTACATGTATCCCATTGCTCAAAGAAATAGACTCCAATTCCCCCTTTCCCTGAATCACAAAAAAATCAATGTGTAAACAAGTTGCTAGAGGGGTAAAAACAATAAAGTTTGAATCAACGTTATTCTAGGCTAAGAGGATAAAATAGTTAGAATCACCAAATCTCCCAAACACTTGTAAGACCATCCAACCAAAGACATAAAGGAGGGTAGGGAGAGAACAAAGATTGAGAAAACAAGCCCCCTATCAATTAGCCCGAACTTTGGTCTTCTTCTTTGTGGCACGAAGTAGGTTTGCTTTCATAACTTTGTACTCCAAACCTAAAACTAATTATCAAGAGCAAAGGCATTGGAATAAACATCAATCTTCCAATCTCACCCCTCAAACCTAAAAACTAAACAAAAGAATAAATACACACAACAGACTAAAACAAACACACCGATTATCCAAAAATGTATAGCCAAAAACAAAATTGTAAAGTTACATTCGATGAACTGAATAAGGAATTTAGGAAAAATTCACCCTAATACATATTTCACATCTACTAAATTTAAATAAAATCTATAAAACTAAAAGTAAGATTCACCCATAAAACAAACGTGTTATAAAAACTATACAAAAAAAATCCATCAGCAGAGATAGACACCTGTAAATTTTCAATACCTATATCATATGCTCTAGAAAGGGGGAAAAATCTAAATCAGTTCAAATAACAGCTTAATAAAAATTATCGTCAGCATGTTCACATAGTTTTTGCCGTGCTTGCAAGGAAGAATGGGGGAAAACCCTGATTTTGTATAATCATTACTTACAGACATATATACAGATAGACAGAGATAAAAGCTAAGAAAATAGCTTCAATATCGATATTGAAAACCTAATTGCAAATTTGTGTTTACATTTTCCTATCAAGAAAACCCTAATCTTTGCAGAGACGGATAAAAATAGAATGAGCTTATTAACCTCTTATAAATAACAAGATTTAGAGAAACAAAAGGTAAAAACATCATAGCAAAAAAGAAAAAAATATATATCTTGAGTTGCAAAAAGAATACCTGAAAGCTGAAAGAGAAATGGGTTTATGATTGCAGGTTTCAAGAGGGATTAAGTGAATCAGCAGCCATTACTGTAATCTGAAAAACGCTCTTTCAACCTCCAATTATAATATCTCTGTTATTTAGCAAAAAAAAAAAACGTTTCTCTCTTCTGGCCTAGGCGCTAGGGTTTCAATTAAAAAAGAGCATAGAAATTTGAAAGCTTTATAGTTTATTTTAGAGGTAATAAAATGAGTTCAGAAATCTCTCTCCTTCTTCAATGTCTGACTGCTCTCTGCAAATCTATTCTATCTTGCGCTAAATAGTCAAAAAAAGAAGAAGTATCAACCACATTCCCATATTGCCCTCTATTTTAAAGCTATTGACGTTTGCCCTAGCTGAAGATTCTGAGAAATTCATGCCATATATATGTGCTTCATTGTTTTCTTTCAATTGATCAGGTTGATAACTTTTTCTTTAAGTTCTTCTATATTAGAAATTAAGATATATATATATATATATGGATTATTATCCTATTCACTATCAGTGGAGTTTTTTAACTCCACAAACGGAGTTAGGATGATGACATGTATTTTTTAAAAATATTAAGAAAATAAAAAATAAATAAAATGGAACACATGTCATCATCTTAACATCGCTTATGGAGTTAAAAAACTCCACTGACAGTGTATAAGATAATTTGTCTATATATATAGTCAACCCAATCAGAAATTCAAATTTAAATGTTTTACGGTCAAAATTCAAATATTAATTATTTGCGTCAATCACGTTAATAGTTTACTAATTAATTTAAAGTTAATCTAAATGAACGTTGAGATTAACTTCTATTAAATTGAAAATAACGATGACAATAACCAGTGATAATAAAATGAGTGCAATAAAAAAATTAAATATCATTAAAAATATTATATTAAATTAAATAAATAAAAATAAATGCGGTCACATTTGCATTCAAACGAAGCATTAATAAAAAGGAAGTGAGCAACAACAACAACATTCGAATGATACCTGTAAACGCTAAACTATAGGTATTTCTACCATAAGATCATAAAAATTGATCTTACTGTAAGATCAATATAAAAAAACATATTGTTAAGTGTAAATTTAGAATCATTAGTGGTAAAATATGCTAGAAATTTCGTAAAAATATTATTATTAAAGTAAATATTAGTGTTAGTAGATTTAAAATGATAGTTTTGCTTTAATATGTGTTTACATCTAACATATTTTACACCTAATAATTTTAAATTTATGCTTCATCAATTATTGTTTACATTAAACTTAAGTTAATTATTAAGTGTTTTTGATACTTCTAATATATTTTAGCTTAACAACTTTAAATTTATATTTAATCATATATTTTTTATATTAATCTTACAATAATATCAAAATTTATAAACTTACTATAAAATTTCTTACTAAACTATATTAACTAAATATTGCAGTTCGTGACCATGAATTCTTTTGCTTTAATATTTTATGACATGACTTGAAATAATTAAAAATGAAAATGACAAGAATTATTAATAAATTATTTTTTATTCTTACAATCATTTACTGTTAAATCTATATCCATCCATCCATCCATCACGGATCTATTCCCTTCATCCCACGGTATCACATTAATCGTTAAGGGTTTTTTTTTTGGTGAACATTAATTGTTAGTTTGCATTTTATGGTACTCTATTCCGATTCAAATATTAAAATATTAATAATTTTTTTAATCAATAAATAATTGAAAAAAGTAATATGAATTATTTTTAAATATTTGAATATAATTTGAATTTTAAAGTCATTATTATTAGAAGGATTTTATTATTTATCATTTTTAATCCGAACAAAATTAATCTCAAATCATAAAACGAATAAGATATTTGTGATTATACTAAAAATAATTTTTTAATTTAATTTTCTCATCTTTTAAATTAAAATGCGTCAAATTAAATCAACTTCTGAGCAACATTTAAAAATGATTAATAAATTTGATCCGATTTGACTCTATCCATAAGTGTTTTTTTATTGCTGTGACTAACTCCTGCTTCTTAGATTATTAAGATGGTTAATAATAAAAGGGACGAACGAGAATAATGTCAGAAGTGTAAGATTATTTATGTAATGAAAAGTGGCTGGTAGCTTTTATCCATTTTTTTTTTTTAAATCTAATCAGATGTTGAGGTTTTTCATGGGATTTTGTTATTTGTATACAAACTCTTTTATTTATTATAATAACTTTTAAGTATATTTTTATTTTTTAAAAGAGCAAATTATTTTTAAAATATTTTTTAAATATTTAATAATAAAAAAATTAATTGATATAAAATAATTTTTTTAATTTTAATTTATTATGTTTTATTTAAAATAATTATTATTTTTAAGTTATTTTATTAAATTTTTAAATATAAAATATATATTATACATTTTTATTATATATAAATTTTAATTTAATTTCCTTAATAGTCATTTTCTTTCACTACACTCATTCTACATCACAATTGCAACCGCATCAAAACACATATCACCTATTCACAATCCAATCTCACCCATCAGTAACTAATCTCACTACTATTGTTATTTTCAATCTCATTTGAATTAATCTTGCGGTCCGTCCAAACTAACCCAAAACATTACAAAAATCTATATTTAATAGTCTTTCGTAAATTTAATTTTAATAAATAAATTCTTGATTTCTTGACATTTGTGCAATCATTTGTTAGAGTGTTACATTTTTATTTTAAATTTTTAATATATAATCTTGGATAATTTTAAATATAAAAATAATTTTTTTAAATTTCAAGAATCTTTGAATGGTAAAATGAGAAGATAAATTTGTTTGTGTCTAATAAGAATAACTTAAAATGAATGGATGAAGATTCTTTTAGTTCAAAAAATGTTTCAATAAAAGTATTATAAATGCGTTTTTTCTTTTATCTGAAGTTCAATTTTTGAGTGGAGGGATATATAGAGTAATCACTAAGCTAAATATTTAAACACAATACTCCGATTAATGGACTTCTAAAAAGAATTGTTTTTTTTTTAAAAGCAATATTGATCTGTTATGCGTGCAATGAAAACAATTATATTTAATACTTTCTCTACAATGAAAATAGTTGTTCTGAGAGAATAAATAATGTAAATAGTGAAATTTAAATCTCTAAACTTATAGAATTTTCACATCTTAAATATGAGAACATAATTATTATTTAAGACTAGTGTGAGATTGGCGTTAAAAAACAATACTAATGTAAAATTGAATTTAGTTTGTTATTTGTATTGTTTGTTATTGATATTTGTATTTACAAGTTTATCAATTACTGATTTATCAATAAAATATGTTGATTATAATTGTAATTTAAAATGAAAATGTATTACTAAAAAAACTTTTGTTTAAAACAACAACATTATCTTGTAATTGAATAAATTGATTGAATTGATCAGACAAATGAACCTATTAAATAAAAAATCTAAAACCTCATCTATTCAATCTTTTGTTACAAATTTTAAAACATAAAGTATAGATTTGTCTTTCTGCCTGCATAAGCAAACATTGGAAGGTATGACAATTGCATTCAATTGTATCACATCACATACATGGAACCACATTTACTTTTTCAGTCAGGAAAAAGACCCAAGAGAAGTTACGGCTACCTTTAGAGCTAAGCAAGGCATATAATAATGATGCACAGAACACATGCCTAGAAAAATGGAATGGCTTTGACCTTCTTATTGACATTTTTACTATATTTATGAGGTTTAATAATCCACTTAAGTATTTTTTTTTTACCCCAAAACATGTAGATCATTTGACAGGAGTTGTTTTAACTTAATCAGAGATTTTAAATTTGAGTTCTGAGTACGTAATTGTGTTAAAACTCTTAAGAGAAAGTTTTGTCGCCCTTTAGGTCCTGCCTAACTCGAATCCAGATTAATCCTAAATCAAAATAATGTAAAGATACCGAATGATTTTGATAAAAAATTATTATTTTTTTATTCATAAAGCTCGAATTTAAAATTTTACTTAAAATATATTAAGCTTTTTCTACTAATTCTAACCGACATTGATATCAATTAATTAATTAATTTAATCATCAGCTTAAGCTTATCAATTAAGGAATCTTGTGGTACTTAATTAATTCTGCTATCCCATTGCTTGTTTGTTATCTCAAAGGTTTTTTTTTTTTTTTTAATTTGCAATCCCAATAAAAGAAAGCAATATTTTGCTTTCGGGTCAGTTCCTTTCAGAGAAAGAAAAGACAGAAGATGCTGTAAGGGCATACGTGTTTCAATTAGAAGCCACGTTTAAGTTGGGGAGCTTTAAATTTTAAAAGGTCTTTTTGATGGACGGTAACATTAAAAATATATATAATTTAAAGAATTTTTAAATATAATTGATTTTTTATTTTTTATATTTTATTTTAATTACGAGTTATTGCTGAAATGGAAAAAGAATGAGACGTAAAGCGTGAAAAATCGATTGTATATAAAATCTCACTTTAATTTATTAAGATTAGATTAAAATTAGCTACGTGTATGAATGCAACAGAATAACGTTTAGGAAGAGATAAAATATAATAAAAATATCATCAAAGATATTATATTAAATTTGTATAAAATAAAATATTATAATAAAAAATTTTATATTTATGACATTAATAAAAAATATTAAATTTTTTATATAAAATAAAACTTTTGTTAATAAATTCAAAATTATTAAAATTGTTTTATATAAAATAATATTTTTATAATTAATTAGAAAATACGAAAATTATTTTTATATATCAAATAATACTTTTATTATTATATATTTAGAATTTACTTTTATATATATTTTATTTTTTAATATATTTAAAATCTTTAAAATAATAAATAGATAAGCTAAAAAAAGAAATAGATAAGCTAATTAATTAAAAAGTAACATAGCTTTTCATTTTAACGAAAAATTCAGAAGCAGAAAACTGTAAATGTTCAAAACTTCAAACGCAAGTCATATAAAAAGGAAATGATAAAAATTAGTTATGAAACCAAAATGTTAATGTTGTTAACAAAGTAGAAGGGAAAGACAAGGGGAGTTGTGCCACTGGTGGCTGAGGAACTTGTTAACCGTGGGGTGTGAGATCATCCACCCAAGCCTTAAAACCCCAGTGCACTCGCTCTCATATATCATTGAACGTTGATAAATCTATAAAATATTCACTTTTTAAAGTATTTTATTGCATCAATTTTGCTTAAATTTTGGAATTTTAATGTAATTTTCTTCCATTTTAATTAAATTATCTTCATGTGTAGGAAATTCAAGAATAATGAGGAAGTCAAGAAAATGGCAAGAAAATCAAGGAAAAATGGTTGGATTTGTTGTTTGACCCCTAAAATCATTAGACTTAGCTTTTTCCAAACCCTAAATACTATTCCTACCACCTTACCCCTAAACTATTTTTACATCATAAACCTTACCTAAACAAATTTTCCAAACCCTTTTTAGAAAACTTTTAACCCTTACCCTACCAAAATCCACTTAGACCAACCCCATTTTCACATAAAGCCCAAGCAATATTTAAACTCATTTTAAATACCAAAACCCAACAATCCAAAACTAACCATTTTACTTGAGTTTTGGCCCAATAGAAAAGACCAGCCCAAGAGAATGTGCTGCCAAAGAGAGAAGGAAGCAGCCCTAATTAAAGAGGATGAAGCAACCGCAAGAGAGGAAGGGGCGGTGACAGGGGCTCGTCTTTAACCTTTACTGCATTTTTTTACAGTTTTCCTTAGTTTTAGGGGGAAAAAATGGCTAGTGACAGCAGCTCAAGTTTTCTCACCATTGCTGCAATTTTTTATTGTTTTCCTTAGATTATGTTAGATTTTTAGTTTAGATTTTATCAGTTTATTTAAATGTTTTAAAACTCAAGCTTTATTTCTCAGTTTACGTTCAATGAAATTTAAGTTCTGTTCTTTACTTTTGTGCTTTCTCATTTACTGTTTCTTCTTGTCCATTTATTTCATGTTTTAATTACTTTAAGTGTGTTTAAAATTCAAGATCAGATTTAGTTTAGTTGCTGAGTGCGGATGTGTGATGTTGTTAAAGTAAGACCGGCATTGGACTAAAGCAGAAGGAGGGTCGGTGACAGCGGCTTTCTCCCTGTTTTGTGTCTGCATTGTTAGCGTCCTCTCCTTGTTGAGTCTTTTTACTTTGTTTTAAACTTAGTGTTCTTTCTTATTTTGCTTCACGTATTCTTCGTTCTACATCAAGGAAGTGTCGCCGTTTGCGGAGTAGGGCAGCTTGGCTATCGATGTGCGGCCAAAATAAGTGGCCTAGGCGTTGTTGCATGAGGCTGTGAGCGTGGCAGGAAGAAAGGAGACGTGTTGATGTTGCTAGGCATGATGCAGTAGCAGGTGATGGGCGTGCCAACGCTTGGTGCATTCTTGGCGTTAAAGGCTTGAAGCGGTGAGTGAGTTGTTGGTCAGCGTGGCGATAAGCGGTGTGTCACGGACTAAGCTTTCTCACAATGAAGCGATAGGCCGTGCGGCACTTGGATGGTCTCGTCCACACAAGTCAGCCAATTATCTCGATAATCTGGCAAGTCATAAGCCAACGATAAGTCATTACAAGGAACATGACGAAATATCGGGGCATAAGTAAAGCATACCGTCATAACCACAGGTGCCTCCATAGAAAAAAATGTTTTTATTGATGAAGAAGATATTACCAAGATTACATAAGATTACAAAAGAGTTGAAGACCTCCACACCATCGTCGAGGCCAAGGAGGGCAGCCCTTGATGGATGTGCTTGTACATACCTTAACCAGTAAGGCAGCCTAACATTCTGCAAACTGCTCACCCCTCCTAAAAAGCTACAGAGCTTTTATAGCTATGCTACCAGTAACCATTAAAATGTTTGAAATGGGGACACTTTTCCTAATTCCATGGATTCTATTTTCCTAAGGCCATGGATTCTATTTTCCCAAAGCCTCTCTACCTGGTCATGGCCCTATACAAGGTTGGCTCATGACATCCTACCCGGTCATGGCACTATACAAGGTTGGCTCATGACATGCTCCCCCACTTAATCGTTGACTTGCTTGCTTAGAACTCTTTGATCTTTCGCTTGAAAGCTCTGAGGTCACTTTCTCTTTCCCAACTGACTTCTTCTGGTCCTAGGCCTTCCCATTTTACCAAGTACTCATGGATTGGTCTTCTTGACACCACCGAGTGTCTGTCTGCTAAAATCTCTTCAACGCAATGTTCTGAGGGTGGCTTCATGCTGATGGCCTCCCTGGTGGATCTACTTCTGCTTGGATCTGTTGGATCTGAGTGGAATGGCTTTAAGTTACTCACATGGAACACAGGGTGCACTTTCATCCATTTTGGAGGGTTGATTTTGTAGTGGACTGTCCCACCTTGTCAAGAATTGTCACTGGACCCTTATATTTGCGCACCAACCGATGATCCTGCTTTTGTAAGAATCTAAGCTGTTCAGGCACCAATCTCACCAAGACCAAGTCACCAACACTAAACTGTTGCGCTCTAAGATCTTTGTCGGCTCACTTCTTCATACGCTTCGACGCCTTCTCCAAGTAAGCCCGAGCGATCTCAGTGTTCTGTTTCCACTCTTTGGTAAAGTTAAAGGCTCGGGGACTCTTCCCTTTATACGGCTCAATGGAGGTGTGGGGTAATCGTGGTTGTTGTCCCATGACCACTTCAAAGGGACTCTTGTTAGTGGCTAAGCTCTTTTGAGCGTTGAAGCACAATTGTGCTACATCTAATAGCAATGGCCAATTCTTTTGATTAGCTTGTACAAAGTGTCTCAGATATTCCTCTAACAACCCGTTGAAGCACTCTGTTTGCCCATCAGTCTGAGGATGGTAAGTAGATGAGATACTCAGTTGGGACCCCATTATGTTGAAGAGCTCCAACCAAAACGACCCCGTGAATCTCAGATCTCTGTCACTGACGATGTTCTATGGAATACCCCAATATTTCACTATATATTTGAAGATAAGACGAGCAGTGTCTTTCGCTGCACAATACTTTTGAGCTGGTATAAAAGTGGCATACTTTGAAAAACGATCGATCACTACCAAGATCGAACCAAGATCGCCAACTCTAGGGAGGCCAGTTATGAAATCAAGAGAAATGCTTTCCCAAGGCTTGGTTGGTACCGCTAGTGGTTCAAGTAACCCAGCTTGCTTCTTTCTTTCGACTTTATCTTGTTGGCAAACGAGGCACGTCTTTGTGTAGTCCATCACATCTTGTCTCATATGTGGCCAATAGTAGCCCTGTCTTAGCAAAGCAAGGGTGCGCTACCAACTCGGATGACCTGCCCATGGGGTATCCGTGGTACTCCGCATCAACATCTGTCTCAAATTTCCAGCTCTTGGAACAAATAATTTGGGCCCCTTTGTCAACAATGCTCCATTCTCCACCCAAAAGTACTTGGACTTCCTATCTTCCACCATCTTAATTATGGACTTGGCTTGAGAGTCTTTAGTCAGGTTCTCTTCGATTAGCTTGCGAATGTCCATGGTCACCATGGTAGCTTACGTGGGAGCTATTCTTCTTAGGGCTGCTAGTTCTGCTCGACGACTCAGGCGTCGGCTACTTAATTAGAGCTCCCCGTCTTATACTCAAAGGAAAAATCAAATTCGACTAAGAACTCTTACCATCTTGCTTGATAGCCTTGAGCTTGGGCTGAGTAAGGAAATGGCTCACTGCAGTGTTATATGTCTTAACAACAAACTTCGACCCGAGCAGGTAATTTCGCCATGCCCTTAAGCAATGAATTACTGCTAAGAGCTCCTTTTCTTGGGAGGTGTATCTCCTTTCCGTCTCATTTAGCTTGCAACTCTCGAAGGCAACCTGATGCCTCTCTTGCAATAGTACTCCCCCAATAGCAAAATCTGAAGCATCAGTTTGTACTTCGAAGGGTTTTCCAAGATCAAGGAGGATTAACACAGGATCTTTCATCAACACTACTTTTAGACCCTCGAAGGCTTCTTAGCACTCGGGAGTCCACGACCACCTTTTATCCTTCTTCAATAATTCGGTGAGGGCCGTTATTCTTCGGGAGTATCCCTCTACAGACTTTCTGTAATAGTTGGCTAACCCAAGAAAGGAGCGCAGTTCTTTGACATTCTTCGAGGTCGCCCATTCCTTGATAGCTTTGACTTTCTCCATGTCCATCCGAATCTGGCCCTGTTCCACAATGTACCCTAAGATATGGATCCGAGTTTGGGCAAAGCAACACTTCTCTCTTTTCACATACAACTGATTTTCTCGAAACCTCTGGAAAACAAGTCTCAAGTGTTTCTGATGCTCCTCTATGGTTGAACTAAAAACCAAGATGTCGTCTAGGTAGATGACCACGAACTTATCAAGATAGTCATGGAATACCTGGTTCATTAAAGTGCAAAATGTGACATGAGCATTGGTTAGTCCAAAAGGCATTACTAAAAATTCAAATGCACCATACCAGGTTCACATGTGGTTTTTGGTTCATCTCCTTCGGCTATTCTGACTTGATGGTAGCCAGACCGAAGGTCGAGTTTGGAGAAGTACTTGGCTTGACTCAACTGGTCAAAGAGGTCCGCAATCAAAGGGATTGGGTGCTTGTTTCTCACCGTTACTTTGTTCAAGGCCCTATAATCGACACACAATCGTAAACTTCCATCTTGTTTTCTTTGGAATAGTACAAGTGAGCCAAAGGGGGCCTTAGATGGTCTGATGAACCCAGCTTGCAATAATTTGTCTAGCTGCTTCCTCAACTCAGCCAATTCTGGGGGAGCCATACGATAGGGTCCCTTTACAGGCGGTTTTACTCCAGGGACTAATTTGATCTCATGATCTATGGCACGGCGCGAGGGTAATATCTTGGGCAATTGATCCAGCATCACCTCTTTAAACTCTTCCAAAACTGAGCTGATCTTATCTGGCACCAACTCTGACCCTGTTCCTTCTTTGTAGACTGGTAGGGCTACATCGGAGGGCTCTCTCCTCTTGATCCCTTTCTTAAATTGCAGAGTCGAGATTATTTTTCCACTTCTAGGGAGAATTGTAGCCGGCACTACACAAGGGCGTTCCCCCAAGAATAGCAAGCAATTAGCAGCAGGAACCAGGATTGCCTGAGCCACAATCATGAAGTCCAATCCTAAAACAACGTCAAAGTCATCCATGGTGGAAACAGTGAAGTTCACGCCTCCTTTCCAGTGTCCAACTTTGGTCATCACGTTCTTGGAGCTCCAACTAATGGCGGCGACCGGTGAGTTCACCGCTTTCATTTGCCCACAATCCTTATTCACTTTCAGACTACACCTCTTGGCTTCGATTGGAGTGATGAAAGTGTCGGTCACGCCTGGGTCCACCATGGCCCTTGTTTGCTTCCCATTTATCTCCAACTCTACATATATTAGGCCTTTCTCCGGCTCCTTCTTCATCTTACTCAATTGGGAATGAAGTGCATTTAGGTACCGAATTGAACCCATCCTCGCAGGTTCATTTACCTCGTCCTCAGTAGTTTGTGGTGGTTGAGATGTCTCTTGAGAAGTCATCTTGAGGGCACTCAAGGCACCTCTGTGGGGACATTCAGCAACTCGGTGTGGTCCCTGATAAAGGAATCAAGCTAATGGTTGTCTTGGCTTGAAGCTTTAGGCGTTGTTTGTCTTGGATTGGGGTGTTTCTCGAGTGGGCGGCCTCCTGTCTGCTCCCCCACTTGATGATCTATCTACTCTAGCCAACTTTCCCCCAATCCCGTAATTGGAGTTACTGCCAGTTGAAGGAGGGATCTTACGTTTGTTTGAGCTATCATTGTAGTCATTTAGGCGTTCGGCGGCAGCCATCACTGTGGCTACATGTTGTACCTTCTGCCTTTAAAGTTCAGTCCTAGCCCTAGGTCCCTCAAGGAAATAGAACATTTTGTCTTTTTCAGACATGTCCCTAATATCCAATATCAAGGTAGAGAAGCTCCTGACAAACTCTCGCACCGTTCCTGTTTGGACCAATTCCCTCAACTTTCTTCGGGCCAAGTATTCTACATTCTCAGGGAAGAATTGGTTCTTCAACTCTTGCTTTAGATCCTTCCATGTTTTGATGGGGCACTCATCGCCAGTAAACTTTGAACACCACCATAACTCGGTATCTCCAGCAAGATACATTGAGGCCATCCCAACCTTTTCCTCTTCCGATTCTGTGCGCACTACCCGAAAGTATTGTTCAATGTCAAACAAGAAGTTCTCAAGCTCTTTTGCATCTCTTGCCCCTTCGTAACGGTACGGCTCCGGCACCTTAGCTCTTTTCCCCTTATCCGTTGTGCTAGAACCCGCCCTACCCACAACAAGTTGAAGCACACTGATTTGAGCCTTGAGTTCCTCAAACTCTTTTTGGATAACTCTCAATGCATCTCTAGTCTCCTCGCCCAAGTTGGCTAAGAAGTCGGACAGCTCCTGCTGGGCTGTCTCAATTTCTCTCAATCGGTCATTAGTGACCATGTGGGCTTTCATGGCGGCCACTGCGGCCTCAAGTTCCTCAATTATCGCTCGATCATTAGACCCTCCTCGAGTCGTCACCATTTTTCCTTTCGCTTGCTAGCACACTTGCCTAGCTCGGATGCCAACTATCACGGACTAAGCTTTCTCACAATGAAGCGATAGGCCGTGCGGCACTTGGATGGTCTCGTCCACACAAGTCAGCCAATTATCTCGATAATCTGGGCAAGTCATAAGCCAACGATAAGTCATTACAAGGAACACGACGAAATATCGGGGCATAAGTAAAGCATACCATCATAACCACAGGTGCCTCCATAGAAAAAAATGTTTTTATTGATGAAGAAGATATTACCAAGATTACAAAAGAGTTGAAGACTTCCACACCATCGTCGAGGCCAAGGATGGCAGCCCTTGATCGGTGTGCTTGCACATACCTTAACCAGTGAGGCAGCCCAACATTCCGCCGACTGCTCACCCCTCCTAAAGAGCTAAAGAGCTTTTATAGCTATGCTACCAGTAACTCTTACAATGTTTGAAATGAGGACACTTTTCCTAATTCCATGGATTCTATTTTCCTAAGGCCATGGATTCTATTTTCCCCAAAGTCTTTCTACCCGGTCATGGCCCTATACAAGGTTGGCTCATGACACGGTGCGTGCGTTAAAGGCTTCAAGTCCACACTCGAAGCTACTGTCCTGTTGCTATTTTCCTTGGCTACTTTATTTGCTAGCGTGCGTGGCGATAAGCTTGGCTGCTGCCGTATTTTTGGTTATGGCTTCATTGTTTTGATTTGTTATTTTATAAGTTTCAGACACTTGTTCCTTTATTGTTTTAAGATAATATATTGTTTTATTTTAGGTTTTATTATATTTTTAGTTTAGTACATTAGATTACTTCAATATTTTAGTTTGCTTTAGTTAGTTTATTAATTTAATAGATATTTACGTTATAGGTGTTTAGTTAAATAATTAGGTATTTAATTATATAATTTTGATTTTAGTTTTAGATGATTTCATTCTATGTTTATCAATTAAATTTTGTCTTTTAAGTTCTATACTCTTTATTTTATTTTAATTTACGTGTTCTTAAAGTTTATTTGCAATTTATTTTATATTTTATTTTCCTTATTTTAGTAGTTAAGTTAATTTAAAAAAAATTAATTGTTTGAATAAACCTAGGATGATCAATTTTAGTACTTAGCTAGAACAATTCTAACTAATTCTCATGGAAACGATACTCTACTCATCACTTTATTACTTGTCGCGACCCGTGCACTTGCGGTATAGGTCTTAGAGCGCAACAAGTTTTTGGCGCCGTTGCCAGGGATTAGTCTAGGTTGTTCTTAGTTAATATTAAAACCAATCATGCCTAGGTTTAGTTCAAGCCTTTTCTTTTTCTTATTTTTGTAAATATTTCTTCCTCCAATATTTTAATTTTGTTCTTGTGCGAGGTACCATGGTCGACCTAGCTGAGCCTAGAACCTTGAGAGACTACATTATGCCTCGTGTGCCTACGATACATTCGAGCATTAGGAAGCCCGAAATCGAAGCTAACAACTTTGAGATTGAGCCGGACTTCATCCTAATGATCTTGAATTCAGTTCAATTTGGAGGTTTGACTAGTGAAGATCCATATGCTCATCTTGTCAAATTCTTGAAGATATGTGACTTATGCAAGTACGATGGTGTTTCTGATGACGCCATTCGACTGAGACTCTTCTCATTCTCACTCCGAGATAGGGCAAAGGATTGGTTGCGGTCACTTCCTCATCATTCTATTTGTACGTGGGATGATTTGGCTCATAAGTTCTTAGCTAGATTCATTTCACTTGAGTATATGACGAAGATGAGGAATCAAATTTTATCCTTCGAGCAATATGACACCAAGCCTTTTTGTGAAGCATAGGAAAGATTTAAGGACTTGATCAGGAGATGTCCTTCTCATGGATTGCCCATTTGGATACAAATTCAAACTTTTTATAATGGTTTGGGTAATTCATGGAGAGTAGTAGTTGATGTGGCAGCAGGTGGAGCTCTTATGAGGAAATCTATTGAGGAAGCGTATGAATTGATAGAGTTAATGGCTTCCCATGAATTTTAGTGGCAAGGGATATTTCGCTACAAACCTCCTGAGCGGAAGCAAAGATCTACTGAAAGAAGTCTGGGGGGAGGGAAAAATGGGATGAGCTAATGCCGAGTAAGAAATATATATAATAAAACTGATACTATATAGATTATATGCAAGTTTCCAAAACATGCATTAAAATTTATATATAATGTAAGCAATTCAAATATAAAGTTCATACGTTTACATTCAAGAAGTGAATTCTGAAATACTCCGTAAACATATATAAAGTTTTAATTCACAAAATGCTTAGCAAAGTCACGATTTAAAATCATCCATATCGTCACAATTTGAAGAGATAAAGCATCACCCAATAGACTCATGCAATAGGACATATGGCCCTAGTAAGAATATAGTACTCGGTGGTACTAATTAGGTACCATCTGGGACGCTGATGATGGGATCAAAGTCAATCAGCTCACTAGTCAGTCATACGATCATACACTCATAATAGCATGTGCTCGTAGGCAGCTATGGAACCAACAGTCTCTAAAAACCATATAAAACATTTTACTATGGTTTACGGAGATAATTTTTGAAGGTTAACTCTTCAATCAGTTCTCAAAGATATGATATGAAAATATATGCAATTTAAAAATAAAATTTATAAGATATTCACAAATCAATATTTGATTCTAAAAATAATCTATTTATTTATAAACAAGTCATAATAACATGCTAATGCCTTCACGTACGAAAAATTCAATAACATAAATTTTTAAATATTGTTTTTTGATATAAATTGAATTTAATAAATCTTAATGAAATGAGTGGATATTTCTTAACAAATCATTCTTCATAAATACTCAATGACATAAAAAGAACAATTTAGAGGATTATTTAAAATTTTGATAGCATAACGGCTAAGTATATCCTAACCTTCTGCACGAAAACCACTGAAATCCACAACCACAATTCACAATTTAAATCCAATAAATTTCCAAAACAATTTCAAAGAATTCATTTCATATCAAAACATGCATTATAGTATCCCTATGAATTATTATATATATCCTTTACCTGCTAATTTATCACCGTGCTGCGAATGAGCACAAGTGTCCTCCTTAATTTTCTTAACTGCAAATTATCATATCGATATTATCAATATTCTATATTTTCAATAGAAAAATATTTAATATAGTAAAATAAATTATATAACCTACTACGACTTTATTTTCGGTCTATTTTCTACTGGTAAGAAAATTATAATTTTTTCTATATAACTCCGATTTCGATTCCAATTGTGCCTAAATTCTCAGAATAATTTATACATTATTTTAGGACTTAAATGATATTAAAATGGCCAAGAATTCCCCTTCCCCTTCACCTTGGCTAAATGTCTCTTTTCTTCCATACTTGAGATTTTTTCCAAATCTAACTATTTTCTTGATTCCAAATTAATTCTATTAATTTTCTATACTACTTCCACATCAAATACACATCAATTAACATAAAAGTTTGGTCTTCCATGCCATGGTTGAATCACCATTTTCATCCCTACATCTTGATATTCTTCCATTTAATTTAACTAAATTAAATTCTAGTTGATTTATGATTTCTTTTCTAGTTTTCACTATACTAAAAAATAAAACCTTATAATTCAAATTTAATTAAATTATTTTCATAGGTTCCACACTAAGGCAGCACCTTATCATCATCTTAATCTCCATATTTTCATGAATTGATATCAATTTTTTCACTTCAACAGATAAGATCAACTAAGGAGAAGTAGTTTACCCTTTGGAACCTTTTCCTTGGACAATTTCCTTTTCACTGTCCAGCCACTAATTCTGCACTTTAAGACCATTATTACACTTATAATCGATCCTTCTAACACATACATTGTAATAGTCCACTGTACAGTAAATAACATAATATTTACTCATATTTTACACATATTTATCGGTTGGGCTATCTGTGATGCCTTTAGTACTTGATCATTATCAGTAATAAATGGTGAACATTTATTCAATAAATTCAGCATATAAAATTTTTGTACAATATTCCATACACTTTACATCCCCTGTTTCTATTTTACAACAATGTAGTACTGTATACAAGTGTCTGAATATATAAGAGAAGTGACTGTACCTTTAGATTTCAATGCTCTATCCCTGTGGGCTACTCACAGCTATATTTATCCAAGGAAGCCATCAAATAATCCTCGTAATTAATCTAAAAATTTTGAAATAAGGGGTGAGCGAACCACGTGCTTAGTAAAGGAGTCGTATGCTGTTTGATACAATGAAATCTATATGCAGGAAAATATTTATTTTCCTAACGGTGTACTAAGCACAGTAAAGGAAGGATATTATAGTCGGCTGGGAAATCCAGATAGAGCATGAAAGGTATCTTGGAATACCTGTCTTGTCCCGGAAACCTAGAACTACTATAGGGAGTAATTTATAAATTGTCTTACTAAAACAATTTAATACCCATTTCTCCATAATTATGAACAGGATAAACCATTTATTTTCCTTCCTTTCAGTATAGTTCAAAACACGTGACAGTACAGTGGTAAAACAGTAGTTACAGTAAACAGTCTTTTTAGTACAGTAGCTTATAAATATCCAAATCACTTAATAAAAGTTCAGTAATTATTTCTATTTTAGAAATAATTTTCAAAGTATTCTTTCTTAATAACAGTAAATTTCCTTTCAGTTTAGTAAACAGTATTCCTTACAATTCAGTTCAGTAAACAGTAATCGGTAGGTTTTAGTTCAGTAAACTGTAATCAGTAGCTACTAGTTCAGTAAATAGTAATCAGTAGCTACCAGTTCAATAAACAGTAATCAGTAGCTTTTAGTTCAGTAAACTATAATCAGTAGCTTTTAGTTCAGTAAACAGTAATCAGTAGCCACCATTTTAGTAAACAGTATTTTCCAGTGCAGTACAGTTCAGTAAACAGTATTTTTCAATGTAGTACAGTTCAGTAAACAGTATTTCCCAGTGCAGTACAGTTCAGTAAAACAGTATTTCGGTACAGTTCAATTCAGTAAACAGTAATTCATAGTGTAGTACAGTAAAACAGGATTCAGTAAATCCCTTCAATAAATAGAAATCAGTAAGTTGAGACTAGGCATCACCCTACATCATATCATGCTATCGTTGTCCACTAAGGGACACAGTAATCATCTTCGAAGGGACACAGTAACAGTATACAGTGAGATCTATGGCCATGATCTAAAGGGGGTCCTCGGTGTAAACTTGCCAGGTGACATATGGGACCGCTGATGAATGGCAGGTCAATCAACCATGTGACAGTAACAGTAACAGTAGTAAGCATGAATCTCGAGGCTTAAGTCTCAAAACAGTATAAAAACCGTACCATAGCCTTTATGGATCCTATTCAAAATAATTTGAAGTATTTCATGTTTATCCATAAGGCTCTCACATTTTCATATATCATCACATTTATGGAATTTATAAAATAAATAAGATCAGTATTTAGTTCCATAAATGTATAAAATCATTTCTTTTCCCATAAAAATACCTTTAAGAAAATCCCATGAATCAAATCATTTATTTAAGTAATTATTTCCAAAAAAGGTATTTATTTCTCATTTCCACATACCGTAAATCAGTCGGTAAATATTAATGTATTAAGTGAGAACACAATAAATATTCATTTTGAATATTTAATATCATATAAAATATAATTAATTTCTCACTTTAATGAAAATATAAAACATGAATATTTAATTTTATAACTTTCTCATAATTTCCAGTTTATGGAAAATTGGTGGAAATTATATTCAAAATTTCCCATTTAAATCATTTCATGCATCTAAAATATTTTATAATATTTTAGAATACTTTTGGAAATTTTTCGACAGCATAACGGCTGCAGATTCCTAACTTCCTGCACACAATTCGCAGTATATAAACCAGCTTTTCAACCATAATTTTGCATGTTTTCAAACCAAATCATGCATCCAATATTCTCATAAAATTTACTTAAGAAAACATGCAGTTCATTATATCACTACATCTCACACACTCCCCCTTACTTGTCTTATGAAACCGAGCTTCCCGACTGTGCCTACCAAATTTCGTAATTCCCGGTTGCAAAATAATTTTATCCAAATTTATCAACATTTTTCCTCTTAATTTTAAGCCACTAGCTTTTATAAAATGCAGTCACTAATGACATAGTACATGCACAACCAGTATGATTTATACTTGTGCTAAAACTCAACTTTTCCGTTTTAGCTCCTTTTTTGGTTCTGATTTCACTGGTCTTCTTCTTTAAATTTCTATATTCATTTTCTATTATTTAACTAAAAAAAAATTCAGCATTGCTTCATGCTTCAAATAACATGGCCGAAACCCTCTTATGGCCATTTCTTTGATTTTCAACCTTTCTTTAATATTTTTTTTCCAATTGATGAGTGCTTGTCCACGTGAACATCCCTTACCATTTTCATGCATTAACCACAAAGTTTCCTATTTACTCATGTCCCAACCGAATCTCCCTTCAATAGCCACATTTAATTTTTCAATCATCTCACCATTCCTAGCTTCCTCTTCATATTATTCATTTTCTATTAATCATTTCTCATCATCTTTGCACAATTTCCAGCCATAGTTCTTGCTTGTTCTCATATATGTCAAGATCTCCATTTGTTCTAATTCCATGTTCTATTAGGATTCAACTCAAAACAAGTCTATATCTATGTTTCTTATGTTATAAAACATAGAATATACCATTGAACATCAAGAAAACCATAGATTCAAATTGTCTTACCTTGAAATTTGACCATCTTTCCAATTAAGATATTTCCCTTGTCCTTTCTTTCTTTTTCTCCTTTCATCATTTTCTTTTCTTTAAATATTTACAGCCAAGAAATAATACAGCAGTAGGTGAGTGGCGTAGAAGCCACTATGCTGATCGTTTGACTTGTTATTTCTCTTATTTTTGTAGTCTCCAGCCAATACAATTTATCTCATATATAAAATCTTATAATTCCCTTAACTCCTTCTCATCATTTTCTTGTCTTGTAATGCATTGATTCATGAAAAAAATTGCAGCAAAAGAGCAGCTGAAGGAGCATTAAATCGGGTAGAAGACTGCAGCACAAAGGAATGACAAAAACTTCATTTTTCTTACCCGTTATTGACTTGTGTGGTTTACTTTTGATGTGTACTTCAGCCAATAACATCAACCATGTGTTGGACTTTAATATTCCCTTTCATTTAATTATCATTTATCCTCATTTTATACCATAAAATTTTATTTTATTTTATTTCTGTTTTTCATACTTCAGCCGTGCATCATCAGTCAGCAACTAAGTGGCGTGAAGGCCACTTTTCTGCTACATGATTGTTGCTATGCCGTTTTATTTGACTTGTTTTCCATTCCTTCTCCTCTAAGCATAGTTTATGTTGCATTTGTACACCACAGAATTTATGCTTTATTTTCCTTTAGCTGAATCACGTTGGATAGTTTACAGCAGTAGGAAAAAGTGGCATGTAGTCTAATTTGGCTGCATGATTTTTGCTTATTTTCCTCTTCTTTTGTATTTTATGCCATTAAAATTACATTTAAATTCCCAATTTTTTCAGATTTCTTTCTTTGTTTATTTCTACATCTTTATTTCATCCTTTAATATTTATTTCTCCTCTTATACACCATATTATAAATTATAAATCCAATAATTCCAAAATTTAAAGTGAAAATCCACATTCCATATTTATTTAATTCTACTAAATAAATTTATTTTCACTGTCAAAGATTTACAAAAATATGGTGTACAGTAATATGAAATTGGGTCTCACAATTAATAGAAATGGTTGGATTCACCTTACCCTTGAAAAATTGAAGCTGCCCTGTTCTTGGTGCCTTGTAGCTGCTGTTTGCTCCTTTTTCCAGCAGCTAATTGGGGTATTTGAGAGAGCAATTTGGTAATTTAGGAAAGTAACTATATAGTGTTTAAACCTCTCTTCCCTTCTCCTTCTCCTTCTTTTTCTTTTTCTTTTCCTCTCTTTTCTTCTTTCTTTCTTTTTCACGTTGCTGCCTTATTTTCTGTTTCATTTTTCTGTTCTGTTTCCGATCCGTTCAGCCCTCTATTTCTTTTATATTTTGGCTTCATTTCCACTCTTAATAGTCAAGAAATTAAGGGAGTTAATGGTCAAGGAAAGCCTTAAATATATCTTGCAAAAAATCTCACATATTTGCTGTGGTTTTGTCTCCCTTATTCTACACCTACTACACGGTTTGTGTAGCTGAAAATTTTCAGCCCACTTGTCCGGTCTTTAGCCCCCTTTTTCTTACATGTTTTTGACTTCATTACAAGGCTAATTTATGAAGAAATACTGTGCAATCATTTGGCAAGGAATTTCTGTGAGAAATCTTGGAAAATCTCACCCCATACCAACCTATAAGTCACGATTTTCCCAGCTGAAAATCAGCTGAGTTTCTAGCAAATTTCCAGCCACTTTTATTGACATTCTCAATCAAATTTTGCTTCATATTATTCATACTACTTGTCCCCTTCAATGGCCAATTAAACACCATGAAGAAACATCAAAATTTTTTCTTAATTTTCTCATTGAATAGTTGACATTTTTTTTGACTTTTCCATTTTATTTCCTTGCAACTTTCGGTTTAGCCAATTCTATGCCATCAACCGATTGCTTCATGCATAAATTAGCCCATGTTTACTTCATCTTATACATACCTTTAAATATTCAATAATCAATGAGAAACATGGAAGAGTATTGGCTTTTCTTTCAAAAGAAATTCTGTTAGTTTTCATGATATTTTCTCATTCTTTCTTAGTAAAAAATGTGGGCTGCATTGATTTTCCCTTTTTCACTTATGTTATACAGTCACAAGGCATATTTCAAGCTTGACTTTTGCTTGTTAATTTTAGCTATACTAAGCTTAGTAAATAGGCTAATGTCATCCTCTTCAGCTAGTCAAAATTTCCACCCAATGTTGAAAAAGTTTGGTGAGACATTGTCTCATTTCTGGAAGAAAATCATTCCCCCTCTTCTTGTGCATAATTTCCATGTATTTTTCCACTTAGATATATTCCTATTGGTCTTTAATTTTATTTATTTAATTTATATATATTTTACTTAGTGAGAATTATATCTAAATTTCTTGGTTGTAATTTAATTTAATTTGCATGGTTGAAATTTAATTATCTTACATGAATAAAATTAAATGAATTTTGCATGGTTACATTTCATGCTATACATTAAATGAGATACTACTCATTTTCATATCACAATTTAAAATATGGAAATTGTTCATAATAAATCCTCAATTCATCTTCCATCACTTTAACTCCTATAAGTCAAACCACATTAACCAATCTTAATGAGTCACCTCAACCTTTTCATTCATATAAATTTTAACTTATGACATCATTTAGGAAAATGTGGAAAATGGGGTCCTCACATGAAAATATTTAATCTCCTTGTCAAAAAATTGTTAATTACCTCCCTCAGTTTTATGATATGATTTCCGCGTGAATGCAACGACCATCCTTTTCATAGAGAGTACAGTCAATCCATTGGTTAATGGATGAAAATTCCGCAATTGTAGCAACTAATGCTGTTGGTCACTAGTTTGGTCAATGCTTCCAAGTTTCTTGTACGAACTACAAGTTTGCCTCCATCTTTAGTAGGTTCTGGCACAAACAAGTTTCAATGGAGATGTATACCTTGAACAAGAAGCAAATATTATTGTTCTTTCTCTTTGCAGCCTTGAAAGCTCATCTCTCTGCTGGCACAGATAGTGATACCATCCTTCCAGGCGAGCATATGTCCGGGAACCAACGCTTAATTTCTCAAGGTGGAGTCTTTGAACTGGGTTTCTTCACACCAGGTAACTCCAAAAACTATTATATTGGTGTCTGGTATCATGGACAACCAACACAAACAGTTGTTTGTGTAGCAAACAGAGAGCAGCCTGTTTCAGATCCATTCTCATCTGAATTAAGACTGTTGGAGGATGGTAATTTAGTCCTTTTAAATTCATCACAAGTGGAAACTTGGTCAACAAATGTGATGCCCAACATGCATGGTTCAACCGTAGCTATGATTCTTGACAGTGGGAATTTTGTCTTGTGTAAAAGATCGGACCCATCTAACATAGTGTGGCAGAGTTTTGATAATCCAACTGATACATGGCTTCCAGGTGCGAAGTTGGGGTCTAACACTTCTCTTCGTCCTTGGAAATTCTTAGAAGATCCTGCTCCAGGGAAGTATTCAGCTACGATAGAACTAGAAGAAGCAGGAATAACAGAGTATATATATTGGAAAAGAATGGATTTGGAGAAAGGGGAAAACTTCACAGAATTAATGCCCAAAAAAGAAGTGTTCTATAACATCCTCAACCTCTCATACTTTTCCATAGAAGGAAACCATTATTTTAGCTATAGTTTTCTGGTTCCGAATCTCCTTACGCTTTTTGTGCTAGATTCTTCAGGGCAGCTCCAACAATTTGCATGGGGAAATTCTGCACAGAGATGGTATTTACTTTGGGCAAAACCAACACTTTGTGGTCCTTTCAGTGCCTACAACCGACAGAGTGCACCCTGTTGTGTTTGCTTGAGTGGATTTGTACCCAATATGTCAGAAGGGTGTATCAGGAGAACACCATTGGGATGTGAAAGTGGAAGCGAAGATAAGTTCATTGTCGTGCGTAACGCAAGCTATTCATGCTATATGGATCCATTGGCAGAGATGTTATGGGTTGAAAACATTGCAGAATGTGAATTAACTTGCTTAAGGAACTGTTCATGTGTTGCTTATGCTTATGGTTATTACACTTACGACAGTGTATGCTTGATCTGGAAAGGATATCCACCATATCTACAGCAACTTCCACTGCATGGTGCGACTGGAGAAAATATCTACATTCGCGTCGCAGCCTCTGAAGTGGGGAAGAGCAAAGCTACGACAAAGAGAAAAGCTACATGGATTGCTACTTCAATCGTTATAGGGGCAGCTATAGTGATTTTTACGCTTGTATGCGTTGCATTGAAGAAAAGAATAAATTATAGTGCATTAGAAGCAGGAGGTGGTTCTTTGGTGATGTTCAAGTACTGGCATTTGAATATAGCAACAAAGAAGTTCTCTGAAAAACTTGGAGAAGGAGGATTTGGCTCGGTTTTTAAGGGAACACTACCAAATTCGACAGCCATAGCGGTGAAGCAACTAAAAGGTCAACATGGAAATAGTGAAAAGCAATTTCTTGCAGAAGTGAAAACAATTGGAAAAATACAGCACATTCATGTAGTTCGTCTTCGAGGATTTTGTGCTGAAGCTTCCAAGAGATTTTTGGTCTATGATTACATGCCAAATGGTTCTCTAGCAGATCTTCTGTTCCAAAACCATCATGGGATTTTAAACTGGAGGACGATACATGAGATTGCAGTTGGCACTGCCCGAGGAATTGAGTACCTCCATGAGAAGTGTGAAGAATGCATCATACATTGTGATATCAAGCCTGAAAACGTTTTGTTGGATGCAGAATATTGTTGGAACTAATTCGTCCACAAAGCCCATTAGCACAATATCAAGAGGAGAAATCTAACCTTTGTGGGTTGTGCCAAAACCCACCATTATTTTATCCACCATTGACGCCATTGATGAAGCTGCCAGGGAGAGGAGGTGCCGCCAGTGCTCCGCCGGAAGTCCACCGGTGCTGGTGGTGCTGCCAAGAGAAGGGATGAAGATGGTGAGTGATGGTGAGAAACGGGAGAGAAGTGAACAGCAGTAGCTCACCTCCTCTCCTTCTCTCCCGTTTCTCACCATCACTCACCATCTTCATCCCTTCTCTTGGCAGCACCACCAGCACCGGTGGACTTCCGGCGGAGCACTGGCGGCACCTCCTCTCCCTGGCAGCTTCATCAATGGCGTCAATGGTGGATAAAATAATGGTGGGTTTTGGCACAACCCACAAAGGTTAGATTTCTCCTCTTGATATTGTGCTAATGGGCTTTGTGGACGAATTAGTTCCAACAATTGGTATCAGAGCATGTCCACAACAAAGCCATTAGCCATTTTCGATGAAGAAAAGAGAATCTGTACATTTTTTAATTTTGGGTATTTTTCGGATTTATTTAATACCCATAAGATTTTTACATTTTTGAGTTGAAATAATGTCATATGCTGCTAGAGAATGATTTTTTGATGAAAATGTCATGAAAATGAAGTGAAATGGGTCAAAAACGAGGCTGAAATGGCGAAATTATAGTCGGGTCGGGTAAAAATACCCGGTTTCTGCAAATTTCGCCCGGTCTGGGCGAGAAGACGACGGGCGCGTGCGACGCACGCGCCCGATAGCCTCAAAGAGGCGCCAGCGAGCGCCAAAGATGATGAAGCGGGCGCGTGTGCCACACGCGCCCGCATCTGAAAATATATAAAAAAAAAAGGGAAAATAAATTTTTTTTTTCTCTTTTTCTTTAGGTTGTACGGGCTAGGCTCATGTGGCTTTTGGGCCACGATTTTTTGGGCCCATTTTGGGCATTTTTTTTGGGCTTTTTTTTAGTTTGTTTTGGTTATGATTTTGGGCCATATTGTATGGGATGGTGTATTTTTGGACCATTATTGTTAATATTTTTGGGCTTTTAATTTTGAAAATTAAAATACCATTTGTTTATTTTAATTATGCCATAATATTTAATTTATTTAGGCCAAATTAATTTTATTGTATTGTGGGCATTTATTTATTTATTTTTTATTAGTTGGCCATTTAGTATTAAATTAATTTTGGGCAATTTAATTAATTAATTTTTTGGCCGTTTTGCTTAATTAATTTAGGGGCCATTTTGGTTGATTAATTTTGTTTGGCTATTAAATTTGAATTAATTAGTGACTATTTTGCATAATTAGTTAATAGGCCATTTTGGATTATAGTTTAATTGGCCATTTTGATTAATTAATTATAGGTCATATAATTAATTAATTATTTATTTATTTTGAAGACAATTTTAGATATTTAATAGCCATAATTAGTTATTAAGCCCAAAATTAATGTGATATAAGTGAATTTTAGAAGGAATTAATTTTGGAGTAATTTCTAGAAACTTAATTACTCATTTATTTCATAATTCACTTAATTTTGAAATATGTATTTATGCCCATAAATTACTAATATTTGGCCTAATTAAATAAGTTTAGATAAATTATTTGGGTATTTTGTTTGAGCCATTTTGGATTATGGTTTATCCATTCAGTTAATAATTTATTTAAATAAATAAACTCTCTAAAAATAATATTGCCTTATTATTTGAATATTCACATTTATGTGAAATTAATTTAATTAATTGATATTTGATTTGAAATTACTACATATGCTTCAGAAATTGCATATTTTGGATGTAGTTAATTTTGATCAATAAATTTGTGAATATTCTTAAAATTATAAATCATTAATTGGATTGGCTAGTACTTGCCTGTCGCAGGAATAGTCATGAAGATTTTTTGACGATTTATTTTGATAATTTTAAAGATATAATAATAAGGAAATGTATAGTGATAGTTGCAGTTGCATAAATTTACTGAGGTCTCTAGAAGTGGCTAGTCTCTCCCTGTCGGATTGTTAGTTACTTTTAGAGATGCTTGGGATGGAGAGGATTCTGGTTGGGATATGACACGGTCTTCCTACCCTGTCGGTGGGCGATCATTCAGGTTGTATTCAACTAGTTTTGTCTTATCCTCTGTAGTGTATTGTGGAATAAAATTGATATTTATTAAGTTATTCCACTAGCCTCCATATTGTGCAACTATCACATATCGAATTTCTAGCAGGATCAAATTAGATAGATAATATGAATTATTCTCTACGGTTAGGGACACATTAAACTAGGAAGTAGTCCCGAGAGTCAATCTATCTTCTATACCCAAAATGTGAGCTCTTTGAGAACAAAATTTTTGAAATTTCAGGAACACTCAAGTGAGTATTCTCTGACTATATAGGGTATACCATGAAAGAGTACATCAGAGGAAGTGTTCCAGTTAATGAATAACCAAGAAATATTTGTGGATGCCATTAGAAAATAGTTCGCATAAGATCAATAAAGGTTGCAATAGGAGTTTGATTACAAATATGGCAGATTCAGTACTACTTCTTTCTGGGATGGAGAATTGGAGATCTTCCAGTTTTACAGATCTCATTTAATGCAGAAGGAAGTATGGCATTTTAATATCAAAATTGATATTGTCATTCAAGAGTGGGAGATCTTTCAGTTTAACAGATCTCATTCAGCCATAATGATGACATATGCCAATATCACTGCCAAAAGGAAATATTATTAAGAGGTCTCAATGAAAGGTCATTTTAGAAGAAGAAATTTGCCAAGTCTATTTCCCATTCTAGTTTCACCAATACCTCTAAATATCAATATGTGTCACTTCTGTAATAATCCTGGGCATAAGAGGTAGATTGCAAGAGTCCTCTAGATTGAGATATGCAAAGGCATACTGTTAGCTTTTATTTTGAATCCAATCTAGAAGACATGCCTTCTAACTGTTGGTGTTTTGGATATCGGCGCTATTATTTATAAAGCTATAAGCAACCGGAGATCGAATAAGGGAAAATTGTTGTGAATTGGGGTTATAGAGTTAGAATCCATATTGAAAATATAGCAAGATTGTTGTTACATTTTGAAGACAATTTTGGAACTACTGTTAGTCTATACTTTTCATTTCGATAACAGAAAAGTATTTCTAATTAGTAACAACATATATATATATATTGATTCTGGAGTTTTGCGTGATGGATACACAGTGGACTTGTACCCCAATATTTGGGCAAATTTTCTTCAATATTGAATGATGTGACTGTAGATTTTGATTATGATAGGATAGATAAGAAATCTATTAAGTTGTGGCATGGGTTAGGGACATTTCGAGGCACATGAAGAGATTGTATTAAGGGATATCTTGCTGCTAATATTAAGGACATGATTAGCAGATATTGAAATGATTAGGAGCTGATATATACTGACAATTGTAGATCATTTCCACATCCTGTATTCAGTGGATATAAGTGTTTCATCACCTTCACTAAAGACCATTTTGATTTAGGTCATATAGAGTGAAAGATCTGTTCTTATAGAGGCCTTAGGCATTCTGATTAATTCCGCTGCGCTGCTTAAGGCAATGATCAGACAGTAGTGATGAATATCATGTTCGGTATAATGAAGCTAGGCGAAATCATATACCGGTTTTCGGTTAAGTGCACTCTAGGATTATATATTGACGCCTAGTGTACGGTGCTTGGAATATTGAAACAGAATGAGATTACAGTTGCAGTCAATCGTACATTCTGATCTAGTACGATTTATGTTAATCACTCCAAATCTTTAAAATTCGGATGGAGTGAAATTAAAACTGCAATTCACATTCAAAGTTGATCTCCAAGCAAGACCAGTTCCTAAATGCATCCCAAGTTATAGTCAGACATTAAGCCAATTTTATGCCGCTTTCTGTGTTTAGGGTTATAAGGTAAGGCAAAAGACCTATAACCCATAGTCAAGAGAGCTTGACAAGAAAACTATCAGCGGCAATTCTGTTGATTATTATATCGACTAGAAAGATTCTAAATTCATTTCTCGTTATGTGACATTAGAATCATTAAGTCTGACAATGCAATCTATTTAGTAGATGACTTAAAGAGTGGGAGTTGTGAACTTCACAAAGTCATTATTAAGATACATTTTGTTGTGCCATTCCCATATATGCGTTATCTTTTGATGATGAAAAGCCACAAACCAAAGGAATCAACAGTTGATCCCAATACCATATTTAGAACCTGCACCTGACTTTACAGAAGAACATGAATGTAAGATTCATGTGTCTTCTGATTCTGATATTTGTCAGGAGACTATATTGATTCGAACTCTTAAAATTAGATATTAGTCATGCAGGATGAGTAAGCATCTATATTGTATAAGGATACATGGGATCTATTTCAGTTGTCACATCATTTTAGACAAAAGGGAGACTCTAAGAATTAGGTAGATGATTTAAAGCCAAATTTGGCCAAGGCTTTAAATAAAGCAACCTAAAAGTTTGTAGTTCCTAAGGCGGAACATACAGTTTGCGAACTTAAGGAGTTCATTTGCGAACATTAAAAGGCATCCAGATTGTAATATATATATAAAGAATGAGATTGTTACTTTGAGGAGAACATTATCGTTTGATAATTGGATCCATTGCGAGGTCAGTGGGAGTTATGTGCTTATTGTGCTCTAAATTGATGATATCAAATAGCAGCCTATAGCACTGACCTATTGTATGAGACATTCCATGTCGTCATGTCACCTCAGGATGAAGAATCCAAGTGAGGCTCTATTTTTTAAGGATTGAGATTCTTCGTGACATATCAATAGGCATACATTATTGGTCTCATGTAACCTATATTAAGTGTCGAGTAGGTTTATTGTATGTTGTTCTCCTAATAAGACGTCATTTAGTGAAAAGTGACATATTGTGAAAATCTCAAAGTCCTCAAGATGATAATGAAAGACTCATATCGAGTACTGTGTATGCCTTGTTGTGGGTAATTAGTATATGCTGAAGTTTATACGCATTTGGATATTGTGTATATTATAAATGTATTTCGGAGATACTTGAGCGATCTTGCAATAGAGAACTGGAAGCTATAAAGAGAGTATTTTGATATTGATAAGTCTGACATTTTAGGTTCGGTCAGATATTCTGATGTTAATTTTGCGAGCTCTCCAGATATTGAAAATTATTTTGGTTACATATTTGTGGATATAAAAGAGATGTATTTTGGAAAGTGTAAAGCAAACACTTACAGCACCCTTGATTGTGGAGGCTAAATATGTAGCATGTTGTAAAGCTACATGATGGGCCATTTAGGCTGCAAAATTTCATCTTAGGGTTGGTTTTGTGTGGTTGCCATTTCGAAGTCCTGGAGATGTACTATGGTAATGCTGCAGCAAGTATTTTCTCTCTTAAAATCCTTGGAGTTCCTCACACTCCAAATATTTAGATATCATCATTCGCTTGGTTAGAGAGAAAATAATGGAATCCAGTACTTAATTGGATTATAGAGCACATGTTTTAAAGAGCTCATTCTGTCTAACTAAAAGTTTGGCTGCTAAAGTGCTTTGACGACATAGCACTTTTATGAGGCATGTGGAGCCATTTGCTGTATTAAGTTAGTGGGAGCTCTGCAATAAAATCAGTTGCAACTGTGTGAATGGATTCCTATTTGTCATATATGCATATTTTGTTTGCGCGCATTTTGATGAATATGACATTCTGTTGGATGAGACATTCGGTATTAGTCTCGTATGCTTCTGTTGAAATATTGCATCATTCAGTTTGGATGCATGGACCTAATGGAAATGGATATTGATTTTGCTCTTCATATCATTTCCATTTCACACTTATACTACTAATTTTTTGTTGCAGTCTTTATAAGTTTACGCATTTGTACCCTGTCGGTATGATGCATTTTGAAGCTTATAAAAGGCTTCTTGTTGTTAAAGTATGTATGAGTCTACACATTTGTACCCTTTCGGTACAATGTATTTAGAGGGCTTATGAATACATATTGATATTATATGATATTTTGTTAATTAACTTAATTGTCCAAGTGGGAGAATGTTGTAATATCTCTAATTGTATGGACTAATTAAGTATAATTATTATCATATAATTTATTTAGTAGTATAATTATGTATCGTGTGACCATAATTGTATATATAATATCTATATTATATATGTATTTATCCTTAATGGGACGGATATAATACATGGTCTAAAAATATGGGAGGTCCCTACTGCTGGCACCACTATATAAGTGAAGGCCCATTATTCACTTGGAATTAACGGAGAAGTGAACAGCAGTAGCTCACCAACCCAAAAGTGGCTGATTTTGGTCTAGCAAAGCTTATAGGCCGAGACTTCAGTCGGGTTCTGACGACCATTAGAGGGACTAGAGGATACCTTGCACCAGAATGGATGTCGGGCTTGCCTATCTCATCAAAAGCTGATGTTTACAGTTATGGAAAGCTTCTTTTTGAGGTTGTATCGAGAAAGAGAAATATGGATACAATAGCAAGTAATGATATATGGGATTACTTTCCCTATCGGGTTGCACATGCATTGAACAAAGGGGAGGATATACTAACATTATTAAATTACAGCTCAGAGGAAAGTATCGACATTAACGAGCTAACTAGAGCTTGCAAAGTTGCTTGTTGGTGCATTCAAGATGATGAGGAGGATAGACCAAGCATGGGGCAAGTAGTAAAAATTCTAGAGGGATGCATAGAAGTGGACACACCTCCAATTCCAAGGTACTTCCAATGCCTCAAAGATGAACCTGTGAAAGGAACATTTTACCTGGAAACATCAACTTCAACTTCTTTCAGTTTCTGTTCCCCAGCAGCTTAGATGATGAATAATATATCGGCATATTATACTATAGTTAGGTATCTACTCCTGCAAAATCCTCTATTTTTGAATGTACAAGTAAAAGAAGAAAACACTAGAACTTGTTTGCTATGTTATGTTTTATTTTCTAATGTATTGTGGGGACAATTCACATACCCTTGGCAAGCCGGAGCTGCAGGTAAACCTGCACATGGGCCGGGTCTGGTTCGGTCCGAGCCCATGATAGATCAATAACAAAATTAATATGTACTCAAGCCCGGCCCAACCCGATAAATCGGGCTTGATATTTAGTCCAAGCTAGTTTTATTTTTTATACAATAAGCTCGAGCCCAGCCCACAATAATACAATTTTTTTATATTTTAATTAATTATTTATTTGTTTTATTATTTTATTTCTTTTAAAATTTAATTTAATTTGTCAAAATTTGTATATCAATTTTCGTATTAAATATTTATAATCATGTTTTTTAATTAAATAATGTTTTTATATATATATAAAATTATATTATACTTAATAAATATATTAAAAATATACTTAATATTATAAATTTATTAAAATATATATTTAATATTAATATCGGGCCAGGCTCGGGCTTTAAAAGGTTAAGCCTGGGCTAACGGGCCTAAAAATTTTATCTAAGCCTGGTAATTGCATCAAATATTTTTGTCCAAACCCTACCAAATATTGAACGGGCCTTCGAGCTTGGACGGGTAGCCCGGCCCTTGAGCAAGTCTAGCTACAGGGTACTGAATGACAATTCGCTTTGATGTACTTCATGTATTTCCTTTTCTTTAAAATGATTTCATTTCATAGTTATTTATTTTATTTTGCATGTTTTTATAACAATAGAGGTGACAAAATAGATGGGTCGAATTGGATAAAGTTATTTTTGAGTTTAGATCATTTCAAATTTGATACTTGAATTTTTCAAATTTGGTTTTTTGGGATTAATTTAAAATCAAATTAAATTAGACCTTGAATGAATTTTTTTTTAGATAAAGTCAGGTTTTATTATTTGTAATTTAAGCTATTCAAAGTTTACTTTTTTCAACTCTTAAGTCTTAACAAACCTTTAATTTTGATTTTTGATATCATAAAAAGTTTTATTTATGGTATATAATTGTAAAAAAAACTATTATTTATGGTGTATAATCGTATAAATTGAATATAATTATAATAATAATAGAAAAAAATAGTTTTTTATTTTATACTCATAATTAATAACTATAATCCCAGGGATTATGAAAGTATATAAAAAATAAAAAATAACTCAAAGTTATTAAATATTAGTAGATTACAAATTTATGTTATATTTTTATTTTAATTAAATTAATATCTTAAAAATAAAATTATACGTAATTAAATTTGAATTAAGGTTCTTTTGAGCTTAGATTGTTTTGGGCTCAAGTTATTTTGAATTCAATCGTCAAATTGGAAATCAGACGGATTGAACGATTTTTTTCAGGTTTGGATCAACTTTAAAAGCTCTAATGACAAGCGTAAATTCAATAACAAAATTAATAATTCCCATAAAATAAATTTTAAGCAAATTTATTGGTAACTGAAATTTGACATCATTGCACTGTTTTGCTACTTTAAAGTTGTACTTGATTTTCTTCATTGTTTGCATTGCATTAAATCATACTCAGCAAACTCGTTGGGGAACGAAAGTTTATGAACTTTCAACTCTGTATTATTTGTTAGACAATTGCTAAATTATTAAATATTATTGTCTAATTGAATGCATTGCCTTTCAATTATATTAATTTGACTTAAATATATCTTCATGTTTGGTATAAAATAAAATCAACCCCTTAACCTTTTATTCTTGGAAACAAGCCTATTATTATTATTATAGAGTTAAAGATATTAATGATGCATGAGTATACAGAACATGACAAAATAAGGTATAAATGATTTTGAACGGAGGGATGAAAAATTACATTTTGAAATGATAGAATGTAGAAATTGCATAGGTAAAGGTGTTGGATTCGAGAGAGTAGCTGAATAAAAAGAAATTGGTTCAATCGAATGTTGTATACTTTTATGCAGGCAGCAGTGCTTAAATTTGGTCTCTTAGCGGGTTTGTATTCAGTAGCTGTAAGTATGCAATGTAATGCAAGTTAATTGTTAATTCAATATCCTAATTTCGAAACAGTGCAATTGATCTTAAACAAACAATTCTTTTCTTCTAATTAATTATAACAAATTTGTTTTTCCTTTTCTTACCTTACATAACATGCGATTGCGATGCGCCATTCATTCAATACCATTTGTTGCTTTGCTTTGCCTAAAAGGTCATAACTGCACTCCATCCAATCTGATGCTGATTTGTTGCCCCCATTTCTTCCAACAGCAATCACCGACCAGCTGATAACCTCAATAGCTCAAAATCTTCCTATAAAACCCACCAAACTAACCTGCGCATAATTCATAAATCAAAATATATTAAACATAATATAATCTTAACGCCTTTTTGGATCAATAAAACTCGGGCGGATATCAAATGGATCATATCTTCTCATCTTTAACAAGGTTCTCTACATAATCAACCCAAAATTTTGCATATTCTGTCAATGTAGAGTCAGTGTTTATATCGGTTAACTCAATACCAAAGCCCCTAGATTCAATGCCGAAGGCATAAACTCCACTGCCTCCAATTGAGCAATGGCTTTATAACCACACCAAGCTCTAAAGCTTTTTTCTGCTTAAACCTTTTGCTTTTCTAAACTTTAATAACTCTCATTCCTTCCTAGAGCTGTCAAGTTGTTAATCTTTCTTCCAACTACAACACATCTATAATTATTCTGAAAATTCTTACCAAAAACAACTAAGACAAATTTTTAAAGGGTAAAAATAGAAAGAAAAGAATTGATTAGTAAATTAACCAATGAGCAAGCTTTTCATAAGCCTTCAAAGTGGGACTACTGCGTGCATGTCCCTGTTTCATCAACAGTAATTTCAGTATCATTTTCCACAACAGGTGGCCACGATGATGATAACAGTTGCCCCACCTCCAATCATCCCTCTTGAATTGCTTTTACCATCCTTTCTCATAAGCCAGAAAAACCGACAAAACCTCATAATCATCCCTCGTTTTCTTCACAATTTTCTCCCCCCTCTCCCTTTATATTTTTCACTCCTTCCTTTCCCGATTTTTCTTCACCTTCTCTTTCTCTCTTCATAATTTCTCTCTACTCTTTCTTTCCAATTTTTGTTTACACTTTTTTCTTCCTGCTTTCCCATTTTTTCTTTATCTCTCTCTTCTTTCCCTTGCTTTCCCCGATCCTCTCTATCTTCCCTTTCTCTTTACAAGACATGCAATGCAATACATAAGCTACCCACTTCATCCCCAATATAACCCAAGTACATATGTCAACATTATAAGCCCTTTAGTTAAGTTTCATTGTAAGAATTGATAAATAGGGGATACTCAACGTCTAAACTCATGAATAAAGGGAAAAACGAAGAAAATATTTTATTAATTTAACACTATACCACTGTGCATTACAGCAGCAAAGAACTTTAGCAGCAGAGTAATAAACGAATCTGTGTTCTGCTATTGCTCAGATTTATTATGTGAGAAACTGTGCAATAATGGAAATGGTTTTAAGTTAGAAATAACAGCAACCACCATTCAAGTAATTGCTTCAAGGCATAGTTGGACCTAAGAAGGGGGAGGGAATAATGTGAAGGGAACTCTTACATGTATAAATAATGAAATGAAACAGTTCAATAAACAACCAGAAGTGTTTGTCTGAATGATCCAGTAGCATTTAGGGGTTCAATTATCCATCAAAATTATAGGCGAGCTCCTTTTCTCTTGTCAATAAGACAAGATTCTAACACAAGCACTGAAAACATCGAATTTTGCAGGATTAATCAAAGGACAATGCAACATAAGCTGTATTATGAATATGAAATGTTTGGACAATGACGAAAAGCATGTGTCGAGGAATATGCATATCCAGGAGATCAGGGAAATGCTTAATATCATCAAGACAGAGGTAAAATATTCAATAACAAGATCTAGAAAATTGTACCGTAACATAGTCAGATTGCATATTCAAGCTTCTTGCATTCCTGGATTAATTTGTCAAAAAGCGTACAAATCAAAGAACTTCAAAGATCATGGCGTTGTGCTTTTTATTTTTTGACGGACATGAGAATACTAATTTAGCCAAATAGAATTACTCATTCTTTGGATAGCTTCCTGGAATATTTACTAACTTCACACGGCGAGTATTTTGATCAATCTCCGCTCTAAGGCCAAGTCTGGTAAGTTCAGGCATGTCAACAGACCCTTGTAGCTCTAAATCAGCCACTGCCTGTTGGTTTACTGCATTCCCTTCTAACAAATTTCTCAAAGACCAAATGCCCCATTCCCTCAAATATGGGTTGTCATCATCAGTAACACACTGCTGTAACAACAGCAGAATCCCATTTTTCTGCCTTATTTCATCCTGTATGTGCTTCCTTCGATAGGCACAATTCCCAATTACCGCAACCAGATCCTTACGGAATCCTTTGTAAGGGCAGAGCTTAGATGAACACAAATTCAGTCCTTGGTTTTTGCCCTCCTTCAGTGTTTTTCTTATCATTGCAGGAGGCTCAAGATCACGAAGCAAAGATAAAAGAATGTCGATAAGTTCATAGGAGAGTAGCATATCAACAACATCTAAGGAATCCTTCTTCAAGCCTCCAACACCTTCTCGAGCACAAATATCTCTCAAAATGATAAGTGAATATCCCATAACATCAACGGATATAGAGCCAGTAGGAAGACCAGATTTGCCTCTGGTGACAAAATCAACAACCCTAACTGATCTCTTAAATATTCCGAGAACACACATAGCAAATTCACCAGGAACTCTTATTTCCTCAATTCGTTCATTTAGGATCTCTGAAATGATGCTCAGAAGAAAAGCCTGCTCTGATGAGAAAAAAGCATCCCCAGAATCAGTATTTCCATTATTCTCAGAGGCGCTGCCTTCACATAATTTAAAGAACAGTGAAGGGAAGTGAGTATCTTCCAAACATAATTTTGAAAGAAGTAACTTAAACCAATCTTCTCCAAATCCAACTGACATGACAACAGAAGAAAACAGGAAAAAAGAGGGATTCAGAGTTAGCCATTGGTAGATCTAAATCTATAGAAAACAAAGTTAGGAACAAAATAATGAAAACTCAAATCAAATGCTAATCATCAGTACCCGAAACAACAGTCTGTATTATACCCGCTAGAATTGGCAAGCCTGAATTTCTACATAGCTCAGCAGCCAGTCCAGGCCTTCCATCACAACAGGTATACAAAATCATACACAAAGGATCACTAGTCTCCATACTACGAACTCTTGCAAGAACGAAAAACTCATTTGGAAAGAACTTAAGCCAAATAGCCTGCTGATGTTTTTCTCCAGCCAATGAAACATTTGCCAGAACTTGCAGACCCAGACGAATAACCCCAATATCTGGATTAGAAAGAGCTGCTGCAGACCTAATAACAGTCAAAAGAACTTCAATTCCATTTTGCTCCAAAAATGCATTCTGATTGGCAACTTCTCCAGCACATAGGTTCCTAAGAAGCTTAAGTGATTGCATGAGATATTCGCAGTTTGATGTGTGATGTAGAAATTCAACAAGCTTAAGGACAGCAGGAAGGATATTCCTTAAAGCAAGTTCCGCACAGCCAACATTCGTCCTAGAAGCTTTTATAAGAATCTCAAAGGCTTCTTTTAACGAAGATGAATTTGATGCGCTAAGTAAAGGCTGCAAAACATGTTCTGGTCCGCTGAACTCTGGCAACGATTCTCCATCCATTTCTGGACCAATGGAAAGAAAAATGAAACTGAAGGTTACGATTGTTATATCATAAAAATATTCTTGAACCGGCAAATAAGATAAGGCAATGATCTAAAAAAGGCAACCCAATGCGCAAGACTCCAACATTGTGGGAGAGGGTCATTGCAATAAAAAAAAACCTTTCCAGGCTACAAATCATCAGTCAGACCCAAAACTTTTTTTTAAAAAAAAAAAGTCTAATTTTGCAATTCCAAACCAATAAACCGGCAAATAGAATAACAATCAAATGGCTTAAGCAAAAAATTGTGCTCGTGTGCGAGTAACTAAGAAGGAAAACCTAAGCCTAAGCCACTTGAGAAGCAATATGAATTAAATTAGTAATTTGTGGTACCCATTTCTGAACCCAATTATTTATCAAGATAACTCAACCCAATAAATACCCGGATACTATTGACTGTTTGCTATCTGAGCCCTACCCAGATAATATAAGCAACACCCATTAAATATCCTATTTTTAGTCAAAGTTTGACTCCCAAACTCATTTCATGGGTGTCCAATTAAGTAGATGGGAATCCTAATCCAAGCGAGCAAATAATAGTTAGGAGTATAAAATCAAACAAAAATTAAAATTAAAATTGTACTTCACTCACAATTAAGGATAAACAAGTTTTTAACTACAAAAAACCATTTACATGAAAAAAAAAATTACTCATGAACTAAAAATTGCCATAGTTGATTCCGTCAAGTCATGAAAATTATTCATCATCTTCATCAACTTGAAAAAGCAATAGATTTTATTTTTCACAACACTAAGAAACCCCAGCGGTGTGCATCATCAAGATAAGCAAGTCAGGCATACATTTCTCTCCGCATACGATGTACGACTATTGAAACAGTATGATTAAAACTATTTAGCCCTAATCTGAAAATCAAAAGCTAGAACTCAGACTCAGAGTTGTGAGAGAGTAAGAGGAAGACGACATAGAAGAAGAAACTAAAAAGTTTACCTCTATCACCTAAGGGAGAAAGGAAGACGAAGGAGAAGAAAGCTTCCTTCAACAACGGTGGCTGCCGGCAGGAACTGAGGAAGGCATGAAGCGGTGCTTTGGTAGAAAAAAAAGTTTCGAGAGTACCCCAACAAATTATTGCCCAGTAATTATATTATATATAATCCGATGACACGTGGCATATTATATTTGGTTTATCTACGAAATGCAGGTAGTCCCGAGTCCATTCAATCATTTCTTAAACCCTTAAACCCCAAATTGAAATGGCTTGATGCTGGTTTCTCACTTCCTCCAGCACTTCCACGAACATGGCCGAATACGAAACAGAAGTCCTACGCAGGCATGAGCTACGACTCCTACACTGCACCCTCCGTCCACCGCCATCTGCTCCCTCTTCTCACTGCCAACCCTCAGATTTCGATGCCTCTCTCCATCCTCTCCACGCTCTCATCTCCGACATCCTCACGTCCATCGAGTCAGGGGAGTACCTCGAAGCCCTTTCCTCAGAGGCGGCACGACTCGTCCTTTCCTCGCCCGACTCTGACCTCTCTTCTGACTCGCCTGAGCGAGTTTACTCAGAGTTACTGGACCGGGTCGAATCTTTCATGAACGAACCTTCCATTGACGATGCGGAGAAAGCTTGCAGGGTTGTTCTTGTGCAGTGTGTTGCTGTGGCGTCTTTGTTCTGGTTCAGTCAGTGCAATTTGACTGGGTAAGGCCTTCAATTTCTTGCAAGTGTAAAAGTTAATGCTACCGTTTGTTTGTTACTTTTACAAAAAATCAGGAATATGTTTTTATAATTTAAGAAAGAAGAAAATACATTAGTTTTTCTTTTATGTGAGAAATATGCTATATATTTTTAATGCGTTATGAAATTTCTTTGCACTTACTACGTTTATAATAGGAGGCAAGTTGTAATGTTATGACTAAATGATGTCTATTTATTTTTTTTTCCTCATTTCTTAATAAATATTGAATATAAAATTTAGGCCGGTGACTGGGTTACCCAAGCGTCCGCTACCAATGAAGGCGTGGTGGGAAGGAAGTGAGATGGTGGAGTGGGAGATTTGGGCGAGGAATCAACTCATGGCTGCTGGCTCTGACTTGGTGGGCAAGTTCTCGTATCTTCAGGTATATATGTTTTACAATTGATAAACGTGTCCTTCAATTGATGAAAAATAAAATAATGTTTAATCCTTTTTCTTGTTGCTACTTTTACCATTTATTTTCCCTTTTGAGCGATGAGCAAAAGTTTACATTGAGATCTAAAAGTAAAAGAAAAAGAATTTCAAAGAATTAAAACCTTAGATGAATCTTTTTATTTAAACAATTATATTTGAATTGGCCCCTTTTTTTTAGCTATTTACACATTTTTTAAAACCAAATAGTAGAAATCAAGTAGGAGAATATCATCCAAATAGTGAATTGGGTTTTATTTGATAAGATATGGTAGTGGGAGGATGGAAAAGGAGAGGGTGATTATGTTTACTCATGCTTAGTTAAGAGAGAAGAGTCATAGGAGAGAAAATAGAAGTATTTGTTATTTTTATTGGTGCTAACAAAAAGCAATCTTTTTCAATTGGAAAGATTAGGGAAGAGAAAATGGGAGAGATGTCAGTTGAGTGTTGCAAATTTGCAGTGCTATCAAATCTATTATAGTTTGCTGTTTTATCTCTAGTTACCAAGGAAACATTAATTTATGGGGTTTCATTGTCTGTACTTTCATTTTTCAACTCTACAAAGCAATGGATGAAAATACTATGTTTCTTTCGATGCGCTTTTGCATCTTTCCAAACAAGTACACTAGTTGAAAAAAACTGATATCTACATTTCTTTTAGTCTTTTTACTCTCAACTTCCCATATTTTTAACCAGGCCAAGTTTTAGGCTTTAGTTGCTTGTTTCTGTCACTTGATTTTTGCAAATTGTTTTTACTTTTTTCTTAAGACAGAAGCAGATGGTGAAATGCAAATCATCATCATCATCATCATCATCATCAGAGCCTTTATCCCAATAAATTGGGGTAGGCTATATGAACCAATATCTAAAATCACGTTAGATCGTCCATATGTATTCTCTGCCTCCATAGATTCCTATTTAAGGCCATTTGCTCATCTAATTCTAAAACCTCCATGTCTTTCCAAACTACTTCCTTCCAAGTCTTTTTCGGTCTTCCTCTAGTCTTAACCCTTCTCTCAACATCCATAGCCTCTATTCTCCTAACTGGAGCATCTACAGGTCTACGTCTTACATGTCCAAACCAACGTAAACGATTTTCACACATTTTGTCTTCGATAGGTACCACTCCAATCATCTTACGAATATCATCATTTCTCATTCTATCCTTTCTTGTATATCCACATATCCACCGTAACATTCTTATTTCTGTTACACTCATCTTTTGTGTATGTAGCCTCTTAGTCGCCCAACATTCACTACCATATAACAATGTTGGTCTAACAACTGTCCTATAAAACTTGCCTTTCAACCATGTAGGAATTCCTTTATCGCACAACACACCTGTAGCACTTCTCCACTTACTCCATCCAGCCTGGATCCTATAGGTCACATCACCATCAATCTCTCCATCCATCTGTATTATTGATCCCAAGTATCGAAAATGATCCCGCTTAGGTATCGCCACCCCATCTAACTTCACTACATCATGCTCTTCCAGTCGGTTAGAACTGAATTTACACTCCATGTATTCAGTCTTCACTCTGCTTAGTTTAAATCCTTTTGATTCCAACGTTTGTCTCCATACTTCCAACTTTGTATTGATCTCCGCTCTAGTTTCCGCACATAGGACAATATCATCTGCAAACATCATACACCAGGGCACCTTATCCTGGATGGATTTTGTCAGTTCGTCCATAACTACCGCGAACAAGAATGGACTCAACGCTGACCCTTGGTGTAATCCCACCGTGATAGGAAACTCACTTGTTTGCCCCCCACCTGTCCTCACATGTGTCCTTGCTCCTCTATACATGTCCTTAATTAGTTTAATATATTTCAAAGAAACTCTTTTTTTCATTAAGGACCACCAAAGTACCTCCCTAGGCACTTTATCATATGCTTTCTCCAAATCTATAAAGACCATATGAAGATCTTTACCCATTACTCGAAAGCGCTCCATAAGTTGTCTAAGCAAATATATTGCCTCCATAGTTGATCGACCCGGCATAAAACCAAATTGATTCTCCGATATCTCTACATTCTTTCTTAATCTCCGTTCTATCACTCTCTCCCATAGTTTCATCGTGTGACTCATCAATTTTATGCCTCGGTAGTTGGCGCAACTTTGAATATCTCCCTTATTCTTATATAAAGGTACTAAGACACTCTTCCTCCATTCCTCTGGCATTTTGTTAGTGTGCCAAATCTTATTAAATAGATTTGTCAACCACCTAACTCCTACATCTCCAAGGCATTTCCAAACTTCAATTGGGATGTCATCAGGTCCAACAGCTTTTCCATTCTTCATCATCTTTAGTGCATCTTTTACCTCTGTCTCTTGGATTCTACGCATAAAGCACCGATTTAAATGCTTAAGAGGCACCGAAATATTATCCAAAACTTTATTTTGTCCATCATTAAATAATTTGTTAAAATAATCTCGCCACCTGTCCTTAATGTCATTATCTTTAACGAGAGTTCTTTGATGCTCATCCTTAATACATTTCACGACTCCTAGGTCGCGACTCCTCCTTTCTCTTGCTCGCGCCAATCTGTATATCCTTTTCTCTCCCTCCTTTGTGTTCAACTTGTCGTAAATCTCTTTCGCAACCCTCGTCTTAGCTTCTGCCACAGCCTTCTTTGCCTCCTTTCTTGCTACCTTATATTCCGAAAAACTCTCTTCTGTATTGTTCTTCTTTAAAGCCTTGTAACGCTCTCGCTTAGTCTTTATAGCATCTTTTACTACTGCAATCCACCATGTTGCGTCCTTTCCAGTCGGCACTTTTCCGTTTGATACTCCTAATGTCTCTTTGCCTACCTCCCGAATGCATTTTGCCATCTTATTCTACATTACATTTGGGTTCTCTTCTGTTGTCCAAGCCTCTTTTTGAATCCAACTATCTCTACATGTTGTATGACAATCTTCTTTTAGCTTCCACCATCGAATCCGTTCAATTCCTTTTTGTTGGTTCCTTCGATGTCGTCTATCTATCTTCATATCTAGAACTAAGAGTCTATGTTGCGCGGTAACACTCTCACCTGGGATAACCTTACAATCCAAACATCTATGTCTATCCCTACTCCTAGTTAAAAAGAAATCTATCTGACTTGCTCTTGGTCCACTTCTAAAGGTTATAAGATGAGAATCTCTCTTCTTAAACAATGTATTTGCTAGGATTAGGTCATAAGATAAAGCAAAATTTAAAATAGCATCTCCTCCCTCGTTTCTTACACCATAACTAAAACCCCCATGTACTCTCTCAAAACTCTCTCTACTTGTACCTACATGTCCATTAAGATCACCGCCAATAAAAAGGTTTTCTCCTATGGGTATTTCTTGTACTACCTTCTCTAAATCCTCCCAAAACTGTCGTTTACTAACCTCATCAAGTCCTATCTGGGGTGCATACACGCTAATGACATTCAACAACTCTTCTCCTAAAACTAGTTTAACCAAAATAATCCTATCCCCTTGTCTCTTAATCTGTACAACATCCTTATGGTACTCTTTATCTATAATGATACCTACTCCATTTCGGTCTCTATCTTTCCCTGTGTACCAAAGCTTATATTGCCAAGGTGCTATCTCTCTAGCCTTTTCCCCAACCCATTTGGTCTTTTGGAGACACAAGATGTTAACCCTCCTCCTACTCATAACCTCACAAATCTCACCTAACTTACCACTAAGCGTACCTATATTCCAAGATCCTAACCTAAGCTTATGGTTATGGACTAACTTCTTTACCCACCCCCGTCCATTGTGGTGTGGGAACCTTTGCCTATTTAACACCACATCCAGGCGTCGATGTGGCGCGTCACTTCCGGGCGACGACCTAACAACCCTTGCCCACTTTTCACTACACCCGGGCTCCGATGCAGCGCGTCGCTGTGTAGGGGACGCCCCAACGATGTTTTGATATTGGTTCATTTCATGAGATTGGACTAGTTTTTAAGGCTGGTTGTCCAAACCTACCGCCACCCTCCTCCTTTACCCGGGCTTGGGACCGGCTGCGTTAACTCACACAGGCGGAGTTATGGTGAAATGCAAATCATATACCATTAAAACATAACCCAACAGCTCTTTATTAATTGTCTGTTATAGAAGTGAATTGCTTTCTAAGTGAGCCTGACTATAGTTCAATAATGCCTGCATGTGCATATTTTGGTGATTTCAACTCTTTATTGTTGTATATGATAACATTAACTTCTCGATGTAAATTTTGAAATCTGTTTCCTGAATAACTTTGGTTTGAGGATCTTGTTGTGTCATTTTGCGTGATCTTGTTTTTAATTTTACAGTTTGAGTTCTTTAAATTTGGTTAAGATTGTCTTTTCTGCTTTGTAGTACATAGTTTTTGCCAAAATGTTACTTCTGAAGACAAGAGATCTACTATTTGAAGCAAGTGTCATGCCCACATCTAAAATCAGGAGCATTTCATGGTGGTTGTTTAGAACTTTGCTTATTCACCAACGAATTTTGGATGAGCGGTCTTCTTCACTTTTTGAGTTATTGGAGGTATTTAAGGGTGAAACGTCAAGTTATTTTGGAAGTTTGGAAAAAGTGACGAGTTACTGGGGTGCTGAATTGCAAGATGGGGAAGCATCTACAATTGTTTCAATGTTTCATTTAGAAGCAGGGGTGCTAGAATATATTTATGGCCGACTTGATCCTTGTAGGTGAGTTTCAACGAAACACAGTCTATTGGATAGGCTTATTACAGACATATTGATTTTTATTTCAAAAGATATTGAACAGAGCTGATAGGAATATTTATATTTTGTTTGATCTTACTTTTATAGAATTGTACATATATGCATGGAACTACTTATTCACACCTGGAGAAGATTTTCCTTTTTTTCCTCTCATGTCAAAACTTTCTTTTCCAGCAATTAACTGCACATTATTTTAATCCTCTTGTTGCATGCTTCAAAATTTGAGAGATTAATATGTTCCAAGACACATCTGTTGCAAGCCAACATGTATCTATGGTCTTATTAAGCCAATAGTTATGCTTAACTAATTGGTTTTGGTTTTACCTAGTCGACCATACCCTTTCTCAAGGTATGATAATTGCTTAAAATTTTTATTGTCAACATTTTGGCTTTGCTTGGTAGTAAGGAAAGAGGGGTGAGGATGGAAAATTTGTTAATCTGGTGGTTAAGCTACAAAAAAAGAAAGTGGTTATGAAATCTTATTATTAGATTTACAAATTTTCCATCCTCACCTCTCTTTCCTTCCTACCAAGAATGCCTTTATGCCATGTGTGAAATGTGAAGAGAGCAATGTGCTTATTCAGCAATACGGAAAAAATTGAGCACCCAATATTCTCACTCTAGGAGATGATACTCATGCTTTGCAATTTTTATCTTCGGAATAAACCCTTTTTTTTAATTCTCTAAACCATGATTATTTAATGCATAGCCTGAAGTTTCAAGTGGTACACTAGGTGCTTTTTTTTTTTCAAGCTTATTTTTGTTCATTGAAGTCACTTTGTTCATTTCAGGCTACACTTGGAGTCAGCTGAAGTGGCAGCTGGGCTTCAGCTCTCTGTTACTGGCGCTCTTGGCTTACGTGCTGTACATCAGGTAAATATTGAGAAGGTCTTACTCTTAATAATGCATTTGTTGTGTATTCTTGTTCAATTATTCTTATATTAGGTATCATTTTTACATAGGTAGAACCAAAGGCACAAATGATATTGGTTGCAAATACAAGCTCGAAATCTGTAAGTGGTGATATCTGTGCCTCCATAGCTCCTGGGATACAGTTGTCTGGTCCAAACATCAGTGAAGCCTCTGACATATTTATGACACCAAAACTGGTAGAGAATGGTAATGCTTTTGGAAAGAATGACTGTGGTGGTGGTGTTGCCACTTTAACAGCAGTCCAGCAGGCAGTGGTTTTAGCACAATGCCTGCTAATCGAAAAGGGTAGTCCACATGATGAAATGCAAGGTAAGGGAATCAAATATTTGTTGACTGTACCTTCTGCTTGTATGAGCATTGCTTTTGGTTTTCTCTAAACTCATTTATCTATTTTGTAACATGATAGTATAAATCTTTTGCTATGGCACTATTATTACTCAAAAGGAGCCTTTAGAAAAAAAATCATTAAAATACCTGTAATCAGTAGGTATGGATATTAGTTCATTGGGGGTGCCTTCTTTTATTAAGACAAGGACAATACTTAGACTTAATGTTATTATCTAAGCAAGCAAAAGGTTTTGACAGCATGAATATTGTGTTCATTATGTATCATATGACTCTCATCTTGTATATTTTGTATTTATTCCAAAAAGATTTAGATTCATTCATTTTCTTGTGTAAGCATGAGATATATAAAGCCTCCAAAAAAAACATACTGATGCTTAAACCTTAGCTCCTTCTCCCAAGTTCTTTTTTTCTTTTTCACTCCTGGTCACCCTTCAATTACTCTACCTCTAACCTGTCCTTGTCTCAAATTAATAATCTGATTGTTTCTCTTATGTTTCCTTTTACTTTCAAATTTTAGCCTATTTGGCTTGGTTGGGGTTTCAATGAAGAGTACTTTGAAAAGTGTTGTCAAATTGAAATTATTTGAAATAATTAAGAACAAGGGTTTTTTTATATTTTTTTTTATTGATGTGTCTATCAGTTACTCATCGCTTCTTTCTATAGAAGTTTCTGCTTATAGCCTCCATAAACTTATTTTAAACTTTTAAAGTACTGAGGTGTCCACTTTTGCTTACCTTCATCTTTCATTATAGAGAAGTTTCAAGGAAAGTGAAACAATCACTTTATTGTTACTCTTCATTTGATGTACTGTTTGTGGGACTTTGTAGGCGTATGTTGAGAATGATCTTGTAGCTATTTCTTATATATTATGCCATCAATTTTTATTATAATTGTGGAGGCGACTTTTGTGGTTATTAACGATTTACTGCTCAATGTCTGTTTCAGGTTGGGATATGGCTCCGTATATAGAGGCAATTGATTCTCAAAAATCTTCGTACTTCATTGTAAGCTAATTAATTAAAACCATTCAGTTTCCTGTTTCAAACAAATTTGTTTGCAAGTTTGTTTTGAGGTTCTAAATCTTTAATATTCAACTATATAAAGTGTGGAGTCGTCTTCCTAGAAATTTTTGTGCCATAGATATGGAGCTTTCTCTAAATTAAGTATGCTGGAATTGAACATGCAATCTAAAGTTCATCAAGATAGTTAAAATGATAATGGGATTTGACCAGAAGAAAGATGATACCACCTTCACAATGATCTGTTTAATGAAGTATCAGTTTTTTTAAATGCAGGAGGTTGTTAGCATTGAAATGATCTGAAGTTTTATCAATTTTGATTGCTACGTGCTTTGTGCTTTTTTCAGTTGTGGTGTTTCTGTAACATATTACGAATTCGTTGGGAGTCAACTCGTAGTCGCACCAAGGAGCGTGCTCTACAGATGATGGATAACTTGGTAAGACTAGTGTCCCTGTATTGATCTTTGCTGGTCTCAGTGTGGCTTTGTCATTTTATATCCATTCTTTTGCTTTGCTTATGTTCCATTTTTATAATTATAATGTCCAATTAGTAATTTTATTTGTATTACTACTCAATATAATATTTTAAAGTTTACATATTGAAGGTTTTTGTGAAGGAATAGTTTTTCTACTCTGATAAAAGTACTTATGTACAAAGAATATATAGGAATAGAACAGCCTCTCTATAATGTGATTTCTGATGCAAAATAGGGAACTACATCTAGCATTAAGAGAGAATTATTCTACACTAAAATAGGAAACAAATATTAACATCAAGAGATTCGATGATTACTTGAATCACTCCTTATTCTAAAAAAATAACAAACTTAACTAAAATAGATAATAGTGACAGTTACTGCTAGAGAATACACTCCTCTCAAATTGGGTTGTGAATTTCGATCATGCCTGGATTGGACTTTAGATTTTTGACATTGTTGCAAGGAAGAGCCTTTGTATGAATGTTTGTAGTCTGTAGGCATGTAGGCGTGTACGCTAGTATGATGATTCCTTCCTCTATTTTTTTTTTTGATAAAATGTCAATCAATCTCCACATGCTTTGCCCTGTCATGATGAACGAGATTTTTTGCAATGCTTATGAAAGCTTTGTTGAGATCTTTAACTCCCCAAGCAACCATTTAAGCCAAATTCTCTCAGATATGCCATGAGACATAGCTCTAAACTCAGCTTCTACGATGCTTCTAGCCACAACTGATTGTTCCTTGCTTGTGATGTAACTAGATTTCACCACGCATAGGTATAATACCCAGTAGTTTTTGGTCAATCACTGATCTGGCCTTGATCAACATCATAAAAAACTTCAACATCTTTATTTGATGTTTTCTTGAAATGTAATCCTTTGTCAAGACCTTTTTTTTTTAGGTATTGTAAGATAAACAACCCTTAAATGTTGCTCGGTTGGATTGTCCATGAACCGGCTCAAAATGCTAATAGAGAAACCAATGTCCTGCCTTGCATAGGTGAGATAAATAAGTTTCCCAACAAGTCTTTGATATCTATCTTTGACAGTAGGAGGGCTTCCTTCTGTTTTTCCCACCTTGTTTGTTGGATCCATAGGAGTGTTTACATCCAAGTATTTCTATTTCTTTTAGTAAGTTGAGTACATACTTTCACTGAGAAACAGAAATTCCTGTCAATTTTTAGGGTTTGAATTTTTTTGTTTATTGAATAATACGTTTGTTTATATACACAAGGGCTCTAGCACTAAATCAGGAAACTACTCCTAATACTAATTGAAATCCCTAAACTTATGGGATCTCAATAAATACATAATTAAAACTAAATATATACATTTGATTCTAGGAAATATTTATTTTCCTAAAATAACACGGTTTCCCACACTCCCCCTCAAGCTGGTGAATAGGAAATTTTCCATTCCCAGCTTGGATACAATTCTCTCAAATGTCATGCTACTCAACCCTTTGGTGAAGATATCAGCAAGTTGCCCATGTGTTGACACATATGGAGTACATATCAAGCCACTGTCTAACTTCTCCTTGATGAAATGTCTATCCACCTCAATATGCTTCGTTCGATCATGCTGTACTGGATTATGAGCTATGCTGATTGCTGATTTATTGTCACAGTAGAGCCTCATAGGCTCTTCCCATTTAATCTTTAAGTCTTCTAGGATGATTTTCAGCCAAAGTAGCTCACACATGCCTTGTGCCATTGCACGAAATTCTGCCTCAGCACTAGAACGTGCTACTACACTCTGTTTCTTGCTTCTCCATGTCACAAGATTCCCTCCAAGAAAGGTACAGTACCCTGAGGTTGATCTCCTATCGATGATCGATCCTGCATAGTCAGCATCGGTATAGGCTTCAAGTGTTGTACTCTCATTCCTCTTGAACAGAATTCCTCTTCCTGCTGTTCCCTTAAGATACTGCAAAATTCGGTGGGCAGCCTGCAAATGAACCTCTCTTGGACTATGCATAAACTGACTGATTAAGCTCACCGCATAAGCTATATCCGGTCTAGTATGTGATAAGTAAATTAGTCTTCCCACGAGACGTTGATACATTTCCTTGTCCACTGTGGCATCTTCCTTTGCTTTTCCTAGCTTAAGGTTTGGGTCCATAGGAGTACTTGCGGGTTTGCATGCAGTTTTGCCCGTTTCTTTGAGCAAATCCGTAACATACTTCTGTTGGGATATAAAAATCCCTTTTCTGGAGTGTGCAACTTCAATTCCCAGAAAATATTTCAATCTTCCCAAAGTCTTAGTTTCAAACTCATTAGCCAAGCATTGACTCAATATTTGCTGCTCCCTTTCGTCATCTCCAGTTAATATAATGTCATCCACATAGACTAACAGTGCTGTTACTCCCCCTGAAGCAGAATGTTTGATAAACAATGTGTGATCCCCCTGACTTTGTTTGTATCCCATGGCCAACATGACTCTAGCAAATCTTCCAAACCAAGCTCGAGGAGATTGCTTCAGGCCATACAAAGCTTTGTTCAACTTACATACAGTATTGGCAATCCCATTCCTTCCATAACCCGGTGGAATCTCCATATAAATCTCCTCCTTAAGCTCCCCGTGTAGGAAAGCATTTTTCACATCAAATTGCTGTAGTTCCCAACCAAATTTGGTAGCTAGAGATAAGACTACTCTGACTGTATTCATCTTAGCAACTGGAGCAAATGTCTCTAGGTAGTCAATCCCATAAGTCTGTGTATACCCTTTGGCTACCAACCTCGCCTTGTATCTCTCAATCGACCCATCTGCCTTGTATTTCACAGTGTAAACCCACTTACACCCTACTGGCCTTTTCCCTGCTGGTAACTTCACCAACTCCCAAGTTTTATTCTTCTCTAGAGCCTCCATCTCTACATCCATGGCTTGTTTCCATTTTTCATTAGACAATGCCTCAGATAAGGTAGTAGGAATGGTGGTGTTCTTTAGGCTTACAAGGAAGGCTTTGTAGGTTGGTGAGAAATTTTTAAATGATAGGTAGTGTGAAAGAGGATATAATGGCTGTTTTGTACATTTTCTGGTCCCTTTTCTAATAGCAATTGGAAGGTCCTGGTCATCTTCAGTAATTTGGGCTTTGGTTTCACCCTGTAATGCTGGAAAGTTAGTAATTGTTACCTCATTTGAAGGACTTGAGTTGGACTCTTGAACTTGCATAGATCCTGGATTGGCCTTTTTCTGCCTTGAGTACACCAAATTTTTGCCAAATCTCACATCTCCAAGAGCAGATTCGAGGTTAGGTACTAGTTCGGGTTCAGACACATTTGGTGCAGTAGGAGTGGTCTCATTTGACTCAGGTTCAAGTTCACCAACAACTGGGGCATTTGACTCAGGTTCAAACTCAACAGATGGCTCAACAGACAGTTGGGGCATATGATTGGGTTGAGACAAAAGTGAAAGATCAGGCAACCCAAGAAAACCTTCCTTATCTTCCCTAAGACTCTCCCCCTGAAGATAAGGTTGAGTGAAATAAGCCTCTTGTTCATTGAATGTTACATCTCGTGACACATAAAATTTCTTAGACGGAGGGTGGTAACACTTATATCCTTTCTGAGTTGAGGAATACCCAATAAAAACACACTTTAGAGCTCTAGGGTCTAGCTTCCCCCTGTCTTGACTGTGGATATGAACAAAGGACACACACCCAAAAATGCGAGGTGTAAGATTGTTTGTGGTAGAGAGGTTCGGATAGAATGAAGAAAGCACATCCATTGGACTTTTGAATCCTAGAACTCTAGAGGGTAATCTATTGATGAGATGAGTGGCTGTGAGAACTGCTTCCCCCCAGAAACTTTTTGGCACATTTTTTTGATACAACAGTGCTCGGGTTTGGTCTAAAAGGTGCCCATTTTTTCTTTCGGCGACTCCATTTTGTTGTGGTGTTCTCACACAGGAAGACTCGTGAATTATTCCCTCTCTTTGACAAAAAGGGGTAAGAATTTGATTGAAATAATCCTTGGCATTGTCTGACCTAAGTTTTTTAATACTCACACCAAACTGGTTTTTTACCATGGAGAAGAAATTAGGGAACACAGTGCTAACATCTGACTTATGTTTAAGCAAGAAAACCCAGGTAACTCGGGTACAATCATCAATAAAAGTCACAAACCATCGTGCCCCTGACACATTAGCAACAGTAGAGGGACCCCAAATATCAGTGTGAACAAGATAAAAAGGAAACATGCTTCTTTTATTGCTTATTGGAAAAGGTATACGCTTGTGTTTGGCAAGTTCACACACTTCACAATGAAGACTCTCAATATCCAACTTTGTAAACAATGAAGGAAACAGAATTTTAATAACCCTAAATGATGGATGTCCTAATCGACAATGGTAAAGAAAAACTTTCTCCTTACTAGATAACATAGACTCGGACATGAATGAGTGGGGTGATTTGCTCTCGAATATGTTTGACTTGTTTGATTCCGCAAGGTAGTAAAGACCATCCCGTTCTCTAGCACGTCCAATCGTCCTCCCCGAATCCTTGTCTTGAAATAAACAATAACTATTGTGAAAAGTCACATTACAAAGCAAGTCTTGTGTGAGTTTCTGTACAGAGACAAGATTGGTGGATAGCTTAGGAACATGAAGGACATTTTTCAGGGTTATGGATGGGTTTATTCGAACATCTCCTATACCAGCTACGGTTGCTAAGGATCCATCAGCTGTGGCTATTTTCTTATTGCTTGAACATGGTGAGTATGTGGAAAAATGTTTGGATGAGTGGGTCATGTGATCGGTGGCTCCTGAATCCATGATCCAAGATTGAGTAAAGGGTGTTTCTGAGGCATTTAATCCAAATGAAAATAGATGCTTACCTGAATACGCCAAAGTACAAGTACCTGTAGGTTTCTCGAGGTTAATTAGGAATGATCTCACCCTTTCCACCTCCTCTTGGTTAAGACTTGCTGGTTCCTGCTTGGCTTCTCCATGTGGTGCGTTGGTAGCAACATGGGCTTGCCCATTACCCCTCGACGGATTATCTCTTTGACCCCACTCACGGCTGGGAGGTTTCCCATGCAGTTTCCAGCATTTCTCACGAGTGTGGCGCCCCTTTTTGCAGTAGGTGCACCATAATCCATCACGGCCTTGAGCCTTGGGCTGACTACTCTTGCCTACTTCAATGGCAGCCTTCCTTTCCATGCTTGTCGAACCATTTTTTATACTTTCAGCTACCATGGCTGAACCATCTACAGTTTGAGGATCAAGCATCAAGCTCCTTCTACTTTCTTCACTCCGAATAATAGCCACCACTTCATTGAAGCATGGAATTTCCTGCTTTCCAAGAATTTGGATCCTGACTTGATCAAACTCAGAGTTTAAACCAACAAGAAAGTCATAAACTCTATCTCGTTCAATAAAATCCTTTAGTATGGCTGCATCATCCGAGCATTTAGTCTGAATCACTCTATAGTGGTCAAGTTCTTGCCATAGAGATTTCAATTGGTTGGCATATTCGGTCACAGTCTTGCTTCCTTGCTTCGCAGTCATAGTCTTGACCTTCACCTCATACACTTGAGCTGCATCTCTGGCCTTTGAGTAGGTCTGTTGGATCGCATCCCAAATATCTTTCGCCGTGGCCATGAACATAACCGTATCACTTATCTCGGGCACCATAGAATTCCATAGCCACGCCATAATCATGGAATCCTCTTCATCCCATACTCCAAAACCTGAATCTCCTGGCTTCGGTCCCGTACCTAACAGATGGCTGATCTTCCTTTTGCCTTTCAAGATTGTACGAACAAGTTGGGACCACTTGAGGTAATTCCTTCCATCCAATCTGTAGGCAGCCTGAATGGCTTGCAATTCTCCTTGTGATTGAGTTTTGCCTCCTTCATCCAATGGAACTACAGCAGCCGTACCAATCTCCTTGGTCTCTGACATCGTCCTTGGTCTCCAATGGGCAGAAACGACAGATTACTTGAGAAAGAAAAAAACAGCAATAAAGGCTGATAAAAAATTTCCAGCAATGAAGGCTGGTAAAGCACTGTAAATGCTCTGCTTTGGCAGTAGAAAAACAGAGCAAAACAGAGGAGAAAAGAAAAACTATGACAGGCCAAACAACACCTAATTTCCCAAAAAAATCTTACTGCTCTGATACCATGTCAATTTTTAGGGTTTGAATTTTTTTGTTTATTGAATAATACGTTTGTTTATATACACAAGGGCTCTAGCACTAAATCAGGAAACTACTCCTAATACTAATTGAAATCCCTAAACTTATGGGATCTCAATAAATACATAATTAAAACTAAATATATACATTTGATTCTAGGAAATATTTATTTTCCTAAAATAACACGATTTCCCACAATTCCATTCTTTGATCAAGCCTCTTCCACGACAAGAAAATATTTGAGGTATCCCAAGTCCTTGATCTCAAATTCTTTGCCAAGAAGGGTCTTCATGTTGTCAATTTCTTCCTTATGGTCTCTGATGAGGATGAGTCATCTACATATACAATGAGGATGACCATTTTCCCTTCGAGCGAATTTTTGACAAACGTGGTATGATTTGAATGGCACTGCAAGAACCCATTCTTCTTTACCACCTTAGTTTATCAAACCATGTGTCTGGGAATTTTTTTGAGGCCATATAATGACTTCAGAGTTTGCATACTTTGCCAATATTGTCTTGGTTTTTAAACCCTAGTTACAGACTTCTTCCTTTAAGTCACCGTTTTGAAGGCCTTCTTGATGTCTAGTTGATGGAGTGGCTAGTCTAAATTTGTTGCCAAAGATAACAAAGACTCAGATTGAGTGGAGTTTAGTAGCCATGGGGGCAAACACCTCCTCATAATCAATGACATAGGATCTAGTAAATCCTTTTGCAACGAGTTGAGCCTTGAATCTATTTATGCCCCCATCTGCGTTGTGTTTAATTGTAAAAATTCATTTGCATACAATTGAAAATTTTCCTATGGGTAATTCTGAAGTTTCCCATGTTTGGCTTTTCTCTGGGTCTCAATTTCTTCTAAGACAATGGCCTTCCATTTAGGTTCGTTGAGAGCATCTTCTATGTTGTTTGGAATAAAACTATTCAGAGTAGTGACAACAGCTCGAAAACTAGGTGACAACTCTTCATAAGAAGTAAATTTACGGATGGGATGTTGAGTGCATGATCTCACACCTTTCCTCAAAGTAATTGGTTGATCAAGATCATTTAGATGTTCAAAAAATTTAGGTTTAGGAATAGTGTTCCTTGTGAGAATTTCTAGAACTCTGGACTCGGTTTGGATTCTTGGTCATGTTTTGGAAGGGTGCGATCCTTTATGTCTTGTTGAGTTTTTGGTTTTCTTGAGTAGACAATTAGCTCTTTCTTTCTTGTCCCTTGCATGGTCTTCGGGATTGGAGGGTCTAATGGTGTGTGAAGAGTTTGAGATTGAGGGTTTGTGTGATCTTCAACAATGACCATTTGAGGATATGGTGATACGACTATTTGAGTAGATGGTGATACGACACTCACGTTTTCCAAAAATTGATGTTCCTATGTGATAGATTTCTCCCCTTGAGTATCAGTTTGGCATAGTTAGGCTGGTTTTCAAAGAATTTGACATTCATAGAATTGTAGAACTTTGTTATAGGTGAGTAACATTTGTAACCTTTCCGATTGGGAGAACATCCAAGGAATATGCATTTGGTGAATTTGGGGTCTAATTTTTTGCGGTGTTGGTTTATATGAACAAAGGCAGTGTACTCGAAGACTTTGACAGAAATAGAAGACACAATTCAGATGCAAGGGTATGAGGCAAGGATTGTTTGGAATGGAGTTTCAATTTTGAGGACTCGAGAGGGCATGTGGTTCATGAGATAAGTTGCTGCAAGTACGGCTTCACGCCAAAAATGCTTGGGCACGTCATTAGACAACATGAGAGACATACCCCTTTTTTTCTTTTGGCAACTCTGTTTTGTTGAGGAGTGGCAACATGAGATTTGATGAAATATGCCTTGCTTCATTAGGTATGATCCAAGAATGGAATGGAAGTATTGTCTTCCATTGTTCGTCTTAAACCCTTGTATCTTGCCTTGGAATTGGGTTTGGACCATGTTAAAAATTCGGAAGATTTGGCCTACTTTTGATTTTTCTTCAATAAGGAATAGCCATGTAACTTTGGTGTGATCATCGATAAAGGTGACGAACCATTTTGAACCAGTGATGTTACTGATTTTATATGGTTCCACTATCATTGTGAATCATAGAAAATGGATGGGTGCTTTGTAAGGTTGGTTAGGATAGGTATTACGAGCCTGTTTAGAAGGTTGACAAACCTCACACTAAGAGTTTTTTGAATTTGCATTGAACAAAGAAGGAAACAATTTTTTGAGATAAAAGAAATTTGGATGACCCAACAAGTAATGCCACAACATGATAGCACCATCTTTATTACTATTTGAAGATAAAGCCACACAAGGAGTTTCCTGTGATAACTCTAAGGAGATAGAGTCCCACATGCATTCTAACATTGCCAATTGTCCTCCTTGAATCCAAGTCTTAAAATTCACACATATTTGAGAGAAATTTAGTAACACACTTAAGATCTCTTGTAAATTTGCTTGTGGACAGCAAATATTAGTCTAAATTTGGAACAAAGAGGATTGATTCAAGAGTTGTATGTCCTTTGAAATAACAACACGTGTACCATCCACTTTTAAGGGTGACCCATCGATGACCCAGACGTTAAACGTGTCATGACATGGGCTGTAATTGTGAAGTACATAAGCATCCTTGGTCATACAATTTGACACCTTTGAGACCACGATCCAAAACTTTAATTTCTTTCGTTTTATGCTTAAGGCTTTTAGAATATTACATTTTGTGCTAGAGAACCAGTAGCGTAGGAGTGGTAGTGTTTTTGTAGTGACCAGTACTGTTTATTTGTGACCTATGATTTGGAGGACAAAACCTTTAGGTACACTAAGGCTGTCTTTGGTCACTGCTCCTGGGTTAGATGAGGGCCCAAAAGTCAAGCTCTCCCTCTTGCTGGCCATCCTAGATTTTTTTAAAGTATCCAGCTTTGAATAGCTTAGACCAAATACTCTGATATCATGAAAATTTTTTTTGAAGGAATAACTTTTTAACTCTCTGATAAAAATACTTGTGTACAAGGAAATATATAGGAATAACGCAGCCTCTCTATATTATGATTTTCTATACAAAATGGGAAACTACATCTAGCATTAAGAGAGAATTATTCTACATTAAAATAGGAAATGAATATTAACATCAAGAGATTTGGTGATTACTTGAATCACTCCTTATTCTAAAAAATAAAGAACTTAACTAAAATAGATTGCGGTGACAGTTAATGCTAGAGAATAGAAACCAAATTTCCACAAATTAATTTATACCCTATACTACTTCAAGTATTGTGATAAATGCCAATGTTTGATGTCATTTCAACCATTGTGTTGACTAACTAATCATTCATCTTGTCTCTCTGAGTTGCTTTTTATGACGTTGGACAAGAGTTTTCTAAGATGTTGCTTCTTTTATCTTTATCTTTTGTTTTATCAAGTTTACTATGTGTGCATCAAGTTTTTCAATTCTATCCTTTTTTTTTATTTTAAACAAAAATATTTTGCATTATTTCAGGTTGAGAGTATTCATAAGCCTTCACCTGGGGTTCCACTGAGGCTTCCTTTCTGTTATGCTGTTTATATCCCGGCAATTCCTGCTCTTCGGAAGTAAATCTATTTTTTATACAGTGGTTTATATTTTTAGTTTTGTGCTAAGTTGCGTCATATTTATAATCTTTCTTTAATTTGTTAATTCATTTTCTTTAATAGAGCTAGTTGTTTTAACAATTTCTTGCTGTGTTTGTTTATTCACTTTTTTCTCATTTTCCTCATAATTTTAGGCAATACGGTGACATCTTAGTTAGCTGTGGTTTGATTGGAGAGGCGCTTAAAATCTTTGAGGATTTAGAGTTGTGGGATAATCTAATATATTGCTACAGGTATGAGGAACCACAACATGTCTTTTCTAACTGAAGATTTTCTTCTTTGCGTCTATCACAATTTTTTTCTTTTTGAAACTCTTTGATGATTATTTTAGTCTCATGTGAGATTTGACATGCTTGAACAGCCAATTAGGGAAGAAAGCTGCTGCTGTTGAGCTCATCAAGATGCGGCTGTCTAAAACGCCAAATGACCCAAGATTATGGTATGTGGATTTAGCTTTTTGTTGATCTTCTCTTATTATATTTTTTGCTCCTTTTATGTTCTATATTGTCAATGTTTAGGGTTTGAATTGATTTGTTTATTGAATAATACGTTTGTTTATATACACAAGGGCTCTAGCACTAAATTAGGAAACTACTCCTAATACTAATTGAAATCCCTAAACTTACGGGATCTCAATAAATACATAATTACAACTAAATATATGGACTTGATTCTAGGAAATATTTATTTTCCTAAAATAATACGGTTTCCCACACTCCCCCTCAAGCTGGTGAATAGGAATTTTCCATTCCCAGCTTGGATACAATTCTCTCAAATGCCGTGCTACTCAACCCTTTGGTGAGGATATCAGCAAGTTGCCCATGTGTTGACACATATGGAGTACATATCAAGCCACTGTCTAACTTCTCCTTGATGAAATGTCTATCCACCTCGATATGCTTCGTTCGATCATGTTGTACTGGATTATGAGCTATGCTGATTGCTGATTTATTGTCACAGTAGAGCCTCATAGGCCCTTCCCATTTAATCTTTAAGTCTTCTAGGATAATTTTCAGCCAAAGTAGCTCACACACGCCTTGTGCCATTGCACGAAATTCTGCCTCAGCACTAGAACGTGCTACTACACTCTGTTTCTTGCTTCTCCATGTCACAAGATTCCCTCCAAGAAAGGTACAATACCCGGAGGTTGATCTCCTATCGATGATCGATCCTGCATAGTCAGCATCAGTATAGGCTTCAAGTGTCGTACTCCTATTCCTCTTGAACAGAATTCCTCTTCCTGGTGTTCCTTTAAGATACTGCAAAATTCGGTGGGCAGCCTGCAAATGAACCTCTCTTGGACTATGCATAAACTGACTGATTAAGCTCACTGCATAAGCTATATCAGGTCTGGTATGTGATAAGTAAATCAGTCTTCCCACGAGACGTTGATACATTTCCTTGTCCACTGTGGCATCTTCCTCTGCTTTTCCTAGCTTGAGGTTTGGGTCCATAGGAGTACTTGCGGGTTTGCATGCAGTTTTGCTCATTTCCTTGAGCAAATCCGTAACATACTTCTGTTGGGATATAAAAATCCCTTTTCTAGAGTGCGCAACTTCAATTCCCAGAAAATATTTCAATCTTCCCAAAGTCTTAATTTCAAACTCCTTAGCCAAGCATTGACTCAATATTTGCTGCTCCCTTTTGTCATCTCCAGTTAATATAATGTCATCCACATATACTAACAGTGCTGTTACTCCCCCTGAAGCAGAATGTTTGATAAACAATGTGTGATCCCCCTGACTTTGTTTGTATCCCATGGCCAACATGACTCTAGCAAATCTTCCAAACCAAGCTCGAGGAGATTGCTTCAGGCCATACAAAGCTTTGTTCAACTTACATACAGTATTGGCAATCACATTCCTTCCATAACCTGGTGGAATCTCCATATAAATCTCCTCCTTAAGCTCCCCGTGTAAGAAGGCATTTTTCACATCAAATTGCTGTAGTTCCCAACCAAAATTGGCAGCTAGAGATAAGATTACTCTGACTGTATTCATCTTAGCAACTGGGGCAAACGTCTCTAGGTAGTCAATCCCATAAGTCTGTGTATACCCTTTAGCTACCAACCTCGCCTTGTATCTCTCAATTGACCCATCTGCCCTGTATTTCACAGTATAAACCCACTTGCACCCCACCGACCTTTTTCCTGCTGGTAACTTCACCAACTCCCAAGTTTTATTCTTCTCTAGAGCCTCCATCTCCACATCCATGGCTTGTTTCCATTTTTCATTAGACAATGCCTCAGATAAGGTAGTAGGAATGGTGGTGTTCTTTAGGCTTACAAGGAAGGCTTTGTAGGTTGGTGAGAAATTTTTAAATGATAGGTAGTGTGAAAGAGGATATAATGGCTGTTTTGTACACTTTCTGGTCCCTTTTCTAATAGCAATTGGAAGGTCCTGGTCATCTTCAGTATCAGTAATTTGGGCTTTGGTTTCACTCTGTAATGCTGGAAAGTTAGTAATTGTTACCTCATTTGAAGGACTTGAGTTGGACTCTTGAACTTGCATAGATCCTGGATTGGCCTTTTTCTGCCTTGAGTACACCAAGTTTTTACCAAATCTCACATTTCCAAGAGCAGATTCGGGGTTAGGTACTAGTTTGGGTTCAGACACATTTGGTGCAGTAAGAGTGGTCTTATTTGACTCAGGTTCAAGTTCACCAACAACTGGGGCATTTGACTCAGGTTCAGACTCAACAGATGGCTCAACAGACTGTTGGGGCATATGATTGGATTGAGACAAAAGTGAAAGATCAGGCAACCCAAGAAAACCTTCCTTATCTTCCCTAAGACTCTCCCCCTGAAGATAAGGTTGAGTGAAATAAGCCTCTTGTTCATTGAATGTTACATCTCGTGACACATAAAATTTCTTAGACGGAGGGTGGTAACACTTATATCCTTTCTGAGTTGAGGAATACCCAATAAAAACACACTTTAGAGCTCTAGGGTCTAGCTTCCCCCTGTCTTGACTGTGGATATGAACAAAGGACACACACCCAAAAATGCGAGGTGTAAGATTGTTTGTGGTAGAGAGGTTCGGATAGAATGAAGAAAGCACATCCATTGGACTTTTGAATCCTAGAACTCTAGAGGGTAATCTATTGATGAGATGAGTGGCTGTGAGAACTGCTTCCCCCCAGAAACTTTTTGGCACATTTTTTTGATACAACAGTGCTCGGGTTTGGTCTAAAAGGTGCCCATTTTTTCTTTCGGCGACTCCATTTTGTTGTGGTGTTCTCACACAGGAAGACTCGTGAATTATTCCCTCTCTTTGACAAAAAGGGGTAAGAATTTGATTGAAATAATCCTTGGCATTGTCTGACCTAAGTTTTTTAATACTCACACCAAACTGGTTTTTTACCATGGAGAAGAAATTAGGGAACACAGTGCTAACATCTGACTTATGTTTAAGCAAGAAAACCCAGGTAACTCGGGTACAATCATCAATAAAAGTCACAAACCATCGTGCCCCTGACACATTAGCAACAGTAGAGGGACCCCAAATATCAGTGTGAACAAGATAAAAAGGAAAAATGCTTCTTTTATTGCTTATTGGAAAAGGTATACGCTTGTGTTTGGCAAGTTCACACACCTCACAATGAAGACTCTCAATATCCAACTTTGTAAACAATGAAGGAAACAGAATTTTAATAACCCTAAATGATGGATGTCCTAACTGACAATGGTAAAGAAAAACTTTCTCCTTACTAGATAACATAGACTCGGACATGAATGAGTGGGGTGATCTGCTCTCGAATATGTTTGACTTGTTTAATTCCGCAAGGTAGTAAAGACCATCCCGTTCTCTAGCACGTCCAATCGTCCTCCCCGAATCCTTGTCCTGAAATAAACAATAACTACTGTGAAAAGTCACATTACAAAGCAAGTCTTGTGTGAGTTTCTGTACAGAGACAAGATTGGTGGATAGCTTAGGAACATGAAGGACATTTTTCAAGGTTATGGATGGGTTTATTTGAACATCTCCTATACCAGCTACGGTTGCTAAGGATCCATCAGCTGTGGCTATTTTCTTATTGCTTGAACATGGTGAGTATGTGGAAAAATGTTTGGATGAGTGGGTCATGTGATCGGTGGCTCCTGAATCCATGATCCAAGATTGAGTAAAGGATGTTTCTGAGGCATTTAATCCAAATGAAAATAGAAGCTTACCTGAATACGCCAAAGTACAAGTACCTGTAGGTTTCTCGAGGTTACTTAAGAATGATCTCACTCTTTCCACCTCCTCTTGGTTAAGACTTGCTGGTTCCTGCTTGGCTTCTCCATGTGGTGCGTTGGTAGCAACATGGGCTTGCCCATTACCCCTCGACGGATTATCTCTTTGACCCCACTCACGGCTGGGAGGTTTCCCATGCAGTTTCCAGCATTTCTCACGAGTGTGGCGCCCCTTTTTGCAGTAGGTGCACCATAATCCATCACGGCCTTGAGCCTTGGGCTGACCACTCTTGCCTACTTCAATGGCAGCCTTCCTTTCCATGCTTGTCGAACCATTTTTTACACTTTCAGCTACCATGGCTGAACCATCTACAGTTTGAGGATCAAGCATCAAGCTCCTTCTACTTTCTTCACTCCGAATAATAGCCACCACTTCATTGAAGCATGGAATTTCCTGCTTTCCGAGAATTTGGATCCTGACTTGATCAAACTCAGAGTTTAAACCAACAAGAAAGTCATAAACTCTATCTCGTTCAATAAAATCCTTTAGTATGGCTGCATCATCCGGGCATTTAGTCTGAATCACCCTATAGTGGTCAAGTTCTTGCCATAGAGATTTCAATTGGTTGGCATATTCGGTCACAGTCTTGCTTCCTTGCTTCGCAGCCATAGTCTTGACCTTCACCTCGTACACTTGAGCTGCATCTCTGGCCTTTGAGTAGGTCTGTTGGATTGCATCCCAAATGTCCTTGGCCGTAGCCATGAACATAACCGTATCACTTATCTCGGGCACCATAGAATTCCATAACCACGCCATAATCATGGAATCCTCTTCATCCCATACTCCAAAACCTGAATCTCCTGGCTTCGGTCCCGTACCTAACAGATGGCCGATCTTCCCTTTGCCTTTCAAGATTGTACGAACAAGTTGGGACCACTTGAGGTAATTCTTTCCATCCAATCTGTAGGCAGCCTGAATGGCTTGCAATTCTCCCTGCGATTGAGTTTTGCCTCCTTCATCCAATGGAACTACAGCAGTCGTACCAATCTCCTTGGTCTCTGACATCGTCCTTGGTCTCCAATGGGCAGAAATTAACAGATTACTTGAAGAAGAAAGAAAAAAACAGCAATAAAGGCTGATAAAAAATTTCCAGCAATGAAGGCTGGTAAAGCACTGTAAATGCTCTGTTTTGGCAGTAGAAAAACAGAGCAAAACAGAAAAGAAAAACTATGACAGGCCAAAAAAAAAAAACACCTAATTTCCCAGAAAAATCTTACTGCTCTGATGCCATGTCAATGTTTAGGGTTTGAATTGATTTGTTTATTGAATAATACGTTTGTTTATATACACAAGGGCTCTAGCACTAAATTAGGAAACTACTCCTAATACTAATTGAAATCCCTAAACTTACGGGATCTCAATAAATACATAATTACAACTAAATATATGGACTTGATTCTAGGAAATATTTATTTTCCTAAAATAATACGGTTTCCCACATATATAAACATGTTTATTTCATTGCTCATGCATAGGCTAAAAATGTTGGTCTTATTTACTAAGCTTGTTTGATTGAAGCCTCTGCTGCTTGCTTTGTGCTATTGGCTTTTACATCATAAATTTGCTAAATAACAAAAGTCTAATTGATTGCACAATTTAATACCAATCCTAACATAACTATTCTATATAAAAGTAAAATCTTGCATTATGCTATTTAAAAAGTTTACATATTTAAATTTGTGTTAAAAATTTTTTTTGGTTTTATATCCAAATGTGTTTCTTGCCTTTTGCCTCTGAAAGCTAAACATAAATAGCTCATTTCAGAAATAATAAATTTTATTCTTTTGTAAATTGTTTTTATGTTTGCACCAAATTATGTAATAATTTGAGAAGCATGTTGTAGCTCAAAATAGAAAAATCAATGATTTAGAGCTCTGTTTTTTCATTGCTTTTGCTACTTGTTTTTGCTATTCACTTTTGCTTCCTAAAAGTGAAAGCAAATGATAAAATGTGAAATCAAAAATAATGCTTGAAAATGAATATATATAACTAAAGTAAAAATGCAACACCAATTCTAATTGTTCAATATAAATTAAAATCAAAATAATTAGAATTTTACTTTCTACTTATTAAATTTTTTTTTTCTTTGGGGTGTTCAAGCATCTGTTTTGAGGTTTACTTCAAGAAGCAAAAAAAAGTAAAAAAAATGCAATATGAGCCTTAATTTAAGACATCTAAGTATCTATAGTTCCCATGCTAAGTTTTCTTTGCCTTATTTTCAATTGGCTGTATTACCAGACAAGTAGGTTGACCTCTTACTTGTAATTTGCTTTACTACGGTTTTATGTTGCGGTGCCATCAATTTTTTGGTTGATCATGGTTATGGGCATTGTTTACCTTATTAAACGAGGCAAATAGTTAACAAAGTAATTTATTGTATTTTAATTTATAATTTATAATTATATAAAAAAAAAACTAAATGTACACATTTGATTATAGTTCAATGTAGAATCAATAACAAAAATATAACCATTTTAGTATTATGAAATTTATAATCATTGTAAATAAATTCATAAGAAAATACAAAAGAAAGTATTATCTTCTTGGTCCTCGACCCAGTGTGACCCAAGGAGGCAGAAACAAGTTTAAACCAATTAAGTTGATAGCAGCATATCTATATTACTTCGTCTACTAGTTTTTCACTCCCTCATTTCTTCTTGAGGGGCCAAGGGGATATCATCTTTGATTTGATTTTAACTGGCCTCTCTTGGCTTGAACCCTTCTCTTGCACATACCAGCACCACACTTTTACTGTTATACTAGATGATGGCCTTTGATAATACGTCTTTATTTTAAAAGTTAATTACATTGTAAATTCATACTAAATAAAGTCTTGGAAATGATTATCTTGATATGCATAACAAAACTACTCTAAGAATTTTGTATTTGTATGGGATAAATTCAGATATTATATTTATGGTCTATCCTAGCTCCTGAACTTATAAATTGTATTCAACAAAAAAGGGTTCATAAAGAGAAAAGATAAATTTTCTATGCTTTCCATGGATTACTTTTTTTTTTTTTGTCTGCCTTAAAAGGCATTACATAAAAGTGGCACTTATGGCACTGTAGATTCTTGATTTTGATTACAAATATTTTATCTCTTAAATTTCACTAAGAATCATTATGTAATGAAAGTAACTCAAAACAGGTAATAAGGTTGTACTTAAGTTCCTTCACAGAACATCCTCTTCTTAGAGCAACACCTTCACCAAAATAAAAAAAGGTGGAAATAATCCCTCAATAAGGCAAGTTTCTTCGGTTAACTTCACTATTGGTGGATATTTTGGAGTTTGGTTTGATGGATCAGATATGGAGGTTTAAGAGCTCTTCTCTTAACCTTTCTCCGAAGATTGAGTGCTTTTCTCTCTTATTTTCGGAATAGATAGTGGACCTTTCACTATCTCCAAAAGTGAAACTCCCATTAGACAAAAGTTAACTCTTTTGTAACAGCCAATTCTTATCAATATACCTATTAATTCTCATGTTATGTAACTTCCAATCTTCATACTGTATATATGAGTTCTGACTATTCTTGAAGGAGATCTTGAAATCTAACACAAACTCTCGCTCAAAGTCTCTTTATTGTTCTCTTCTCTTATTTTTCCTCAGTCTTGTTCTGCCTTGTTCTCAAACTTATTCAGCTTTCTATCACCACTTGTTGCTGCATTGAATACTTCAGGATTTGCTTCAATCTTCCTCTCCATCGCCTCTAGACAAATCCTATTCTATTGGCTTGCAACGTTTCCTCTTCTCATCAAAGAACTCATTTACTTGCACCTGTGCTATTTTCTCTTTACTAAGTATTTTTGACCCTTATGTATGGATGGTTATGGCACTTTTGGATTTTTGTTCCTATTGTTGCATGTGTGGACACAGATTTATTTACTTTTGCTTTACACTTTATACACATACACGCTCTCACTCTAAAATTAGTTTAATATATCTTAACATGAATTTTTTAATTTTTAGGTGTTCATTGGGTGATATTACACACAGTGATGCCTGTTATGAAAAAGCCTTGGAAGTTTCAAACAATAGGTCAGCGCGAGCTAAGGTGACTGACTTATGTTGCTTATAGTTAAATTCAGTTTGTTTTAGTATTTTTCATTATAGTTGTTATTTTCTTTTCTTTTCTTTTTTTCTTACTTTTTTTTTTGTTTGTGTCAGCAATCTCTAGCTCATAATGCATATCAAAGAGGAGAGTATGAGAGATCTAAGATCCTATGGTATATTTACTTTCTTGATCTAAGATCCTATGGTATATTTGCTTTATTTTCTTTCTTTCTGCTACTAGTGTTCTCACAATAGGACTGATAGCTTTTGTAGCTTATCATTTATTTGGCTGAGCATTAAACAAAAAGGATTATTGGCTGAAATACTAAATACACTTGAATCAGGGAGTCTGCCATGGCCTTGAATTCATTGTACCCAAATGGATGGTTTGCACTTGGTGCTGCTGCATTGAAGGTATGCAACTTGATCTTCTATTTTGCTTTTTGTGCTAGGCAACTTGTTGATCTTTATTTATCAGGTTCTGCAACAATTTTGCGCACTTAAGAGTATATGTAAGAAAATGGATTATTTAAATAATTCCTTTTGTTATGCACGTTTGTTTCTCCATTAAAGTTTTTAAACTTATGATTAAGATCATGATGTACAGGCTAGGGATGTTGAAAAGGCACTTGATGGTTTTACTCGTGCAGTGCAACTTGACCCTGAAAATGGAGAGGCTTGGAACAATATTGCTTGTTTGTATGCTCTTTTTGCTTTCATCTTTTATCATATTTTTTCATTTATTTTCCCAAGATATTTGTATTTTTCTCCTCCTGGCAATGCCAATCTGTGCTATTATCCATGGGATGAGTTTCGGGTTTGGAGTTCCTCTAATAAAATGAGGGTCGGTTTTTATGCTTTGAAGCCTAGACATTTTTTTGTATGCTCCAAAAGAGAATATATTGTGTTATATGTGCATCTTAAATTTGGATTTTCTAGATGAATTGAACTCCTGTAAAAGCATTGGTTATTATGATTACAACGTGGTCATCTGATTTTAGGTCTGTGTGGCAGTGAATAGTGAAAAATGTGTGGTTTAATAAAGTTCTGAGCTCTTCTGCAAAGTCTAGTGTTAGAGAATGGAAAAATCTTTACTGAAAACTCCTGGCTCATATTTCTACTTTCTTTCTTCTTATACGTTATATGAGATTTCAAGACTTTGTTTATCTTCATTTGTGCAAACATCTTTTTTAAGCATTTGCTTATGACCTACAAATTGCTGAGTAATGAATATACATATTTGGAAGCGTATATCCATCATAAATGGTACTAACATGTTGATAGGGCATTGGTTAGAAACAATCAAATTGTTGTCTGAGAGTGTCCATGTTAGTGGTTTGTTCTCCCTTATTTACTCATTAAAAATACACTACAGTCCTACCTATATGGAAGCCTAATTCTTCTGTCTTGAACTTGAAAGATGCAATTTATTGGATCCCTGAGGGTTTGGCTGGATGGAGAAGGATTAAATGGATGTGGTCAGATTTGGTTTTCAAATCCCTTGTTGAGATGATTATTGATTACCAGGTTTTTTTTTTTTAGAGTGATTATCCCTTCATTTCAAAACTTTGATCCCTTGACTTGTCCATAAGAATTTTCGGTTTCCATTGACACAGATTCCATCCCAATGGTTAGATGCTTCTAACAAATGTCAAGATTTTTCCCCCTATACATTATCAAATAAAATCTATCTACCTCCTAGTAAGCCTCATTATAATCTTTGATGTTTTGGACAACAAAGATTGTTGAATTGATGTGTCTATAGTAGGTGGATTGGCCACTTGGGTAACTAACTTTTGTTCTTATAGCTGTTACTCTCAAGTTCACTGTGAAACAAAGTCAAGCATAAGTGAGATTATAAACTATTTTACTGAAATCTATCTTAATGTTACATTTGAAACCTGATATTTTTCTGTTGCAATTAGATCCAAAGACGGATGAAGCATTTGCAGTAAATTTTTTATTTAGGTATCTGAAGTATGTAAACAGGAAATCTAAGAAACTGGTTCCTATCAGAAATTTGTTCAGAACCTTTGACATCATCCAGGTTCCTGGTTTAGTCTCCCTTGTTAATGCAGCCTGATGTCAACTCCTAGTCCGGCACAATTGACCGTTCAACACTGCATTGTTTCTTGATAGGGGACTAAAAATATGTAAAATTTGTGATAAGTTGCATTTGGATTTCCATAAAAATGCTCAACTGGCTGTGGGGACGTAATAACAGGTTTTTTTGGGCCAATCCATTCATTGATCTTGTGCAGATAAAACTTCATAACCTTTGATTTTGTTTAGCATATTTCACTGGTTCTGCTAGTAATTCGACAACTGACTTCTGTGCTTTTAATGCATTCATTGATTAGGTTATAGATGCTAATCTCATAAAGCAGGTTTAAAAGCAGTTAGCAAATCTATGTACCATTTTCAAATGCCTGTCTAATCTGGTACAAATATGAGGGAAGGTTGTAGAGTATAAATTTAATATGATAATGGTAACAATTGATGACAAAAAAGTGGATGATATCCCCTTATGGGAAAAGATAATGAAAAGAAAGGAAGATGAACCCTTTTATCTTGTCTTCAGATTTCTTTCCCATTGAAAGAAAGAATAGGGAGGCACATTTTGTCCCCATGTAAGACTGGATATTACTATTATTAGTGTGTATGTTTGTGTGTGGTGTGTGGGTCTATGTGTATGTATATTTAAGTTTTGCTTGTGAAAAATAAGAAAAACAGGTTCAATGGATAAGATGAGAAAAAGTAGGTGAATTGCTTATTGCCTGTAGCGTAGTATAGTTTCAATCTATTATACTCAAGCTCGGGGATGAGCGTCACACATGGGTATGTGTCCAACATGGGATGTTCAACTTTTTATCTGTTTTTCGATGTATTTGGAGAGTCGAACCTCCATAACCTTGTCCTCTAGGTACATGTCGGACATTGATACTTCATGAAAAATTTGGAGCTAGAGTAATATAATGTTCCAGATTTGTGCCACATGTAATTACAAAATGTAAATTTGTTGTGTAGAAATGGGTATCATTGATGTGGAAATATGGACTAACAAATGCAATTTATCTAAAGATTTTGGTTTGGTTCTAGTTACTATTGAAGAAAGTTATACTGCAGTCATACTAAGGAAGAGTTGTTTATATGGAACTAAACAAAACCATGTTCAATTTTCACTTAGGCTTGTTTGGGAGTTCAGAAACACGCTCTTTGAGTTCTTGAGGCTTGGATGGAATGTTATTCAGACTTTTGATATGTTTATTCGTGACTCAATCAACTGTGATCTTCTTGCATGAGTTTGAGATATATCTTTATTCAACTGTATTCAGCATATCTTTTGTAATATCACTGTTGGAGTTTTGTGCTTCATTGTATGTGGAATTTGCTAATTCATAGTCTTTTTTATTTTTTTGAAATAATGTCACAGTTTTCAATCATATAAACCATAGGTGCATAATCAGTTAGAACATATTTGTTGATGATGCAGGCATATGATTAAGAAGAAGAGCAAAGAGTCCTTTATTGCATTCAAGGAGGCCTTGAAATATAAGTACTACTTTTCACCTTGATTCAAATCACGCACTTGTGCACACACCAGACCCATTATTTGCAAACAATCTGTTTATTGCTTTACTGTGACCAACAGCCTTTTTTGGTGACAGACGAGACAGCTGGCAGATGTGGGAGAACTACAGCCATGTTGCTTTGGATGTTGGCAATATTGGTCAGGTAATAATCTTTCCTATGTAGTTTGGTGTGAGGTGTTACCTAGCTAATTAGCCAATCTGTTTTAAGATCAAATACTCTCACTGGTCCTTCTTGGAAGGCTCTGCTTGATTCGTATGAAAATCTAATTATAAGAAGCACTCTCTTTAGCCTTTTTATGTAGGATGATGGAAAATATTTTATAGAATTTAATTTTTATTGGCTGGTAATTTTGAGTTTCAAATTATTCAAGTTTGAGTCACTAAATTTTTAAAATTAACTGAAATTGAGTTAAGTTTGGTCACTTTTTTACATTAACTTGTATTATATATATCATTTTTAATTAAATTTCATATATATAATAAAAAATTTTAAATGATGCTTGATTTAGGTTTCATGTCTTTTGGGGTTTTGGCTCAGGGTTAGTTTTGGGTTGATTGGGGTCTGGATGGCCTCAGGTTCATGTTCATTCAAAATCTCTCCAAGTTTTAGTTTATTGAGGTTTATTTCTTTGTTTATTCTGTTTTGGGTGTAATCATAATTATATACATAAAGTTATCATTTTAATATTCTAAAATCACCTAAAACTAGTTACATCATGCTCATACAAAAAAAAAATAAGTGTACCTCCATCTGCCGGTGGTGTCAATGAAAAAGAGGATGCCATTAGTGAAGCTTTTGGAGTAGTAAACAAGTTTTTCTTTATTGCTTCCTCATTATCTTAAGGTTACAGGATTAGATGGAGTACTATATATTCTGAGAGAGAGAGAGAGGACCTGTTTTTTATAAACATCTAAAATCACCTTCTCCACCTGTGTCGATCGTGTGGGTGGTTATGGTTCCTAAATATTAGAGATTTTCTCTAATTTGTAACTTCTCATTAGATTTTAAACGGGCCACATGATAAACGTGGGTTTATCTTATATTCTCTTACTTGGCTTGATTAAAATCTTTAGTTTTGCGTATATAATGGAAAGTTAATCTCTTATTTCTCGTCATCATTGTCGTCATCATTACCACCATCAGAGCTTTAATCTCAATACTGAGGATTTCTCATCATAATACCATGATATAAAAATTGTTCGCTATGAGTTATAACAGCCATGTTCTAACTTGTAAATCACTCTCTTCCATATACTACGACACTTGCAATTTATTATATTAGGTCTTTAAACGAAAACATTATATTATAATTTCATTATAGTCCACGATAATGACTTATTAGGTCTTTTCTTGTCAACATCAAACAATAATGTCTATATAACATCATAGAACAAAAAAACATAAAAATGTTAGAAACATATTATTAAGCTCAAAGTGTAAGTGCAAAACATTATTACAATCAAAACCCATCCTAAGAACATGTTTTTTTAAATAACTTGGGTTGTAAACCCTCGTTAATGGGTCAACAATCATGAGATAAAAACCAATGTGCTCAATGGACATTGTTTTTTTCTGAACCTCCTCCTTCATGGCAAAGTACTTCAATTCCATATGCTGTAAACCTCTAGAGTATTTGTCATTCTTGGAGAAGAGTACTACTTCGGAGTTGTCACAATGAATTTTCAATGGCTTGATCATGGTGTCGACGACCCCAAGCCTCGAAATAAAGTTCTGCATCCATAATGCATGAATTGTAGCTTCAAAGCAAGCCACAAGTTCTTCTTCCCATGTGGATGAAGCAGTGACGGTCTGTTCCACAGTTTTCAAGGAAACTGCTCCTTCTGCTAATAGAAACATATAACCAAAAGTAAACTTCGTATTGTTGCAACATCCAACAAAGTCTGAATCCATGTATCTGACTACCCCATTTGATAGTGTGAGCCTGTAATTCTTCGTTTCTTGCAGTACCTTAAAACTTTCTTTGCGGCCTTCAAGTGATCAATTTCGGGATTGCCTTGATACCTACCTGACGTTTTGATGGGAATGCTTATATCAGGTTGATAAGAACCTCAGATGACAATGAGACCCACAATCAATCACAGGAATTCAACCCAAGAAAGTTTAAAACAGATTTCTAATAACAAAGAAGAAGAAACTTTGACCCAAAGTTTACTTGAAACAAAGTCTTCCCAAAAGTATACTTTTGACACCACACTCAAGAAAGAGTTGAGAAGGTGAGTGATAAGTCAAGATTGTTGAACGCCACATGAATGAATTCTTGATAAGTTCTAAAAAGTTCTCAAAAGAACAACAGAGAAAGTCTCTCAATAAAATCCGAAATCTATATTGTATTCTCTCCCAAAGGGTTACAAACCTATTTGTAGCTAAATAAAAGAAACCCCAAAACTTAATAAAAAAATATACCTAAAAGAATCCCAAAAATAAGAACAAGTTATCATCCCTAGGAATAAATATGTTCTAAAATTCCCAAGAATAAAATCTTAATTAAATAATAAGCCTAAAATAATCATAATAAGCCTGAAAATCTAACAACAAAAACGTGGGGTATAATACAATGTTCAACCCACATAATATAAATATAAGCATGCAGCTTGCATAGGGTGTGCAACCTGCCCAAGATACAATTCCAGCCCACTCCAAGTATGCCAATTGGCTCAAAGGTGATCTCGGCACAATAATATTACGCTATCTTGAATTTCTTGATCTTGGTGCTCATCATTCCCCCTCTCTTCAAAAGGATTTGTCTAGGGTGTAAATGAACAAAACGTTTGACGAACTGTTTGTGAACTTGTTCAGTTTCTGTTCGTTTATTAAACTTAACGAATGATCATGAACAACATTTTAGTGTTCGTTAATTAAACGAACCGAACATGAACAGAGGTGTAGTTGATTCGTTTTTGTTTGTGAATTGACTCGTTTATATTCATTTGTTGTTCATTTGTTATTTATTAAAATACTAAAATTACTTATATTATATAAGTTATATAATATATACCCTATCTTTAAGACTTTAACTTAAAGAATTAGTACCTAATTCTTAAACATATTTATACAATACAACTTTGTTGACTTTAAAAAAATTAATAAAATATAATAATAAAATAATTATAAAATTAAATTAGTTAATTATGCTTAAAATAATTTTTTTTTTAATTTTTAAACATAAGGTACTGAAATTAATTTAATAAAAGTTTCATAATTAGTTAAGATGCAATTCTTACACATTGACTATTTACATATATGATATTATAGTATATGTATATGATACAAATTATACTTAAAATTGTTATTATCAATTTTAATAAAACATGTGTTCATGAACATGTTTCTTTAATAGTTTATGAACATTTGTTTGTGAATACATTTGTTTACATGTTCGCTAACACGTTCGTTTATATGTTCGCTAACACGTTCATGAACATGTTCAGTTAATGTTCATGAGCGAGCTCGTTTAAGGCAAACGAGCTTCTTCGTGAAAATTTAACGACCAAACAAATGGACTGCGCTTGAACGTGAAAACCAAATTCTTTTTTCTTTCTTCACATGTCTTCACATGTGTTCTTTCATCTCTATTCGTGTCTTTAATTAGTTTAATATACTTTGTGAGGACCTTTTTCTTCATTGAGGACCACCATAGCACCTTCTTAGGCAATTTATCATATGCTTTCTCCAAGTTTATAAAGATTATATGAGGATCTTTACCCTGTACTCGAGATCTTTACTCCTTATGGGTAAGATAAATTTAAAATTTTTGCATCCAGATGGAAATTCTTGAATGGAATTTTTTTTTTTAGAAAAGTTTTGCTATTCTTTCTGGTTCTTAATCTCAAGATTCTCTGGATGTGAGCTTTTCCTTGTACGGCCATCAATTGGATGACTATCAATTCCAATTATGATTTTCTTTCTATTTGTCTCCTCTTTCTATTTATGTGCTATCATATCTATTTATTTATCTTTGTAGGCTCTGGAAGCTCTTAAGATGGTGTTAAATATGAGCAATAATAAGAGAATTGATGTTGAATTGCTCGAGAGAATCATGCAAAATTTGGAGGAAAGCACTTCAGTTAGACTGTCTGTTGTAACCAATGATGATATTTCTAATCAGACCGGTCCCAATTCACTTGTATATTCTGTTAATACATCTGCAAATGCTGAGCAGACCATGGGAAAATTGAGAGAAAATGAGCATTTGGTGGAGTTTCTTGGAAAAATTCTACAACAGGTTTCAAATACTTTCATGATTGTGGTTATATGTTCTATTATCTTTTCTCTCTATAGGGAGTGGTGCAAAACTCTCTCATGTGGGGAGTCAACAGTTGTCTCCTTGTAGGATTCTAATGCTTAACACCAAGCACGGAACTTCTAAATTTGTGTGTCAGATGCATCTGTACCCTGACATACTGCTTTATGCAGACATTACTTGGGCTATGCAAATGTAGGCTAAATTATGCCTATGTTAATAAAATACTTGTGGTTCTAATTGAAGTGAGGCTACCCTCTTCGTAGATGCATCCAAGATATGCACAAAGAAGTTATGCATTTGCAAACAATAATAAGAATCATCTCTATGTCTAATGTATAAGACTTGTCTGATACAGATACTTCGAAGTGAAAGTAGGGCAGAATTGTGGGGCTTATATGCAAGGTGGCATAGAATTAAAGGTGACCTCACAATGTGCTGTGAAGCACTCTTAAAGCAAGTTAGATCATATCAGGTATCTCCATCAACATTTGCAGTGCCTTGTATTCTGCTATTGTCAATTTGATAATTTTAATAAATTTTATGGGCCTCCATGCACATTCTTTTCCCTGAAGAGTGACTTCATGCTTATTTGAGTTTCCGATTCTGTGGACTGGAATAAGTTGTCAACTTTTCATTCCTTGTGAAAGAGCTTTTCGGTGATTTTATATTCTCCAATGCGTATTTTGTTGACCTATATTCTGACTTTGTTATAAAGTTCTTTTGAGTCAAAATTAAGAAGTTTAAAAAATTAGGCCAAAATGCACCAAGATGGTTAAGAGCTACAGAGCTTAGCTTTTTTTTGAGGAATTCTTTGTTCCAGAAAATAGCCTGGCTTGAGCTAAGTTAAGGTCTGTTCAAAACATGCCTGAAGTTAGGGGCCTGCTTGGAAGCTGACTGCTGTATTTATAGATTTTATTCTGATTTGCCTGGCTTGGACTTTTATCCTTTCTTCCCATCACCGCCTTTACATCTGCCTCTTCCTTTCCTCTCCCTTCCTACCTTCCAATAACTCATTTAATTCTTTCTTTCTCAGAAAATATTTTTTAGATAGGACCAAATACAAGTAGTGATGTTTCACAGAGTGGTAAATTTTAGGATGAAAGAATAGATGATTTGAGTGAATGGAGGCTTGAATTTATTCTGTTAAGTACAGAGTATATATAGAAGTGTTGGTTTTGGTGGTAAGCTGTAGCTTATCATCTTTACAGGATTAAATCTGAATCTAAGATTAAAGCTAACTTAATAAAAAAATATTTATGTAGCTAAGACTTAATCTAAGTCATGGATAATGAGATGACTAAGTCATGGAATTTCACACAGTGCTTGTGAAACTCACTTGAAACCACTCTCTTGAAGCTAGGGTCTCCTTGCGTAGATTCTGGACTGCAGTAAGGATTGTGTGGCTGAGATATTGTTGCCTACCTCTACATCAACATTACTGCCCTGCACTGCTTTTCTGTTTGGGCAGAGAAGTCTATGCACAAATATGTTTTCAGTTTACTTTTGCATCCACTCGTGTCATTGCTCCTTATTTAAGGGAGTGTAGCTTGACTTTCTCAGGATGAGGATAAGTTAAATATCAAACTTTTCTCATACATCTGCTTCCCATTTTTCTTTACTTCCTAAGAGTATACTAGTAGAAAGAGTTACAAAGAAAATTTGATTCCTATTGAGTTTTATGGCTGTGGTGGAGCTTATATTTAATACCTTGCATTTTATTAGTCAGGATTGACTAGCATATACCTGGAATGTAATTCTGTACGATGATGGCAACAATAGAAGTCATTCAGTCTCTGTTGTTATGCTCTATCCCTTTTTTTTCTGTGCATCTGTCTTTATATCCTAATTTAATGAATTTATATGATGCGTTTAACAAAAATTGCCATCCTACAAGTGATCTGTTTTGAATGGCTTTAAATTGCCATCATTTATTGTTATTGTGCCATGAATGTGACTCTTTATCTCTCTTGCTGTCTCTCAGGGGTCTGATTTGTGGAAAGACAGAGAGCGGTTTAAAAGGTTTGCACAGGCCTCGTTGGATCTTTGTAAGGTCTACATGGAAATTTCTTCGTCTACCGACAGCGTTCGAGAACTACATACAGCTGAAATGCACTTGAAGAATATTGTAAAACAGGCAAGTAGTTTTGTTTTAGTATTTATAAAGTGCATTGTACAGTGGTAGAAACGTTGTAAGTGGTTGATAAGTTAGAATTGTGGCATCTTTAGGGTGGGATGTTTTCAGACAGTGAAGAATTGAGGAATATAGAAAGTTGCCTTGATGAAGTAAAGATGAAACTCCAAGTCCAAGCAGTGTAAAAAGTTGGATAGGATTTACCATCTACTTCTGCCTTCTGCCTTCTGCCTTCTGCCTTCTGCCTTGTGTGGTAGGTTTGCAATGCCCTTCTTTCTTTTATAACTACGTCATTCTCAACTTATGATTTCACTTTATGCTTTAATTATTCTGGTATTTGCTTTATATGAAAATAAATTGAAAATATTCAGTTAGGTTCTGTTTGTTTGGTGCTTTCCCTTTTTGTTTTCTAATTATTTTTTGCTGTTTTGTTTCTTGTTTTCAGTTCATTTTTAATTTTCTATCAAAAAATAAACGCACCGACCAAACCAATCTTTTCACACGAGTTGATGAATATCACTGTCTTCAGTCCTTTGATCGTCGCATGATTTTGTTTTAGGGAATGCATTGCTGAAAAAACATGGAGGCGCAAGTCTGCAAATACTCCTCCAATCAGATGTAAAATGTTAGAGAGTTACAAGATCATCTTTAATTTGTAGATTTTGTAATATTTTTGGCCATGTGGACTTATGATTAAACTTCTTTTGGCTTTTTTTTTCCTTGTCTGTTCAGATTTCTTTCTCCCTCCCTTCAACCTCGACCTTACTAGGTTCCGGTCACTGCCTTTCGTCATTTCTCTAAATTAATCTTTTTTAAATTAATAATCTCTAATTTGATAAAAAAAAAATTTCTAATCGGACTGGTAGAGAAAAAATTGCAATATATTAATTCGCAATATACAAGAACTAGAAAAGCTTTTCAATAATTTGATGAAAGTTACAAAATACAACACCCGAACCGTGGATTGCAGCCGATATATACAGAAAAGCCTTATCCATCACAGGGGAATAGACAAATCAGTTTGGAAGTTTAACTTTGACGGCGGAAACTACTTGGTGCAATTAGCTTACAACACCTTGATGACAGATGCTTTCCAAGTCAAAGACGGACTTCAGTTCCCATGGAAAGAACTTTGGTCCCTTGAACAGCTGTTTAAGTTGGTTATCTTCATTTGGAAGAAGTGAGTTACAGAAACGAAAAATTGGTGCAACAGAGCTCTGCCCATACTGCCTCAATTTGGAGGAAACCATTGAACATCTTTTTCTAGTGTGCCTTTGGCTAGAGTGGTTTGGTTTGGATCAGGTCTCTTCCTTAGAGTTGACCTTCTCAAAGTTGAGTTGCTCATTGACTGGGTCAGGAAAATACTGGACCTGAAGGGTCTCCACTCAAAGAAAGCTTTCAGGTTTTACAGCCAATTTGTTAGAGTTATTCGAGCACTTTAGATCCGCTGTAATGAGGTGATTTTCAAAGAAGCAGTCAAAACCCATAAAAGTGCTTTTCCACTATAAAAACTAGATCGCCAGCATTTGGATGGCTTTAGATAACACAGCCACAACATGAAGCTCCTTCAGCTCTCCACCCACTGTATGAAGCTCCTCCGACACCTCACAGTGTGATCTTCTCACTCACTCTAACCTTGAAAAAGCCTGGAACCTTTTTCTCAGCATCAAGAAATCCAGTACCAACCAATGGTTCGGGACAATGCGCTCTCCTTCAAGACTACACAAGATTCATTACAGTGATCTCTGTAGAAGCCTTCTCTTAATACCAGTTATGCTTAGACTCTCAGAATGTAATGTTAACATTATTATGTGCAAGGATAGTGAAAATAAATGGCAGAACATCATTCAAGAAAGGACCATGGCTCATTGGAGCCTTAAACCAGCAATTGAGGACCTTCGTCTTATTGGCACCAATAAACAGTTCATCTTCACCACTGAATGGAACCCCCTCATCAAGGAAACCAACGCTATGGCCAAGGAGAGCAGCTAATCACTCATTCAGCTGGCCGTAGCCCACTCACTAGGGTGCTTATTGAGTAAAAAAACATTCTTAACTGTGTATAAAATAATTATTTTTAAATTAATATTACTTATGGGTCTCATAATATTAATTTAGAAAGATTTTAGTGTACTAGAAGAAAAAAATTTAAAAAAAAAACAACTTGAAGTAATTCGAACATTTTTGCACTTAAAATAGTGTTAGTTGGAAATCTCAAATCTCAAATAAACGAGAATTTCTATTCCTACCTCACGTTTTACTATTTCTACCCCAACCCATTTTTCAACAGTAAAAATAACGGATAAAATGACGAATTTACTCCCATGAGATAATCTGGCACAATGCGCAAGTTTCACTAACGTCGGAAATTCGCTCAAGTTTACTTGCGGGAAAGTCGCATATTCGCGCAAATGAAACTTGCGCGAATTTACCGTGCAAGTTTCACTTGCGCGAATTTTCCGCGCAAGTGAAACTTGCGAGAAAATGTAGCGCGAGATGTGGAAAAAATGTGTTCAAAACTGTGGTAAAAAAATATTAGGCGTTGTTAAAAATTTAACTGTTGTAAAAAATATTGCTCTTCTGCGTCTTCTTCTTCTCGTTCTACTTCTTCTCCCTTTCTGTTCTGTTCATGTGTTTTCTCTTCTACCATTTTTTTTTCTTTCTCACGAGCCCACCCTTCACAATTTACATTTCATTTTCTTAAAAAAAATGGAAAATCTTCCTGATGATAGCTATTATGATAGTTACGAAGAGTATGAAAGCTTTGTTGAAAGTGTAGAAGCCGATGAAGAAGGAGAAGAGGTAAAAATCTGTGTTCTGCAAATTAAATTTCGGAGAAATTGCGCCAGATTTCCACGCAAGTCACGCTTGCGCGGGATTTCCGAGCAAGTCACGATTGCTCGGGATATCCGCGCAAGTCAGCTTGCGCGGAACTTCATGTTTCGCGCAAGTGTCAACTTGGGCAGAACATGCCTGGCTTGCACAGATCTGTCTTTTTGTGCGCTCTTGCACTAAAATTCAATCTTAATTTTTTAATATATTATTTATTATAATAATTATAATAATGAATTTGTTTAATATTTGCAGAATGATAAAAGGATAGTGTATAGCGGAGAATCGAAAAATGTCCATGAAGAAATATTTGACTGTACCGGTGCATTTACTACTAACCAAGTAAGTAGTTTTAAAATTAATATAATGTTTTAATACAAATCTAGTAGAAAAAACTAATTATTAAATTTATTTTGTTTTAGGTTTTCAATTTTCGAAATACCTTGATCGCATGGGCTAGAGAGCTTGGAAAAGAGCTAGGTTTTGTTGTTATGATAAGATCATCGGAAGTTGATGTTCCTCGAAGAAGACCTAGAGTTCGACTTGTATGTGAAAGGTATGGAATATATAAGTCAAGTACAAATGAATTGCATCGCTTGGGAATGGGAACAAAGAAGTGTAATTGTCCATTCGAGTTACTAGGGGTGAAATTGGATGAGAACGATAGTTGGGCAGTGAAAGTAGTATATGGGATGCATAATCATTTGGCTGCACAACAGCTAGAAGGACATTCCTTTGCTGGTCGATTAACAGTGCAAGAGCAAAGTATGGTGGGTGATGTGATAAATGCTATGGTAAAACCAAGAAAAATTTTAATGATGTTGAAACAACATGATAAGAAGAATGTAAGTACCATAAAGACTATCTACAATGCACGACAAAAATATAGAATGGATGACAAAGTTGGTAGATCACAGATGCAACAACTCATGAAATGCTTGAATGATTGTAAATATGTTGAGTGGCATCGGAGTGATGAGTCAAGTGATTGTGTTAGAGACTTATTTTGGGCACATCCAACAGCTATAGATTTGTTGAATGCTTTTTTCAATGTATTAGTTACAGATTGTACAGATAAAACTAATAGATATCAACTCCCACTCCTTGAGATTGTTGGTGTAACATGTACAAATCTAACTTTTTAAGTTGCATTTGTTTACATGGAGGCTGAGTGCACTGACAACTACACTTGGGCATTAGAGAAGCTAAAAAGTTTGATGTCTTCTGATTCAACACCTTCTGTCATTGTTACTGATAGGGATTTAGCATTGATGAAAGCAATACAGACAATGTTCCCTAGCGCAATTAATCTCTTATGTAGATGGCATATATCAAAGAATGAACTTGCTCATTGTAAACAGTTTTTTGAGAGCATGGAGAAGTGGGAGGCATTCATGTCATCTTGGGGTGTTCTTGTATCCTCTTCAAATGAGTATGAGTATGAGTATGAAGCAAATTTAAGTTCAATGGTCTCTCATTACCGTTCTTATCCTAGAGCGCTCGAGTACTTAAGAGATACTTGGTTAACTACACATAAAGAGAGATCTATTGCTGCTTGGACAAATAAAGTAAAACACTTTGGAAATGTTACAACAAATAGGTATGCATGTTTACAAAGTTTAAAAGTTCTTATTTTCACAACTTATACAATTTATTCATTATAATCAACATTGTTCGAATGTCATGTAGGGCCGAGAATGCACATGCGAAGTTATAGAGGCACCTTGGATCGTCCCAAGGAGATTTTGATTCATCTTGGAAAGTTATCAACTCTCTGATTAAGCTACAACATACGAAGATAAAGGCTTCATTCGAGAGAAGTGTTATTGTTGTTGAACATAATTTTAGACCATCTTTGTTTAGGGAGTTACGAGGATTGGTGTTTAGGACAGCGTTGAATATACTTTTGAAGGAGGCGCATCGAGCAAATGATACGGGCATTGACCATCTTATTTGTGGTTGCATCATTAGAAGCACACATAGGTTGCCTTGTGCTCATGAGATTGCTGAATTCATGAAGGATGATAAACCTATTCCCTTATCCGTTTTGGATCCTCATTGGTCGAAGTTGGACTTGAAGAAAAAAACTATTGATTATTTGGCTGAGTTGAATCTTGATGCCGAGTAGGAGCTAATAGTGAAACGCTTCAATGCGTGTGATATCTCAGGAAGATTAGCTTTGAAGAAAAAATTAAGAGAACTAGGTGATCCAGCAACTACATTCCTTATTCCTCCACTCGAGAAGGCTAAGAGCAAAGGCCGTTCAGACAAATCAACTCGAAGTGCCCCTTCATACTTTGAGATTGTTGAATCTCAACATGATAGCACATCAACACCCGCAAATTTAAATTCAGCAACTAAAAGGATGAAGCTACCAGTTAATCGAAAAAAGAAAGTGAAATTTATTGATTCTTTCCCTTTAGAGATACGCCCCTTCATACGCTCTACCGTGGATGTTGAGTCAGATGGACATTGTTAGCTTTAAATTGACATATGTATTTTGAAATGACAAAAACTTAAGTAAGCTTTAATGTTTTAATTAATATTGTAAATTTGCCTTATCACACATGATTTTCTCAATCCATCTTAAGAGTTCATATCAAACATTAAGACCATGATTTAATGATATATTCTTATTGGTCTTAATACTTTATAAAATGGTTTTCAATATTAAGTAATTTTCTCAAGAATTATTGAACATAAGTTTAGAAAATTACTTATAAGTTTTTGGACAATATTCTCATTTGAGAAAGTCAAGAAAAACTCCCTTAAAGCTTATAAATATTTTGGGTTAAATTAAATTCAAGTCTACATCATTTCTAACCCAAAAAGTGTAGGAAAATGGCTCTCTGGAAGCATGGGATCGATCCCTTTTTGGCAAAAAGTCTTCCCAAGGTTCCTGAAGCCCAGAATCAAGATTCTGGACAAAAGGGATCGATCCCCTATGGAAAGGGATCGATCCCTTTGCTCGAAAATAGCCTATAACGGCTAGTTTTTGTGAGACAACGGTAATATTCGAGATTTGGCTCCACCCAACGGCTAGAATACATCCAAGGGACTATAAATAGAGGCTTAGAAGCTAAAGGAAGAAAGAGGAACTACTCAATCAACTCCAACACTCATTTTCCTCAAATCCTCAAGCCTCAACAACAAATCAAGAGCTACAAAGTCTTTATCTTCCATCATTCACATATCTCTTATATTGCTTAGCACAAATATTGTATAGGCTTTTTCTTTGTGCCTAATTTCTGTAATCATTTACCTACTTAGAGGTCTTACTTGATTACAACTCTTGTAAACACAATCCATTCCTTGTAAAAGGGGAGGTTACTCTTTAGCCTAAGAAAAAGAGGGAGGTTTCTCTTGAGCCTAGAAAAAGAGGGAGGTTACTCTTGAGCCTAAGAAAAAGAGGGATTGTAATCACAAATTCAAGATAGTGGATTTGGAGAAAATCCTTGGGAGCGTCTCAAGGTAGAGGACGTAGGCAAGTTGCCGAACCTCTATAAATCGCTTGTGTAAATCTCTCTTTCCCTACTCTCTTTACTTGCAATTATATTGTGCTTATTGAATTGAATTTATATTACATGCTTAGTAACCTAGAGAACTTAGAAAATAATCAAATAGGCTAGAGAATTTAGAAGAATCGAAAAACGAACCTAAGGTTAGTGAAAAACCGATTCACTCCCCTTTTCGGTATAGCCTATAGAGCCAACAATTGGTATCAGAGCTTAGGCTCGAGATTGATTTAGACTAACCTCTATCGAGCAAAACGATCATAAATGGCTCACTTGAATATAGGCACACCTTTAGGAGAAGAGGGACAATCATTAGTTAGACCTCCACTCTTCAATGGTGAGAATTATTCATATTGGAAAATTAGGATGATGTTTTTTGTACAATCTAATGATTATGAAGTATGGAGAGTGATTGTTAATGATAGCAATATTATCTTGTTATATACATTTTTGGAAGATGAAAATTTACTATCACTTGCAAAATTATTGTTTGAGTGAAAGTGAAAAGACTAAAATTTGGAAAAAGAAAAACACCTAATGAGAAAACACGGATTATTCTACTCAAAAAGCAAACCCCGATTATTAATTAAAGAAACTAAAAATGATGGGTGTTTGGAACTTTCCCGCCGTTTTCGATAAGAGGAAAGAAAAAATGTACTGAGTAAATGCAGATTTTTTGGGACTTAAAGAGCATTTGGGAAATTGGATGAAAATTGAAAGGCGACGCTTCGAAGCTCTCAGTTTGCCTGACAGCTTACAGAATAAATAACAAGGGCTTTGTTCTAAGAAATCTAAAGAATCACTATCAACTCGTCAATGGCTTTCTGGGGTCGGTTTGTTTTCCATCTTAATCTTTTGTGTTTGCAGTTTGTTCTTTTTGTTAAAATGAAATTTGCTTAACTTCTGCAGGAACCGAAGTGAAACCTGGAAGACCCTTCACTCATACACCTCTCAATGGCAACGGGAGGCTTCGTCTCTCCGGGGTATTGTTAATTCCATTTCTTTGTATTGGGGTTTTGATTGATTTTCATTTGTGTTAAACATTTGTAATGTGTCAAATGTCAACCAGGCAACATTGGGAATTGGCAGTTCAACACAAAAATGCATAGTTCAATGCAATGTGGGAAACAAAAGGCCTGTTTTTGTATGCTGTTTGTTTCCAGAGAAGGCAGAGTTTTGTCAGCTCGATTTGGAATTTGAGGAATCTGATGAAGTCGTCTTCTCTGTTATTGGTCCTCGAACTGTTCACCTTAGTGGTTACTCTCGGTCCTCTTCGTCCCTTAATCATCTTAACGATGAATCGTATCCTTATTTTTAAGATCCGAGTTGGCTTCAAATTATCCCTTTCTTTTCTACTTTTTCCATTAACTATGTTGCGCAGAGATTCCTATGGAGAAGATATTGGAGAGACAGACACAGAAAGATCAGAGAATAGCCAAGAAAGCGAGTTTGGTGGTAGTTTTATCAATGATGATGATGATCTACAAGTCTTCCCATCTTCTCCAGAATATTGTAAGTAGTGTCCAAAAATGATCTTGCATACAGAACTTGTTTTGATCATGTCATTTTGTTACATGTCCAAATCTCTATATTAAGGTTAGCTGTTGGTTTTTAGGTTCTTTTAGTTTTGGTGAAATATAAATCTGTAAGTGTTTTCTAATGTAAATGCTACTCTTGGGTCTGACTACAGCAAATGAAGAGAGGTTGGACTTAAAGGAATCTAAGGATGGGAAAGGAAGGCGTAGAAGGCTTAGGAAGAGGTACCAGCTTAGTGAATCTGAAAATGATGACAGTTCTCAGCAAAAACATTTCACCAGAGCTGTTGCCGCTGTGCAAGTATTGGACAGTGAAATTGAAGACTCATTGCCTATTTTGTCTCTTTCTACGGCAAATGATGCATCAAATAGTGGAAAAGCCGATGTGGAGGAAAATGCTACCTTGTTAGACGGGACTAATGCTGCAATAGGTGCTCAGCCTGAAAGGTAGGATTTCTGTATGACTTAAATGAAACAGATATGCATATCAAACAATAAAGGTACATATTGCAATAGCTCAACTAACTATAATGAGAACTATCATCTGTTTAACACATGGTTTTTCTCTTCATTAATCAATTTTTGCTTATACTTGAGTGGCTTTGACCTTAGTTTGTTCTCATTGGCTGACAGTGAATCAGGCTCTAGGAATGAGGAAAAAGCTAAGAAGGAAAAAGGTAACCTTAACAGCAATGCGGCTGAAGATGATGCTACCATGTTGGACGGGACAAATGCTGCAATAGGTGCTCAGCCTGAATGGTAGGATTGCTGTATGACTTAACTGAAATACATAAAACAATAAAGGAACACATTGCAGTAGCTGAACTAACTATAATGAGAACTATTATCTGTTTAACTAATTGTTTTTTGCTTCATTAATCCATTCTGGGTTATGTTTGATTGGGTTTTTCTTTAGTTACTTCTCACTGGCTTACAGTGAATCAGGCGTTAGGAATGAGGAAAAAGGTAATCTTAACAACATGGCTGGAGATGATGCTAGCATGATAGACGGGACTAATGCTGCAATAGGTGCTCAGCCTGAAAGGTAGGATTGCTGTATGACTTAACAGAAATACATAAGCCTATCAAACAATAAAGGAACACATTGCAGTAGCTGAACTAACTGTAATGAGAAATATCTTCTGTTTAACTCATTGTTTTTTGCTTCATTAATCCATTTTGGCTTATATTTGATTGGGTTTGACTCTAGTTACATCTCACTGGCTTACGATGAATCAAGCGTTAAGAATGAGGAAAAAGCTAAGAAGGAAAAAGGTAACCTTAACAGCAATGAGGCTAAAGATGAAGCTACCATGTTAGAAGTGACTAATGCTGCAATAGGTGCTCAGCTGGAAAGGTAGGATTGCTATTTGACTTAAAAGAAGCAGATATGCATGTCAGACAATAAAGGAACATCTTACAATTGCTGAACTGACTATAATGAGGGCTATCATCTGTTTGACACATGGTTTTTTTTTCTTCATTAATCAATTTAGGCTTATACTTGATTGGCTTTGACCTTAGTTCTCACTGGCTTACAGTGAATCAGTCACTACGAAAGAGGAAAAACAAAAGCATGTGCTTGGTCTTGATATTACTTTAATGTCAAAGAATAAAACAGAAGAGCTGGCAAAGGCAGAAAGATTTCCTGAAGGTGCTCATGGCACGATTGGAGAAGTGGTATTGGAGGAAAATGAGCTGGCCAGTAAAGAGTGCGTGTCAAAGATTTCTGTGCTCAATGAAATTTGTGCTTTTATGCTTCTGCTTCTTAGTTGTTTCCTTTGCAAGCAATTGCTCTTTGTTATAACAACTGCTTTCTGATATGTTACTGCAGGGAATGTAAACACAATGATCTCTTGCTGGTCGCAAGTCAGGCGTGTCTTGAAGATGGAGCAAAGCTAAAGCAGAAAAGGAAAAAACACGTAAAAGAGAAAACACTCGAAGACAATGTTTTCAATGAGAAGAAAACAGAAGAGCTGGCAAAGGTGGAAGGATTTCCTGAAGATGCTTATGGCATGATTGGAGAAGTGGTATTGGAGCAAAATGAGCTGGCCAGTAAAGAGTGCGTGTCAAAGATTTCTGTGCTCAATGAAATTTGTGCTTCTATGCTTGTCTACTTCTTAGTTGTTTCCTTTGCAAGCAATTGCTCTTTGTTATAACAACTGCTTTCTGATATGATACTGCAGGGAATGTAAACACAATGATCTCTTACTGGCTGCAAGTCAGGCGTGTCTTGAAGATGGAGCAAAGCTAAAGCGGAAAAGGAAAAAATACGTAAAAGAGAAAACACTCGAAGACAATGTTTTCAATGAGAAGAAAACAGAAGAGCTGGCAAAGGTGGGAGGATTTTCTGAAGGTGCTCATGGCATGATTGGAGAAGTGGTATTGGAGCAAAATGAGCTGACCAGTAAAGAGTGTGTGTCAAAGATTTCTGTGCTCAATGAAATTTGTGCTTCTATGCTTGCCTGCTTCTTAGTTGTTTCCTTTGCAAGCAATTGCTCTTTCTTATAACAACTGCTTTCTGATATGTTACTGCAGGGAATGTAAACACAATGATCTCTTGCTGGCTGCAAGTCAGGTATGTCTTGAAGATGGAGCAAAGCTAAAGCGGAAAAGGAAAAAACACGTAAAAGAGAAAACACTAGAAGACAATATTTTCAATGAGAAGAAAACAGAAGAGCTGGCAAAGGTGGAAGGATTTCCTGAAGGTGCTCATGGCATGATTGGAGAAGTGGTATTGGAGCAAAATGGGCTGGCCAGTAAAGAGTGTGTGTCAATGAAATTTGTGCTTCTGTGCTTGTCTGCTTCTTAGTTGTTTCCTTTGCAAGCAATTGCTCTTTGTTATAACAACTGCTTTCTGATATGTTACTGCAGGGAATGTAAACACAATGATCTCTTGCTGGCTGCAAGTCAGGTGTGCCTTGAAGATGGAGCAAAGCTAAAGGGGAAAAGGAAAAGACATGTAAAAGAGAATACACTAGAAGACAATGTTTCCAATGAGGATGAACGCTGGAAAAGTGGCTCAAATTTGGATTCTTTAACCAGTGATGTAAATTTGGAGGATAAGGGACCTCAAAAACAATTAAATGATAAGTAAGTCTTCATCATTTGACTTACATGACTTGTGAATGGCCATAACTGCAATTGCAATTTTTTCTCATTTTCTAACCATGTTACCTCTCTCCTGGATACATGTGTTGAATTTGCCACCACATGCCTTTGTTTTCTGGTTCTAATCTTGTAATTGCAAATGTTTTCCATTTGCTAGTTACAGGAGTTTTAACAGTGATACTGATCACTTTTCTTTCCTAAAATCAATCTAGGAAGAGGAAAAAGAAGAAAAGGTGTATGATTAAGGAGGATGGGGATGCTATGAAGATGGAACCTCCTGTCTTATCAGCCAATCAAAAAGAGGAAATGGAGGGCAAGAATGCTAATGATAGTGCAACTCAGCTTTCAAATTTAATTATGATTGAGGAGTTAGAAATGGGGAAACCAGATGGCAAACTAGCTTCTCTTGGTAAAAAGGCATGTTGTCTTGATTTTCTGCTCTGTCCATTTTGTAATAACATTCTTCATTTTCTTTGTGGGGAGTAAACAGATTGGCACTCGTTTATTCTTTTAATGATACTTTTTCTTGTAAGTTCTGCAATGCTAAATTAAATGATACTATTATTAACAAAGTTCTCTTGGTGTCAGGTTCATGTCCATTACATTGGAAAGTTGAAGGAGAGTGGGCAAGTATTTGATTCCACTGCAGGCAAACCTCTGTCAAAGTTTCGACTAGGTAGCATCTTATTTTAAAACATGCTTTGGAAATTTACTGGTGTGTGTGTGGTCAGTGTTTAAGTCAAAGAAGTTTTGTTTGTTCGATACTTATCATACTACACTGTTCTGTAAAAACAAAGGAGACATTCTACCTTCTAGTGAGACTGGCCATTACAGACAGTGGATAAGTATTTTTCTTAAAAGTTGTTCTTTCCAAATTCATGCATTTCAGTTTTAGACTTTTGATGTTAGACTTTTAATGTGTTGCTTTTACAGGTGAGGAAAAAGTTCCAGAGCTGTGGAATGTTGGCCTTGATGGTATGAACTTTTCTTTTGCTTCTTCAGGATTTTTATCCAGTAATGAATAGAATGTCAATTGTCCTAGCTAGAATTATTATGAGTTTTAACTCATCATGATAACTAGGTATGCGAGTTGGTGGCAAACGTAGACTCACTGTTCCACCATCAGTGAGGTATGCAATCGAGTATGGTACATAGTTGTTGAAGTTCGTATCTCTCTTTCTCCAAACCTAGTCCAGCTCCTCTGATCCTTCCATGATGCATGTTGGATTTGTTTTGCAGTTACAAAAATGAAGGAGCTGGTGAGAATATTCCACCCAACTCATGGCTGGTGTTTGATGTTGAATTGGTTAAAGTTAGGTGAATGGTTTGGCAGTGGCGGCAGCAGCAGCTTTTTGTTTAGGCCTTTGCTCAGGATGCCTTAGTTGTTCTACAAATAGTACAAGTTTTTAGTAATGAGCTTAGAAATAGTTGCAACAGACTGACAGAGTCTCTCTTTTGGACCTGGGATTTTACATTTACATTGTTGCGTGGAAAGGATAAGTGGAAATATTTAGCATTGGCTTTATGCAGTGATTAAGAGTTGTCTTTGCTGAAAACATATGTATTTATGCCTATTATCTACTGTCAAATGAAGCACATGTTTCTTAAACATCATCACAAGGCTTAATTTTAGAATGTGTCGCATATTTTAGAGTTAGGTTCGTATAGATAGATGTGTATTCTTTACATTTTACTAAATGCAAAACCAAATCAATTCGCATATTATTGATTATATGACGAGGAAATCATACATTTATAGTAGTATTCAATTATAATGTAGTTGATAACAGAATGAAAAATTAAAATATTAAATGAATTTTTGAACATTTTCAATTTTTTTCTAATTAAGTTTTTAAATTTTTATTGTATGTAAATAAAATCTTAATATTTAATTTGTTTTCAAGTAAATTTTTGTTTCAAATTAAATGCTGACTTTTTTTAATTATTAAACACCAATTGATTTTTATTTTGAAAATTTTCAAGAATTTTTTTTCCTTTGTCAGTTTATCCACATCATCAGATCACATCAAATATAAAATTTATTTATTTGGTTATATGGGTTCAGCTTATTTATTTGGTTGTCATTCCTTTTTATTATTTATTATTTTTTATTTAGTATTTGCTATTTTTCTTTTAATATTATTCTTTTATTATTTTTCTTCTATACTTTTTATTTATTTATTTATTTTTTATATTTATTATTTCATTTAATTTTCTTAACTTACCATCATTTTGGTAAAAATTCCAGAAAATGCTCTTTAACCAAAAATTCTCAAGAAATTTATTACTACTTTATAACCTCTCCGAGATTCTATTTTAAAAGAATTACTCTTATTATTATTTTGATCCAATTTTTCTATTATCATTGTTGCTGTTGTGATTACTTATTCGTCATTTATTAATACTATGATTATCATTCTTTTAGTTTTATTGTTTTATATATTTATTTTTTCTTCCATTACTTTGGAATTTCCAAAGCCATCATCCCTTAATCTTTATTTATTGTATATTTTTAATTTTACGTTGTAAAGCTCTAATAATAAATTCTAATTAATGTATTTTAATTAAAATTAGTAATCATAAAACAAAATCAAATTTGGCTAACTAGAAATATCATACAAAATAAAATCAATGAAATAAATAACTAAGACAAAAGGGGCAAAAGGGTCATTGAATCCATGTTGACGGGTCAACTAGCCAAAGACTGAGGCGGATCAGGTCGCAATTCAGGTCCCGTCGGTTGCGGTGCAGAAGTGCAGATCTCAGCGCAAAAGACGGGTCAAGTCATGCGGGTTTTGGGTCAAATAGCAAGTCCGCACGTAGATTTTTTAAGCTTTGCTTACTACGGTAGAAAGAATGATGTGAGAAAAAAAAATCAAATACTTAAATTATAAAATAAAAAGTTGTTTTAAAATATAATTATTTAATTAATTAATTTTTTTTTCTTTATTTGATTCTTTTCCTCCTATCAAGTAAAGTTTTAAGGATACCGGTTAAAGATGCAAAAACGGTGTCATTTTGGACTTTAATGCCTCAACATCGTTTCTGTTCTCTCTAAAAGGCTTTCATACTTTTTTTTTTCATTTTTTATAGACCTTTCCCAAAAAAAGGCCAAAAGCCCCGTGAAGCCTCTCTGCTCTCTCCCTTCTCAGTTGTCCAGCTGGCCGTGGTGAGCGGCTGTGCTTCGGTCCCCAGCGATCTTCCGATGAAACACTCCTCTCTTTCCTCTCTAATCGTTTCTCCACTCCAATTACTCAAAAAAACCCCATCCTTCTGGCTCTAAGTTGACTGAAGCCTAACACCAAACCCCTTCCAACTTTAATATATATATATATGTATATTTATTTATTTGCTGTTGTACATTTTTTTAGCTGCTGTGGCTTCCTCAAAAGGGAATGTGATTTTGTTTTTTGTTTTAAGAAGAGGGTTTAAGGCCCGGGTATGCTGTGGGGTGATGTTGGGCTGAAGATGGTTCTGCTAGTGTAGTTGTTCGGTGGACAGGTTATATGAGGGTGGTTCAAATGGTGATGTTTGGTGCAGTGGTGAGCTTGGTGTGAAATCTGAGTTTGTCTTCTTCTTTTAAAGAGGATGATGATCGACCAAATCCCAGATTTTCTATGATTGGCAAGAGGTAGGGGTAGGATGGAGGGATTGGTCCATTGAATAGTACGGAGCAGTTGTGATGGACAGGGAGAAGGGCTGGTTTCAAAACTATTTTGAGATTGTTGTGAACTTGGACATGCAATATTTTTGCATCTCAATAGAGTTGTAAACGAATCGAACATGAACGAAATGATGTTTCTATTCGTTCGTTTATTTTTAAGTATCGTTCATGTTCGGTTCATATTCATTAAAAAATTTGATTTTAACGTTCGAGCTTGTTCATTTATTTAGTAGGATTGTTCGTTAAATATTCACGAACAAGTTTGTTTGTACTAAACAAACACGTTCGTGAATATGTTAACAAACGCGTTCATGAACGTGTAAACAAATACATTCATTTGCATTCGTGAACAAGTGTTCTTGAGAACAAATTAAAATATTAAAAATCTTACATAAAAATTAAATACCACATAATCATCCTACAAAAAATTTTAAATTCAATACAACTTCAGTCCGAAAATTAATATCTTAAAAAAGTTCAAAAATTAATGGTAAGGGTTGGTGCTGCCATCATTTCTCCAAATAATCTCACAAAATAAGATGAGTAGTGTTAGACTTAATATATATATATATATATATATATATATATATAGTTATGATAAAAGAGTAAATAAGTACAATTATTGAGATATATACCTGCCCAAAATAGTGGAAACTAGAACCCCACACAACAAGATGTAAAGAACAACACCAACATTACATATATCTACTTCCGATGCGACAAAAAAGAGTAATGCTGATCTTACCAAAGCATTTGAACCAAAAAAACAAATTTTAAAATCAAATTCAGCAATACAGCCCAAGAAATTGAAATAAAAAAGTATTTAGAAAATTAAAATATCTAAGTTCATAGCTTTTCAAAACAAAACGCAACTTACTTAATGCTTCCAAGTAATTAAATTTCAAACCAAAAGCCTTTCAAAGTTCAAAGAAGAGGAATTTCTTTAACTTCTGCTTTATCCTACATAAAAAATTAACATTAAAATATTATAATATTTGAAATATAGAACAAATAAAATAAAATATTAAAGTTACTTACTTTTGTTCCTTTTAAGACCATAGAAGTTTCGATACTAGTCACTATCGCAAAGTAGCATTTGCACTGTTTCAGTTCCTAAAGCTGAACGATATGCATCAATAACTCTACCACCAGCACTAAAAGTTGATTATAAAGCTACTGTAGTAATCGAAATTGACAAGATCTCACAAGCCATTTCTGACAGAATTCGAAACTTAAGGTTATTTGCCTTCCACTAATCTAAAGGCATCAAATTCTCTAGAATTTCGTTGCAAATAAACACCCTTTCATCCAAATACATATCTAGTTCGGACTTAACACTATGAACTGTATCCACACTCCAAACATAATTTTCATACTTTGATCTCCTTGTCATAATAGCTTTTCCTTTTCTAACTCTACTAGCAACAGAAGCAATGGTGGTATTATCACTCCGTTGCATATCATTCACATTAACCATAGATTTACCAATATTAGCTTCAGTATAGGGATCTACATATTCCTTATTAAACTCATATAAGATATGACACACAATGCTAATATGCTTAGGAGCTTCTTCTGAGGAATAAATGACACGAAAAGCGAAGTCAATCAATGTCATTTTATTCCTAGGATCAAGCACAGTAGCAATAGAGATCAATAGATTGCATTCACCCCAAGATTTATCAAATTTCTTTTGCATTTTCAAAGCCATTAGTCTCATCCAAGGTTCTTCACTCAAATATTTCTTATCCAACAATTCTTTTATGCTCCAAATCTCAGGTAGAAATAAATTTGATGATGGATATTCAGAACCTAATAATTATAAAAGAAATAAATATTTAAATTTAATGTAATAAATATATAATATAAATGATAAAATTAATTAGAAAACTTGGAATATTAAATGCATATTACTTGAGATGATGTTGGTAACTTCATTAAAATTTGCTAAGAACGAACAAACTTCTTCAACTTTCACCCAATCTTCATTAGTTGGCAAGGTTTTGTAACTTGAATCTCTTTCTTGGTACCATGGAAAAACTTGCTTAAACTGCAATGCACATGACAACATAGCATATGTTGCATTCCACCATGTGCAGTAATCTAGAATTAACTTCTGGTTAGGCAACTGTTGGCTCTATAGGCTATACCGAGAGGGGGGGTGAATCGGTTCTTAACTAACCTTGTGCCCGTTTTGCGGTTCTTCTAAATTCTCTAGCCTATTTGAATATTTTCTAAGTTCTCTAAGCTAGGCAATCATGCAATTCAAATTCAATACAATAAGCATAAATATAATTGCAAGTAATTAAAGAGAGTAGGGAAAGAGAAATGTACGCAAGTGATTTATAGAGGTTCGGCAACCTTGCCTACGTCCTCTACCTTGAGACGCTCCCAAGGATTTTCCCCAAATTCACTACACTTGAATTTGTCTTTACAATCCCTCTTTTTAAAGGCTCAAGAGAAACCTCTCTCTTTTTCTAGGCTTAAGAGAAACCTCCCTCTTTTTCTAAGGCTCACGAGAAACCTCCCTCTTTTTCTAAGGCTTAAGAGAAACCTCCCCTTTTACAAGGATTGAATGTGTTTACAAGAGAAGTAATCAAAGAAGGCCTCTAGATAGGCAAGTGATTACAAAGATTAAGTACAAATAAAAGCCTATACAAGATTTGTGCTAAGCACTACAAGGAATAAGAGAGTGATAGAAGATATTGAATTCTAGCTCTTGAACTCTTTGATTTGCTTGAAGAGATGAAGAAATTGAAGAATGATATGTCTTGGGTGCTCTCTCTTGTTTCTTCAGCTTCCAAGCCTCTATTTATAGTCCCTTGGATGTATTCTAGCCGTTGGGTGGAGCCAAATCTCGAATATTACCGTTGTCTCACAAAAACTAGCCATTATAGGCTATTTTCGGGCAAAGGGATCGATCCCTTTCCATATGGGATCGATCCCTTCATTCCAGAATGCTTTATTCTGGGCTGAGGGACCTTTTCTAGCCGTTGGGAGCTTACTGCCAAAAGGGGATCGATCCCTTTCCTTAGGGGATCGATCCTTTCTTTCTAGAAGGTGATTTCCTGCACTTTTTGAGTTAGAAATTATGTGGTCTTTGATCCTAATCCAACCCAAAACATTTGTAAGCTTTAAGGGAGTTTTTCTTGACTTTCTCAAATGAAAATATTGTCCAAAAACTTTTAAGTAATTTTCTAAACTTATGTTCAATAATTTTTGAGAAAATTACTTAATATTGAAAACCATTTTATAAAGTATTAAGACCAATAAGAATATATCATTAAATCATGGTCTTAATGTTTGATATGAACACTTAAAATGGATTGAGAAAATCATGTGTGATAGGGCAAATTTACAATATGAATTACAACATTAAAGCTTACTTAAGTTTTTGTCATTTCAAAATATATATAGCAATTTAAAGCTAACACTCTCCCCCTTTTTGATATGACAAAACTTAATGTAAATTTGCTTTGAAAATTCTTTGATAAAATACTCCCCTTCAAATAACGCAGGATTTTATAAAGCTCCCTCTTAATATAAGCATGGGTTTTGAAAATGAATTTTCCCTCATTATTTCTCCCCCTTAATATCTCTCCCCCTTTTTGTCATAGCAAAAAGAAGGAAAAAATAAAAAATATGCTCCCCATAAAATTATGGCTATGTGAGACGAGATAAAGATGCTCCATCCAACAAGAATCATGTTAGTACATGGGACTCATAGCACAAATAAATAAGTCAATATTTACAAAGAGTATGAAATATTCATGCAATGAATATGACTTATGATCTTATACCAATTGTTTATAAATGATTTTGATACCAATTGTTGATAAATGATTTTGCAAGAAGTTCCCAATTGGTAAATAATGAAGCAAGTTGTTTAGAAATACCTACTAAGGACTATGACTTGCTCATTTCAATCCGATCAAGCACCTAAGTATATCAATTGTTCTTTAAAGTCCAACTAAGGTGCATGGCAATACATCATGATTATGAGCTTAAATTAGATGACTTATCATATGCATGAGCTCATAAATCACTTCCAAGCAAGAATGTGCATAGAATCAAAACATATAGCAATTAACTTCAATTTCTAGCACACAAGAGTTTCATGCAAAAATATCCTAAATGAATTCTTCTCTATTTGTCATTTCAAACTAAAGAGCACAAGAAGAATTGTCAATTTAAAGCTCATACCAATTGGCAATTTAGTTTTGGCTTACCAATTATTGAAAATATGGTTGCCAATGATATCAATTGTTATTTCAATCTAAATACCAATTGTTACTAATTGTTGACTTAGGCATTTTGCATGAATCCAATATCTATGTGTAGTGTGTTCATGTCAAGAAAATAATCATTCTAAATATGCAAGAACACAACCATATACCATCATCATTAAATATGCATTTGGATCAATTAATCATTAGCACACTATCATAAAGCATTAATCCATATTCATATTCACAAATGTATACCATATGGAAGATTCAAAACAATCGAGGAATTCAAGCAAACACATTTTCTTCCATGGTTTCAAACACAAAAATCCTATGCTCATTTTTCAAGTCAAGTTCTTAACCAATTATGAGCAAGGGAAGATTACCATTTTAATCAATTCAAAGCAATATCCCTAGTGAATTTTAACGTTTAAGGTTCCAAAGGGTATATGCTATTTTAACTAAAATGGTTTCACCTAAGTGAATCAATATTATCAAGATAAAACATATTTTATCATTAAAATCCATAAACTATGAGTGAGGTTAAGCACATAATATCATGAAAACAACTATTCTCATCTCATAGGCATGATTATTGATTCAACTCAAGCAAGCATGTAAGTTCAACATTAAAACAATCAAGGATAAATGCATGGATATCAATCATCATACATTTGTTCAAGTTTGCATTTATCTTTGAATGTTGGTGTTGTCATTAAAGCCCAAGCTCTTTAATAATTTGGCCATAAAAGAATTTTAAGTTCATGGATGATAAAGTTTCATGCTTTTGAACATTTAGGATCCATTTACATTTTAAGTTCATGGATGATAAAGTTTCATGCTTTTGAACATTTAGGATCCATTTACCATCACAACTTGTAGGCCAATGACCATTGCCAATTATTGAATTTACATTTGAAATCAATCCACTAGATGTATAATTATCATGAAACCTAGTGTGGAATGATAAGTCAAGCTAAGAGACATAATCCTATAAGCATGCTTGACTAAGATGAACAAAAGAATGCAGAATATTCATTATGCGCATGTTCATCAAATTCTCAAATATATACACAAATCATTGAAATAAATCTCAAAATTATGTTTAAGCATTCATTGAAAATATATTTCAAGATTATATCAAGATTTATGCAAATCATGAATGTTTTCAACAAGAAAAATGATTCTGCACTTGTAAGCTCAAGAAAAATGATATTGATTGTTGAAAGTGATACCATTTGTTGGAAATGATACAAGTTGATGAAATTGAGGCATGATATCAATGAAAAATGAATTTTCATATATTAAAGATCATCAAAAAGAAGTTCAAACAATGAATTTTAAGCTTATACAAAAGATAGTGTGAAACTAACAAAAGATCCTCCCAATTTTCAGTTTAAACATGCAGGACAGCCTTTTCTGGCCTGAGGGGGATCGATCCCTCATAGTTTCCTGCAGATTCTGCAGTAGTTTTAACAGAAAATTCAACTTGTGAGGTACCAAAACTCCGTTTTTGAGTAATTTAAGTCCAAGTAAAGGTTTAAACATTTGTAAAACATGATTTTGGACTTGTATGAATGAAAAACATGAATGAAAAACCATTTAACAATAGATTTTGCAATTTTGGTAGGATTTTCACAATAAAATGCATTTTTGGCCTCAAAGGATGTCATTTTGAGAGTTAAGCATATTTTGACAAAACACAAATATGTCAAAACAAACTTGTTCACATAGGTTTTAAGCACATATATCATCAAATCATACATCTTGTGAACAACATGCCATAATTTCCAACATACAAGTTCTTCATTTTTGCTCATGAATGGCATTTTGCATATATGACATATTTGGTATTTTGAGACAAGTAAATACATTATCAACACATAGGAAACTTGCTCAAACTGCAAAAATCCAATAATCATTTCAAAATCACAAATCATGCTTTTCATTCAATGCATCAAGTACTATTCATTAAGCACTCAAAAATCATTTATCATGCCTTTTGTTTAATCATTTAACTCACAAAGCATCAAAGATCATCAACAAAGTGCCTCATTAAATCAAATAAATAATTTTAATATATATGAGTTTTGAAAAGATAGAATATAAGCTTACAAAACTCCTTTGCTTGAGTATGCTTTGCCTTGGATTGTTGAGTCCACCTTAAGCTATCCTTTGAAGAATTATTGTAATCTTGTCAAAGATGGATCCTCAAGCTTTTCCTTTTTCTCATTGGCACAAGCAAACTCCATGAGGATGTGTTGAGCATTTAAACTCCATTGTTCCATTGTATTCCCATGCTCTAACACTCCTACAACAAACACATTCAAGCATGCTTTGGTACCCAAATTTTCTTGGGTCCATGAGAGTTAGTGCAAACAATTTTTGATCCTTTTGGGATCCATTTCAAGCACAATTCATCATTATTTACAGCATGCTTTGGCACCCATATTTTCCTAACAACTCTTCCTCTAAATGTAGTTTTTCTATATGTGCATGCTTGTGAAGAGTGTCCTATTCTATTGTATAGTGAGCATGTGAGAGATGAATCATGCATATTATTTTTGCTCACTAAGAAATTCCTAAGATGAGTTTCTTTTTGTTTTTCATTATAGCCTAACCCATCTTTGTCAAAGAAAGCTCTTTGGGTCTCTAACATGTGATCTAGCTTTTGTTAACCCATATAAAATCTAGTAAATGAGTTATGCAAATTTGTATTCTTTTTATTTAACTCATCTATTTCTAGATTTGCTCCTTCTAATTTCTTCTCAAATTCAAGTTTGGCATTTAATAGCATTTCATTTTCTATTTTCAATTTAGCAATGATTTTCTTATATTTGGAGTTCATGCATTGAAATTCATTTGCTAAATCATTAAAAGCATTTTGTAGTTCACTAAAGGTATAATCATTATCTTCACTAGAACTACAACTAGCCTCATCATCACTAATAGCCATAAAGCATGAGTAAGCTACCTCTTTATCTAAGTTTTCCTCATCGGAGCTATCACTATCACTCCATGCAGCCACAAATGCTTTCTTCTTAGGCTTTCTATCCTTTTCTCTCCTAAGTAAGGGGCAATCTAACTTAGTATGACCCGGTTCATTACACTCATAACATACTAAGGGGTCCTTTTCTCTTCTACTTGACTCCCCTCTTTGATGTCTTCTATTATTTTCTTTTTCTTTCATTCTCATGAACCTATTAAATCTTTTGGCAAACATTGCCATTTCCTTCTCTTCCTCATTTCCATTCTCATCACTATCATCTTCAAGGACCTCATCAATGGAAGATTTAAGTGCTACCCCTACTTTCTTTGAAGGCACTTTATTTCTTTTCATTTTCATTTCATATGTAAGTAGGGAGCCCATAAGCTCATCTAGAGACAAGGTATTTGGATCCTTAGACTCTTCTATTGCGGTTACCTTTGCCTCCCATGACTTAGGCAAGCTATTCAAAATTTTCTTTACCATTTCAACATTGGAATAAGCCTTGCCTAGAGCCTTAAGTCCATTAATTATATCATTAAACCTAGTGAACATTTCACTAATGGACTCATTTTCTTTCATCCTAAATAGCTTATAATCATGTGTGAGCATTCCTACTTTGGTCTCTCTAACTTGATTTGTCCCTTTATGTGTGATGGCTAATTTGTCCCATATTTGCTTGGCATTCTCACATAGTGATACTGTATTATACTCATTGGGACCTAAAGCACAAAATAGGGTGTGCATAGCCTTAGCATTCATTTGTGCCAATCTCATGTCATTTGTGTCTCACTCATCCTCACTCTTAGGGACATCTTTTCGATCTACTTTCTTCATGGGAATTCTAGGACCATTCACTATAATTCTCCACACTTCATAATCATTCGATTGTACAAATAACATCATTCTAGTTTTCCAATATGAGTAATTCTCACCATTGAAGAGTGGAGGTCTAACTAATGAGTGACCCTCTTCTCCTAGGGGTGTGCCTACATTCAAGTGAGCCATTTATGATCGTTTTACTCGATAGAGGTTAGTCTAAATCAATCTCGAGCCCAAGCTCTGATACCAATTGTTGGCTTTATAGGCTATACCGAGAGGGGGGGGTGAATCGGTTCTTAACTAACCTTGTGCCCGTTTTACGGTTCTTCTAAATTCTCTAGCCTATTTGAATATTTTCTAAGTTCTCTAAGCTAGGCAATCATGCAATTCAAATTCAATACAATAAGCACAAATATAATTGCAAGTAATTAAAGAGAGTAGGGAAAGAGAAATGTACGCAAGTGATTTATAGAGGTTCGGCAACCTTGCCTACGTCCTCTACCTTGAGACGCTCCCAAGGATTTTCCCCAAATTCACTACACTTGAATTTGTCTTTACAATCCCTCTTTTTAAAGGCTCAAGAGAAACCTCTCTCTTTTTCTAGGCTTAAGAGAAACCTCCCTCTTTTTCTAAGGCTCACGAGAAACCTCCCTCTTTTTCTAAGGCTTAAGAGAAACCTTCCCTTTTACAAGGATTGAATGTGTTTACAAGAGAAGTAATCAAAGAAGGCCTCTAGATAGGCAAGTGATTACAAAGATTAAGAACAAATAAAAGCCTATACAAGATTGTGCTAAGCACTACAAGGAATAAGAGAGTGATAGAAGATATTGAATTCTAGCTCTTGAACTCTTTGATTTGCTTGAAGAGATGAAGAAATTGAAGAATGATATGTCTTGGGTGCTCTCTCTTGTTTCTTCAGCTTCCAAGCCTCTATTTATAGTCCCTTGGATGTATTCTAGCCGTTGGGTGGAGCCAAATCTCGAATATTACCGTTGTCTCACAAAAACTAGCCGTTATAGGCTATTTTCGGGCAAAGGGATCGATCCCTTTCCATATGGGATCGATCCCTTCATTCCAGAATGCTTTATTCTGGGTTGAGGGACCTTTTCTAGCCGTTGGGAGCTTACTGCCAAAAGGGGATCGATCCCTTTCCTTAGGGGATCGATCCTTTCTTTCCAGAAGGTGATTTCCTGCACTTTTTGAGTTAGAAATTATGTGGTCTTTGATCCTAATCCAACCCAAAACATTTGTAAGCTTTAAGGGAGTTTTTCTTGACTTTCTCAAATGAAAATATTGTCCAAAAACTTTTAAGTAATTTTCTAAACTTATGTTCAATAATTTTTGAGAAAATTACTTAATATTGAAAACCATTTTATAAAGTATTAAGACCAATAAGAATATATCATTAAATCATGGTCTTAATGTTTGATATGAACACTTAAAATGGATTGAGAAAATCATGTGTGATAGGGCAAATTTACAATATGAATTACAACATTAAATCTTACTTAAGTTTTTGTCATTTCAAAATATATATGGCAATTTAAAGCTAACAGCAACTGAAGCTGTTCGACAATATCGGTGAACATTGACAAACGTAGAGTTGATGCTGTGATGTGTTTCACACTTTCCCTTACATTTTCAATTATGTCTTCAATCTCGGAAAGACCATCATGCACCAAAATATTCAACATGTGTGCACAACATCGAACATGAAAAATTTTTCCATCCAATGGAAGCTTTTTGTGAAAAGAAAGGCTATCTTTCAACAACCTCATAGCTAAATCATTGTAAGAAGCATTATCAACACTAATTGTGCACACTTTTCCTTCAATACCCCATTTTTGCAAGCATTTGTACAGTGCATCATAAATGACAAGTCCACCATAAGGAGGAGGCACATCAACAAAGTTCAACACCCTTTTCTACAACTTCCAATCTGAGTTTACAAAATGAGCCGTCGACACCATGTATTGAATCTTCTGACCAGACTTCCACATGTCAGTTGTAATGCTAATTCTATCAACTGTTTTCAACAATGCGATCAACCTTTTTTTCTCTAGCACAAAACTTGTCCAACAATCAGCTTTAGCAGTTGCCTAAGAGATCTTTTGATAGTGAGGATTGCAGTCTTCATTAACAAAGTGAAGAGCTCATACTCAGTAAATGCAAACGGCAGCTCATGAAACATAATCATATGAGAAACAATCTCCTTTATCTTTGCTTGATCATACTTCCAAGTTTGAACACAACTCACACTATTTGACCTAGGTGTTTGCGATTGCACAAAAATATTGGTTTGCCCATGTTCAATAAATTGACGTTTCACACAACTATTTAAATGCCTCTTGTATCGTGCAGTTGTACCATCTTTGTGCTTGGAAAGTTTGAACTTACAATGATTACACTGCACCTTTTCAGTCTCATTTGCAAGTTTCACTAAGGTAAATTCCTGCCAAACAGACGATGTCTTCTTCCTTTCTTTCTTCGCATAATTGACAGCTTCAATTTCGTCCTCTTCAATAGGATTAGGAGTATCTCCTTCAACATTGACAACTTGTTTTCCCTTAGTAGCTGCCATAGGAACGGATGACAAACCGGCACTAGAATAAGAATGATGCAAATTCTAATTCGGCACTTGAGAAGTTGGAGATGAACTAGTATGATTTTGTTCCAAGGAAAAAGACATACCTAACTGTTAGCTTTAAATTGACAAGTATTTTGAAAATGACAAAACTCAAGTAAACTTAAAAATGATTTTTATACAAGTAAATTTGCTTTGAATGAACTCAATGATTGAAACTATTTTAACAAAGTCTTGGAGTGTGATTTCAACTGAAAAAGTCAGTAAATACTCTTAAGAAAAGTGCTAGAAGTTTTTGAACTGACTTAGAATCACAAAAAACCATAAACTATCTCAAATTGCAGTTAAAGACGTGCAGGAAGGCATTCTGGTTAAAAGGGATCGATCCCTACTGTAGAGGGATCGATCCCATTTTGGCAGTAAGTTGGACAAGACCTTGGAACAAGTTGAAATGCTCTCGCAATAAAAAGGATCGATCCCTCTGGTAAAGGGATCGATCCCTTTGCATGAGACCTGACAGTAACGGCTAGTTTTTGAGGGTTTCAACGGGAGGATTTGCATTAAATGCTTCACCAACTGTTCTATCCGTTTGGTGGGTTATAAATAGAGGTATTTATGAAGTTTGGAGGTAGAACAAGCACTGAAAAATCCTCAAGCTTCAAGAGAGAAATTCAAATCTGAAATTGTTCATTGTATTACTCTATTTTGTGAGATTCATTTGTGTTCTTCACCCATTCACTGAAATTCTTGTTATTCAAGGGGTGAGCTATCCTTGTAAGGTCTGATATTGTAGAGTGTTGGGTAGCAATACAAGGGTAGAGGCTTAGAAGGAGATTTCAAAGTCTCTAAGAAGATTGTAAGAGGTCTTGCCACACCTTCAAGTGGTTTGTAAGGATTCTCAAGGAAGTGGTGAATCAAAACCTTGAAAAGGAGTTCAAGGAGAGAGGACGTAGCCAAGAGATTGGCCGAACCTCTATAAAACTTGTGTTTGCTTCTCTTTCCCTTACTCTTATTTACTGCATTTATTTCATCACTGTTTATTTTGCTTGAATTGTGCATTAAGAGCTAAGAAAATTAGAAAGAATTAGAAACCGATTCACCCCCCCTCTCGGTAGAGCCAACACTAACAATTCAAAGTCAAATCATTATCAATGAGCAACAAAAAAATATAAAATGAAAAAATTTCAAAACAATCAATTAGTAATCAGTAAGTAACAAATATACCACAAAATAAGAGTTGCTAAATACAATGGTGTCTGCCTCGAACTCTTTTTGGCTTTTTCAAAGATCATTTTTTTAGAGAGACTACTAAAAAGAGTCGGAAGATCATAGGTATGACAAGTGATCAGATACATGGACATTGCTAAAGTTAACTATCCAGGAAAAGGAATGAAAAATGCATAAACTCGAAACATACCGTTGACTGTAAAGCTTAATTGGATAGTAGACACTTAAAGCGAGAAAAATAAACTAGTGTTCAACTTCGAGTTTATGAATGTTGAGACCAATTTAAAGGCCTGAAAAAGAATGACCTCTTTGCTTGAAATTTTGAATATTAGCTTCAACCTAACAACAAAATGTCATTGTTAAGAAACAAGTGAGAAACAAGTGAGAAAGCAAATGAGGTATGTCATCTTTATGTAAACTTTACTAAGTTTGATGCCATATTGCCAATGTACAAGATGCAGATTATACGGTTTAAGCTTCTTATAAGGGGTATATGGAGAAAAGTTGACTTAATCAGCATAACTAAATATAATATTTATGCTTTCTAGATTAAGTGAACAATTACTAGATGATTAGAAACTCACTCTGTACGAGCTGAAAATTAGGTATTGCAAATTCTAGATTTGAGACTTTTCACATACAACATATGTTAACTTATGCAGATGCACTGACTAGGAAAGGATTGTGAGGTCACAGAGTGCCTCTCCTAGTTAATTATACCTTTTGCATCTTATGATGGTTATGCTTTTCATTGTCATATGATAGGACAACTTAATTAGATAATTGATTAACTTTTGCAGGATCAAGATGTACATATTCAAAATAGTAGGTAGGCCTTCTAAACTTAAGTGTTCTTTCTATCAACCATGTACCGGCACTTTTTTTTTTTTGCTCAGCCAAGATCAAGTTTATTGAATAAGATAAACATTACAATAGTAGAACCCCTATCAAATAGGTTCACAAATAATAGAGAAACTAAAACAAACCTAGCCATATAGCTTTGAACCCGCCTAAAGAGGCAAGAACAAATGAAAACAGTACCAGCAAGCAGTAAAAAACTAAATGATAACATCAAAATTACCAGCTAGCTGCAAAAAAGATCAATCCTATCCACCATCTCCATCTTTGCAAGAGAATCAGCAAAGCAAATAGCTTCTCTAAAACAATGGACAAAATCCATCATTCCAATTACCACGATGAGTCTGTCAATTTCGTTGAAAATTCCAATTACTGTCACTTGATACTTTTCTATGTTTCTATCAACCATGTACCGACACTTGATACTTTTCTATATTTCTATATTTCTTTCTATCAACCATGTACAGTACTAACACTTGATACTTTTCTATATTTCTATATTTCTTTCTATCAACCATGTACAGTACTAACACTTGATACATGTACAGGATCAACATATCAGAAACGAGAAATAGAATCAAGTTAAAACTAAAGCCAAAATTAGGGAATCAAGCATGGAAGCACTCAAGCTTTCAACTCAAAAAAGGCAGGACGCATATGGGTTTGGGACCAAAAGGATAAGAGTCTTGGAGAGTGATTGCCTTAGGGATGGACACTGGAGAGAAGCTGCTCCTGTTGTCGATTGCTGCTTGTCGACTGGGATTGAGAAAAGTCACTTGCCATTAGAGAGAGAAAGCTAGGGATCGGTATTTGGTTTCAAAATTGAAAGGAATGATTTTAGGGTTAAAACTACAGCTGAGTCGATAGTCTTCTTTCATTAGAGGGAAAAAAAATCATCTCACGGTCTGATAGGATGATATTTTGTGAATTTTATATGTGCTAATATATTTTCTTTATTGATGTTTTATGCCTAAAAGAGCTTACTAATGTTTATTTTATGTTTTAGGTGTTAAATATCAAAGTTGGAATAAAAAGAAGTTAAAAAGAGCAAAGTGCAGTATTTTCTGTCCAGCTTGAAAGATTGACGTTTTTGACCAATTTAACGACCTGATCTCAAGAAGTAGCCTTCATGGAAGTTGTAGAGGACTTCTCAAGGTTTCCAGAATGTCCAAGATCGCAAAAATTGGAGTTCATTTGGTGGGTCAAACGTCTGGACAAAATCAGTACGAAATTCTGGACAGAAAAACGAGATTGAGAAGAAATTCCAACAAAGCAAGTTCAAGACCAGATTTTGTTGAGACAAGATAATTTCTTAATTTTATTTTGTCTTAGATCTGTAATTAATTAATAAAAATAGGCCTTAGGAATTTTACTTAGAAAATAATTGTAAAAAGATGATGAGATAAAGGTAAGAGTTTGACTAGTCAAATTACTTGTTTCCCAAGTAAACTCTTATCTGAATCCCACATTGCTTAGGAAAGTCTTTTAAACTCTTCCTTAGGCCTATATAAAGAGCACAAGGCTCTCATAAACAGCAATCCCTAAAAGCCCTCACATCCCTCTCCTCCCTCTTCTCTTTTAGTCTTGTAGGATTTTCTTTAGGGCTTTTAATAAAAATTTTATTTATTTTTAATTAGTTGCTGATTTCTTTATTATTTTTAATTCTGATTTTGTTTTCTTTATTTAAATTAATATTGTTTGTGTGTTCTTGCTTGCTAGATTATAATCTTGATTATAGATTTCTTGTTTGATATTATTAAAGATTGATAGTTTAATTGTTTATTGCATGATAATTGTCTTCTTTATGATATTAAACTTAAATTTTATGATCTTGAATATGTCTAGTGAGTAGTTTTCTTATTCAGTTATGAGGTAAATTAATTATTCTTTGGAAAACCATGTTGTGAGATTCTTGAACCTATTATATAATTGTTGATTAAGTATCCAAGATTCTCTGAGCACATTATAATGATTGTTTGTTTAATTAGATAGGGTGCACACTATTTAGTTAAACTAAATAATCTACCGCCAGATTAAAAACATAAGTCCGTAATTGCTTGTGGGGTTAATCACTAGGGATATAGGAGAATCAAGGTTTAAGTTAAATAAACCGCGCTGAGTGAGTTTGTTACTTAATGTTGACTCAAATCTTTCTAGATATTAATGCTGCTATTAAAACTTAATCTATAGCGCTGAGCATAGGTAAATTTTGATAGTTAGAGATTAATTAAGACGCTGAGCCTTTAATTAACAACACAGTAAGGAAAGATAGGTGTAATTGGACGCTAGGGAATTACACTACGGTTGACTACTTAATTGACAATGATCTTAAATAATCAATGATCAACATCTAAATCCAAGAATGATTGATTGCCTCGTAACTGAAGCTTTTTGCTATTTGTTTTTTTTATATTTAATAATTCTTGTTTTCTTTATTTTAGACATAGCTTACAAAACCCCCCAGATTTTCTTCTTCTTTCCCCAAATCCTAAAATTAGATTTTTAATTTAATAATTAATTTAAATAATTCAGTCTCTGTGGGTTCGACCCTTGCTCCGCTATCTACATAGTAGAGTTAGGAAATTTTATTTTTGGTGACTCACGACACTCATCACGGTCTCACCTATGTATGTAAGTAAAATGGTGAGTTTTGTGGATTTTTAATTATTTTGTGGATTTTTAATTATTTTATGGATTTTCTGAATATTGAAATATTTTATGAAAAAAGTTTAAATTATGGATATAAATATTATTTTATATTATGAGTTTATTTTTTAAAAAATTGTTTTCATATTTTTCTAATTAGAGTTTGTTAATTTTTATAAATATTATGGATATAAATGTTATAAATATTATTTGTGAATTTTGAATTATTTTATGAAAAAAAAATTTAAATTATGAATATAAATATTATTTTATTAATTTATTTAATTAGTTTTCATATTATGAAATTTTTATTAATTTTTTCAATACATTTAATTTCTAAAAATCTTATTATCATAAGCATAATTAACTAATTTAATTTCATAGTTAATTTTATTATGTTTTTTAATTTTTTTAAGAGAGTTCTAACTCTCAAGCATAATTAATAAATTTGTAACAACACAATCTCATATCCATTATCCATTTATCATTTCACAAAGATCATTTGATTTAAAGCTACATACTATTCAACTTTTATCTTAATATAAAATGTTTTCAATTTCAATCTATAATCATATATTAGAATATAATGTATTTCTAATTTCAAACATCTAATTTCTTATGATATATTCATGTAATATAGATTAACTTGATCTATGATTATAATATTAGACTATTAAATAGATATTGGCTATAAATCCCTTTTTTTTTAAAGTCAAATAAAGCTTTTTTTCAGTTTATTATAAAGAGTTAAGTAACCAGATTATTATTTTAAGCATAATTAACTAATTTAATTTTATAATTATTATATTATTATATTATGTTAATTTTTTTAAGCCAGCAAAGTTATATTGTTTAAAGGATTTATATATGATGCATTGACAGTGTATAGTCTCTATATACTGTCAATGTATCAAAAGTCGACACCTCATTAATAAGCCCTTATTAGCAAATTGAAAAAAAATTATTTTTATTTATGTTTAAGGGCTTTATATTTTTTTAATTTGTTTATTAACGAGCTATTGACTTCTGGTGCATTGAATGTATAGAGACTATATACTATCAGTACATCATATACAAACCATTATATAAATATGTTTAAAAATAGGTACTAATTATTTAGATTAAAGTCTTAAAGATAGGATATCTATTATATAACTTATATAATATAAGTAATTTTAATATATATTATATAACTTTTATAATATATATGTATTTTATATATTATGTAACTTATATAATTTATAAAATATAAGTAATTTAATTTTATATGTTATACAACTTATATAATATAGGATATATTATATAACTTATATAATATAAGTAATTTTTGTATTTTAATAAATAATAAATGAACAATAAACGAACGAATAACAAACGAACAACAAATGACACTTTAAACGAACGAACAATAAATGAACGACTAACAAATGAACAATAAATGACACTGTAAATGAACAAACATAAACGAGCTTGTTCGCGAACAACAACGAACGAACCAGACCTCTGTTCATGTTCGGTTCGTTTAATAAACGAACGCTAAAATGTTGTTCGTGATAGTTCGTTAAACTTAATAAATGAACATAAATGAACAAAAACCGAACGGGATCATGAACAGTTCGTCGAACGTTCTGTTCATTTACACCCTACATCTCATTCAGGAAATGATTAATTCAAGGCATGTGATCAGTGTGTTAACATCTAAATTGGTTGATATCATGTATATCTTGATACCTAATAGTTTGAAAATGTTGACGATTTACATAGCATAGCATTTCAATATTCATATTGAGATATGTGATATGACTAGCACTGTTAACATGGGCCAAGACCCATTAGGCTGGCTCAATTTGGTTCATTTATTCAAGACTTAGATCTTATTTTTGTAGTCCATTTAAGGAAGAGGGTTTTTTAGCATGACCCATTTAGGTTCGAGCCTAAATAGATTTAGGTCAGGCTTAGATGAGCTAGCCGATTTAATTTTTTAATATTTTTAAATTTTTAATTATATTAAAATTTTATTTTTACTTTAATTATTTACATATTTAACATCTTTAGTCAAATTAAAATATATAAAATTAATTTTATTTACTATTACTAAATTACTTGTTTCTACATCTCTTGCATACAAAACACTACATGAGCTTTTTTTTTTTTTTTTTTAGTACACAGGCTTTCTTTTTCAATTCTCTTTATTTCTCAATTTTATTTTATTTATTTATTAAATCTGCATACATATTACATGCACACGCTACTTTGTGAATTTGCCTTTTTTTTCAATTCTCTTTATTTATTATTTCTACATACATACAAGGATAGCAATAGCATTATTTCTACATACATATAGGGACATAGATGCTACTTAATATTAGTTCTCGTGCTTTAAATAAGTATCGAAGTTCTTTAGATTGTGAGAATGTAGAAACTCTCATTTGCACCTTGTTATCGAATTTTCAATCAGTGTACCGTAAGTATACGGACCGTAGCAAGTAATAAAGTGATAAGTACAAGATCATCCCTCGAGGATTGATTGCAATTTGCAATGAATTGTTTGCTAAATACTAAAATTAGACCACCTTAATTTTATTCAAACATTAATAATTTAAAGTAAGTTTAAATAAACATGCATAAACTCTAGACTTATGAATTAATTTATTACTAAACTAAACTACCAAATTTTAAACCTAATTGTAAAAGATGCTTAACTAAAATAGAAGAAAAAATTATAATAAGTCTAAACTAAAGCATGCACATTTCAATGTAAAGACATGTTATATGCACTAATGAATGCCCTTATGACCATGTTTTCATGCAAAGCCATTTTCAGCCACGTTTGAATATTCCATTTTCCTCTTTACAGCAACATTGAACAATTCCATAGCCATGCCGAAGAGAAACGTATCACATAGTCTAAAACAAAACAAACGAATAGCATTAAGACTGAGTTGTGTAAAGATATTGAAAGTGATTTAACAGGTAAGATAATGCAAAGCTTGAAACAGTAACCCCTTTTCTTTATGGCATGTTCTAGCAGAAGACGAACAAGTTTGACACAACCAATCAACTCAGGTAGGATCTGGCTTCAATCAGTATTGCAAAGTTCAAGTAGTAGCACCAAAAGCACAAGTAAACAAATTGAACTAGAATTCTATAGGATAAAAAATTTCTTTCTAACATGAAAAATCATAAGAGTTATGAAATAAAAAAAAAAACAAACTTTAAAACATAGCTACTACTTCTATATCCCCTAGTGAGATTGGATGATCTTTCATGGTGCTGAAGCTTGCTATTTATAGAGGCAGTGATGATGATGATGACTAGCTTAAAATCTTGGCTGATAAGATTTGATCTTTATCTTCAAAGAAAATTTATCTTTTATCAACTCTCTTGTCTATCCCTATCCTTAGCAAGAAGTCCATCTTGAGAATTTATCTTCATAAAAGATAAATGCAACAATTTATCCCTATTGGCAGCAAGTAGAGATATCCATGCATGAAGCTTTATCAATAAGTCTTGTGTTTGAATGGAATTTGGAGCAAAAGTCCTTCATATCTTTGACTTCTTTATGAATTTGCAGTTCCTACATCCTTGAGAGAAATTTAAAAAAAAATAAATAAGGGATTTTAATCTAATAATGATAATAATTTAGAAGATAAATTATATTATTAAATTCATGATAATTCTATAATTTATAGAATTATCACACCCGAAATTAGATTTTTGGTTTTGAAGGTAATGCTATTAATTAGTTGACAATTTTTAATCAATTCATACGTTTAATTTTTATAAATTCTTATATTATTCTTTGTTTATATTTGTAGATGGCAAAGTTGAAAATGAGTTAATTGAATGCGATTGACATTTGATGGAGGAGATGAACATGGATCTATTTATCATGTTTTTTTATTTTTAATATTGTTGATACATGTTATGTTTTCTAGTCTCTAAGTTTGTTAAAACAATTTATATTATACTTGTTGTCAATTAATATGTAATGTTTAAATGATGTTAAAGACTTAATGTTATAGATTTGATATGAATTTATTTAATATTTATTTCAAAATATTATTTTGTTTATTTACTAAAAAATGGGATGTTAATATAAATCTTAATTTTTTTCCTTAACATACTGGCCAGCTTATTTAAGCTCGTTAGCCTTTAAGATCGGATATGAACTTACATTTTCAACCCCATTTAACAAAAAAGGCTTTTCGGCCCAGCCCATTTTGACAGTGCTAGATTTGACTTGGATACCCTGTGGTTGGTATTATCTTGGAGTAATGTATGGATGCTAAGTTAATGGGGAAATGAGGTGCACCACTCCTTTTAATACCCAAATTGACCTCAGTTACTTGGTTGAGTCCTAGGGCTAAATATAAGACATATAAATATGATTATGAATCTGGTTAATGAAATTTGTATAAGCTAACTGAAAACGCATGATTTTATACAATGTATCATATTGTTTCTGGTTTTGCCTTTGCGGGGTTAACTTGCTAAGCTCCAGCTCACTCCTTTAAACTCTTTCCTTTTCAGATTGAGCCTGAGCGAGACGATTGTACACTAAGTATAGCAGTGTTGTGATTGCATCTAATGTTCTCACAGCTTTATTTGGGTATATGCCTAATTGTAATTAAATTGTTATTTAGGTTGTAAATAGGCAGTGCTACGTGATTGGAATGTAACAGTTTTTTTTTAATGAGCTTAGTGTTACTTTCTATATTGTATTTGGGTTCATGAACTATTTGTCATGGAATGCATCATTTTTAATAGATATACTGATTAAACGGTTGGTATATGTTTTAAATAAGTAAATGACGGTATTTATAAGTGAAATTTGACATATGGATAGGTTTAAGTGTGATTGTAGTTAATAGGCACGAACTTTGTGGAAATTGTCCTGCACGTATGAGATTTAGTTCACTATCCAATTATATCATTATCGAATATTAAACCGAAGTCTAAATTAGTATAGACCTATTACACAATAGGCTTAGTGGGACTTTAGGCAATTAGTTAGTGATATGACAAAGTCTACCTACATTAGGCCAGACCCAAAAAGTGTCAGAGATCACCACGTGGCAAGGGATCACTGGGCCACGTGGCCTTCGGCGACAGAAGGCAAAGCTGCGACATTACACCTGTCGCTGGGCGACAGACTGGGTAGTCATAATGCGACACGTGGCTTAAACTCCGACTCCCGCTAGTGACAGACCCCTGACACCACAATGTGCACGCGGTATAGGTCTCTCGCTGGCGACAGGCTTCGACTTTTCCCGGTGTTCGAGGAATTTGTGTTATATCCGGACACAAACTCTTAGCAAAATGACGTACTTATCCTCAAGTAATTAACCTAGAATATTCGCCTATAAATAGGCCCCAGGTACAATCTTACTCCCTAATTTTTGACTACTAGCTTTTACGCTTCCTAATATTGAAGAACTTTTTGCTGACTTAAGCATCGGAGTGTTTACACAGGGAACCACCCCTACGTCTCTCTGACTTTTCTTATTTTACAGAAGCTTCTTGGAGACACGTGGAGACAAAGTACGAACATCGACGTTAGCATACCTTTATTGTTGTTCTGTGCAACAACAATTGGCGCAGTCTGTGGGAAAGTATAAAAGCCAATCAAGACTTTCTAAAATGGTGAGAACAAGATCGACGAACGTGAGAACTGGAGTGAGGAAAACTCTGTGAGCTCCCCTAAACCATAGATTCGCTAGAGGAACCAGGTGAATAGGGAGGAAGAAAGAATTACTGTGTCGGCGGCAGAATTCGAAGGTCTGAGGCGACAGAGTGAAGAAACTACCCAGGCGCTGAGAGCCATGGTAGATCTATTCCAGGGAGTCCTCCCGACATTCAGTCTGCCGCCTGCCGTGCAGAATTTGGTAGGAGGAACAAATCAAGGTGTCCCGCCACAGGTGTTTGGGCGACAGGAGGACGCGACAGTGGCAGACCCCTCTCGACGGCAGGAGGTTCCACTCGTGGAAGAGGATGACATTCATCAGGAGGTGGCAGGTCAGGGGAGCCGAAGGCCTATTGCAGGTACACAGCGGGAGGCTGACGAGGCGATAAATCCAGAACCTGCGGCAGGGGGCATGCGACAGATGCCTGATGTCAGGCGACAGGTGTTTGGTGTTGGACGACAGGGATCAGGACGACAGGGTGTTGACCGAGCGGCAGGGTCTTCCGCCCACCACCATGACTTGTCAAATTTTGCTGGTACCAACGTAGAACAAGGTATCAGAGGTGCTGGAAAGAACAATGGTGATGACCAAAGCACTAGGGGAGTCGAGTCGGAGGTTGACCCCACTTGGTGTACACAAATGGCACGTAAAAAAGAACCTCAAGGAAGGGGTAAGGAAATAGTTGTCGAAGACCTGCCTGATTCGTCTCATGCCAGGAATCAACTTCCTCCCCCAGTTGACATGAAGAAGATAATAGAATAGGTGCTGGAAGAGAAGAAATTAGTGTCCGCAGAGGAGAGGCAGAGAAGGGTAACATTTTGCACAACCATCTTGCAGAAACCCCTGCCGCCAAAATTCAAAATCCCACAGATGACCGCATATACGGGAAAGACAGACCCCTATGATCATATGCAGAACTATGAAGCGCTGATGTTACTACATGGATAGGAAGGTGAGATAATGTGCAGGGCCTTCTTCCTAACTCTGTCCGGGTATGCAATGAAGTGGTTTAATAACCTGACTGAGGGGTCTATTGTCTCTTTTGACCAACTGCGCAGCGAATATCTTAAGGCGTTTGCGGTGAATAGTCAGAGAAGGAAAGAACCGACCTATTTACTCACTCTTAAGCAAGGAATTAAGGAGTCGTTGAAGAGCTATGTCGATTGGTTCAGAGACGTTACTCTAGAAGTGCAGGACCTACAAGTCGGTATAGCTGTGGCAGCCATGTTACAAGGAACAAGGTCTGAGAAACTACAAGAATCCCTGTCACTAGACCAGCTAATCACAATCTCAGACCTACTTTCCCGGGCAAATAAATATGTTACCTAGGAAAAAGTGATGAAAATGGTGGGTAATGGAGAATCCAATGAGGGAAGGAAACGAGGAAGAGAAGTCCCTGAAAAATCCTCTAGTCAGTCAAAGAGATTTGACAAAACCTCTGCAACAAAATATACCACCTATACCCCACTTACTGAATCTCGAGCTTCGGTGTTAGCAGCTATTGAGGGATCAGGTCTTATACAACCCCCGAAGAAAACATCCGGGACTATGGGCCGTGACACAGACTCTTACTGTAACTACCACTCAACACATGAGCATTCGACGGAGAAATGTGGGGATTTAATGAATCAGCTAGAGAAGCTAGCACGTGATTGAAAAATAAATCGATTTGTGTGGAGAAGTGACAGGAGCACCTATCGTGCACAAAACAGAAGAAACTACTTTAGAGACAACTTTAGAGATCGAAGAGGTGAAAACAGGAGAACTGTAAGATGAAATGATGGTGACAGGAGAGAGAATAACAGGAGGATAGATAGAAGAAATAGAGAAGAAGATAATGAACCTACGGGGCCAGCTATTAATGTGATGTCCGGAGGTGAATCGTTAGCTAGTTCATCTTCCTTGTATCGGAAGTCTTACGCCCGACAAGCTCATCAAATTAACTCAGTAATGGAGGAAAAGCACGATTAATAGCCCATTACTTTTACACCAGCTGACAGAGGAGATACAATAATCCCTCATGATGACCCAATGGTGATTTCAGCAGTGATAGCAAAGCATCCAGTGAGTCGTATCCTGGTTGATAATGGGAGTTCGGTGAATTTGATATACTGGAGTTGCTTTGAGAAAATGAACATCTCGAATGATAGGCTGAAGCCAGTACCCACACCATTGTATGGCTTCTCAGGAGAAAAGGTGAAGGTGGATGGTGCAGTTCAGCTACCTGTGACATTGGGGGAAAGCCCAAAGTGTGTCATTTGTCAAGTATTATTTATGGTGGTGAAGTCAACATTAGTGGTGTATAACGTGATCTTTGGGCGGCCATTGTTGAATGATATGAGAGCGGTGGTACATCCCTGTTATCTGTTAATGAAATTCCAAACTCCTCATGGTGTCGGACAAGTGAGAGGAAACTAAAAGAAGGCTAGGACGTGTAATATCGCGTCCACCACGTGTAAAGGGATTCAAAGGAAGGAAACCCTTACAATCGAAGAACCGCCTAAGCCAAAACCTGATGAGTAGATGGAGGCAGTTCAATTAAATGGAAAAGACGAAAAGAAGGTTGTGTATGTGGGGAGCCAGTTGCCTGAGGGAGCAAAAGAGGAAATAATCCAATGTTTGAAGGAAAACGTTTATGTATTCGCATGGACCCCAGCAGATATGCCTGGGATCAACCCCGAAGTTGCTTGTCATCGGCTGAACATAGTCTCAGGGGCAAAACCGATCAAGCAGAAGAAGAGAAATTTTGCTCCAGAGAGGCAGCAGGTTATAAACGAATAAATCTCGAAGTTATTGCAGGCAGGATTCATTAGAGAAGTGAATTATCTAGAATGGTTGGCTAATGTTGTGATGGTGAAGAAGGCTAATGGAAAATGGAGGATGTGCGTAGACTTCACAGATTTGAACAAGGCCTGTCCTAAAGATTCATATCCACTACCTCAAATTGACAAGATGGTAGATGAAACTTGTGGATACGAACTACTTAGCTTCTTAGATTCTTTTTTAGGGTACCATCAAATAATGATGCATCCAAAGGATGGGGAGAAAACCTCATTCATTACTGATAGTGGAACATATTGCTATCGAGTAATGCTGTTCGGTTTGAAAAACGCGGGGGCAACCTACCAGCGAATGGTGAATAAGGTGTTCAAAGACCTGTTGGGCAACACCATGGAAGCTTATGTTGATGACATGATTATCAAAAACCGAAGGGAATAGTCTCATGCCGAGAAGATGATGAAGGTATTCAATGTGTTGCAGCAGTATGAGATGAAGTTGAACCCCAACAAATGCTCATTCGGGGTGAGGTTTGGCAAATTCTTGGGATTCATGATCACTAATCGGGGGATAGAAGCTAATCCTGAGAAAGTCCCAGCCATTCTGGACATGAGGCCACCCAGTACTGTTAGAGAGGTTCAAAGACTGACGGGGAGGATAGCAGCTTTGAATTGCTTCTTGTCCAAATCAACTGAAAAAAGCCTGCCGTTCTTTAAGGCGATAAGGGCGGGAAAAGACTTCAAATGGACAGAAGAGTGCAATAATGCTTTCGAATAGCTGAAAGACTACTTGAAAGAGTTGCCATTATTGTCTCGGCCACAGCACGGAGACCATCTCCTCATGTATCTCGGTGTAGGAGAGAAGGCCGTAAGTGCAATCCTACTGAATAAAGAAGGAGATAAGGACTGTCCGATTTATTATGTAAGCAAAGTCCTGCTAGATGCTGAGGCGAGATACCCCTTAGTCGAAAGAATAGTTCTATCCTTAGTAATGGCAACTCGGAAGTTACGACCTTACTTCCAGGCTCACTTAGTAACTGTCTTGACAAATCAGCCCCTAAGGCAGATACTACAAAAACCAGAATACCCCAGACGCTTGACGAAATGGGCTATTGAATTAAGTGAGTATGACATACACTTCCAACCTTGTCAAGTAATAAAAGGGCAGGCATTAGCTGATTTTATTGTAGAATGCACTGGTCGGGAGACCCAGGTAGATACAGAATTAGCCTGGTGGAAGTTATTTGTTGACGGGGCTCGTAACATGGATGGCAGTGGAGCTGGAATTGTGTTAACTTCGCCTGAAGAGGAAACGTATGAGTATTCCCTACATTTCGATTTTTCAAGTTCTAATAATACAGCTGAGTATGAGGCCTTGATAGTCGGGATGAAACTTGCTAAGAAACTAGGAGTCAGCAACTTAATGGCCTATAGCGATTCGCAATTGGTGGTAAACCAGTTCTCGGGGGAATATGAAGCACGAGAACCCGCTTTAGTCCCTTATCTGCATAAGGTGCAATTATTGGCACAGTCATTCAAGAACTTCCAATTGACTTAGATAAACCGGTCTGAGAACAACCATGCGGATGCTTTCTCAAAGTTGGCTTTTTTTAGAGGAGTCAAAGGGGGTATGGTCAAAGTAGAATCCCTCGCTAAGCCCAGTATCGAATAAGAAGATGTTTGCGATATTGAGATTGGAAATGATTGGAGAATCCCGATCAAAGACTATATATTGGGGGGCACACTCCCAACAGACAGAGATGAAGCTCGAAGGCTAAAATTGAAGAGTGCCAGGTTTACCGTGGTGAATGGAGAACTCTAGAAGAGGGGATTCACAATGCTCTTGCTGAAGTGTCTAGGGCCCCAGCAGGCTGAATACACCTTAGCTGAAGTTCATGAAAGAATATGTGGTTAGCACTTAGGGGCTCGCGCTTAGGGGCTCGCGCTCTAGCTTTGAAAATATTACGAGCGGGATTTTATTGGCCCACACTGAGGAAGGATTCCGTCGACAAAGTGCGGAGATACGAAAAGTGTCAGAAATTTGCTCCTATAGCTATTGCGCCAGTTTCGGCCCTCTAAAACACTCTTCAACTGACTCCATACGCATAATGGGGACTAGATATCCTGGGAACTTTTCCCCTAGGCTCAGGACAAAGAAAGTACTTACTTGTGGCCACGGATTACTTCACAAAGTGGATAGAAGCCGAGCCTTTGGCTACAATTTCTGAAAAGAAGGTGGAAGCAATGGTGTGGAAGGACATAATTTGCAGATTTGGGATCCCCCGTGTGATAAATGCAAATCATGGGAAGCAGTTCGACTGTGATGCTTTTCGGAATTTCTGTAAGGGCCTGAATATTCACCTAAGAATATCTTCGGTATCTTACCCACAGGCCAATGGACAGGCAGAGGTAAGCAATTGAACTATACTGCACGGTTTAAAGACCAGATTGGACAAGGCAAAGGAAGCATGGGTAGATGAGCTCCCAAGTGTCCTATAGGCCTATAGAACGACAAGCAAAGTGTCGACAGGTGAAACACCGTTCAATTTGGTATATGGGACTGCAGCCCTCATACCAGTTGAAGTTGGAGCTGAGTCACCTAGATTGGTCCCTTACATTGAAGAACTTAACTCTCAAGGACTAAGGGAGAATCTAGACCTGATAGATGAGCTGAGAGACAGGGCAAAAATGAAACTAGCTACTTACCAACAGAGGGTAGCCACTTATTACAATGCACGAGTTAAGAGCAGAAAACTTCAAGAAGGAGACCTGGTACTGAGAAAGTCGGTAATTACGAACGCCCATAGGGAAGACGAAAAACTCTAAGCTAATTGGGAAGGACCTTACAGGATCAGAAAGATGATCGGACTTAGCACATGCACCTTAGAAACCTTGTAAGGAAAGAAGATCTCGAAGACTTGGAATGCCAACCATCTCAAGCTATACTGGCAGTAAAATATTGTACACTTCTTACGATTCTTGTCTTTATTTATCCATCTGTTATTCTGTTGCTTTACAGATATTATCGTTTTGTGATTATCTGACTCCTGAATAAAGACCAGCTATTCGCTTTCTATATTCTCTAATGCAATTTGTTAGACAGATTATATGTTAACAGGAATTTAAATGAGAATACGCTAAAAGGGCAAAATAAGACCTTAAGCGGGCAAAATAAGACCTTAAGCGAGAAGAAGACGCTAAAAGGGCAAAGTAAGACCCTAAGCAGGCACAAATAAGACCCTAAGCAGGCACAAATAAGAACCTAAGCAAGGAGAAGACGCTAAAAGGGAAAAATAAGACCCTAAGCGGGCAAAATAAGACCTTAAGTGAGAAGAAGACATTAAAAGGGCAAAGTAAGACCCTAAGCGGGCATAAATAAGACCCTAAGCGAGAAGAAGACCCGAAACGGGCAAAGTAAGACCCTAAGCGGGCATAAATAAGACCCTAAGCGAGAAGAAGACGCGAAACGGGCAAAGTAAGACCCTAAGCGGGCATAAATAAGACCCTAAGCAAGGAGAAGACGCGAAACGGGCAAAGTAAGACCTTAAGCAGGCACAAATAAGACCCTAAGCGAAAAATGCGCGAAACGGGCAAAAATAAGACCCTAAGCCAAAAGATACAAGACGGCAGAACGTAAATATATTACGAGGTACGTTATAATATATATGTGCTGCAATTGATTTAAAATATCTATATATTTTGCAATTGCTTGTCAAATCTAACAAGTCCTTAAGCGAAAAAAAGCACGAAATAGGCACAAATGCTCGAGAAAAAGTTCATCTTTGAACAATAACACTGTCTCAAAGCAGAACTTGGGGAGCAATATGGTATAAAGGTACGCTTTATACCGTAAAAATAGAATTATTCGATATTCCTAACGCCTTAATGCTGTTCTTTAGAGTTTTGTGATGTAACAGTTATACAAGATATTCTACTGAATTCACATAGGGAAAAGAAAGAGCCACAAAATGAAACGGTACTTTTCATTGAGAATGAATCTGTACATTGGAACTAACAAACAAAACAAAAAAACACAAAAACCTAATCTATGGTAAGGACCGAGTTAGCCGGCTGAGAAGACGATACATAAGCACTAGGGTCTTGAGGAGCCTGAGGATCAGGAACTTGAGGAGTCGAAGAATCAGGGTCCTGGGGAGCCGAAGAAGCCATCCCGGAAGAGGGAGCATCACTTGAAGGCCCAACCACAGCCACAGAGTCTAGCACGGGATCAACGGCTGCAGAATCAGAAATTTGGAACTTATCACCGTCTAACCCTAGCAATGCCTCGATAGACTCAGGCTGATCGCCTGCCTCGATAGACTTAGGCCCGCCAGGCGCTACTGAAGGCCCAGATCGATCGTGCGCTTCAGAAGACTCAGGCCGACTGCGTGTCTGTCGAGGAAGCCATGGACCCTCAAGATTGTCCAAGTCATCTGCGACTCCCTCTTTTAAATAGGCATCCGGACCTTGCGAGTCGGGCTCATACTTGGTTCAAGAAAGAGCTTCATAGTACTTGGCCTCCTCAGTAAAGAGCAATTCAGGGAAAGTCTCACTAGGCCGATGCTTCTCCAGCCAAGCACGAGCCAAATAGAAGCTGTACTTGATGAATCCCGTCGCGAGTCAAAGCAATGCTGGGACAAGTGGTATTCACTAACAGCCTCGGCTCGAACCTCTTTTTGACGGTACAGTACGTTTTACAGCTCCTTAATGGCCTCATCCCGCGGTCTCTCCATAGCTCCCTGATCATTGATGGCCTTATTGTAAGCTTCTTGGTACCCCTGAAGGGAAGCCACCTTCGCCTGCTCTTCTTGGAGCCTCTGCTCGAGATCAGCATTCTTTTTGGACAACTCCTCCATCTTTTTGGGATAGGGGCAAAGCTGGATAACCTCGTTCAAAAGCTCCATTCTTTGCTCTCAAAGCTCACGAATTTCTTTATCAGCTTGCTCCCTGAGAGCCCTGTGTCGAGCATTGACAGCATCAATTTGTTGAGTCGACTGACAAGACAAAAAACAGACGCAACTCAAAAAACTTGACGGAAGAGCTTAAAAAGGGAGAATTTAATTACCAAACAAGCACAAAGCTCTCACCTTCATAGCGAAATAGTCAGAATTATCCTCCGCTTCTGTAAGGTTTGTGAAAAGCCCCGCCTCGTCGCGAGAAAGGATGGTGCTCCAGGCCAGACGAGATGCTATCCTGGCATCCTCGATGTTGTCATTGTCATTCACTCTGGGATAGGTCTGGAAGTCTTCACCACTTACGACGACCCCGTTATCAATTGGATAGCGCCTCAAAGTAGGATCGGCTACCTTAGGCAAGATTGCTCTTGTAGGCATTATGGCTTCAATAATCAACCTCTTTTTGTATTTGTGCCTAGGTTGGCGAGGAGCAAACCTATCCTTAGCGACATGAGAGCCATCTTCTTGACGGGCTGAATCGCTCCTTTGGGATTCGGAGCTCTCGCGATCGTCCGAACCACTATCATGGACAAGAGACCTCTTTCATTTATTTCTCCCGGCCTCTTGTGTAGGACGGCTGGATTCACCAGTAGTCGGAGGAGGAGGAGTAGGAGCACGAGCCGGTCTAGATAAGGGGGCTCTAACTTGCGATTGAGAAGGAGGAGCCGCTCGAGCAGTAACACTGGCATCCCTCCTACGCAGTAAATCTTGGAAGTTCATGCCTGCACAATATAAAAAGAAAGGATTAGCTGACCAAGTAAAACACCACACACATGCATACAAGAAGTAAAAAAGGATTAGAAACCTAAAAAACTACCAAAGTCCTCTAAACTATTCAAGTTTGAATCTAATGGAAAATTGACGAAAGGACTCCCAAAGGCGTCAACCTAAGCCCACTCAGGGTTCTCCTCTAATTGATCACTAGTATCCGCAACCTCAGGAGTCTCGTCCTCTGAGTCTGAAGAGGATTTATCTACAAGGCGGCCTACGGGGGTGGATGCTTCGGCTACGAGTACCGGGACGGCTGGCTAGGACTAGCATCAGAAACACGCGGAGTTGTAGGGAGGTTAGATGGGGCAGCAGAAGTCCCAAGAACGGCCCTGCTTACTCCCCAACCAACTGTGGCAATATTCTCTGGGGTTAAAAGGGAAAATAAATTACGCTCCCTAGTAGAGCAGATTCGCTAAATAGACTCACCAAATTGGTCTTTTAAAATTTCTGCTTTAAATCTTTCCGAGCATCTTGAGTGGCCGACGATACTACAGTTCCATCTAGTGCGAATCCGCAAATCACTTGGAATCTCAACAATGACCCATTCACTCTCAAAGCCGCGTAATTTATTTGGAAGGTTCGAGAAAATTTTGTTGTTAGGAAACTCGTCGACCTTTAACCTTTGAATAGAGAACGTTATTAACCCTTTCAACCCACGAACTCTGAAAAAGGCGTTTAAAATAGGAACTGTTGGAACAATATCCAAGTTATGACACACCATGGAAAATGCCACCAGTTGAGCCCACGCATGGGGATGGAGTTGACACGGGATGATGTCCTTATACCTAAGAAACGCTTCGACAAACTCAGGAAGAGTGAAGCGAAAACCAAAGGATAAAGAAGCCTTGTGAACAGCTACACCACTTCTAACCGAGTCAGGTGTAACCTCCCCTTGAGTTGGAAGTCTATAATGATAACTAGAGGGAAGAGGAAAACGAGTCCTGATATCCTTTAAATCAGCATTTGTCAAAGAACACACAACACCACCCGTTCTAAGTGTTTTACCCGGATGTTGCGAAGACATTGCAAAGGAAAAAGGGAAAACCTAAAACAGGTAGAGGTGATTATTGGGCCGGGTTGGCCCGACCCGGCTCGCAACCGGATCGGGTTAATCCGGCCCAAAAGTCGAACCGGTACAGTACCGGTTCAATTAATTATGAACCGAGCCCGTTAAGGGCCCGGTTCGTTAAGGGCCCAGAACATCCGGGCCCGGTTATGAACCGGACCGGTTCAAGTTGAACCGGTCAGGTTCAACCAAAATTAAAAAAAAAAAAGCAGCCAGTGGCAGGCAGATGCCTGCAATGTTGATGGGCAACGGCAACTCAAAAAAGGGAGAGAGCGTTTCCCTCCCTTTTTTTTTAAATTTATTTTTTAAATTATTTTAAATTTTTATTTTTCCTTTACAAATATCAATTTATTTTCTTTCATTTTTTTAAAATTTTTTTTTCATATTTTCTCTCAAATCTAAACACTCATCCACTCTTATTCTTTTAATACTCACTTATACTTTCTCAATAATCACTCAAACTCTCTCAAATTCACTTAAATTCTCTTATTCCAAATTTATAATATTATCATTTTATTCTCTAAATTTCATTTTTTTATCATAATAATTTTATTATAATATCATATTCATAATATAACTTTATTTTATTATAACAATAGTTTTATTCAATAATTTTATAGTAATTTATTTTTACATTATTGTTACATTAATTAAATAAATTATAATAACTTTATAATAAATTGTTGTTAAATTAAACTATTAACATTATTTATTATAAAAATAATTTTGTTTGATTAAATTATAAAAATATATTAATATATATTTATTTTTATTAAAATAAATTAATATAAATTTTAAAAAATAAAAATTTAAATTAAAAAAGGACCAAACCGGTTTAAACCGGTTCGGTCCGGTTTAATAGCGAACCGGTCCATGAACCGGGCCGGTTCGCAAGTAAAAATAATATGAACCGGCCCGGCTCGGACCGGTTCACTACCGGTTCGGACCGGTTTAAGTTGTTAGTGGACCGGAACAGGTGAGAACCGGCCCGGTCCGACCTATTAACAGCTCTAAAAACAGGCGACAGACCTGTTAGGCGACAGACCTACTGGGGCGAGACACTTGCGAGAGACCTAAAAACTCTACGCGGAAGACCAAGACACCTGCTGGAGACCTAAACTCTATGCGAAAGACTAAAGCACTTGCGGGAGACCTAAATCTAGTTGCGAGAGGTGATAAATAAGGCGACAGATGTATACTTATTGTCACTGAGGTAAGCGAGAGACTCCTGGTATGAGAGCGAAAGACTCTTTTGGCGACAGACTCTTTTGGAGAGAGAGCTGAAAAATAGGCGACAGATGGCTGCTCAGAGGTTTTTCGTGCGCTCTCTCGTCTGGTCGCAGCGGTTTATATAGCCGCGACAGGGAATACCAAACATCGCGCCTGATCACATCTCTCACAGAGTAGAGCTTTTTCACCTGCAAAAATATCAAAAGAAATCACAAAAAAAACAAAGAGGACTATTCATGGTGGGCTGAGGCCCAAAAACACATATTTATACTCTCTTGGTTGGAGAAATCCAACAAGAGAGTAGGGAGCAATTGATATGACAAAGTCTACCTACATTGGGCCACGCCCAAAAAGCGTCAGAGATCACCACGTGGCAAGGGATCACTGGGCTACGTGGCCTTCGGCGACAGAAGGCAAAGCTGTGACATTACTCCTGTCGTTGGATGACAGACTCCCAGTCTATCGCCTGTAGTCATAATGCGACACGTGGTGCAAACTCCAGCTCCCGCTAGCGACAGACCCCTGACGCCACAATGTGCCACGCGGTATGGGTCTCTCGCCGGCGACAAGCTTCGACTTTTCCCGGTGTTCGAGGAATTTGTGTTATATCCGGACATAAACTCTTAGCAAAATGACGTACTTATCCTCAAGTAATTAACCTAGAATATTCGCCTATAAATAGGCCTCAGGTACAATCTTACTCCCTAATTTTTGACTACTGGCTTTTACGCTTCCCAATATTGAAGAACTTTTTGCTGACTTAAGCATCGGAGTGTCTACGCAGGGAACCACCCCTGCGTCTCTCTGACTTTTCTTTTTTTACAGAAGCTTCTTGGAGACATGTGAAGACAAAGTACGAAGATCGACATCAGTATACCTTTATTGTTGTTCTATGCAACAACAGTTAGTACTATCAAATTGATCCAACTTGATTACCTCTTAATTCAAAATCTTGAAACTTGTAGGTAAAGGAAGTGCCGATTTTTATCCTTAAAATTGTTGGAAAAATGGAAATAAGACAAAATGAAGAAATAGTTCTGAGATGTGAATATTAATTACTTTCTTTAAGGATTCAAGAATCTCCTAAGATAAAATAGAAATTTTCAAACTCTCTCAAATACAAGTGTAAAACTTAGAATGAATTAAGCATAGTTGTTTGAAAATTTATAATGGTAAGTAAAAACTTTAAATGGTCATGTCTTGTCCAAAAAGCATTTCATACTAATTATGTCTTTTAGACATTTTAGACAAGTTGGGTTTGTTAGAAATAACTTTTTTTTATTCAATTTCTATTAGACATAACTTTTAGGAATTTAATTTTCAAATTTCATATTTCAAATACTTATCATGAATTACAAATTCGTTTGCTTAAGAATTAGATCACAACACTACCATAATTAATATATACATTATATTCAAAACTTATAAACCCAATGTGTAGAGCAGGCAGACACCGTCTAGCATTTATAAATTTGATATATGTATGCGTGTGTATATATATTACACACACAACTTGTACAATACATATACGAGAGTCACAATAAATTATTTACATTTTTTTTTCAAAAATAATACTTCTAATTTTTAGATTAAAATATATTCGTGCTCTTGTTTAGCTTATATGGTTTTAACTTAACACATGTGACAAAGTTCATTGATTTTAAGATTTTTTTTAAAGAATTTTTTTTTAGAATTTATAAATAATTATTGGTAGGTGCAACAATGTGGTTTTAGTTTTTCCTTTTTTTTGTACTGTTACCTCTTCCTAAATTAAAATGCATAAGATAAGAGGATTACAACAATATTTTATTTATAAAAAATATAAATACCATTCAGTGACAAATTTAAATTTAGTTTTTATTTCGAATTCTATATTTATTTACACAAACTTAGAATTAATCACGCCCATTAAGTGTAAAAAAATCGTGTTTTCAAAGTAATAATATGATAAAAGAGTGTTTAATTTTTTTAATGGGTAATTATTTTCTAGTGATCAACTCTAGACGCTTTAATGGTACTGCATATATTTTTTGTGTACATTACAGGTATCCTTATTCGTTTTAACGGTCTGAGACTAATCCTGTTCGAGATTTAGTCACAGTTAAAGCTCTTCACCCTTCCCCAATGATGTGTTTAATGGGAGTCGAATTCGAGAGCTCTTTCCATAAACTCAGTCTGCGTTACCAATTGAGTCACAACCCTTGGGTTAATAGTAATGCATATATATAATAATCTCTGTACTCAGCTAGCTTTAAACAAATCAAGATCATCGATAAGTTGCTGATTTGGTAATATTTTGGGCATGCGGACTTATTATGAGGTAATTTTTTCCTTGTAAGCAAATGTCAGACATTTTTTTTTTGGGACTTTTAAAAGAGTGATGAGAAAACACGGATTATTAATTAAAGAAAATAAAAATGATTAGTAATGAGCAAAATAAAAAAAGAAAATAAAAATGATTAGTGCGTGGAACTTTCCCGCCGTTTTTCGATTAAAAGAAAGTAAATGTAAACTTTTTTGGGACTTAAAGAGCATTTGGTTGAGAATTGAAAGGCGACGCTTCGTAACCAAAAAAGTAAGGCGACGCTTCGTAACCAAAAAGGAAAGGCGACGCTTCGAAGCTCTCAGTTTGGCTGACAGCTTACAGAATATATAAAACGGGCTTTGTCTAAGAAATCTTATCAGCTCTACTCTCTCTTCAATGGCTTTCTGGGGTCGGTTCGTTTTCCACCTTAATCTTTTGTGTTTGCAGTCTGCTCTTTTTGTTAAAATGAAATTTGGTTACTTTTGCAGGAACCGAAGTGAAACCTGGGAGGCCCTTCACTCATGCACCTCTCAATGGCAACGGGAGGCTTCGTCTCTCCGGGGTATTATTAATTTCAGTTCTTTGTGTTGGGGTTTTGACTGATTTTCATTTATGTTAAACATGTGTAATGTGTCAAATGTCAATCAGGCAACACTTGGAATTGGCAGTGCAACGCAGAAAAGCATAGTTCAATGCATTGTGGGAAACAAGAGCCCCGTTTTTGTATGCTGTTTGTTTCCAGAGAAGGCAGAGTTTTGTCAGCTTGATTTGGAATTTGAGGAATCTGATGAAGTCGTCTTCTCTGTTATTGGTCCTCGAGCTGTTCACCTCACTGGATACTATCAGTCCTCTCCATCCCTTAATCATGGCAACGATGAATCGTATCCTTATTTTTAAGTTCCGAATTGGCTTCAAATTATATCTTTCTTTTCTACATTTTCCATTAACTATGTTGCTTAGAAAATCCTATGGAGAAGATATTGGAGAGACAGACACAGAGAGATCAGGGGATAGCCAAGAAACCGAGTATGGTGGTAGTTTTATCAACGATGATGATGATGATCTACAAGTCTTCCCATCTTCTCCAGAATCTTCTGCTCCACCAGGATGTATGTCTCACCTCACCCCTTTAAAATTTAAATGCATTTTTTTTCGTTGTAATTAGTGTCCGGAAAATGATCTTGCATGCAGAACTTGTTTTCATCATGTTATTTTGTTACGTGTCCAAATCTCTATATCAAGATTAGCTTTGGTGAAACATAAATCTATAGGTGCTTTCTAATTTAAATGCTATTCTTGGATCTGACAACAGCGAATGAAGAAATGTTGGACTTAAAAAAATCTAAGGATGCGAAAGGGAGGCGTAGAAGGCTTAGGAAGAAGTTCCAGATTAGTGAATCTGAAAATGATGACAGTTCTCAGCAAAAACATTTCACCAGAGCTGTTGCCGCTGGGCAAGTGATTGAGGACACATTGCCTATTTCCTCTCTGTCTAGGGCAAAGCATGCATCAAATAGTGGAAAAGTCAATGTGGAGGAAAAAGCTAAGAAGGAAACAGCTGACCTTAACGGCAATGAGGCTGAAAATGATGCTACCATGTTAGACGGGACAAATGTTGCAATCGGTGCTCAGCCTGAAAGGTAGGATTTCTGTATGACTTATGAGAAACATAAATGAATATCAAACAATAAAGGAACATACTGCAACAGCTCAAATGACTATAATGAGAACTATCATCTGTTTAACACACGGTTTTTTTCTTCATTAATCAATTTTTGCTTATACTTGAGTGGTTTGACCTTAGTTAGTTCTCACTGTCTTACAGTGAAGCAGGCTTTAGGAATGAGGAAAAAGCTAAGAAGGGAAAAGGTAACCTTAACAACAATGAGGCTGAAGATGATGCCACAATGCTAGATGGGACTAATGCTGCAATAGGTGCTCAGCCTGAATGGTAAGGTCACTGTATGACTTAAAGGAAACAGTTATGCATATCAAACAATAAAGGAACACGTTGCAGTACCTGAACTGACTATAATGAAAACTATAATCTTCTTAACTTATTGGTTTTTGCTTCATTAATCCATTTTGGCTTATGTTTGATTGGGTTTGACTTTAGTTACATCTTGCTGGCTTACAGTGAATCTGGTGTTAGGAATGAGGAAAAAGCTAAGAAGGAAAAAGGTAGCCTTAACAACAATGAAGCTGAAGATGATGCAACCATGTTAGACGGGACTAATGCTGTAATAGGTGCTCAGCCTGAATGGTAGGATTGCTGTACATAAGCCTATCAAACTATAAAGGAACACATTGCTGTAGCTGAACTAACTACAATGAGAAGAATCATCTGTTTAACTCATTGTTTTTTGCTTCATTAATCCATTTTTGATTATGTTTGATTGGGTTTGATTTGGTTAATTCTTGCTGGCTAACAGCGAATCAGGCATTAGGAATGAGGATGGGACTAATGCTGCAATAGGTGCTCAGCCTGAATGGTAGGATTGCTGTACATAAGCCCCTATCAGACTATAAAGGAAAACATTGCAGTAGCTGAACTAACTATAATGAGAACTATCTTCTGCTTAACTCATTGTTTTTTGCTTCATTAATCCATTTTGGCTTTTGTTTGAATGGGTTTGACTTTAGTTACTTCTCACTGGCTTACAGTGAATTGGGCCTCAGGAATGAGGAAAAAGGTAACCATAACAGCAATGAGGCTGAAGATGATGCTACCATGTTAGATGGGACTAAAGCTGCAATAGGTGCTCAGCCTGAAAGGTAGGACTGCTGTATAACTTGACAGAAATATATAAACCTATCAAACAATAAAGGAGCACATTGCCATAGCTGAACTAACTGTAATGAGAACTATCTTCTGCTTAACTCAATGCTTTTTGTTCATTAATCCATTTTGGCTTATATTTGATTAGGTTTGACTATAGTTACTTCTCACTGGCTTACAGTGAATCAGGCGTTAAGAATGAGGAAAAAGCTAAGGAGAAAGGTAACCTTAACAATAACGAGGCTGAAGATGATGCTACCATGTTAGACGGGACTAATGCTGGAACAGGTGTTCAGCCTGAAAGGTATGATTGCTGTATGACTTAACAGAAATGCATAAGCCTATCAAACAATAAAGGAACACATTGCAGAAGCTGAACTAGCTGCGATGAGATATCTTCTGTTTAACTCATTGTTTTTTTTTTCATTAATCCGTTTTGGCTTATGTTTGGTTGGGTTTGACTTTAATTAATTCTCACTGGCTTACGGTAAATCAGGCATTAGGAATGAGGAAAAAGGTAACCTTACCAGCAATGAGGCTGAAAATGATGCTAGCATGTTAGACGGCACTGATGCTGCAATAGGTGCTCGGCCTGAATCGTAGGATTGCTGTATTACTTAATTAAAAACATAAGCCTATCAAACAATAAAGGAACAAATTGCAGTTGCTGAACTAATTATAATGAGAACTATCTTCTGTTTCTTGCATTCTTTTTTGCTTCATAAATCCATTTTTTTTTTGTTCAGACATAAATCCATTTTGGGTTTGGTTTGATTGGATTTGACTTTAGTTTCTTCTTACTGGCTTACAGTGAATCAGGCGTCCGGAATGAGGAAAAAGCTAAGAAGAAAAAAGGTAACCTTAACAACAATGGTTCTGAAGATGATGCTACCATTTTAGACGGGACCAATGCTGCAGTAGATGCTCAGCCTGAAAGGTAGGGTTTCTGTATGACTTAAAAGAAACAGATATGCATGTCAAAAGGAACATATTACAATTGCTGAACTGACTATAATGAGGGCTATCATCTGTTTTACACATGGTTTTTTTTTATTCTTCATTAATCAATTTAGGCTTATAATTGATTGACTTTGACCTTAGTTCTCACTGGCTTACAGTGAATTGGGCGTTACAAATGAGGAAAAACAAAAGCATGTGCTTGGTGTTGATAGTACTTTAATGTCAAAGAATAAAAGAGAAGAACTGGAAATGGCAGAAACATTTGCTGGAGGTGCTCATAGCATGATTGGAGAAGTGGTATTAGAGCAAAATGAGCTGGCTAGTAAGGAGTGCGTGTCAAAGATTTCTGTGCTCAATGAAATTTGTGCTTCCATGCTTGTCTGCTTCTTAATTGTTTCCTTTGCAAGCAATTGTTCTTGTTTATAACAACTGCTATCTGATAAGCTACTGCAGGGAATGTAAACACGACGATCTCTTGCTGGCTGTGACTCAGGCATGTCTTGAAGATGGAGCAAAGCTAAAGCGGAAAAGGAAAAAACACATAAAAGATAAAACACTCAAAGACAATGTTTCCAATGAGAATAAAACAGAAGAGCTGGCAAAGGTGGAAAGATTTCCTGAAGGTGCTCATGGCATGATTGGAGACGTGGTATTGGAGCAAAATGAGCTGGCCAGTAAAGAGTGAGTGTCAAATGAAATTTGTGCTTCGATGCTTGTCTGCTTCTTGGTTGTTTCCTTTGCAAGCAGCTCTTGTTTATGACAACTGCCATCTGATATGTTACTGCAGGAAATGTAAACATGATGATCTATTGCTGGCTGCAAGTCAGGTGGGTCTTGAAGATGGAGCAAAGCTAAAGAGGAAAAGGAAAAAACATGTAAAGGAGAAAACACTAGAAGACAAAGTTTCCAAGAAGGATGAATGCCGGACAAGTGGCTCAAATTTGGATTCCGTAACCCAGGATGTACGATTGGAGGATAAGGGAGCTCAAAAGCAAGTAAATTATAAGTACGTGTTCATCATCTGACTTGGATGACGTGTGAATGGCCATAAATGCAATTGTATTTTTTTTCTCATTATCTCTCCATGGTACATCTATCCTGGATGCACATGTTGAATTTGCGATTACATGACTTTGTTTTCTGGTTCTAATCTTGTAATTGCAAATCTTGCTGGCTGACAGTGAATCTGGTGTTAGGAATGAGGAAAAATCTAAGAAGGAAAAAGGTAACTTTAACAACAATGAGGCTGAAGATGATGCAATCATGTTAGATGGGACTAATGCTGCAATAGGTGCTCAGCCTGAATGGTAGGATTGCTGTACATAAGCCTATCAAACTACAAAGGAAAACATTGCTGTAGCTGAACTAACTATAATGAGAACAATCATCTGTTTAACTCATTGATTTTTGCTTCATTAATCAATTTTGGCTTATGTTTGATTGGGTTTGACTTTAGTTACATCTTGCTGGCTTACGGTGAATCTGGTGTTAGGAATGAGGAAAAAGCTAAGAAGGAAAAAGGTAGCCTTAACAACAATGAGGCTGAAGATGATGCAACCATGTTAGACAGGGCTAATGCTGCAATAGGTGCTCAGCCTGAATGGTAGGATTGCTGTACATAAGCCTATCAAACAATAAAGGAACACATTGCTGTAGCTGAACTAACTATAATGAGAACAATCATCTGTTTAACTCATTGTTTTCTGCTTCATTAATCCATTTTTGATTGTGTTTGATTTGGTTACTTGCTGGCTAACAGCGAATCAGGCATTAGGAATGAGGATGGGACTAATGCTGCAATAGGTGCTCAGCCTGAATGGTAGGATTGCTGTATATAAGCCTATCAAACAATAAAGGAAAACATTGCAGTAGCTGAACTAACTATAATGAGAACTATCTTCTGCTTAACTCATTGTTTTTTGCTTCATTAATCCATTTTGGCTTTTGTTTGAATGGGTTTGACTTTAGTTACTTCTCACTGGCTTACAGTGAATTGGGCCTCAGGAATGAGGAAAAAGGTAACCATAACAGCAATGAGGCTGAAGATGATGCTACCATGTTAGATGGGACTAAAGCTGCAATAGGTGCTCAGCCTGAAAGGTAGGACTGCTGTATAACTTGACAGAAATATATAAACCTATCAAACAATAAAGGAGCACATTGCCATAGCTGAACTAACTGTAATGAGAACTATCTTCTGCTTAACTCAATGCTTTTTGTTCATTAATCCATTTTGGCTTATATTTGATTAGGTTTGATTATAGTTACTTCTCACTGGCTTACAGTGAATCAGGCGTTAAGAATGAGGAAAAAGCTAAGGAGAAAGGTAACCTTAACAATAACGAGGCTGAAGATGGTGCTACCATGTTAGACGGGATTAATGCTGGAACAGGTGTTCAGCCTGGAAGGTATGATTGCTGTATGACTTAACAGAAATGCATAAGCCTATCAAACAATAAAGGAACACATTGCAGAAGCTGAACTAGCTATGATGAGAAATATCTTCTGTTTAACTCGTCTTTTTTTTTTCATTAATCCGTTTTGGCTTAAGTTTGGTTGGGTTTGACTTTAATTAATTCTCACTGGCTTACGGTAAATCAGGCATTAGGAATGAGGAAAAAGGTAACCTTAACAGCAATGAGGCTGAAAATGATGCTAGCATGTTAGACGGCACTAATGCTGCAATAGGTGCTCAGCCTGAATCGTGGGATTGCTGTATTACTTAATTAAAAACATAAGCCTATCAAACAATAAAGGAACAAATTGCAGTAGCTGAACTAATTATAATGAGAACTATCTTCTGTCTCTTGCATTCTTTTTTGCTTCATAAATCCGTTTTGGGTTTTGTTTGATTGGATTTGACTTTAGTTTCTTCTTACTGGCTTACAGTGAATCTGGCATCGGGAATGAGGAAAAAGCTAAGGAGGAAAAAGCTAAGAATGGTTCTGAAGATGACAACAATGGTTCTGAAGATGATGCTACCATGTTAGACGGGACTAATGCTGCAGTAGATGCTCAGCCTGAAAGGTAGGGTTTCTGTATGACTTAAAAGAAACAGATATGCACGTCAAACGATAAAGGAACATATTACAATTGCTGAACTGACTATAATGAGGGCTGTCATCTGTTTTGCACATGGTTTTTTTTTTCTTCATTAATCAATTTAGGCTTATAATTGATTGGCTTTGACCTAAGTTCTCACTGGCTTACAGTGAATTGGGCGTTACGAATGAGGAAAAACAAAAGCATGTGCTTGGTGTTGATAGTACTTTAATGTCAAAGAATAAAAGAGAAGAACTGGAAATGGCAGAAACATTCGCTGAAGGTGCTGATGGCATGATTGGAGAAGTGGTATTGGAGCAAAATGAGCTGGCCAATAAAGAGTGCGTGTCAAATGAAATTTGTGCTTCGATACTTGTCTGCTTCTTGGTTGTTTCCTTTGCAAGCAGTTCTTGTTTTTAACAACTGCCATCTGATATGTTACTGCAGGGAATGTAAACATGATGATCTCTTGCTGGCTGGAAGTCAGGTGTGTCTTGAAGATGGAGCAAAGCTAAAGAGGAAAAGGAAAAAACATGTAAAGGAGAAAACACTAAAAGACGAAGTTTCCAAGAAGGATGAATGCTGGACAAGTGGCTCAAATTTGGATTCTGTAACCCAAGATGTACGATTGGAGGATACGGGAGCTCAAAAGCAAGTAAATGATAAGTATGTGTTCGTCCTTTGACTTGGATGACTTGTGAATGGCCATAAATGCAATTGTATTTTTTTTTCTCATTATCTCTCCATGGTACATCTCTCCTGGATGCACATGTTGAATTTGCGATCACATGACTTTGTTTTCTGGTTCTAACCTTGTAATTGCAAATCTTTTCCATTTGCTAGTTACAGGAGTTTCAACAGTGACACTGATAACTTTTCTTTCCTAAAATCAATCTAGGAAGAGAAAAAAGAAGAAAAGGCGGAATAGTAAGGAGGATGGGGATGCTTCGAAGATGGAACCACCTTTCTTATCAGCCAATCAAAAAGAAGGATTTGTTGTGGAAATGGAGGGCAAGAATGCTGATGACAGTGCAACTCAGCTTTCAAATGGAATTATTATTGAGGAGTTAGAAATGGGGAAACCAGATGGCAAAGTAGCTTCTCTTGGTAAAAAGGCATGTTGTCTTGATTTTCTGCTCTGTCCCTTTTGTAATGACATTCTTCATTTTCTTTGTGGGGACTAAACAGATAGGCACTTTTATATCCTTTTAATGATTCTTTTCCTTGTGAGTTCTTCCATGCTAAATTAAATGATACTGTTATTTACAAAGTTTTCTTGGTGTCAGGTTCGTGTCCATTACATTGGAAAGTTGAAGGAGGGTGGGCAAGTATTTGATTCCACTGCAGGCAAACCTTCGTCAAAGTTTCATCTAGGTAGCATCTTATCTTAAAACATGCTTTGGAAATTTACTGGTGTGTGCATGGTCAGTGCTTAAGTCAAAGAAGTTTTGTTTGTTCAGTTTCTTATCATACTACACTGTTTAAGTTAAAAGTGTTTTAAGTCAAGTATTTTTCTTAAAATTTGTTCTTTCCAAATGCATGCATTTCAGTTTTAGACTTTTGATGTTAGATTTTTAACGTGTTGCTTTTACAGGTGAGGAAAAAGTTCCAGAGCTATGGAATGTTGGCCTTGATGGTATGAACTTTGCTTTTGCTTTTGAGGATTTTTATCCAGTAATGAATTGAATGTCAATTGTCCTAGCTAGAATTATTATGAGTTTTAACTCATCATGATAACTAGGTATGCGAGTTGGTGGCAAACGTAGACTCACTGTTCCACCATCAGTGAGGTATGCAATCGAGTATGGTACATAATTGTTGAAGCTCGTATCTCTCTTTCTCCAAACCTAGTCCAGCTCCTCTGATCCTTCCATGATGCATGTTGGATTTGTTTTGCAGTTACAAAAATGAAGGAGCTGGTGAGAATATTCCACCCAACTCATGGCTGGTGTTTGATGTTGAATTGGTTAAAGTTAGGTGAATGGTTTGGCAGTGGCAGTGGCAGTGGCAGCAGCAGCTTTTTGTTTAGGCCTTGCTCAGGATGCCTTAGTTGTTCTAACAAGAAGTATAAGTTTTTAGTAATGAGCTTAGAAATAGCTGCAACAGATTGACAGAGTTTCACTTTTGGACTTGGGATTTTAACATTTACATCGTTGCATGGAAAGGTTAAATGCAAATACCTAGCATTGGGTTTATGCAGTGATTAAGAGTTGTCTTCGCTGAAAACATATGTATATATGCCTATCATCTGCTGTCAAATGAAGCATATATTTCTTAAACATCATCCAAACGCTTAATTTTAAAATTAAAATATTAAATGAATTTTGTCTATTTCACAATTTTACGATTCATTACCAAAGAAGAAATTACAAAAGAGTTTTCCAGCTGGATTGGCAAACCAGTCATTAGGACATGTTCATTGCCTGGTTTTCCTAGCAACTCAATCAGCAACTTTGTTTGCATTTCTCAAAACATGAGAAAAAGAAATACAAGAGAAGTGGGCTTTCAAACTACAGATGTCATCTTCCATTGCCGAAGTTTGCCGACACTTTGGTTGAGAAGGAAGATTCAATCTCAAAATCACCTCTTTACGATCAGATTCAATGATGACCTTTTCCCAACCCCCACGTGAAGCTAATATCCTAGTTTGATCGCCAAGGCTTTAGCAACCAGGGCAGAAGGAGAATCAACCACGTTGTTTGCACCATCCACAATAACCCCTTCTTCATCACGGATCACCGTAGCTATGCCTGCTTTGTTGGGAACCGAATCAAAGGACCCATCACAATTTACCTTGACAAAAGAATTTGGAGGGTGGGGAGGGGGCGAGGGGTTCTTTGCCAAAAGGAAATTGCATGATGATCAGAGAACATAGCATCAGAGTTGGTCTTATAAGACTGGAACTCCTGAAAGCTTCTGAAGGCATCTTTCCGTGTATTAATCAGATCTCCTTTTCTTCCTTCAAAAATGAATTTGTTTCTACTTTTCCAAATAAACCAACAAATGTAACCAATAGGATCCTGTGGATTGAAAGATCCAAAAGTAGGAATCGGTCTAACTACTTCATCCCACCATCTTTGAAAACCACCAAAGCCATCTCTGTTGGGGCAATAATTAAAGTTTGATGCTCTCTAGACAGCTAAAGCATGAGGACAAAAAAACAGAATACGCTCCACCGTTTCATTTTCTTGATCACATCTTGGACGTCATCCAAAGCCTTGCCTTGATCTTTAGCAATGTTATCCCATGTTCCAAGAGCATTATGACAGTCTCGCCAAATGATAAGACTTAACTCATGGACTAATCAGTAGGCTCCAAATGCTTCTCCAAAATGATTTATTGAAACAAGAACCATGACTGGACGAGGTCTCATCCAAATCTTTATTAAGAGAAAGCAAGAGATTGAAACCAAAACACACCCGCTACTGACCATCCTTAGTGAAATGCTAGACAAAAGAATCACCCTTGCTTGGATTGCCAATAGGAATTGAGAGAATAGCCCTGGTTTCTTCCTCGAAAAATAGAGACGGACTAAACTCACTACATTTTCTACGCTCCACACTACACCTCCAAAAAACGAATTAATCTTACACTATTAAATTACAAAATTAACCTTACTATAAAAACAAATATTTCACTGTTCGCTTCCTTCCCAAATTTTCTTCTCCCCCGGTTGCAACTCCAACCGAAACCACTCTCTACAGCACTCTCTACAGGTAACGTACATTTTGCTGCTACTGTAACAATCTGAGCTCGCCTACCGCAAGCTCACCTGCGTGAGGTCGGCAGCCTCGCGCAGGTGAGAGCCCACCTGAGCGAGTTCGGCAGCCTCGCGCAAGTGAGAGCCCACCTGAGCAAGACTGGTGGCCTCGCTCATGCTCACCCGTGCAAGGCTGTCGACCTCGCGCAGGTGAGCCCGCGAGAGGCCGTGTGCCTCCAGTCTTGGTTTTCGATAATGGCTTTGAATGTGCTCAAGGAGAATCGCTACTGAATGTGCCTCCAGTCTGTGCCGCGCAAGCTGGCTTGCGCGCGGGAGCAGTTTCCGCGCAAGCTGGCTTGCGCTCGGGTGCAGGTTCCGAGCAAGCTAGCTTCCGCGGGGGCGCAGTTTAAGCGCAAGCTGGCTTGCGCGCGAGCACAGCTTCTGCGCAAGCTGGCTTGCGCGCGGGCACAGGTTCTGCGCAAGCCAGCTTGCGCGGAACCTGTGCCCGCGCGCAAGCCAGCTTGCGCACGTCTTGTTCCGAGCTGGGAGCAATATTTACCCTTTTTTTGTTGTTTCTGCTCAACGTTTGGCTCCCTTGGCTCCCTTGTTTTTGCTCAACAAAGAAGTAATAGCTAGGGTGAAATGAGGAATATTTTTTTGTTGGATTCTTAAGCAATTTTACTTAGAATTGAGCATTAATGCTTTGATTGTTTTATTCATCTAATCATACAATCATTTGCTAAGACATAAATGTTTTTTTCAGATATGGCAGAAACACAAGGTGGAGTTTCATCTCAAGGAAGACGACGACGACCCACCAGCTCAGAGAGAAGACGACGAGCTAGCCAATATCTTGCCGAGCAGGCCGAGCAAGCTGAACAAGTAGAACAGGTCGAGCAAGAGGAGCAGGCCAAGCAAGTAGATTCAGATGATGCAGATGAGGCATCTCAACCTTGTCCTGGAGGCCCGAGTGATATGTCTGTTTTGAATAGTTTTAGATCACATGTGGATTTTGCGATATGGGAGGGTCAGGTAATTATTTTGTTAAATTTAAGAATATAGATATATTTTATCTATTAAAAATAATCTTATTATTTATTGTTTTTTATATAGGAACGAGCCAATTTGAAGGTTCTTAATCACACTCAAAAAATCTCTCAGTGGACTCTAGACGATGATCGATCACGTATTCGCTCCTTTGTTTTGCAATCCAGCTTAGGTTGCTTGGTTGAGTGTAGTTATCGCACTTGCAATAACTACACTCATCTCAGCTTTTTGTGAGAGGTGGCAGCCGGAGACTAACACATTTCATATGCCTTTTGGGGAGATGACGATTACCCACGATGATGTAGCTACACTGCTTGGCATACCAGTGGTCGGCGGGATCGTATCATGCCGGCACATCTCCATGAAGCGTGCAATCAGAATGTTAGTTCATTTGCTAGGTGCAATTGAGGCGTGCAGGATGTACGCGCTGTGGTAGGAGGCAGTTTTGCACATGTTTGGACAGTGTGCAGTGGTGTTCGGAACCAGGACCGCGGGAAGTCTGGTTGATGGGTGCGCGTGGATGCTGATGAGGGAAGCAGACGCGGGCCAGAAGTCTAGTCCGACCAGGACTCTGATTGGATGGGCTTGCGCGGATGCTGGAGAAGAGGCAGACGCGAACCAAGACTCAGAAGTGGAGTTCGACTAGGACTGTGACAGAGAAGGCAGCTGGCGGACTAAACACTTCCAGCTGCGATCTGAGACGCGCGGATAGCTAGTTGAGTCCAAGAGGGATTCTAACAGCTGAGGACGGACCCTGGATGAGTGCGCACACCTGGCACTCAAGATATGAGCTGGCGACCGCCAGCACTGGACAGACTGGGCAGAGTCATTGTGCGGCAAGGACTCTGGCGGGTGAAGAGTTTTTGTTGAGCTTGGTCTCTTAGGAATTTTGGATAGACTAGAATTCCTAATGGCTGGGGATGTCAGCCACATCCGATATAATTGCCTTGCCTCTCCTTCTCCCGAGCCTAGTATAAAAACGAGTAACTGGTGGATTAGTGTATTTGTATTTAGTGACTTTTGTTTTTTAAAGATACGGTTTATCTTTATGATATCAGACAATGTTATTAAAATATGTAATGATTTTTGTTTATAATTTAATGTTTTATTTAGTGATTTTTGTTTTTTAATGCCTAGAGTTTATCTTTATAATAGTAGATAATGTTATTAAAACATATAATGCGTAAATCGATAATACAATCATAAGAAGGCGTACATATCAAAGACATAAATTGATAATATATTCATACAATGGCATAAATGTTAAAATACAGTAATATTTAATAAAATATCATGGTTCGTCTAAATCAATGGTTTCTTTAATGGCAACATTTGATCTCGATAACAAATTTCGAAATTCCTCAATGCGAGATACATATGGAAGCTCCCACTCACGAGCAAAATCATATCGGTACCGATGCCAATTGCATGCAATCGGAGGTATTGGTGCAAACGGGTCCATAAATACCTGAAAAAATATCACTATTAAACGTACGAAAAAATATAAAACAAAATATCTCAATTCTAACATACATATTATTATCAATACCTCAACAAAATGAGAATCGTGAATAAGTCCAAGTGCTATGAATCCATGTTGCAGAGGGGGAGGTGGTGCAGTTCTAAGTGGAAGATATGTCAAGCATTGTCTAGAAGATAAATGGACTAGCACAACGTTATACTTTGTTGCTATCAAGTGACCCATATCGGGTAAAGTCATCCATTTATCATAAGGAGCTGGTATCTTGAAATATGATAATGTCTCTATCAATTCATCAACACGCTCCTCTGATCCATAGAGACTAACATAATAAGCGCGGAAATCACATATCTCCTCGATCAAATCTTGTCGCACCTTAGCCCATGCATCAACACCCATGCCTAGCAAGCCAGCTATAGCTCGAAAACCACAATGTCCATCCGATTCAACATCCACAGTAGAATGTATGTATTGGCGTATCTCTAAAGGGAAAGAATCAATAAATTTCACTTTCTTTTTTCGATGCACTGGTAGTTTCTTCATCTTTACTGAATTGACTGAAACGGGTGTTGATGCACTATCATATTGAGATTCAACAATCTCAAAATACGAAGGATCACGTCGAGTTGATTTATCTCGATTGCCTTTGGTCTTAGCCTTCTCGGGTGGAGGAACAAGAAATGTAGTTGCTGGATCACCGAGTTCCCTTAACTTTTTCTTCAAGGCTAATTTTCTCGAGATATCACAAGCATCGAAGCGTCTCACTATAAGCTCCCACTCAGCATCAAGATTCAACTTAGCCAAGTAATCAACATTTTTCTTCTTCAAGTCCAACTTCGACCAAAAAGGATCTAAAACGGACAATGGAATCGGTGTATCGAACCTTATAAATTCAGCAATCTCGTGAGCACAAGGCAACCCATGTGTGCCTCTAATGACGCAACCACAAACAAGAGGGTCAATGCCGGTATCATTTGCTCGTTGTGCTTCCTTCAAAATAATGCTCAATGCTGTCCTAGAAACCAATCCCCGTAACTCCCTAAACAAAGTTGGTCGAAAATTATGTTCCACAATAGTAAGACTTCTCTCGAATGAGGCCTTTATCTCCGTATGTTGCAGCTCAATCAGGGAGTTGATAACCTTCCATGATGTGTCAAAATCTCCTTGGGACGATCCAAGGTGTCTCTTTAACTTTGAATGTGCACTCTCCGCCCTATATGATGTTAGAAAATATTTATTATAATGAATAAATTATATATTTTCTGAAAATAACAATAAGTAAACCCTATAAACCTACATACCTATTTGTTGTAACATTTCCAAAGTGCTTTACTTTATTTGTCCACGCAGCAACAAATTTCTCTTTATGCTGAGTCAACCAAGTATGGATCAAGTACTCGAGCGCTCTAGGATAAGAATGGTAATGAGAAACCAATGAACTTAAATTTGCTTCGTACTCATACTCATTCGAAGAGAATACAAGAACGCCCCAAGCTGACATGAATGCCTCCCACTTCTCCTTGCTCTCAAACCACTTTTTACAATGAGTAAGTACATTCTTTGATATATGCCATCTACATAAGAGATTGGTTGTGCTAGGGAACACTGTTTGTACTGCTTTCATCAATGCTAAATCCCTATCAGTAACAATGACAGAAGGCATTGAATCAGAAGACATCAAGCTCTTTAACTTCTCTAATGCCCAAGTGTAGTTGTCAGTGCGCTCAGCCTCCATGTAAACAAATGCAACAGAAAATGTCAAATCTGTACATGTCACACCAACAATCTCAAGGAGAGGGAGTCTATATCGATTAGTTTTATATGTACAATCCATAACTAACACATTTGGAAAAGCATTCAATAAATCTACAGCCGTCGGATGCGCCCAAAATAAGTCTCTAATACAATCACTGGACTCATCACTCCTATGCCACTCAACATAATTACAATCATCTAAGTGTTTCATGAGTTGCTGCATCTGTGATCTACCAGCTTTGTCAACCATTCTATACTTTTGTCGTGCATTGTAGATGGTCTTTATGGTGCTGGAATTCTTCTTATCATGTTGTTTCAACATCATTAGTATATTTCTTGGTTTGACCATATTATTTGTCATATCGGCCACTATACCTTGCTCTTTCACCGTTAATCGACCAGCAAAGGAATGTCCTTCTAACTGACTTGCAGGCAAATGGTTATGCATTCCACATACTACTCTGACTGCCCAATCATCGCCGCTCTCCAATTTCAGCCCTTGTAGCTCGAATTGACAATTGCACTTCTTCGTTCCCGTTCCCAAGCGACGGAATTCATCTCTATTTGATCTATACATTCCATACCGTTCACATGCAAGTCGAAGTCTAGGTTTTCTTCCGGGAACACCAACTTCGGATGATTTAATCACAATAACAAAACCTAAGTCTCTTCCAACCTCTTTAGCCCATGTGATCAAGGCATTTCTACTATTGAAAACCTGAACAAAAAAATTTAATAATTAGTTTTTTTTTATTTTACGGCATTTGCATTGAAACATTATATTAATTTTAAATATGCTTACCCTGTTAGTAGAAAATGCATAAGTGCAGTCAAATATTTCTTCATCCACACTATTGAATTCTTCATTGTACAATACTACTTCTCTGTTACTCTGCAAATATTAAACAATTAATATTAAACAATTAGTACAATAAATTATATAATAAAAATAATAAAACTAATTAATTATAAAAATGCATAATTAGTACAATAAATTATTCAAGGAATTAGTACAATTCTTAAAGAAATTATAAATTATATATATATACTTTATATAATAAAAATAGTAAAAATAAAAAAATTTAAATGATAACTCAGAAGTATGTGCGCGCAAGCCCAACTTGCGCGCTGGTGGACATAACGCGCAAGTAAGTTTGCGCTTAAATGGCCATAGCGCGCAAGCTTACTTGCGCGCGGAAGGCCATATCACGCAAGCTAGCTTGCGCGATAATGGCCACTACGCGCAAGAAAGATTGCGCTCAGATGGCCATCCCGCGCAAGTTTACTTGCGCGAAATGCGAATTTCTGACTTTCACCTGACGAGCCTAATCCGAAAAAAACTCATCAAATCTTACCTCTTCTTCTTCTCTTTCAGTTTCTTCACTTTCATACTCTTCATAGCTATCATAATAGCTACTCTCACTCATATTTTTTAATTTTTTGAAGAAAAATAGAATATGATTGATGAAGAAAAATGAGAAACGGTAGATTGCAGCGGAATGGGGAAGATTGAATAGCAAACTGAAGCACGCAGAAGAGAGACACCAGTGAGGGAAAATGTAGTGAAGAGTGTAAGAAGTGCGAGTAGGTTGGCTTTCGATTACTTTGTTTAGTTTTTTATTTAGTTGTTATTTAGTTTTTATTTTAAAGGTTAAAACAGTAAAAATATGAAGTATGTTTGAATAAACGGTAGTTTTCGTTTTGCCTGCATGGTTCACAACATTTTCCCGCCTTTTTTACCGAAAATTATGTGTGCTTGTGACAGTCAGAAATTATTCTTATAAAAATAAAAATGAACAGGTGTGGGCGCGCAAGCTTTTGCTTGCGCGATATTGCCACATTCGCGCAAGACGGCTTACGCGGAATGGCCACTTCCGCGCAAGTTGTCTTGCGCGGAATGGCCACCAGCGCGCAAGCAAAAGCTTGCGCGCCCACACCTGTTCTTCATTTTTATTTTTATAAGTATTTATTTTTATTATATAAATTATATAATTATATAATTTATAATTTTTTGTATCATTTATTGTACTAATTCATTGTATAATTTATTGTACTAATTTTATTTTGATAATTAATTATTTTTATTATTTTTATTCTATAATTTATTGCACTAATTATTTAATATTAATTGTTTAATATTTGCAGAGTAAAAAAGAAATAGTAGCGTATAATGAGGAATTCAATAGTGTGGATGAAGAATTCAATAGATCGGATGTTGCTATTAAAGAAACCATTGATGTAGACGAGCCATGATATTTTATTGAATATGACTGTATTTTTAACATTTATGCCTTTGTATGAATATATTATCAATTTATGTATTTGATATGTATGCCTTCTTATAATTGTATTCTCAATTTACGCATTATATGTTTTAATAACATTATCTGCTATTATAAAGATAAACTCTAAGCATTAAAAAACAAAAATCACTAAATACAACATTATATTATAAACAAAAATCATTACATACTTTAATACCATTGTCTAATATCATAAAGATAAACTGTATCTTTAAAAAACAAGTCACTAAATACAAATATAAATACACTAATCCCTCGACGCATCCGATATAATTGTCTTGCCTCTCCTCCTCCCGACCCTAGTATAAAAACGAGTAACTGGTGGAGAAGCTATCTCTGATGTAACTGGTGGAGAAGCCATCTCTAATGTAACTGGTGGAGGAGCTAGAGGAGGAGCTGTCTGTGATGGAGCTGGAGGAGGTGTTGTCTGTGATGGAGCTGGAGGAGGAGCCGAGGATGAAGCAGCATCTGACGACCCAGCTAATATCTCATGCAGGTCGTAAATTCCCTTTGTCAATGTCTCTACATCTCTGCTGCCACTCATGAGTAATTCACAGAGAGACACTGCCCTTGACATGCGCTGCGAAACAATACATGAAAGAAATTTAAGTGAATAAAATAGTTTGAACAAATTTTATTCACTTAGGATTTAATGTTAATAACTTACACTAGATTGATCAGAATCGACTGAGGGAGCTTGAAGCCTCGATCTGCGTGCTGGATTTTGTACAAATCTATGAGAAATAGAGCCATACCAAGCCATATAATCGGGAGCCGTCTCTCCTGGGATCACACACATACGTCCTCTATTCTCTTCTCTGAGGACATACATAGGCCATCTATGCCATAATTGATCCATAAACTGATAAACCACATCATAAGTGGCACTCGTACTACCTCTCTGTGCTCTATATGGCGCTAAAGGTCTCGAAGGTACGGTCTGTACATAGCCCCACTGCCGCAACACTCTCTCTGGATGGTATGGCTCCACGACATCCCCAGCCTTTAAGCAGATCGTGAAAAAAGAGATCGGGGGCAACGGATGCTGTCTTCGACTATCTGCATATGGAACCCAGCACACTTGATTACGCTGGAGGTCATCTAGATGCTCCCGCAACACGTTCACATCTTGACCATAACCACGTGGCTTCCATCGTCGAGCTCGCGGCAAACTATCCTCGTAATTGAAGTTCAACTCGGGACTCAATGATGGAAAGTGCTCATAAATCCAAGCCTATATCAAATAAAACATCAATCATTGATAAATTAATTATAAACAAATTATAATTCACAAGTTATTTATATAAAAGTAAATCTTAATACCTGAAAAAGAGTCATATAGCCACCAATCCCGTGTACTTTTGCCCTGCTTGCAAGACCCAACTGTCTATACATATAAGCAAGAGCACACGCACCCCACGCATATTCGCTGATAACCGTTAAATCCTCTAAACATGACAACAATGAAACAGGAACATGCGATCCACTCTTATCCACAAAAAGTGTGCACCCAAGTAAATGAAGTAAGTACGCACGAGTAGCATACACTATTTCCTCATCACTGAAGGTATCGGTCACATTACGAAAAGTGGATCTCAACCATTGCAATGTCACACTAGATCCACGACCGGTACTTGTCGCTGCTTGAGCTTCCGTAACAGAGACGCCTAACAAACGAACTAATATTCTGATTGCACGCTTCATGGAGATGTGCTGGCATGATACGATCCCTCCGACCACAGGTACACCAAGCAATGTAGCTACATCGTCTAGGGTAATCGTCATCTCCCCAAAAGACATATGGAATGTGTTCGTCTCCGGCTGCCACCTCTCACAAAAAGCAGAGATGAGAGTACTATTGCAAGTGCGATAACTGCACTCAACCAAACAACCTAAGCCGGATTGTAAAACAATGGAGCGAATACGTGATCGATCATCGTCTAAAGTCCACATCGATATTTTTTGGCTATGATTAAGAACCTTCAAGTTGCCTCGCTCCTATATCATAAACAACAAATAATAAGATCATTTTTAACAAATAAAATAGATCTATATTATTAAATTTAACAAAATAATTACCTCACCGCCCCATATGGCAAAAGCCACATGTGATCTAAAACTTCTCAAAACAGACATATCACTCGGGCCTCCAGGACAAGGCTCAAGTACCTCCTCTGCATCATCTGAAGCTGTTTGCTCGGCATGTTCAGCCTGCTCGGCCTGCTAAGCACGATATTGGCCAACTCGTCGTCTTCTCTCGGAGCCTGTGGGTCGCTGCCGTCTTCCTCCACCTTGTGTATCTGCCATGTCTGAAAAAAAAAAATATTTATGTCTGAGATTGATGGCATTATTGGAAGAATAAAACAATGTGGGTGGAAGTAACAAAATAATAGTATATAATTATCATGATGCACCAACTCATAAACAAGAAAACTTGATGAATACAAACATAAAGGCTAGAGAAGAAGACTTCAAACAAAAATCAAATGCACCATGCTGTGATCAAGGTTTCATGTCATCTAAGTTAATATGTTTAAAAAAAACAGAATAAAAGGAGCAAATTATACCTAAATCAGATTGTTGACCAAAAGCAGTCTTCGAAGACTCTGGCTTAGGTAGTGACAAAAGAAGCTGCATAAAAAAAACACTCAATCCATTAATCAAAAGGTAATGACAAACAAAGGCTACAAAGGTTTTGACTCAATGCGCAAGCTGGGTTGCGCGCGGGCAAGCAATGCGGCAATCTGGGTTGCGCGCGGGCAAGCAATGAGCGTAATCTGGGTTGCGCGCTTTCTGGCCCAGCGCGCAACCCAGCTTGCGCGCGGGGCCAGAAAGCGCGCAACCTGGCTTGCGCGCATGACTTGTCCGCGCGCATGCTGGGTTGCGCGCTGGGCAAGCTCGCTCGCAAGCCAGGTTGCGCGTATTGCTTGCCCGCGCGCAACCCAGCTTGCGCGCTGGGCGAGCGCAATGGGCGAGCGCAAGGGGTTCTGGCGAGCCTCACTCACGGCTGCCGACCTCGTGCAGCACCTGCGCGAGGCTCGCCCCGTAGCCTCCCTAAGCGAGGCTCGCCTGTGCATTGCTGCGCGAGACTCGCTCCGAGCCTCACCTGCACGAGGCTCACCCCGGAGCCTCACCTGCCTCGCCCCGACAGCCTCACCCTAAAGCCAAAATGCCAACTAAAATTCAACCAAAATTTTATAAACAAAATGTACCTGTTCTACAACAGTTGGAGAAGAGGATGAGGAAGAAGGCTGAGGAACGGACCGTGGAGAAGAAGAGCCGTCGGAGCAGATGGTCCGGCTGAGGGGGAGAAAGGATTTATTGAATAAAGGATAAATTTGTCATTTCAGGGGGTTGATTTAGTTTTTTTGTTTTTTTGTAGTGTAAAGAGTAATTATCGTGGTGTAAATAGAAGTCCCCGAAAAATAAGCCTCGAAGAATATTAGCTTTACACACTTTCTGTTCATGATCAGTCAATTGGGACACTAGCAAAGGGCCCTCCTGAGAAGGCCTTTGGGACTGAACTTTAAAAGAGGCAAGAGAAGGCACCCATTTATCCTCCCAAATCAGAATATCACAGCCACTCCCCACATTCCAACGTGATCCCAATTTAAGCAAGTTAATGCCCTCAACCAAGCTTTTCCAACCCCAAGAAGACCTCTTCCCTTTCTTTGCATTAAACAAAGAACAATGTGGGAAATAGATGGCCTTAAGGACTTTAGCCCAAAGCACATTAGGATTAAAAAGTAGCCTCCAAGCCTATTTAGCCAACAAAGCCTTGTTAAATAGAATGAAGTCCCTAAAGCCTATTCCCTCTTTAGCCTTTGGTACAATCAGCTTTGACCAACACATCTAGCTTACATGTCTAACACTATTCTCAAAAGATCCCCACCAAAATTTGGAAAGAAGAGCATTGACCTCAAGGCAAAAAGAGTTATGAAGTTTGAAACAGTTCATAATATAGACTGCTACAGCCGACAGAACTAACTTGAGAAGAATTTCCTTACCAGCATGAGAAAGTAGCTTCCCTTTCCAAGATTGAATCTTACCTTGGATCTTGTCCTTGATGTAATCTAGCTCTTACTTCTTCCTTCTACCCCAAATAGATGGAATCCCGAGATAGCAACTTCTAAGACCCATAGATTGGAAACCACATTGATCTTTAATAGCCAATTTCACATTGTTGTTGCACGAAACAACAATGATTGGTTGCTGATGTCACATCTCAATCTTCGTGTCAAGCTTTCCCCCAGAATTCTACAAGAAAGAAAACCATCAGGGGCCGCAGGGGCTTTTCCCTGCGCGTGCACTCTGATGCTTAAGTCAGATAGAATTTTTAGCGGCATTTTTGTAGGCCAATAGAGCTTAGGGTTTAAGAATGATACCTGTGACCTATTTATAGGAGTTGTTTTGCGCGTAATTACTTTTAAGACCCACAATATAAACAATACCCTAATGGATCATTTATGGCCCTTCTGAATCCTCTTTCTTCTTGGACTTAAACTATCATTTGGCCCAATGTTCTTTAGCTTGACTTATAAAAAAGCCCAGTAATCTTTAACTTGACCTACATCAATTGCTCCCCACTCTTTCGCAGTGTTTACCTTGTTAAAGAGTATATAAAGAATGGGCTTTTCAAATTCTTTTGCTACCGTCTTTCTAGGATTATCACAAGAGTCTTTTCATCTTCATTTGAGGGCTCAACTAGTGGACTTCATCATTATTTGTAACAGAAACGACATCGTGTCATCATTTCTTTTGTCAAGTGCCTTTTCAGAACACTACCGAGATATGTTTGTCTCCTCTGAGCTAAATGCTTCTCAAGTGGAATATGCCACCCTTCTTTTCGAATTTTAAGGTCTTAGCGGACCAAAACCAAGAGCTATAAGGAGAAATTGTAAGATTGTAAAGCCAACAAAGCCTTCTATTAGCCACGAGGAAGAAAACCAAATCTGAGTTAAAGCCATGAGCGCGCATCATCAAGAAGTGCCACAAGAGGATGCATATGTTCTTATCTGGTTTCATCAGATGCGATTTGTACTTGGCATGCTCCTGATTGGTTGAAGCTTGATCCAGATGCTGAGGATTTGGAACCTTTTCTGAGGATAGGTACTTATGAAAATCTATCTGATCTTGCCAACCCTTAGGAGCCTTTTCGTCGACCCGAGATGGTCAAGGTTCTCACAAGCTTGGATGAAGATGATTTAGATAATCCAGAGACTAACTTTCCTAAGGATCAAGCTCTTGACATCATAGCGCCTCAGGACGCACATGCCTGGGTGTCTATTAGTATCGATACTCCTTTTGATGCAGAAGTTAATCTAGAGTGCTCCCCAGTTTTTTGTGAAAGAGCTTAGTCTTTTACAAACGATCAACACCTTTTTAAACTCATCTACAGAGGCAGCTACACATTTACCTTGTACTAATCGTACATAATAATCAGACTTTCCTCGCGCACTTTTCGCTTCAAGCCCATGTGTTGCCCATCTCGTATCTTTTTTGCTTAGGGACTTTATAGAATTGATAAGACTATAACATCGTTTATATCCGAAATGCCAACATAAAATGTTAGATGTAATTTGTCAGTCGATTGTAGCACATATCCAATGATAAAATTGTAACATACCTCACAGCCTCTATACTGTGTGCTCCCCAGTTCTTCTTATGAAGCACTTTTCATCTGAAAAAGAACTCTTACTTGGATATCGTATTTATCCGTACACTTTATTGTTTGAGGATTTCACAATTTGCCCATCTCGCACATTTTTCGCTTAGGGACTTTATAGAATTGCCCGTCTCGTGCATTTTTCGCTTAGGAACTTTTTAGAGAATTGCTCGTCTCTTGCATTTTTTGCTTAGGAACTTTAGAGAGTTGACCGTCTCGCACATTTTTCGCTTAAGGACTTTAGAGAGTTGCCCGTCTCGCTCATTCTTCGCTTAGGGACTTATTTTTGCCCGTTTCACACCTTTTTGTGCTTAGGGACTTATTTTCGCCCGTTTTGTACATTTTCTCTCTTAGGGATTTATTTTTGTCCGTCTCGCACCTTTTTGTGCTTAGGGACTTATTTTTGTTCGTCTCGCACTCTTTTGTGCTTAGGGACTTATTTTCGCCCGTCTTGTATATTTTTTCGCTTATGGACTTATTTTTGCCCGTCTCTCACCCTTTTGTGCTTAGGGACTTATTTTTGCCCGTCTTATATATTTTCTCGCTTAGGGACTTATTTTCGCCCGTCTCGCACTCTTTTGTGCTTAGGGACTTATTTTCGCCCGTCTCACGCATTTTTCGCTTCTAGCTCCCTTTTTTGGCCAGCCTCCGTTTTTTGTTCTTCTATTCCTGCAACATGTCTATCAAACATGGAGGATTATCATAGTACAGATAAAAATAACTGGCCTTCCATTTCATATTGTAGTATTTTCAATCAAATGGAACAAGTAACAACATAATTGCAACCAATGTTAAAACAATAATATCAAGTGTTTACCGCCAGTACAGTTCCAAGTCTTGGTTTTTGTGAAGTTTGTAAAGTACCAGTGATTAGTTTAGCCAGAAAATAGGGTTAGAGAACACTCCAAGTAATGGGATGTTCTGCTGTCAACCATAGATCGTGCACTAAATCGCGCCTCGGTTCTCCACTCATAGGAACTAGCAATCTGCCCCCACAAGCATACTGCAAGTTGTTTCCGATCCAACTATATTGAACCAAGCTCTTCCTGGCTTGCTGCTTTACAAGACAATGGCTAGTACTTCCTTTGGACACCTGCCTCAGATCTTTTACCACCTACATATCCTTGCTTAGTCGGTGAAGATTGTAACAATGTGCAAGGGACTTCGTTGACCTTGCATCCAAGCAATTGGCTATGTGCTTTTTTCTAACTCATCAGCAACTAGCTCTCGTTTCTTGCTGTCAACACTAATAGGGCGTTCTACTTGGACCATCACCCCTTTACTGTCTCCGCTTGATGCACCCGCGTGCGCTTCTGTGACATCACAAAGGCCCTTAATTTGGACAAGGGCCACCAACCTAACTATCTTACCATTTTTCCTTTTTTATCTCGATGGCAACGAGGACTTTGTTGCCTTTGGTCTCCCACTCTCTGTTGGGACAAAGCACGGGCACCTCTCGTCACCAATCCATAGGCCACCCGAATGAGGTATAGGTACTGCTTTTGCGTCAACAAAGAATTTCAACTCGAGGATTAGCTGAAAATCATCAAGCGACTGTGCTGCAAGTATGCACTTATCTTCCCATCTTTCCACCTTTATTGCAATAGTGGTCATGCTTAGGACAGATTGTGCTTTGTCGCTTATAGCCTTGATCTAACTTTGGCAACTTGGAGACGGTTAATCCAAGTCGCTGCGTAACTTGCTAAGAGATGAAATTGTTGGTATCCAGCATAGCTCACATACTTTGCTCATTCATCTCGTATATCAACCCGTTATGGGGGCCTCGCTTGTCCACCGTGATGGCATTCAACAATCGCATTGAGTTGCGTTTAGGATCCAACTCTTCTACCTTGCTTTCAAAGTCTGTTTGTGTAATTAGACTAGAGGACAGTCTATCATAGATGGTCGGTAGTAACTTACTCACGCAGTAAATCGAGTAGTCCTTATTATTATTATTATTATTTTTTAAAAGGCCACTCAAGAGACTCTTCTATCTACAAATGTTGGAAAGGGCACCCTTTTTTGAACGCAAGCCCTCTTATACATGTGTGGCTGTCAACAGGCCAAGTGTGGCCTCTTAAGTCACTTCTAGCTAGTTTCCCGCTAGTGGAATCCTGTCAGGATCTCAGGAAGCTTTTGTGAGAGCTGACTGATCGATAGGACGGTAAGAAGCTTTTGGACACTTTGTCAGCTTAGTGTGTGCACCAGGTCTAGAAGGTTCTAGACCCTTCCACTCAAATCTGCACCTAGGCGTGCACCTGGTCACCCATCGAGCTTTACCGAGTTCTTGGGGAGCTTCTTTCACCTGGAGGCTGCCCGATTCTTGCTCGTCGATCCAGGTCCATACTCGGCTGGGCGTGCACCTGGATCACCCAAATTAGTCAATCGCCTGGATCCTTTACTTGCCCGAATCATGTTCGCCATCAAGATTCCAGATTGAGTCTGGTATGGCTAGCCTCTTCATTGGATAGGCAGTCTCCTAACTCACCCAATTCTTTCTCGCCATCTAGGTCACTCTTTGCCTGAGCTTGCATCTGGCTTGCCCTATTTTCATCACTTGTTCACTGTGCTCATAATCATTGCTTTGTCGGGCAAGCTCTACCGGCAAGCTGAGGTGTCGCATGCACAAGGCCCGCAATTGCGAAGGTGGTTGCCGCAACGGGTTTTTCTCGCCAGCATTTGCTGTAATAGGGAAGCCTATCGCGAACGCTATATGCTCGCCAAAGTTTGCTCTACTGGGCGAGCTTACTGCTTGTATGCTGTGCTCGCCACAATTGCTCGCCATCACTAATCATCATACTGCAAGGACCTTTGTTCGCCCGTATTGCTTACCAGGTGAGAGTTGCTTGTGGTGTACTGGGCTACTGCATGCACGTGGCTTGCCATTCCATTACCAAGATGGCTTGCTACGTACTGAAAGTCTAAGCATTGAAGGATTGCGCGTAACGTTTGCTCGCCTTCACTGCTCAATCGGGCGAGCGTTCTATGCGTTAGACTGTGTAAGCCATTTAATCGCCAAAAATGTCCTGCTGCCATCAACATCTTTGCTCGCCCACATTATTTTACTGGGCGATCCCCTCTAACGACAAAAAGGCCTCCCTCGTGGACCTGTGCTCGCCCGTACTATTGAGCTGTCACGTAAGCGAGGCACTCTTTTACCAAAGCGGCCTACGTTTGGGACATGTGCTCTCCCGTCAAAGAGGCTGACAAGAGTGGCAAACGGGGCTATCGCCTGCCTCGTGGAACTGTCCTCGTCGTATAGGTTCTCGCCAAAGTGATTGTCGCATAGGCAAGCCAATCTATCACAAAAGAAGAGTACCGTGTGGTCATGCACTTGCCTGCATTGGCGCCGAAGGAGCCTGCCGCTTACGATTTGTTTTCGCCCATTACTTTACCTCGCCAAAGGTCCTACCGCGTGAGTATTATGCTCGCCCATCACTATATAAGGTGAGCTTGGGTGCGGTAGACAAGCCTGTCGCGTGCGGGGGACCCTCTATCGCCCAAAAGGTCTGTTGCGTGCAGGAGCCCCTATCTCGTCCAAGGCTTGTCGCGCGCGGGGAGCTCTTCTCTCGCCCAAGGCTTGTTGCGTGCGGGAGCCTTATCTCTCCCAAGGCTTGTCGCGCGATGAACGTCAAGAAATTTGAGATGGATGCGTCTATGTATGTTGCACAGAATGAGAGACTTCTACTACGGGTTGTAGTTCAAGTTCTCTTCTTCGAGCAGGTTAGGGCCGCAGCTGGAGTTCGATTATTTAACAACAATCCACGTGATACTTCCCATTCCACGATGAACACTGATGAAGAATGGGAGAAGACTGCATCTAAAGATTGCAACTTCCTTCTCTCACCCAAGGCCTCTCGCCGCATAGACTTTTGACGTGACCTTGCTCCACTTCCTTTGCCTTAACTTTGCAAGTCTATCAGCATCCTTAGTTACAATTTCTCAGCTACTGCTTCAATTTTCTTCAAGATCTGATGGATGAGCAAGGCGTGCAGTAGGTCGGGGTGAGGCGCGACTGAAATGCTGAATGTGCAAGGAAGCGTGGTGATCTAGATTGGTGCAAAAGGGGCTGCGGTTCTGTGCAGTAGCATAGCAGGTTTTTGGTGCAGGTACAGGTGGATTGGTGGTTTCTTGGAAGCTGGGTGCTACAATACAGAGGTGGCATAAGCCGTAGGGAAGGACAGCAAAGTGTGGTGCGATGCAGAGCAGTGCTCGGCAATGATGATAGTGCGGACAAGGGCTATCTTCCCCTTGGCACATGTCTATTTTTACATTAATAGTATAAAATTCCCAAAACTAAAAATTTATGTCCAAGGGCTCGAAGCATCTTTAAACCAAATTTCTTGGCCAGTTGAGCATGCCCAATTACACTAGCACGTTTCATGGCTAGCTTCTTTAAGCTAATTAACAAATCAAGCTCGGATTCCAAAAGAGAACAAAGCCAACTAACGTCTTCAATGCTATTATTCCCTAAAATTTCTTCTTTTTCTCACCTTTATCAATGCAACGAATAAATTTTGCTCTTTCTTTTGTATTATTTCGCTTTTGACTCGAAAGTGAAAACAAAAAGTAGTCAGCAGTAAAAGGCACTGACAATTGCTATAAGCTAGGACAATCTAGGACAGACGACATTGGCATCCACGTTGGAGTCATCGGCAGATTTTTAATTTCTTCATCGCGGGAGCTTTTAATGTGGTAAAGTAAATATAATTTTCATGTGAGAGACCCTCTCTCGTCAAGATTGTTCACTCTCGCCCAAGGTGTAGCCTGTGGGAGCCTCTTTCTCGCCCAAAACACTGGTGTGCGCGAGCTCCTCTCTCGCCTAAGGCTTGTTGGGTGTGTCAATGGTGGCGTGAATTGCTCTTTCGCGTGAGCTTCGTGCTAGCTTGTGATAAAGTGTCTGTCGCATGTCTGTAGGCACGCGAATTGCTCTGTCGCATGCACCTTACGCACGACAGACTCTTCTGTCGCGTGAAACCTTGCGTGAGACAGACTGTTTTGTCGCGTGTATATATATATATTTATTATTATTTTTTATATTTTTTATTTGTGCGCGACAGACTCTTTTATGTGAGCGTGAAATCTTGTGTGCGACAGACTATTTTGTCGCGTGAAACCTTGCGTGCGACAGATTGTTCTATCGCGTGTGTATATATATATATATTTATTATTATTTTTTATATTTTTTATTTGTGCGCGACAGACTCTTTTATGTGAGCGTGAAACCTTGTGTGCGACAGACTATTTTGTCGCGTGAAACCTTGCGTGCGACAGATTGTTCTATCGCGTGTATATATATTTTTGCAGCGTTTCTATTAACAACCACTCAAAAGGACTTTTCTTTTCATTGTTCCCGTGGCAAATTTATCTTTCGCGAAACTAGTAGTCTCCCGCGAGTCTTCCGCACCCTTTCGCAACTTTTATACTTGGCTTTTTGCTCAATTTCCCACAGACGGAGCCAATTGTTGTTGCACGAAACAACAATGATTGGTTGCTGATGTCACATCTCGATCTTCGTGTCAAGTTGTCCCTTAGAATTCTGCAAGAAAGAAAACCATCAGGGGGTGCAGGGACTTTCCCCTACGCACGCACTCCGATGCTTAAGTCAGATAGAATTTTTAGCGGCATTTTTGTAGGCCAATAGAGCTTAGGGTTTAAAAATGATACCTGTGACCTATTTATAGGAGTTGTTTTGCGCGTAATTACTTTTAAGACCCACAATATAAACAATAGCCCAATGAATCATTTATGGCCCTTCTGAATCCTCTTTCTTCTTGGACTTAAACTATCATTTGGCCCAATGTTCTTCAACTTGACTTATAGAAAAGCCAGTAATCTTTAACTTGACCTACATCACACATTATTATTAGTATTTGGAGAGAAAAAGATTGTAGATTTGCTGAAGTTAACTGCTTGACCTCTTGCTTTATTGAACTTACTAAAAACATTCGAGATTGCATTACAATTGCGATCATTAGCATAAGAAAAGAGCAAGCATTTATTTCAAGCAATTGCAATCTTTAGCTAAATTGGATTGTCATGTTAGGGATCAATGTACCTGGGTAGGGTGTCTTCCAGATCAAGTATGTAACCCAGATTTGTTTTAATGAAAGTAGTAGCATTATTTCAAAAAAAAAACTTGATTACCTTTTAACTCAAAATCTTAAAACTTGTATTTAAAGGAAGTGCTAGTTTTTAGCCTTAAGATTGTTGGAGAAATAGAAATAGGACAAAATGAAGAAATAATTCTGAGGTGTGGATATTAATCACTTTCTTTAAGGATTCAAAAATCTCTTAAGATATAATAGAATTTCTTAAACTCTCTTAAATATTGGAATAAAACTTAGAATGAATTAAGAATTGAAGTTTGAAAATTTATAATGGTGAATAAACACTTTGAATGGTCATGTCTTCTCCAAAAAGCATTTCATACTAGTTATGTCTTTTAGACATATTTTAGACAAGTTATGTTAGTTAAGACTAGTTATGTCTGCTGAATATAACTTTTTGACAAATTATGTCTATTCAATTTCTATTAAACATAAATTTTAGCAATTTACTTTTCAAATTTCATATTTCAAACTACTTAACATGAACTACGAATTCATTGGCTTAAAAATTAGATCGTAATAACTACCACAATTAATATATATACATTACATTCAAAACTTGTAAACCCAATGTGTAGGGTAGGCACATACTGTCTAGTAATCATAAATTTGATATACGTATGTGTGTCTATATATACACACGCACAACTCGTACAATACATAAATGAGAGTCACAATAAAATATTTATAATATGTTTCTTTTTTTAAAAAAATAATACTCATAATTTTTAGATTAAAATATATTGGTGCTTTTGAGAAGCCTGTATAACTTTTGTTTTGCTTGTATGGTTTTATCTCAACACATGTGACAAAGTTCATTGATTTTAAGATTTTTTTAAGAATTTTTTTTTAGAATTTATAAATAATTATTGCTGGGTACAACAATGTGGTTTTAGTTCTTCCTAATTTTTTTGCACTATTACCTCTGCCTAAATTAGAATGCATAGGATAAGAGGATTACAACAATATATATATATATATATATATATATATATATATACACACGCGCGCGCACACACCCTTCATTGAGTGACTATTTTAAAGTTAGTTTTTATTTTGAATTCTATATTTTATTTACACAAACTTAGAATTTATCACACCCACTAAGTGTGAAAAAAAATCGTATTTTTAAAGTGGCATAGTGTTTAAGAATGAGTTGTGACATATTGTAAATTTTGGGTTCGAATCTAAGCATCTCATCCACAATTATTTAATATTTCTCTTGTAAAAAAAATAAAAAAAAGTGATCAATTTTTTAGTGGGTAATTAATTTTAAAATAAAAGACATAAATTCCACTGATTTAATATTTTCGTTATTAATGAATTTTTATTAATAAAAAGACATAAATTCCTCGAAAGAGCCGAAGTTGTTGACCGGTGGCCAATTGTCCTACTAAGCAAAGAACCATCACTACCTTTTTTCTTCGGGAATAAAATACGCAGGATGGTTAATTTGGGTTTTACTTTTAATTTTGTAATTAATTTTTTTTCTCAGCTATCTAATTCCCACTTAATTCAATGTTATCATGCCACACATTCATTCAGAGGACATTAAATTCCAAGAATAAAGTGCATTTGTAGTCCTAAACATTTTATATAAGTTTCATTTTAAACCGTAACTTTTAAATTATTTCATTATAGTCTCACACTTTTTTAAAAGGTGTCAATATAGTCCTATAATAATTTTTTACATAAAAATCAGAGAGAATTACGAATTAAGATAATGATATAAATTTATTACTCTTTACTATCATATATAAAATGCATTTGCTAAAATGAAAGTAAAATTTTAAAAATTTTAAGAATAAAATAAAAATATTATTTTGTCCTTGATTTTGGAGTTTTTATTTAAAATTAAGAGAAAAATAGCACTTTAGTTTCTTTCGAAATAATAAAAACCTATATTTATAAATTTTGATCAAAAAATATAAATTAAATCTTATTAAAACTAAAGATAGAATTTTTTTTAACAAAAAACAATGATAGAATTTTTTTTTTAACAAAAAACAATGAAACAGACTCAAATAGTTTTTTAACACTTGACCAAATTGAAGTAAATATTAATTAAGTACTTTTTGTAAATTAATACTAATGTAATTCGAAACTTTTTAAATTTTTGTCAAGCTAACACAACTAACTTATTTACTATTTTAATCTTTTGAGAAAAAAATTTATTAGAAGTAATCTATTCAAAATCATTTATCAAGTGAACTTAATTCATCTCCGTTTATTTTGAGATTATAGCTAAATTAGAGATATTTATGAGCCAAGTTGGGCTAGGTTATTATTAGACCTAAGTAAGGTTTTAAAAGATTCAATGTGAGTCGAAGTTCAGCCCGAACCTCTTTTTCTGGCTAACTTTTTATGCAAGCTAGTTTTACACAATATATAAACCCAAGCCTATCCAAGCCTTCCCAAATGCAATTCTTTTAAATATATATAAAAAATAAAACATTAAAACACATAATATTTAAGTAAGTATAACACATTAAATTCAAAGAAATTCGTACAAAAGGCTACAAGAAATACAAAAATTAAAAGTTAAAATCTAAAAAATCACACAAGCTTAATTAAATTGTACAAAAAATCTAAATTGATTAAAAATGTGTTAGTATAAAAATAGTAAAAAAATTAAAATTATAGAGTTGGATCGGACTAAGCTTGGATCTTAAAAAATGAACTTAAGCTCAACTCGTTTTTTATCAGATCTAAATTTGTAAGCCTTATTAAGCCCGTTTAACGGGCTTAATATTTTGTCCAAACCCATTCAAATGGGCAGGCCTTTGAGCTTAGGTGAATAGCTCGGCCTTTAAATAATTATAAGCTAGATATAAATATTATTAATTAAGTTCTTCATCATAAACAATCTTTTATTTCTTTTAAATAAATATCAATCACTTGAAAATCAAAATGATTTAAGTATAACCATTTTTTGCGAAAAAATGGTTTTATTTTTAATAAGATTTAATTATGCTTTTTTTTATCAAAATTTGTAAATATTCAAAATATAAAATTTAATAAAATAAAGATAAAGAAAGAATATAAAATTAAAGAATGGATCCAAAATTACCATTCTTTATTATCATATGAATATAATCTCCGTACTCAGCTTTAAACAAATTTAGTTCATGTAGTCCTTGGGATGTAAAATATTAGTCCAAAATAAAACAGAGTTAAAAATATCATTGTTAAGTTGCTGAATTGGTAATATTTTGGGCATGTGGACTAATTATGAGGTAACTTTGTCCTTGTAAGCAAATGTCAGACATTTTTTTGGGACTTTTTGAGAAAATAAAAAAGATTAGTGCGTGGAACTTTCCCGCCGTTTTTCGATTAAAAGAAAAAAAAAAAAGGAAGAGAGTAAATGTAAATATTTTGGGAAATTGAAAGGCGACGCTTCGAAGCTCTCAGTTTGGCTGACAGCTTACAGAATATATAAAACGGGCTTTGTCTAAGAAATCTTATCAGCTCTACTCTCTCTTCAATGGCTTTCTGGGGTCGGTCGGTTCGTTTTCCACCTTAATCTTTTGTGTTTGCAGTCTGTTCTTTTTGTTAAAATGAAATTTGCTTAACTTCTGCAGGAACCGAAGTGAAACCTGGGAGGCCCTTCACTCATGCACCTCTCAATGGCAACGGGAGGCTTCGTCTCTCCGGGGTATTATTAATTTCAGTTCTTTGTGTTGTGGTTTTGACTGATTTTCATTTATGTTAAACATTTGTAATGTGTCAAATGTCAATCAGGCAACACTTGGAATTGGCAGTGCAACGCAAAAAAGCATAGTTCAATGCAATGTGGGAAACAAGAGCCCTGTTTTTGTATGCTGTTTGTTTCCAGAGAAGGCCGAGTTTTGTCAGCTCGATTTGGAATTTGAGGAATCTGATGAAGTCGTCTTCTCTGTTATTGGTCCTCGAACTGTTCACCTTAGTGGTTACTATCGGTCCTCTTCGTCCCTTAATCATCTTAACGATGAATCGTATCCTTATTTTTAAGATCCGAACTGGCTTCAAATTATCCCTTTCTTTTCTACTTTTTCCGTTAACTACGGTGCACAGAGAATCCTATGGAGAAGATATTGGAGAGACAGACACAGAAAGATCAGAGAATAGCCAAGAAAGCGAGTATGGTGGTAGTTTTATCAATGATGATGATTATCTACAAGTCTTCCCATCTTCTCCGGAATATTGTAAGTAGTGTCCAAAAATATGATCTTGCATACAGAACTTGTTTTGATCGTGTCATTTTGTTTCATGTCTAAATCTCTATGTTAAGGTTAGCTGTTGGTTTTTAGGTTCTTTTAGTTTTGGTTAGTGTTTTCTAATGTAAATTCTATTCTTGGGTCTGACTACAGCAAATGAAGAAAGGTTGGACTTAAAGAAATCGAAGGATGGGAAAGGAAGGCGTAGAAGGCTTAGGAAGAAGTACCAGCTTAGTGAATCTGGAAATGATGACAGTTCTCAGCAAAAACATTTCACCACAGCTGTTGCCGCTGTGCAAGTATTGGACAGTGAAATTCAAGACACATTGCCTATTTCCTCTCTGTCTAGAGCAAAGCATGCATCATATAGTGGAAAAGCCGATGTGGAGGAAAATGCCAGGAAGGAAACAGCTGATGCTGACGACAATGAGGCTGAAGAAAATGCTACCATGTTAGAAGAGACTAATGCCACAATAGGTGCTCAGCCTGGATGGTAGGATTGCTGTATGACTTAACAGAAATACTTAAGCCTATCAAACAATAAAGGAACACGTTGCAGTACCTGAACTAACTATAATGAGAACTATCATCTGTTTAACTCATTGTTTTTGCTTCATTAATCCATTTTGGCTTATATTTAATTGGCTTTGGCTTTAGTTACATCTCGCTGGCTTAGAGTGAATCAGGTATTAGGAATGAGGAAAAAGCTAAGAAGGAAAAAGGTAACCTTAACAGCAAAGAGGTTCAAGATGATGCTACCATGTTAGATGGGACAAATGCTGCAATAGGTGCTCAACCTGAATAGTAGGGTTGCAGTATGACTTAATTGAAATACATAAAACAACAAAGGAACACATTTCAGTAGCTGAACTTACTATAATGAGAACTATTATCTGTTTAACTAATTGTTTTTTGCTTCATTAATCCACTCTTTTTTTTTATTACATTCATTAATCCATTCTGGCTAATGCTTGATTGGGTTTTAGTTAATTCTCACTGGCTTACAGTGAATCGGGTGTTAGGAATGAGGAAAAAGGTAGCCTTAACATTAATGAGGCCGAAGATGATGCTAGCATGTTAGACGGGACTAATGCTGCTATTGGTGCTCAGCCTGAATGCTGTAATAGGTGCTCAGCCTGAATGGTAGGATTGCCGTATGACTTAACTGAAATACATAAAACAATAAAGGAACACATTGCAGTAGTTGAACTAACTCTAATTAGAACTCATTGTTTTTTGCTTCATTAATCTGTTTTGGCTTATGTTTGATTGGGTTTGACTTTAGTTAATTATTACTGGCTTACAGTGAATCAGGCGTTAGCAGTGAGGAAAGAGGTAACCTTAACAACAGTGAAGCTAAAGATGATGCTACCATGTTAGACAGGACTAATGCTGCAATAGTTGCTCAGCCTGAATGTTAGGATTTCTGCATGACTTAAAAGATAAAGATATGCATATCAAACAATAAACGAACACATTGCAGCAGCTGAACTGACTATAATGGAAACTATCATCTGTTTAACTCTGTTTTTTGTTTCATTAATCCATTTTGGCTTATGTTTGACTGGAGTTAATTTTTCACTGGCTTACAGTGAATCAGGCATTAGGAATGAGGACAAAGCTAGGAAGGAACACAGTAACCATAACAACAATAAGGCTGAAGATGATGCTAGCATGTTAGATGGGACTAATGCTGCAATAGCTGCTCAGCCTGAATGGTAGGGTTACTGTATGACTTAACTGAAATACGTAAGCCTATCGAACAATAAAAGAACACATTGCAGTAGCTGAACTAACTATAATGAGAACTATCATCTGTTTAACTCAATGTTTTTGCCTCATTAATCCATTTTGGCTTATATTTGGTTGGGTTTGACTTTAGTTACATCTCACTGGCTTACAGTGAATCAGGCAGTAGGAATGAGGAAAAAGCTAAGAAGGAAAAATGTAACCTTAACAGCAATGAGGCTGAAGATGATGGTACCATGTTAGATGGGACAAATGCTGCAATAGGTGCTCAGCCTGCATGGTAGGATTGCTGTATGACTTAACGGAAATAGATAAAACAATGGAGGAACACATTGCAGTAGCTGAACTGACTATAATGTTAACTATTATCTGTTTAATTAATTGTTTTTTGCTTCATTAATCCATTCTGGCCTATGTTTGATTGGGTTTGACTTAGTAAATTTTCACTGGCTTACAGTGAATCAGCTGTTAAGAATGACAAAAAAGGTAACCTTAACAACAATGAGGCTGAAGCAGATGCTACCTTGTTAGATGGGACAAATGCTGCAATAGTTGCTGAGCTTGAATGGTAGGATTGCTGTATGACTTAAATGAAATACATAAGCCTATCGAAAATAATGGAACACATTACGGTAGCTGAACTAACTATAATTAGAACTATCTCTTGTTTAACTCATTGTTTTTTGCTTCATTAATCCATTTGGGCTTATATTTGATTGGGTTTGACTCTAGTTACAGCTCACTGGCTTACGGTGAATCAGGCGTTAGGAATGAGGAAAAATCTAAGAAGGAAAAAGGTAACCTTAACAGCAATGAGGCTGAAGATGATGCTACCATGTTAGAAGGGTCTAATGCTGCAATAGGTGCTCAGCCTGAAAGGTAGGATTGCTTTGTAACTTAAAAGAGACATATATGCTTATCAAACAATAAAGGAACATATTACAATTGTTGAGCTAACTATAATGAGCCCTATCATCTGTTTAACTCATGGTTTTTTCTTCATTAATCAATTTAGTTTTATACTTGATTGGCTTTGACCTTAGTTAGTTCTCACTTGCTTACAGTGAATCAGGCGTTACGAATGGTGAAAAACAAAAGCATGTGCTTGGTGTTGATAGTGCTTTAGTGTCAAAGAATAAAACAGAAGAGCTGGAAAAGACTGTAAGATTTCCTGAAGGTTCTCATGGCATGATTGGAGAAGTGGTATTGGAGCAAAATGAGCTGGCCAGTAAAGAGTGCGTGTCAAAGATTTCTGTGCTCAATGAAATCTGTGCTTCCATGCTTATCTGCTTCTTAGTTGTTTCCTTTGCAAGCAGTTGTTCTTGTTTATAACAACTGCTATCTGATATGTTACTGCAGGGAATGTAAACACGATGATCTCTTGCTGGCTGCAAGTCAGATGTGTCCTGAAGATGGAGCAAAGCTAAAGCGGAAAAGGAAAAAACAAGTAAAAGCGAAAACACTCAAAGGCGATATTTCCGATGAGAACAAAACAGAAGTGCTGGAAAAGGCAGAAAGATTTCCTGAAGGTGCTCATGGCATGATTGGAGAAGTGGTATTGGAGCAAAATGAGCTAGCCAGTAAAGAGCGCGTGTCAAAGATGTCTGTGCTCAATGAAATTTGTGCTTCCATGCTTGTCTGCATCTTTGTTGTTTCCTCTGCAAGCAATTGTTCTTGTTTATAACAACTGATATCTGATATGTTACTGCAGGGAATGTAAACACGATGATCTCTTGCTGGCTGCAAGTCAGACGTGTCTTGAAGATGGAGCAATGCTAAAGCGGAAAAGGAAAAAACAAGTAAAAGAGAAAACACTCCAAGACAATGTTTCCAATGAGAATAAAACAGAAGAGCTGGCAAAGGCAGAAAGATTTCCTGAAGGTGCTCATGGCATGATTGGAGAAGTGGTATTAGAGCAAAATGAGCTAGCCAGTAAAGAGTGCGTGTCAAAGATTTCTGTGCTCAATGAAATTTGTGCTTCATGCTTGTCTACTTCTTGGTTGTTTCCTTTGCTAGCAGTTCTTATTTATAACAATTGCGATCTGATATGTTACTGCAGGGAATGTAAACACGATGATCTCTTGCTGGCTGCAAGTCAGGCGTGTCTTGAAGATGGAGCACAGCTAAAGCGGAAAAGGAAAAAACAAGTTAAAGAGAAAACACTCAAAGACGATGTTTCCAATGAGAACAAAGCAGAAGTGCTGGCAAAGGCAGAAAGATTTCCTGAAGGTGCTCATGGCATGATTGGAGAAGTGGTATTGGAGCAAAATGAGCTGGACAGTAAAGAGCGCGTGTCAAAGATGTCTGTGGTCAATGAAATTTGTGCTTCCATGCTTGTCTGCATCTTTGTTGTTTCCTCTGCAAGCAATTGTTCTTGTTTATAACAACTGATATCTGATATGTTACTGCAGGGAATGTAAACACGATGATCTCTTGCTGGCTGCAAGTCAGACGTGTCTTGAAGATGGAGCAATGCTAAAGCGGAAAAAGAAAAAACAAGTAAAAGAGAAAACACTCCAAGACAATGTTTCCAATGAGAATAAAACAGAAGAGCTGGCAAAGGCAGAAAGATTTCCTGAAGGTGCTCATGGCATGATTGGAGAAGTGGTATTAGAGCAAAATGAGCTAGCCAGTAAAGAGTGCGTGTCAAAGATTTCTGTGCTCAATGAAATTTGTGCTTCATGCTTGTCTACTTCTTGGTTGTTTCCTTTGCTAGCAGTTCTTATTTATAACAACTGCGATCTGATATGTTACTGCAGGGAATGTAAACACGATGATCTCTTGCTGGCTGCAAGTCAGGCGTGTCTTGAAGATGGAGCACAGCTAAAGCAGAAAAGGAAAAAACAAGTTAAAGAGAAAACACTCAAAGACGATGTTTCCAATGAGAACAAAGCAGAAGTGCTGGCAAAGGCAGAAAGATTTCCTGAAGGTGCTCATGGCATGATTGGAGAAGTGGTATTGGAGCAAAATGAGCTGGCCAGTAAAGAGTGCGTGTCGAAGATTTCTGTGGTCAATGAAATTTGTGCTTCTATGCATGTCTGCTTCTTAGTTGTTTCCTTTGCAAGCAATTGCTTTTTGTTATAACAACTTCTTTCTGATATGTTACTGCAGGGAATGTAAACACAATGATCTCTTGCTGGCTGCAAGTCAGGTGTGCCTTGAAGATGGAGCAAAGCTAGAGAGGAAAAGGAAAAGACATGTAAAAGAGAAAATACTAGAAGACAGTGTTTCCAATGAGGATGAACGCTGGAAAAGTGGCTCAAATTTGGATTCTTTAACCGGTGATGTAAATTTGAAGGATAAGGAAACTCAAAAGCAAGTAAATGATAAGTAAGTCTTCATCATTTGACTTACATTACTTGTGAATGGCCATAACTGCAATTGCAATTTTTTCTCGTTTTCTATCCATGTTACATCTCTCCTGAATGCATGTGTTGAATTTGACACCACATGCCTTTGTTTTCTGGTTCTAATCTTGTAATTGCAAATGTTTTCCATTTGCTAGTTACAGGAGCTTTAACAGTCATACTGATCACTTTTCTTTCCTAAAATCAATCTAGGAAGAGGAAAAAGAAGAAAAGGCGTATGAGTAAGGAGGATGGGGATGCTATAAAGATGGAACCACCTGTCTTACCAGCCAATCAAAAAGAGGGATCTGTTGTGGAAATGGAGGGCAAGAATGCTAATGATAGTGCAACTCAGCTTTCACATGGAATTATCATTGAGGAGATAGAAATGGGAAAACCAGATGGCAAAGTAGCTTCTCTTGGTAAAAAGGCATGTTGTCTTGATTTTCTGCTCTGTCCATTTTGTAATAACATTCTTCATTTTCTTTGTGGGGAGTAAACAGATTGGCACTCGTATATTCTTTTAATGATACTTTTTCTTGGAAGTTCTGCAATGCTAAATTAAATGATACTATTATTTACAAAGTTATCTTGGTGTCAGGTTCGTGTCCATTACATTGGAAAGTTGAAGGAGAGTGGGCAAGTATTTGATTCCACTGCAGGCAAACCTCTGTCAAAGTTTCGTCTAGGTAGCATCTTATTTTAAAACATGCTTTGGAAATTTACTGGTGTGTGTGTGGTCAGTGTTTAAGACAAAGAAGTTTTGTTTGTTCGATTCTTATCATACTACACTGTTCTGTAAAAACAAATGAGACGTTCTACCTTCTAGTGAGACTGGCCATTACAGACAGTGGATAAGTATTTTTCTTAGAAGTTGTTCTTTCCAAATTTATGCATTTCAGTTTTAGACTTTTTGATGTTAGATTTTTAACGTGTTGCTTTTACAGGTGAGGAAAAAGTTCCAGAGCTATGGAATGTTGGCCTTGATGGTATGAACTTTCTCTTTTGCTTCTTGAGGATTTTTATCCAGTAATGAATAGAATGTCAATTGTCCTAGCTACAATTATTTTGAGTTCTAACTCATCGTGATAACTAGGTATGCGAGTTGGTGGCAAACGTAGACTCACCGTTCCGCCATCAGTGAGGTATGCAATTCGAGATTGGTAAATAGTCGAAGCTTGTATCTCTAATTCTCTAGATCTAATCCAGCTCCTCTGATCCTTCCATGATGCATGTTGGGTTTGTTTTGTAGTTATAAAAATGAAGGAGCTGGTGAGAATATTCCACCCAACTCATGGCTGGTGTTTGATGTTGAATTGGTTAAAGTTAGGTGAATGGTTTGGCAGTGGCAGTGGCAGTGGCAGTGGCAGCAGCAGCTTTTTGTTTAGGCCTTGCTCAGGATGCCTTAGTTGTTCTAACAAGAAGTATAAGTTTTTAGTAATGAGCTTAGAAATAGCTGCAACAGATTGACAGAGTTTCACTTTTGGACTTGGGATTTTAACATTTACATCGTTGCATGGAAAGGTTAAATGCAAATACCTAGCATTGGGTTTATGCAAATGAAGCATATATTTCTTAGTGCATGTTTGGCCTAATTTATGGAAGTGTTTATTTACCTTAGAAGCAGATGCTAGGTATTTAATTTTCAAAATGTTAAAAATTTTAGCTTATGCAAGATGTAGATTTGAGTTCATTGAAGTTGTAAATCAAAACTTTTTCAAGAAGTATTAGTTTTAGTAACATGTATTGAGTGAACTTTTTTATATTTTCACTTTGTTTTTTAATAATTTACAAAATTATAAAAAAAAAGATTAACATTATTTCACAATAATATATTTATTCTGTGCAATTTTTTAATTTATTTTATTTGTTTTATTTTAATTTGCAAAATTCTTTTTTTGTTTTATTTATTTGTTTCACTTAAAAATTTGTGATTTAATTTAATAAAGTTTATTATTTTAGTTTTTTAATTTATTATTTTAATAAATTAAATTTGATATTTAATTTAATAAAGTTTATTATTTTAGTTTTTAAAAATATACCAAATTTTTTATTAAATAGTTTTCAATATCCTATGGTACTTTTATATTAAGTTTGCTAATCTAATTTATTTTTTCTTAACAGTACTTTTAAAAAAATTCTACTCGAATAATATTTTTTATAATAATTGGGTCAAATAGATCTTAACATCATCACAAAGCTTAATTTTAGAATGTGTTAACGGTTAGGTTCATATGGATAGATTCGTAATCTTTACATGTTATTAAATGTAAAACCAAATATATAAGAATCAATTGACAAATTATTAAAAATAATGATAAGATTATATGATGGTTGATAACAAAATGAAAAATGAAAATATTAAACGAATTTGTGAACATTTTCATATTTTTAAGTTTTTAAATTTTTATTGTATTCAAATAAATTTTTAATATTTAATTTGTATTTAAGTAAATTCTTATTTCATATGAAATGTTGGCTTTTGTTATTATTAAACCAGTTGTTTTTTTTTTTGTGTGTTCACATGAACACATTCGATTTGATGACATGATTCAAGATAAAAAAAAACATTTCATGAAAATCATTTTTCAAGAATTTTTTTCAATTTTTAATTTTATCCATATAGTCAGATTGCATCAAAATAAAATTTATCTATTTATTTTTTCAATTTAAAGTTATTGTCCACGTAAATTTTTAAGTGGGCAAAAAAATTTAGTTGGTGTTGACGTAGTAAAAATTAAAATTTCTTTTAGAACAATGGATTATTTAAGTAAAAATTAAATAAATGACTTAATTTAGATTAAAAAATTCAAGATTTATCTAAATAAAGTGACAAATGTTCAAAGTTTTTTTTTTTAATTTTATTATTTTAACCCAAAAATTAGATATATATATATATATAAATAAATATATATCAATAAGTATGTGTATAAATTTTTTTTTTGGTGAATAAACGATGAATAATATCAAACAAGCAAATCAGTCAACAATTGATCGGATATGAACCGATCTGGGATGACTACAATCCATAGTATCAAATGTCAAAGAAAGCTTAATACAGTTAGGAGGTGAACCAAAAAGAACAAAATTTTCCTCCAACGTTCCTCCCAATTTGGCGAGGCCATCAGCACAAGTATTTGCTTCTCGGTAAACATGTTCAATCTTAGTATCTTCCAACTGCTGGATCAGTTCCCTGCAATCAAAAATCAAGGAGCTATAAGTATGGGATCCAGAAACATTCTCTAGTACATACCTGAGGATTGTTTGAGAGTCGACTTCGATGATTAACTTTCGAATTCCTTTGTCAATAGCCAATCGTAAACCATCTCTTAGTGCCCATAGTTCAGCACAATTACTTGTCGTGAGCCCAAGATTTCTAGCAAAACCGCAAACCCATCTGCCATTGTAATCTCTAATCAGTCCTCCAGCACCCGCTCTACCTGGGTTTCCAATTGAAGAGCCATCGGTGTTGAGTTTAAAATAAGGGGAAAGAGGAGGCTTCCAAGAAATTTCCATTTCTGTATAAGGGGTGTTCTTGGTTGGAGGTCCTATGGTTGCCCAAAATTCCTTTGCAAAGAACCATGTTTTCCTAACCATATTTGGGATATCAACTTGGGCATCTTCGAATAGGTTTTTGTTTCTATTAAGCCATAAGGACCAGATTCCAAATGAGAAGATAACGTCCCAAGGCAGTCCATCCTTAGCAGTTGAATGTGAGCATAGATTAGCATGGAGCCAAGAGGGAAGATCCGTATTGAAGCTAGTAGAGAGGGAGCTTGGCACTCCAATTTGTTTCCAAAATTCCTTTGCCACCTGACAATCTTTTAAACAGTGTATAAGAGATTCATCATCCTCTTTGCATAAGTGGCATAAGGATGTAACATTTAAACCTCGTGCTGCAAGGGTACTTCGTGTGGCCACTTTGTTGTGACCACACTTCCAAAGGAAGTGCTGAATTTTAGGAGTAGTCTTACTTTTCCAAATCAAATTCCAATTCATAGTGGAAGCAGGGGTAAGGTTTTTCGCGATTTTATAAGCAGATTTCATGGAAAATTTTCCTGATTCAGAGCCCTTCCATGCAATAGTATCTTCTCATATAACCTCTTTTTGGTAGGGGATAGCCTTCATTTTTTTGAGAATTTCTTCAGGTATAGGGGCACCAATAAGGTCTGAATTCCAACCATTATCATTATTCAGGATATTACTAACTTTCCTTTCCATATCTATAGGTTTCCAAGGTCCGAAGATGATCTTGTAAAGTGGACCAATTCCTATCCAATCATCTTTCCAAAAGTAGATGTTTGTCCCATCTTTCACAACCCAGCGTAAGCCCTTTTCAAGAATGGGGCAAGCTCTGCGCATACCTTTCCAAAGGGGGGAGCAAGCTTTCTTAACAAAGTGACCATTCTTGGAGTATTTCTGTGTTAGTAATTTTGACCAAGTGCAATTCGGTTCCATGAGAAGTCTCCAACTTGTCTTTGCCATATTTGCATTATTGAGGTGATGCATGTCCCTAATGCCTAACCCTCCTTCCTTTTTTTCAAGCATAACAATATCCCAACCGATCATATGCATGCGTTTGGTCTCAACCGTAGAGCCCCAGAGGAAGTTTCGAGAAATCTTGTTTATCTCCTCGCATGTTTTGCGAGGTAGACAAGTTCCTTGCATGTAATAGGCTGGAATAGCGTTGAACACAGACTTGATGAGTGTTGCTCTCCCAGCAAAGGAAAGACAACTGGCTTTCCATCCTGCTAGCTTCTTTTTCATGTTGTCAATGATGAATCTGAAGGAGGAATCTTTATGATTCTTCGTGATGGGAAATCCAAGGTATTTCCCTATATCATTTGAGTGATTCATGTCCATAATCTCTGCAAAATAGTCTCTTTGTTCCAGACTCATATTATTGGAGAAAAATAAGGAGGATTTATTGGTGTTGATTTTTTGACCCGAGGCTTGACAAAATTCTTGAAGAACACTGAGCATGGAGCAGCAAGTGGAAATGGAAGCATTTCCAAATAAAAGAAGGTCATCCGCAAAGAAAAGGTGAGATATCTTAAGTCCATGTTTAGATAATTGGATAGGTACCCATGACCTACTTTCACATGCCTCTTGGATCTTCAAGTAAAGGAATTCCATGCAAAGGATGAATATGTAAGGCGATAAAGGATCGCCTTGTCGGATACCTCGAGTTGGAGTGATTTCCTTAGCTTGTTCGCCATTAACTAGTATGGACATTATGGAGGAAGAAATGCAAGACATAATAATTTCGATCCATTCCTTAGGGAAGTGAAAGAAAATCAAAACTTGCCTAATAAAACTCCACTCTAATTTATCATAAGCCTTTTCAAGGTCGATTTTTGCCATTATCCATCCTTTATTCCCTCTCTTTCTCCTAAATGAATGGACAATCTCCTGTGCAATTATAATATTATCATGTGCTCTTCTTCCCTTAATGAAACTAGCTTGCATGGGGTGGATAATTCTAGACAAGATGGGGCGAATTCTATTGACCAAAACCTTAGAGAGGGTTTTATAAATGGTATTACAAAGGCTAATAGGTCTATAGTTTGCAATAGATTCCGGGTTTGACACTTTTGGTATGAGACACAAGAGACAGCGGTTGATCCCCTCCGGGACTTTACCTGATTTAAATGTTTGAAAGATGAGTTCGCAAACCAAATTACCCACAATATCCCAACATTTTTGAAAAAAGATCGGGTGGAGTCCATCAGGACCTGGGGCTTTATAAGGTTTCATAGACTTAATGGCTTTGAAGATTTCTCTCGATGTTACAGGTTTGAGTAATGATATCCTCTCCTCCTCAGAGAGTACCGTTTTGAATTGGCAATGTAAGTTCAGAATTAGCTTACTAGAGTCCTGGGTTGTGGAGAAGAGCTCAGAGAAGTGATCGGAGATTATATTTTTAATTGACCTAGGGTCATTTTGCCAAACTCCCAGCATATCATTTAAAGCAAGGATTTTGTTTCTTTTTCTACGTTGGAGGGTGCTAAGGTGGTAGTACCTAGTATTTCTATCTCCGTCAACAATCTAATCAATTCTAGATTTCATTGCCCATAATTCCTCTTCTAGTTTAAGTACCTCTAGGTACTCTCTTTCGAGTTTACTTTCAAGGTCCATTAACCAAGCATTATAGGAACTAGTAGGGACTTGTTGAATACCGTTTAATCTTGCTTTAATTCTTTTTTTCCTATGATAGATGTTCCCAAAAGTAAACTTTATTCCAAATGGATACATTATTTTTGAAGATCTCTATAGCCTCTAGAACTGATGAATTTGCTTGACGCCATGAATTTTGTACAACTTCTTTAAACTCAAGATGTGAGAACCATATTGGCTCAAACCTAAAAGGTCTTGGGCCAAAATGTGGAACAAAGGGGCTGGTATCAAGGAGAATAGGGTTATTGTCTGAGTGGAGCTTAGCTAGATGGTAAACAACTGAGTTGGGGAAGTTAATTTTCCAATCACCATTTGCTAGAGCTCTATCAAGTCTTTCACGAATGATTTGACCATTGTGGTTTTTATTAATCCATGTAAATTGATTGCCCACAAAGCCAAGATCAAGGAGATTGCAAATGTTCATGTAGTCTTTGAACTTATTAACTCTCGATCTGTTCATTAGTTTACCTCCAAATTTTTCATTCTCATCTGTAATTTCGTTAAAGTCACCCATTAACAACCAAGGTAATTTATGTGATTCAGCAAAACCTTTAAGTTCATTCCAAAGAATATTTTTCATAGTGCTATTTGGTCTAGCATAAATGGCAGAAAGAATCCAAGGAATAGTGAGGGATGTAGAAGATGGAGAAGAGAAGGAATTAAATACCTGGATAGTGGCATGAATAGACTGGGAAGTGCAATGTAGGATTTGAACATTCACTTCTGAAGCTTGCCATAGCATCCAAATTCCTCCTGCGAAGCCTTCAGCATCAACACGATGAGAATTTGAGAAACCAAGTGAATTGCACACTTGATCAGCTCTTTCTCCAGAAATCCTTGTCTCTGTGATGATCACCAAACAGGGGTTGTTGATTTTTGTAAGTTCCATGAATGCTCGTCTAAAATTTGGGCTTCCAGCCCCTCTAGCGTTCCAACATAAGAATCTCATGGGGAAACACTCAAAATTTGTTCGGTTTAATAGCCAGTTCGCTAGACCTGGCTTCAGCTCCAATTCCCCTGATTGTGTTTTCCATAACAAATTCTGTGTATGGTGATATTGAGGAATTAGTACCGTCAACCCTTCTCTGGGCCTCTTCCATAGGGATCTGATCGCCAATATGATCGGATGTTGTACAGATTGGGTCTTGAAGAATTTTGCCGAACTGTTGTTCTTCGACCAGCTCGCCACCCTTACCGTGTCTAATAACACTTGTGACAGTGAGATTTCCTGGAAAGGTGGGAGGTATTCCTCCTTTCGAAGAATCATCTTTGGGCAATTGTTCTTCAGGAATTGCGAAAGGTTTTGGATCGGTGAGTTCTCTGTGAATATAATAAGGTTGTTCCAAGCTAGGGCCACGTCCTCCACACTCCATACCTTGTTCGACTTGTCTTGAGTTAGAAGAATTTTCATGGCTTCCTTCAGACTGATCGCTCTCCCTTCGTGAACCAGAAATAGAAGTTCGAGATGTTGGATATTGTGGATCGCTTTTGCCATGGAAACTGGTTTCAGTTTGGGCTTGTATTTTTTGGCGTGAAATATTTTTCTTTTTCATGCTGTAGCTTGCTGTGCTCGTGAAGTTAAAAGATACTTCTTTACTCATCTGGTTTGGTTCGTTCATAACTATACCAGTATGCATCTTGTTTAGCAAACTTGCCTTGTTGGCCCCTAACTCAGAACCTGTAGCTTGGACAGTGTTCTGTCTTGTCGTGGTCAGGTTCTTTGTAGCATGTTCAGATGAAAAGTTGAAAATAGACCGTTGAGAGCTTTCCTTCACGTGCTCATCCATTTTCATTTTTCCTTTGGCTTTTTCGGATCGGTTAAGCTTCGTATTTTCCTGGGTCGGGTCTTCCTTACCCGATTTTGATTCTCTTTTTTGATTATTCTTCCTTCTAGACACCACCATCCATGGCCCGTATCCCTCTTCCTCCTTGTTTGTGCTTGAGTTTACCTTCGATGGTTCCTGTGTTTGAACCGGAATATTAGAGGTTTGGTCGTTATCTTTTTCAACATCGCAAGATTCTTTCCTATGTCCTATTAATCCACACTTAAAACACAGATTAACTCCCTCGTACACAACAGATTGTATAATTTTTCCAATTTTGACTTTCGGTGTAAGGGGTCTATCCAGGTCAATTTGAAGGCAAATTCTTGCAAACCTTCCTCTTGAGCTATTCTCTATGAATGTATCAATTTTCAACAGCTTCCCCAACTTGTTACCAATTCTCTTTAAGATTTCTTTAACGAAGAGTTCGATCGGAAGTCCTGGGAGACGTGCCCAAACTGCAGTTGTTGTTGGAGCCATTGAAGATTCAGCCACAAAGCCAGGTTCCCATACTCTCATTGTGAGGTAATGGGAGCCGACGAACCAAGGTCCCCCATATAAAATTCTATGGAAATCTTCTTGACATTGAAACTTGAACAGGAAATAGTCCTGTCCCAAGTCGATGCATTGCAAATTTCCTCTCGGTTTCCATAGTGCACAAACTTTGGGATATAGGAAAGTATACCCTACAGACTTGCCAAATGTTTTGACAATAATTGAATTCTTCCAGGGCATTCTTATCCTATTTTTCTCCTCTTTGGATAGCAGGACAGTGGGGATGTCATTTTCAGTATCCATTTCCTGATCTGAGTCCTCATCGAGGAAGGATGATTGGTACATGAATGAGAAATTTTCTGATTCAGAGTTGTTCATCAATGAGTGTTTGTAGGAAAGGTTCGTGGAAAGGTTTTCTCCATGGGATGTTTCTGAAGGCTTGAATTCTCCATTTTTTGTTCTCTTTACACTCATGATTTTCAAATCATCAATCTCAGTAGGTACTGGATGGGAGGACGCCATCAACAAGGGAGTTCTCTATTACTATTTTTTTTATGGGAACTGTTACTTTACTTTAATCCTAAGTCCTAACCGATCATTTTGGTTGACAAAAAAGGACACTTTTGTTCAATTTTTTTTATTGTTTATAATTATAATTTTTAATTTGTAATTTATGACAATGTATTAATGCTTATTATCTTTTTTTTTTTGGTAAAAAGGAAAATTAAAGCTTTACATTTGAAAATTACGTGGGAAATATACTCCCCATGGATCAGTGTCAAAACGTTTAGGTATGTGAACCTAACCGTTAGACTTAAAACTTTAGGAGTCGCCACCAATTATTCCATCTAGGTGTAATTGATCATTTATTTATGTCATGACCGAAGTTGCAAAATTTCGGATTAACTTTTTCTTTTTAACATTACTTTTCTCATACATAATTTCTATTCACACTCATTGTCATTTGATTTGTATTCGGTGTCAGTGTAAGTTCATTTTGTACCTTTCATTTACAGTCGATCTCTATACCATAAAATGACATAATGGTGAATATCAAATGTAACATTTAAAGAGTAACTGAAATGTCCTAAGATGTTATTATATAAATATCAACCTATTTTAAATATACCACAATAGTTTACTCTAACATTTTTGACATTACACTATATGATTTACATCCCATACTATAAATACATTTACTGTGCATAGACTGTCTAGATACAAAAGTGTTAGCTTTAAATTGCCATATGTATTTTGAAATGATAAAAACTTAAGTAAACCTTAATGTTTCTTTCACATTGTAAATTTGCTCTATGACACATGATTTTCTCAAACCTTTTAAAGTGCTAATATCAAACATTCTTATTGGTCTTAATAATTTATAAAATGTTTTTGAATATTTTAGAAAATTACTTAATGAATTTTTGGACCATGTTTTTATTAGAGAAAGTCAAGGAAAACTCCCACAAAAATGCCAAAATGTTTTAGGTTGAATTATGATCAAAGGCTATATCATTTCTAACCCAAAAGTGCAGGAAAAATGCTCTCTGGAAGAAAAGGATCGATCCCCTAAGGGAAGGGATTGATCCCTTCATGGTAGAAACTCTTGGAAGTGTGGAATGAAGCAAAGGATCAATCCCTTAGGTAAAAGGATAGATCCCTTTATGTCAGAAAGCCTCCAACGGCTAGTTTCTGTGAGATACAACGGCTAGTTTCTGTTTGGCTCCAACCAACGTCCACAAACCATCCAAGGGACTATAAATAGAGGCTTAGAAGCTGAAGGAACTAAGAGGAAGAGCTCAGCACATTCAATCTTCATTTTCCTCATATTCAAAGCCTCAACAACTTCTCAAGTGCTATACATTCTTCATTTTCTATCAATCTCATATTCCTTGTATAGAATAGCATAGCACAAATCATTGTATAGGATTTTCCTTGTGCCTAAACATTGTAATCACTTGCCTATCTAGAGGCCTTTCTTTGATTACATTCCTTGTAAATACCTTGTAAAGGAGAGGTTTCTCTTAAGCCTAAGAAAAAGAGGGAGGTTTCTCTTTAGCCTAGAAAAAGAGGGAGAAGACGTTACTCTTCAACCTAAGAAAAAAAGGGATTGTAAACACAAATTTAAGGATAGTGAATTTGGGGAAAATCCTTATGAGCGTTTCAAGGTAGATGATGTAGGCAAGGTTGCCGAACCTCTATAAATCACTTGCGTACATTTTTCTATCCTTACTCTATTTACTTATTTGCAATTATATTTGTGTTTATTGTATTGAATTTATATTGCATACTTGAGTAGCCTAGAGAACTTAGAAAATATCAATATAGGCTAGAGAATTTACAAGAATCGAAAAGTGAACTTAAGGCTAGCGAAAAACCAATTCACCCCCCTCTCGGTATAGCCTATAGAGCCAACAAAAAGCATAACATATACTGTATACCTTATCACTCAATCCATTAGGTTCCTAGTAGTTAGCTTCATCTAACCTCAATAGTAATAGCGAATGTGTCTATTGTAGAAAAGTTGTAAGGTAGAAAAGAGTGAGCTTACGCTCAATAAGAATAAAAGAACTGATACTATGCATACCTATATGCATATGTGAAAACATATTTTAGAAATATACAGTCAATATTAAAAGTAGTGTGGGGCACTCTATCGGAAAGTATACTATAATCGGTTAAGTGTACCAGGCTGAGTATGGATGAATGCTTTAGACCACCTCACTTATCCCGATCCCTAAATCCAATTATAGAGAATTTATGAAAACTTTACATAGGAGAAATTCATGCATTTTCGAAATCAGAGACATAACAGTTTAATGTTCGGACATTCATTTTCAAAACCATACTATGCAAATATCTTAAATAAGTCAGAAACCATGTAGAGTTTAGAGTTCAACTAACATTCATTGTCAGTACATTTCAAAAACTTTTCAAATCAGTATAAAAATCAATATCAAATTTCAATAATTTAGATTCAGTATTAAAAGCAACATCAAACCATTTCAGATTCAGAATTCAGAGTTCAAAGATCAAAGGTTAAGAAGTTATACAATTTCAGATAAATCAGAATCAGTGGATCATTCACTCAGAAACAGTCTAGTAAATCGATTAGTAACTCACTCATTCAGAAAACTGTTCATCAAATCGATAAAAATATCACTCACTAAAAACACAGTTAAAAAAATCAACCAGAAAATCACACGCTTAGAAAACCGTTCAAAAAATCATACACATAAAAGCCGTTTAGAAATTGATCACGCAGAAAACTGTTTCGAAATCGATCACATAGAAAACTGTTCAATAAGTAGTTTAGAAATTAGTTCAATAAACGTTTAGTAAATAGTCAGTGAATCAGTTCAGTAAATAGTTCAGACAGTCAATAAACGTTACCGTAAGCTGTTCAATAAAACAATCTAGTAGGCATTTGTAATGTTCGGAATTAGAAAATTTCGAACTAAAATTTTCCTTTTTAAAACACTTATTCCCTTACAATCTTTTGGTTTGCATTCGGTGTTAGTGTAAGCACACTCCACATTTCCTTTATTAATAAACTCCTTGTACTATCAAATAAATAAATAATCAAAAATTTAATATATCTACAGTATAATATTTATCCATCCAACTTACATCCCAGAGTTTTTTCCCGCATACCTGTACTTTAAAAACTTTATTCCCTATTAAAAGTACTTTTAAACTTATTTACTTAAATAGGGTATTTTAAACCATATCAATGTCATGTAAGAAATTTTTAATCCATGTCATCAATGCCATGTCAGTATTCCACTTCTATTCCATCTTATATTCCACTTCAGCCTCTTCTTTCTGTAATCTATCTACCTTTTCTTTCTCTCCTTAAGCCATAAGTATATAAATCATTCTCGGAAGCAAATATTTTTGCTTTTGATATATAGATCAAAAAAATCATTTTGAAAACTGAAGTGCAATTTTAGCAGGATTGCATTCAAATTCGGGGATCACCAAATACAATATCAACAACACCATTGTTTTAAAAAAAAAATTCTAAATCTCAGTAAATCTTGAATTTGGGTTTAATGATTTTCTCAACACTATAAGATAGACGGCAAGGCTTTCTTTTGACTGCTTCTTTAGTATGGGATTTTGATTACTCGCTTTCTTGAAGAAATGAAATTATACCTCAAAGCAACAGCAGCAACGGAAGCCGAAGCGTGAATGAAAGTTTGTTTTTCAAATAGATTAATTTTTTTCCTATCAATAAAAAAAATGAAATTATACAATCACACTCACCAGGATCCCTTAGATAGATGAAGAAATGAAAATCAGATTGTGCTCATGCTTAATTTCTATTTTTTTTTCTCAGTCAAATAAGAATGATTCATTAATGGAAAAGAAGACCATGGAGGATCTTCTAACAACAAAAGTTATCCATGAAGATTTGCAGAACATGGATAAAGTTTAATGAATTTCATTAGAGAGAATCCAGTCTTTCCGAGGTCTGAGATCCACATTAGAAACCCAAGAAACAAAGAGAACCATAAAACAGATTCCACCACGAGATCTTTCAAATTTATCCATGAAGATTTGCAGAACATGGATAAAGCTTCCTTAATAGCATGAGCTTCAGCCATAGCCACACCTATCTTCCTTAAAACAGAGGCAAAACATTCCCGGTTTCATCCCTAAGAACCCCCGAAGCCAGCTTGTCTTGCAATAGAAGGAGAAGATGACTCAAACAGTGTTGACCACCATTTGAATCTTTGAGATTGATTTTGAAGAAAGGAAAAGAGATATTATTTTGACAAACATAGAAATGAAGTTGCTGAAGAGAAACAAAACAGAGGTTATTTTGGCTCAATTGAAAGAAGAACACTGATATGGAATGGAATGTTGACGTGGATTACAGCTGAGCCAAAATACCTTTATTTGGGAATAAAGTTTAAAAGTATACTTAATAGATAAATAAAATTGTAAAGTACCTTAATTTGGGAAAAGACTCTTACATCCCACTTAAAAATTTATATCCTATTTCAATAAATACACTTGTTGCGCAATTACATGTCTGAATATAAATGTAAATATGTACTTGATCATTTATTACTTGTAAACTTCTAATACTTCTTCAATAATCTAGGAAGTAGGTGGTAAACACGTACACTGAAATCTATATGGGAGAAGAGAGTAAGGGGGTGAGCTTTGGGAAAAGCCTAGTAAGAAACATATATAAAAGTGTGGAAAGCATTATAAAAATACTTTAGAAAACATATCATAAAATAATTTAATATATAACTCATCTCTAATCCATATTTGAAAATACTACAGTAAGCAATAACTCATTCAGTAATAATAAATAGTTCACTTTCAGTAAATAGTTCAGTTATAAACCGTAAAGAGTTTAGTAACAGTAACTAATCCAGTACCAGCAACAGTTCAGTAAAACAATATAATAAACTGTAACAGTAGGTGGAGACCAGGCAACACCCTCAATATATCATGCTATAATCCTCATTGGGAATAGTAACAGTATCACCTGAGACATATGGCCATAGTCTATAAATGTCCTCAGTCGTACATTGATCAGGTGTCAACCGGGACGTTGAGGATAAGATCAGTATCCACAGCTTCACATAGCATATTACATGTCACATATCACATATTAGCATGATACGGGGCCTTTCAATCTCAACGCATTTCGTAAACCATATAAATCCCATAAAGGAAATCACTTCAAACACATGTTTTAAGAAAAACATATATCCAGTGCAGAAGTAAAAACTTATAAAATATTCACAATTCCATTTTCACTTCTGAAAATATTCCATTTCACTTTAAATAGATAAAAACAACATGCTGGTACTCTTACGCGTATAAAATTTCATAACATAAATTTTTTTATTATTGTTTTTTCGTATATAAACCGTATATAAATGGTTAATCTGAAATCATTGTAGTAAATAATTTTAATATCAATAAATAGTTTTGTTCCAAAACAGAGTAGTACACAATTCAATACACAGTGCAATAAACATGTATCTTAATATACATTTGGTTATGTGAATAAATTATATTTTATCCCCTTTTTTTGGAAAATTGATGAAAACAATTAAGAATAAAATTTTCAAAAATTTCCAAGAACATGCAAAATGTTTCTAAGCAGTTCTTATATATGTTCCTTACCTTGAGTCTACGTAATATCTCTATGTCCCTCTACTGCTTGTGTAATTTTATTTCCCAGGATTTCTACTCTGCACTGTAATATCAACTTATATTTTATACCTCCATATTACAAAAATAAATATTCGATAATTTCTATTTATCAATCTCAACAATTGATTTATTTAAATTTCTCTTCTAAACACCACACATAGCTATGATCAAATCATATTCCTTCCAAGTTCCAACAATCACTAATCTCATTAACTTTTATGTTATATTCATATGTTTTTAAATCTTGATGATTCACATTGTAATCTCATTCTTGAGTCACAATCATCCTTCACTTTATGCACATAATTCATTTCTTTCCAAATTTATTCTTAATAATATTTCTCTTCTCATCCTTAACTATTTCTCTTTAATCATTAAGTCATTAAATTAACATGAGAATTCCCTCATGGACAATGCCTTGTCCAATTATTCATATCTTACACTACAAAGATTAGATTTCTTTCAATTCCAATTTCACCAAATAATTTCATTGCTCATAATTTATTTTTCCTTGCTCAATAAATCATAAATTCCAATAAGTCAAGGAATTTCCAAAGTTTCCCCCATTAACTAAAAATTCGTTCTTTTCTCAAATTTAATGGAAGCAAATTTAATTCCACCATTTGCTTCCATTAAATTTACTTCCATTTTATAATGCCTAAGATCCATTTAGTTTGATATCTTACTAAATATCACAATATAATTACCATTAAATCATTTTCATTTCCATATTAAATTACTTCAGTGATCCTATTATTTTCTTTTAACCTTTAGATCATAAAAGTGTGCATTAGGATCCCATGAGACTGCTTTGGCCGAATTTCCCATATGAGATTCTTATGGTTTACCTTTTATTTTTTCTTCCGTTTCTTTCTTAATTCATTTAGGAATTATTTTCTACTTTATATATTTATTATATATTCCTTTTTTTTATATCAAAATTTGTATAGTTTTGCCATTACAACAATCATGGCCGAACGCTCCCTAGAAGTTCATCCTCATTATTTTTCATTCATTTTCTTCCTCATTTCTTGTCTTGTAATTATTTTGATTACTTAAAATTCCATCAGCCACTCCCATACGTAAAGAACTCACCATCATCATCTCACCTCCATCATGGTCGGGAGCTTCCTATGATTTACTCTCATAGTTTCTATTCTTTAAATCAACTCTAGTTTTATGCATCTCTTTTCCTCATTTAGAACTATCATCAAACACCTTCAAACCATTAAAATTTTATCATCATCTTCAGCCCCTGTTCTGGTCGGTTACCCCATTATTCACGCCACTGCTTGTTTTGAACCATTATCAACCACTTCTATAGTTTCACAATTAACATTTAATCCAATTTAAATCAAGTCCCCTCATCAATTTTTACTAAATCCAACCTAAAGCTCATTGAATTTACCAAGAATTCTTCATTTTCCATGCACAACCGAAACCCACAAATTTCCTAACACTTCATTTTTCTTCGATCTGAAACATCAATCAGGTTTTCCATATATACATAATTGAAAAACCATGACTGGAAACAATTGAAACTTCGCCAATCCTCACCTTTTCTTCATTGCCAAACAGTTTAGCTTTCCAAATGCAGTTCGGTTTCCCTCATTCCAGCCCTCACATTCTGAGTTTTGGCTGTTCTTGGGATAAAAGTTAGATCGTGTTAAGAAATTTTAGTATTTTAGTGATGAAATAAGATGAATTGTGTAGGTAAACATAAGGAAAACGAGGAGAAAACGTGAAGAAATGCAGGGTAAGTCGGCGTAGCAGAAACAGAGCAAAAAAATCGGTGCTCTCAAGGCTGAAGAATGCTGAACTAAGTCTTATTTCTCTTCTTTTATGAATATTCCAACTAATGAGAACTTAACACATGTTAAGCAATTAAAATTCTCTCTTAAATTCTTTATTATTCACACTTTATGCCATGTAAAATATCTTATTATTTTCAATTTTCAGAATTAAATTTTTAATTTAATTTAATTAATTTATTTAGGTCAATTTTGATCAGTGTTGACTAATTTTAACCCGCCCCCATGTCCAATGACCATAATATCATTTTACAATTTTATTATTTCCACTTACATCTCACAATTAATTTAAAATTCAAATTTCGGTTTTATATTTTATTTCCATCATTTTTCATATATCTAGATAAAATTTGATCAATTATTAGCTTTTAAAATGGTTGGACTTGTCTTTTGGGTAAAATTTCACCGTAAAATTGCGTAAGTTTCTACTTTTACGCCTGTTTCCTTCGATCAATCCACATGATCTAAAACCTTATTACATGTAAAATTATTCACCTTAATTATCATTATTCTAGGGTCTCACTTCGATCTGGATAGAGAAAGTCCTGGTGGGGCCTTCACTGAATACTTCCCTAAACCCTATCAAATAAACCCTCCCTTTAGATATTTAAACAATAAATTTCTCTTTTTAAAATTTCTACACTCAACAACTTATTTAAAATATAAAAATTCAGGGTTCTCACAGCACTCAATAAACATTTCAATAAATAGTTCAATAAAACAGTTTAGTAGGAAACTTATAATTGGTTCAATAAATAGTTTAGACAGTTAGTTGACGATGTAGTAAATGATCGGTAGTGATTTAGTAAACAATTTAGTAATAATTTAGTAACTGATCAGTAATTAGTTAGTAAACAATATAATAATCTTTTCAGTAATCAGTATAGAGATCAAATATTATATTTAACAAACACACTGAAATCAGAAATCAATAATGTCTAGGAGTGCCTGGATTAGCCAGGGATTTACCACCCCAGTAAAACAGTATAGTGGAGACTAGGCTTTACTTAATAGACTCCTGCAATATAAATATCCCAACAGGGAATAACAACAACATATGGTCATAGTCAAAAAGGGTCCAAAGAGTACACGGGTCAGGTGACAGTTGTGGCGCTAAAGATGTGATAAAGGTCTATCAGCAACAGAACAGAACGGAATAGAAGGGCATGTACCTGCAGGTAGTTATAAGGCTAACAGTCTCAAAACATTTACTTGATTTCCATGAAAAACAATAAAACATACTTTATGTTTTCAAAACTAATAATAGTAATATAAACACACGCTTCATTTTTAATGCCTGGGAGTGCCTGGATTAGCCAAGGATTCACCACCCTAGTAATCAAAATATAAGCTTTTGGGAATCAAGTTTCATTTAAAATTCACACTATTCAAAACTCAATATATTTCTTTCAATACGTTTAGTTAAATTCAAAACATTTAACTTTATCGGAAATGGACACTTTCAGTAAAATAGTGTCAGTAAATTCAAAACGTTCAAAGCATTTTCTTCAGTCAGATAATCAGAATTTTATCTTCAATCAGACACTCAAAATATTAGCCTAGGGCAGACAATTAGAACTTCTAGTCAATAGAGTCACTCGATTAAGACATTTAATTTTGTCAGTTGTTCAAAATTCTTTCTAATGCATTTCATGATTTTGTTAGAAAACATTTCACTTCTAATAGTATTTAATTAAAACATATCTACAGTTAGTTCATAAATTCACAAAATCAAAAACAATGCCAGCTCAAGGATAAAAATTCAACAAATATTCTCAGTTCAAAAACCAATGTTCAAAATATTTAATTTGCATACAACAGTAACATGGAAACATAAGTGTATCATAAAGAACCTAAAAATCATTAAAACTCCCCTTAAAAACTAAGTTACAAATTCTGCATGCATCTAAAGCCTTTAGAAATCCTTAGCCCAAATCACATTTTCCATCTCATTAATATTTTCAAAATAATGCCAAATGATGATATTAGAGGTTTAGGTTTGTTTTAGAAAATTTTGGCAGCATAACGACACTACCTATCCTAACCGCTCTGCATGAAAACTTATTTTCATCATTCCCAATGCAACATAGTATCCCTAAGCCTCTTACATATATCCTTTGCCTCACACCTTACTATTTCACATGACAATCCTTCGGTTACAGCTCAATCGTGGTTATCCTTTCCTTGTTGAAGTTTTCTCCAACGGATTCCTTAGCTGCAACCAGTGTTCAAATAACATAATTCAATAACAATTCTATCTTATTACACTTTAAAGGGCATCAATCTACCTTAAACTACTCCAACGAGGCAGTTTTTTTCCTACTTTTTTGTTAGGGCTAATATAGTCATTTCATCGTCTTTTCTATTTTCTTTCAATTTTGATTATTCCGGTACTTTCAATATTCTTTTCTAATTCAATTTAAATCACTAAATTATTATTATTATTATTATTATTATTATTATTATTATTATTATTATTATTATTATTATTATTATTATTATTATTATTATTATTATTATTATAGTTTTAATTCAATAGTAGCTTTCACCTAACTGAACATACCCTTGGCACTTAAGGTAGTTTCTTTCGATTTTAATCATTCTAGTATCTTTCTCTATTCCTATAATCGTTCTTCAATATACTTAAATCAATTAAAGCACACTAACTCCATATCCAGTATCATTCTTTATTCCTAAAATCATTCTTCAACACACTTAAATCGCTTAAAGCATGCTAACTCTATACCTAGGTTGGTTGAACCCATCTCATAACCTTCCTCTAAATTTCTTCAAAATTCAAGATTATATATATAAACTTAAAATCAAGCTTATCACTACATACTTCATTCTCAAGCCAACTTATACAAACTTTTTTGCCAAAAAAGATTTGTCCAAACATCATTCACTGTTTTAGGAGTGTTTTTACAACTTTCTAATGCTAGAATCATGCTTAGAAAATTCAAAAATAAAACATATATTGGCCAAAAAAGATTTGTCCAAACATCATTCACTGTCTTAGGAGTGTTTTTACAACTTTCTAATACTAGAATCATGCTTAGAAAATTCAAAAATAAAACATATATTGGATTTAAAGTAAACTGAAATTTCTAGCATAGTCTCACCTCTGCACCATCAACTTCTAGCTTAGTTTTCACCTACCAAATGAAGTCCGTTTTGGCTGATTTTCAAATATGTGGTAGAGAAGAGGTAGGGCTTCAATCGGTCCTTTTTGGTCATTTGGAGATAAGACCATTTTCCTGGATGTTTCAGCCTCCCATGGTGGCTCTCTCAATCACGCCTAAAACAAAGCAGTTTGACAGGTAGAGTTTCCAGCAACTTTTCACCAACCAAATGAACTCCATTTAAGCTGAAATTTGGATATTATAGAGGGAAGACAGGATTATAATCAGTCTTTCTTGATCCTAGAGAGATAAGGTCGTTTAGATGGTTTTTTCCGGCTCCTAATCTTTCAAAACTGAAGCTGCCATGTTTTTCCCTTTCCAGTTTTGCTCTGTCTTGGTTCTATTCTTTTTGGTTACTGTTTCCTTCATTTTCAGCAACTATTCAGGGCATTTGAGAGAGAGTAAAAAATTGGGTTTAGAAGGGTTACTATATGGGTATAAATTTGTGAGATTCCTAATTTCATCTATTCCTTCCACGCTTATTGAATATTTCGAGTTAGAATGATAAGTCGGATTATGACAACTAACTTTTATCTACTTTGCAGGTATTGGAGAAACTGCCAAGTGGGCCCCATAGGACAATCCTTAATCCGGATGGGAATGGAAGTGGCAAAATGTGAAATTTGAGCTTGAAATACATAACTGGTAAGAAGACCACTTTTCAAAATTTCTTTGTTTGAGCATGCCTAGATTTGCGTGTAACAAATTCAAAAAAATGATGATTTTGATCATAGGCCGGGAGAACTTTATGAATAACCGTCAATCTAGTTTGACTTTTGACTAACAAACTGTTATAGGTAGAGGTGGTTATCGGGTTGGGTTGGCCCGATCCAATTCAAAATTGGATCAGGTCAACTTGGCCCGATAACCAGAACCAGCCCAGCTCGGTACAATACCGAGTTTGGCCGATTCAATATATGTTGGACCGAGCCAGCTAAGGGCTCAGCCTATTAATGAACCGGGACCGTCTAGACTGGACCGATTCAATTTTTTTTTTAATTTTTAGCCTGCCATTGCGCAGCCTGCAGAGTGGTAGGCTGAAAATGTTACAGCAGCCTGAATGTGACATTTTGATGGGCAACGGCTAAGTTGTTGCCTATTTCAAAGGGGGAAAGCGACGCTCCCTCCCTCCAATTTTTTAAAATTTTTTTTTTATTTTTTTAAATCAGTATTTTTCTCTCTATAGATACCTTCATTTCCTTTCATTTTTCTTTACATTTTCTTTCATATTTTCTCTCAAATCTAAACACTCACTCAGACTCTCAATACTCACTCATACTTTCTCAGTACTCACTCAAATTCTTTTATTCCAAATTTATAATATTATCATTTTGTGCTCTAAAATTCGTTTATCTTTTTATTTTACAATTTTACAAATTTTATTTTTAATATCCAAGTTCCAAGTTCCAATATATATATATATATATATTCTACATATATATTTTTTTTAAATTTTAAAATATATTTATTTTCAAAAAAAATAAAAATGTCAGATTTCTTTCATCTTTCATGTTTTGTTTCTTGACCTTTCGATTCTACTGAAATCCCTAATTTGGATGACGAATTATTCAATGAAATCAAACCCGATATTCATCCGAAGGAGGAGTTTCCTTCGGCATCTTCGATTGGCCAAAGTGCTAGTCATCGTGGTGGTCGTAGTCATGGAGGAGGCCGTACTCAAACACAATCATCAACTGCCATCACTACCGCGACATCATCAAAACCAATGAGATCGAGGATTACTTAAAAAAAAAAACAAGCAAGGTATGAGAGTATTTCGACATTGTGGTAAAAGAAGGTACAATAGATGAATATTCTACTATTTGTAAATTGTGTAAAGGTGTTTACGCTTATAGCTCCGGTGGAAGTGGTGGCGGTACAGGTACGTATAAAAGACATTTAATTACTGCATATAAAATTAATCCAGATCTGAAGAAAATGAAATTACTGAAGGTAAACAATCTCAAATTAATATACATGACAGTAGAGAAAAATTTAATTTTGATTATGTTCAAACTAGACATGGTTTAGTTAGATTTGTAGTTAGGATTGAACAACCATTCAAAATCTGTGAAAAAGTAGGATATTTAGAATTTGTTTGTAAATATTTACAACCTACATATAAATCTGTTTCTAGACATACATTAAAAAAAGATTGCATGGATATGTTTAAAGAATATAAACAAGCTTTAATTGATAAACTTAGTAATATTTCACCCAGGGTTAGTTTAACTAGTGATATATGGACTAGTACTAACGGTGTAAGTTATCTTGTTATAATTTATCATTGGGTAGATGAAGATTGGTGCATGCAAAAACGCATTTTATCCTTAGATGTAATACAAGAAGCACATAATTTATATACTATTCATAAATATATTACTTAAATTTGTAAATTATATGGACTTGAAAATAATAAAGTTTTTGCTATTACTTTTGATAATGCTTCGAGTAATACCGTAGCTATTCCTATGTTAATTAAAAGTTTAAACCCAGTTATGGAAGGTGTATTTTTTCATGCAAGATGTGCATGACATATTATAAATTTGTGTGTTTAAAGTGGTTTTAGTTCTACTAGTACTGGTAGTGGCATAGGTCTAATTGTCACGACCCGTGACCACATTTTTACCCTTCTTATACACAACTTAACCGGTTGGGCTGTCTGCGATACTTCACTTGTACTGACTGTTAATAAATTTTACATAATATTGTTTATATTATACACATCCCCTATCGTAACAAATCAGATAAGTAGTACTGTTGACGTGTCTAAATACAGAGAATAAATAATCATACCTCAAATAATCAGTCGGTCTGACACATTGTTCTTCGTGTACAGCCAGGATCCACAATCCACTGATTTCACATTCATCAAAACCTGAGATGTTGAAAATTAAGGGGTGAGCAAAACCACGGCTCAGTAAGAGAATTATATGCCTCACTTGATACTCAGCTTCCTATATGCTGAAAATCTTTTTCATTTTTCCTATGGGCTCTAGGCTCGCATGTAGGAAAGATACTACAGTCGGCTAGGGATCCGAATGGAGTAAGGTAGGTATTTTAGAATACCATACTTGTTACGGAACCTAGAAGCAACTGTAGAGAAAAATTTTTCTTTTTGTTTTGAATTAATAAATCCTTTTCCTTTTTAATCTTTCATAACCTTTTTCATATTCTTTTCAAAATAATGCTTCTACGAAATAAAGCCTTTAAATAGAATAATTAATATCCGTATATTCCTTGAAAAGAATATTAGTTAAATCATCATCTTATTTCTTTAAAACTTATTTCATGTTTTAATGTACTCTCTTAATTAGTTCTGTCCGTTAAAAAGCAGAATAAGCTATTAAAATCTATTTCATTCTTTGACATTTGTCGAATTCACGAATCACACTCACTTACTTATTGTCACAATATCCTACGATTTCTCATACTAACATCGGAACACGTGTAGCACTTAGTTCCCGAAGGACTCTAGAGGTGGCTCCCACTGTTCAATCATCGAGTCTCTGCTCGGTATGGCCTGTACTGAAACATCGGAACACGTGTAGCACTTAGTTCCCGAAGGACTCTAGAGGTGGCTCCCACGGTTCAATCATCGAGTCTCTGCTCGGTATGGCCTGTACTGAAATATCGGAACACGTGTAGCACTTAGTTCCCGAAGGACTCTAGAGGTGGCTCCCACGGTTCAATCATCGAGTCTCTGCTCGGTATGGCCTGTACTGAAATATCGGAACACGTGTAGCACTTAGTTCCCGAAGGACTCTAGAGGTGGCTCCCACGGTTCAATCATCGAGTCTCTGCTCGGTATGGCCTGTACTGAAATATCGGAACACGTGTAGCACTTAGTTCCCAAAGGACTCTAGAGGTGGCTCCCACGGTTCAATCATCGAGTCTCTGCTCGGTATGGCCTTTTCCGTTTGACATATTCCATGTCATGTAAAATATTTCCCTTTTTAACATGTCACCTATCATTTATGGATTTTAATATAGACGTTAATCTTGTCGTACTATAAACCCTGGAGGGTAAAGGACTAAACCGGTCAAATCTATGACCATAATCTATATTGTCCTCGGTGGATCACGGATCAGGTGTCGACCGGGACTAAACATGTCACAGATCATGTATCAGCATGATAAAATACCAACCAGTCTCAAAACCGTATTTTTCATCGGAAAATACACCTTATGGAATTTATACAATTATATAATTCCATGATTTAAAACCATAAGGGTTATAATCCTTTAGTGAATATTGATAAAAATATCCATAAAATATTTACTATATTTCACTTCATCTTTCGTCTCGTAATTCGTGTAATTTATCTATTTCGAGAATTTTCGGTGATTTCATTATCACCATTCTCGAATACATGAATATTCTAACGTTCCATCTCATTATATTCATATTTTATGAAATTTAGAAATTTCCTCATGTCTCGTGATTTACTATCGAAATTCGGAAATAAATCATTTAATATGATTTTATAAAGTTTTTCTAAAATTTTCGGCAGCATAACGGCTGCCGATTCACTAACCTCTTGCACGGAAAATACAGTTTAAAATCTTTCAGCCAGTACTTCTTCTCAAATTATTTTCAGCAATTCATGCATCATAATAATTTTCATAAAATAATTGCATAAAATATTTTAAATTAAATTATGCAGACTGAGTATCCTTACAGTGCTGCACATGCATCCCTTACCTTTTTTCCGGGTCGGCGACTTCCGCTTATCGATCGCGCCCGCGCTCCATTTCTCCCGATTCCTTATCTCGATTGCTGAAAATAATTTCTGGAATTAAAATTCTAATTTTTAGAATTTTTCATAATTTATTTAATTTTTTCTGAAATTAAATTCTCGGGAAATTTCTTACCGAATTTGTAAAATCCCGGGTTGTCGAATTTCCGGGAATTTTCCGAATTCCCGAAATTTTCCTTTTTCCTCTTTTTCTTCCCTTTTCTTCCTTTTTCCTCTTTTTCTTTTCTTTCTTTCTTTTCTTTTTCTTTTTCTTTTTTTTTCTTTTTCCTTTTTCTTTTCTTTTTCTTTTCTTTTTTCTTCTTCCTTTCCCGGTCAAACCGGTTCAGAGCCTTTCCTCGCCGGTTCCTCGCCGGCGGCCGGTTCTCCGGCGGCTCGTTGGTCCCTCAGCTGGCCGGCGTCGAGGCGAAGCTGCCGGTGGTCTCAGCTTGGCCTGGATCGGCGGCACGGCGGCGGATCCACTCGATTTTGCCTCGGCTTCTTCTCCTCTTCGCCGGCGTTCCTCCGCCGTCCATTGCGCGTCGGGTGACCTCCATCGTGTTCCTCTCCCTCCGGCGGTGCTTCGGTGGCAGTGGCGGCCACCGATTTGGTCGACATCGCCGTCGGCCATTTTCTTTTCTCTTCCGGCGTTTGCTTCTGTTTCTCGTTCGATTTTCCTCCGTTTCTTCACGCCGACGTTGGCGTCGACTTCCTCTTCCCTTGCCGGCGTCGACGCTTCTTTTCCTTCTCCTCCTTTCCTTCTCCGGCGGCAGTGGCCGGTGCCACTTCGGGAAGACAGAATCGGGAAACCGATTCTGTTGTGTTTTAGGTTAATTTTCTATTTTTGTTTGTTTTCTATTTCCCTTTTTAGTATATTTAGTATACTATATTTTATACACTTAATATAATAATACTTATATGTCATGTATTTATATTATATATTTAATACACATAATATTATTATTATCATATATGTATATAATATAGTATTATATATATTGCATATAAAATATATTTTTGCGTATTAAAATTATAGATCTAGCATAGATATATAAGTATATATTTATATACTTAAAATAATTAATCTTTACATATATATCTATATATATATATGTTATGATATAATATGTTTTGTATTTACAATATATATTTTTCAAACTTTAATGTAAATCAAATATAAACATTTCTCAAATATATATGTATATATATATATATATATATATATACCTATATATACATAAAAGATTATACTTAAATACATATGTATTATGTAACTTCATGAACTAGTATATATATATTCATATATACAAACATGTAATTATTAATATACTATATAGTATTTACATACATATGTATTTGTATAAAAACATGTGTAAATATATTTATATAATTTAATTATATAAATATATAATATACGCATTTTTATTTTATTAATTTTGGATTTCCGTTAATCCAATTTAAATTCCTCCTTTCCTTATTTTCCATAACTCCGATTTTATTTTTTATTTCCATTTAATTTCCTTCACACGAATTTCCTTATTCATCACTTCCTCATTTCTCAGGATTTTCACCAATATCCGTTTCTTGCAAATTTTATTTATTTCCCCTTATTTAATTTCTCTAATATTTATTTTCAATATTTCTAATTTCCAATAAATGGAAAATTTACGGTTATCACATCCTCCCCACCTTATGAAATTCGGTCCTCCGAATTTAACTTAAGTCCAAAGGGGGTATACGCCGTATACTTATGACTTCTGACCTTTAGTTCATCCTCCAAGTAATACTGCCAGCACACTTTCAACATCAACAATACTTTAGACCACTACATGCTGTTTTTCATCATATATGTCTATACTCCCGTAAGTTCATTTCTCAAATCGGAAGTTATTCACTTTTACTCTTTTCATATAAGAGCCATACATAATATTTTAATATTACAGCTGATTTATGCTGTTCATCATCCATGCTTCTCACTTAGTGCCGAGTCGACAAAATTTGGTACTATCATGTACTCGTGTCGATCAATTATATGTAAGTGTCCCAGTAGCTTTCACATCTCGTGCACACGCTCTCTCAATATCATGGAGCGGTTACATCTCACGCTCATATATATAAATATATATCAGTATGGAGCGGTGTTATCAATACACTTGGGATCTCAAAGCCTTTTGCTATCTCTCATTCGCATATGGCAACACAGAGACTCCCATCACATGTAAGGCTCACTAGAACTGTACATACACATTCACACCGTTTAACACTTATACTTCGACTAAGGCACTAGAGAATCTAGATGTCTGATAATGGAAAGTGATTCTATTTAGATCATCAGTCTTTAATCACTTCCATATCATTATTTCTCTTTTGGACTCTTTATTGTCCACAATATTCATTTTCACACTTATTCCATCAAGGCTACATATCATTGCAAATTTTACTGTTAATCATCTCTTACAGAAATAAATCATGAGACAATCATTTTCTCTCCATGTCTCTTTTCATGTAGTATGGTCATTACATCTCTTACTTTTATGGTATATTCAATATCATTTAAATTTTAGAATATACCTGAGAATATACTCTTTTCATAATTTAGATTCTGTGATTGAATCCTCGAATTATCCATTTAAGCACCACATTATCTATACAATTCCACCATCTCTATCATTTCGAGGTGGTTATGTGTACAAACATTTTACTGGCAGTAAACATATCAATTATCTTACTCCTTGGAGTATCATTACTTTCACTTATCAGTTCTGGCTTTGATTTTACATCTTGCCACAGTTATGTGATAACCAACACCATTCACTTTCAGTCTTAACTGCGGGAACTGTTTCATATTGATGTTCCCTTCTCATCATGCAATTTATTTCCTTATTCCACTTTCATTTTCGTTTTCATATTTCTACTATTTATCTCTTCATATATATATATATATACATATATATATTTTTAATTGGCATGGTACTATACTGCTAAGATCTTTTAAAATCTTGCGTACCATCTTTTTCTTTACACTAGCCATCTGCCGACTTTAATTTCTTTAATTAGATCTCGTCTATAAAGCAGCCAGTCTCATCACTCTTTTATAGGCTGACAATAGTATTTAGCTAGACTCATTACTTTCGTATCTCAATCATTATCTTTATATCATAGACAGGTTCACTGTCATCCTGTCGTCTCAAAATCATATATTTCAAGAGGAGATACTGTCTAGCCAAATTTCTTAGTTGTTAATCTTAGCACAATCCCATAGCCTTTAAGAGTTTAAGGATCATATCACAATGTTGCTCATGTTCCATTTATACTTTAGACTCTATCAGTATTTCATCAATTTACTCATGTAAGGATGCCTCATTCTTTAGGCTTATCTACTTTACAAGGCAACTCATTACCCTTATAACTTCAATCGGAACTCGTAAAATTCACTTCGAGTTCAAATCATCTTCTTATGGACACCAACCTTCAATCTTTTATCTAAGGACGCTTTATACAGCAGCTAGTCTTATTTACTCCTCACGTATCTCTAATCAGATCAATAAAGCGTCTATTTTCACGTAGATTAATACTTGTTTTTCACCAGAACTTCATCAATGATAGAAATTTAATATATCCTTTTTGATTTGTCTACAACTCAACATCATTTGCATTTCTCTCATTTACACCTATACAGATAACTCCTTTATTCTCAATTTTTTTTTATTAGTATTTTCGTCATCTAAACCTCTACACGTGAATTTCATTATTCACACATTTTCCAGAGTTATTCTCTTAAGCTTTTCGGATTCTTTCTACATCCTCCGATATGAACTTAGAATTTAACATCATATTCAAAATCGAGTCAATGTTATATCGATTCCTCTAATTTATATAACTTTGGAAGTTTTATCGGAAATCAAATCTGATACTTTCTTTAATCGTACCCTTCTTATCATCTTGTGACCATCGTTCTTTAACCTTTTATCTGATTATGCCTTTTACAAGGATTGCTCTTATAAGCTCCTTATACATCTCTGATTAAATCATATTTAAGGCATCACTTCCATATAATATTTATTTGTTCTTCATAAGAATTTTAGTGTATAACCAAAAATTTTAATACATCATTTAATTCATCCTCAAATCATATCATTTGTATTTCCTTCCTTTACATCGATACTAGTGAATTTCATCATCTGTAATATTTTCCAAAAATTATTTTCTTAAGCTTGTCGGATTTCTTCTATATTCTTCGATACAAGCTTAAGAATAAATTTCATATCTACGATCGAATCAACATTAACCTGATTTCTCAATCTATGTTACTTTGGAATTTATTGGAATTCTCAACCGACAGTCTCTTTAACCACACTTCTTTTATCATTTTGGACCTTCATCATTGTTTCCCATCATTTCACAGTGTAGTTTCAAGGCAGAGACATTCCATATTCAAATCATTTTGATACATACTCTACCTTGATTTCATTACATAGTCATACTTCACAGCGTTACGAATCTCATTCTGGTAAGCTGTATCAAGTACAATGGTTATCAACACACTTTACAGCTACTTGTTTCAATTCAGTTATTCACTTTAAAACCATTTCCATTTACTGAATTCAGGCTTAGTTCCCTTGAGTATATTCTCCACGAGGTTTGAACCTTGGCACCCCTTACGTACCTAGTTCCTTACACTCGTGTTACCGTTGGGATACTTATAAGGGCCTCGCCCGTTCATATCGACCATCGACAAGCATCCCCTAGGCGATCTTTTCGCCTCAGGTTTATCCTTACTAGTGAGTCGGCGATGAGATAGTTCGCCTATATCTCACGACACATGATCCACTACGGGTCACCTATCATTGGGTCGCCCATCACAGTTCTGTCTCAAGGGTCCTGAAGAACTTAGGTTAGCGGTCATCTTCTTTTTTATCACTTGACTGTTCTTATAATTATCCTCTAATTCACAGTACTCCAAATAGTACCTCATTCTGTAGCACATATTCCAAGATACGTCGGTTCTATGTACGATTATCTGTTTGATACCTCAAAGAAATGAAAACGTACAGAACCATAAGTAATCACACCAGTATGTATTTCATTATCTGTACTTTTCACCTCATCAGTCAATTCTTGTAATCATTTCACTCTTCACAGTATTTAACGATCCCGTTCAATACACTCTTAATTTTTTTTGACCCTTTCAGTCAATAACCGGGCCAAACATTTGATGACATTCCACTACACTCTTTGGATCGCATCATATAAGGCCCCGGCTCGTTCGCCGTCTGCCTATACACGTTTTATTGTGATGCCTCGGATTTGCCGGTCTCAAACCGGAGGGGCCCGAGCCGCACCACTCATCCGTGCTGTCCGCTCTGGGTTCTAGAGGTGGCCCCCGTCACACAGACGTGGCACTTAGTCCCTCACGGATTGTTTTATTGTGAAGCCCAGGATTTACCACTATGGCCCAAAGTCCACTCGTGGGGGGAGCCCTGGCCGCCTCACTCAACCATACTGTTATCCCCTATGGCCCACAGTCCACTCGGGGTTTTTCTTTCGCATCCGTAATCTAAGTGTTAGTGGAATCAGTAATAGGGATCGTTAGATTCATATGACATCTTCTATGCCATTAATAATTCCATTACTATCAATGGATTCCAATTCAGCTCGGTTTTAACACTATTCCGCACATCGCCCAATATAGGGGCATTTTCGTCATTTCGACATTTATTTCTTTCTCCTCAATATACATTCAAATCAATGAACTGATCATCTATGTGTTGATAGTATCCTTTCTGATACTTATAACAGCAAGTTAGATCTCGTTCGTTTTTCGACAGAGAAGTTCACTAAAATCCACAATTGGATTATTTTGCTTGTAATTCAGCTTTATATCATTAATTTCTCTGTCAAATCGATCAATTCCCACTTCTGGTGATCTATTTTGACTCCCAGTAAAATTTTGGGGGTAGGGGTATTTTGGTCATTTTGGCTAAAAATTTCTCTCTCTTCAAATTACCCTCAGTCGGTGATCTTAAAGTCTATTTAATGATGATATTTTATTCCCCTATTTTATACCATCACTTTCAGGTCTCAGTTCGGTTCGGACAGAAAAGTACTGGTGGGGCCCTTACCGAGTCCATTTCTGTTCCTTACCGAACAGGCCTTCATATAGATTTGAAGGATCACAAATTTTTCGGTAATTTCTGAGCCTATTTTCTTCTTTAACATTCTCAGTTTATACTTTCTCTCTCCCTTTAAATCATTTTACCCCATTTACAATCATTTATTTTCTCTATGTATTCAGACCACACAGTACTACAGGGGATGTTTAACTCTTTTCTTTCCAAAGTATCCACAGACATCAGGCCAACCAATGCTCTGATACCACTAAATCTGTCACGACCCGTGACCACATTTTTACCCTTCTTATACACAACTTAACCGGTTGGGCTGTCTGCGATACTTCACTTGTACTGACTGTTAATAAATTTTACATAATATTGTTTATATTATACACATCCCCTATCGTAACAAATCAGATAAGTAGTACTGTTGACGTGTCTAAATACAGAGAATAAATAATCATACCTCAAATAATCAGTCGGTCTGACACATTGTTCTTCGTGTACAGCCAGGATCCACAATCCACTGATTTCACATTCATCAAAACCTGAGATGTTGAAAATTAAGGGGTGAGCAAAACCACGGCTCAGTAAGAGAATTATATGCCTCACTTGATACTCAGCTTCCTATATGCTGAAAATCTTTTTCATTTTTCCTATGGGCTCTAGGCTCGCATGTAGGAAAGATACTACAGTCGGCTAGGGATCCGAATGGAGTAAGGTAGGTATTTTAGAATACCATACTTGTTACGGAACCTAGAAGCAACTGTAGAGAAAAATTTTTCTTTTTGTTTTGAATTAATAAATCCTTTTCCTTTTTAATCTTTCATAACCTTTTTCATATTCTTTTCAAAATAATGCTTCTACGAAATAAAGCCTTTAAATAGAATAATTAATATCCGTATATTCCTTGAAAAGAATATTAGTTAAATCATCATCTTATTTCTTTAAAACTTATTTCATGTTTTAATGTACTCTCTTAATTAGTTCTGTCCGTTAAAAAGCAGAATAAGCTATTAAAATCTATTTCATTCTTTGACATTTGTCGAATTCACGAATCACACTCACTTACTTATCGTCACAATATCCTACGATTTCTCATACTAACATCGGAACACGTGTAGCACTTAGTTCCCGAAGGACTCTAGAGGTGGCTCCCACTGTTCAATCATCGAGTCTCTGCTCGGTATGGCCTGTACTGAAACATCGGAACACGTGTAGCACTTAGTTCCCGAAGGACTCTAGAGGTGGCTCCCACGGTTCAATCATCGAGTCTCTGCTCGGTATGGCCTGTACTGAAACATCGGAACACGTGTAGCACTTAGTTCCCGAAGGACTCTAGAGGTGGCTCCCACGGTTCAATCATCGAGTCTCTGCTCGGTATGGCCTGTACTGAAATATCGGAACACGTGTAGCACTTAGTTCCCGAAGGACTCTAGAGGTGGCTCCCACGGTTCAATCATCGAGTCTCTGCTCGGTATGGCCTGTACTGAAATATCGGAACACGTGTAGCACTTAGTTCCCGAAGGACTCTAGAGGTGGCTCCCACGGTTCAATCATCGAGTCTCTGCTCGGTATGGCCTGTACTGAAATATCGGAACACGTGTAGCACTTAGTTCCCAAAGGACTCTAGAGGTGGCTCCCACGGTTCAATCATCGAGTCTCTGCTCGGTATGGCCTTTTCCGTTTGACATATTCCATGTCATGTAAAATATTTCCCTTTTTAACATGTCACCTATCATTTATGGATTTTAATATAGACGTTAATCTTGTCGTACTATAAACCCTGGAGGGTAAAGGACTAAACCGGTCAAATCTATGACCATAATCTATATTGTCCTCGGTGGATCACGGATCAGGTGTCGACCGGGACTAAACATGTCACAGATCATGTATCAGCATGATAAGAATACCAACCAGTCTCAAAACCGTATTTTTCATCGGAAAATACACCTTATGGAATTTATACAATTATATAATTCCATGATTTAAAACCATAAGGGTTATAATCCTTTAGTGAATATTGATAAAAATATCCATAAAATATTTACTATATTTCACTTCATCTTTCGTCTCGTAATTCGTGTAATTTATCTATTTCGAGAATTTTCGGTGATTTCATTATCACCATTCTCGAATACATGAATATTCTAACGTTCCATCTCATTATATTCATATTTTATGAAATTTAGAAATTTCCTCATGTCTCGTGATTTACTATCGAAATTCGGAAATAAATCATTTAATATGATTTTATAAAGTTTTTCTAAAATTTTCGGCAGCATAACGGCTGCCGATTCACTAACCTCTTGCACGGAAAATACAGTTTAAAATCTTTCAGCCAGTACTTCTTCTCAAATTATTTTCAGCAATTCATGCATCATAATAATTTTCATAAAATAATTGCATAAAATATTTTAAATTAAATTATGCAGACTGAGTATCCTTACAGTGCTGCACATGCATCCCTTACCTTTTTTCCGGGTCGGCGACTTCCGCTTATCGATCGCGCCCGCGCTCCATTTCTCCCGATTCCTTATCTCGATTGCTGAAAATAATTTCTGGAATTAAAATTCTAATTTTTAGAATTTTTCATAATTTATTTAATTTTTTCTGAAATTAAATTCTCGGGAAATTTCTTACCGAATTTGTAAAATCCCGGGTTGTCGAATTTCCGGGAATTTTCCGAATTCCCGAAATTTTCCTTTTTCCTCTTTTCTTCCTTTTCCCTTTTCTTCCTTTTTCCTCTTTTTCTTTTCTTTCTTTCTTTTCTTTTTCTTTTTCTTTTTTTTTCTTTTTCCTTTTTCTTTTCTTTTTCTTTTCTTTTTTCTTCTTCCTTTCCCGGTCAAACCGGTTCAGAGCCTTTCCTCGCCGGTTCCTCGCCGGCGGCCGGTTCTCCGGCGGCTCGTTGGTCCCTCAGCTGGCCGGCGTCGAGGCGAAGCTGCCGGTGGTCTCAGCTTGGCCTGGATCGGCGGCACGGCGGCGGATCCACTCGATTTTGCCTCGGCTTCTTCTCCTCTTCGCCGGCGTTCCTCCGCCGTCCATTGCGCGTCGGGTGACCTCCATCGTGTTCCTCTCCCTCCGGCGGTGCTTCGGTGGCAGTGGCGGCCACCGATTTGGTCGACATCGCCGTCGGCCATTTTCTTTTCTCTTCCGGCGTTTGCTTCTGTTTCCCGTTCGATTTTCCTCCGTTTCTTCACGCCGGCGTTGGCGTCGGCTTCCTCTTCCCTTGCCGGCGTCGACGCTTCTTTTCCTTCTCCTCCTTTCCTTCTCCGGCGGCAGTGGCCGGTGCCACTTCGGGAAGACAGAATCGGGAAACCGATTCTGTTGTGTTTTAGGTTAATTTTCTATTTTTGTTTGTTTTCTATTTCCCTTTTTAGTATATTTAGTATACTATATTTTATACACTTAATATAATAATACTTATATGTCATGTATTTATATTATATATTTAATACACATAATATTATTATTATCATATATGTATATAATATAGTATTATATATATTGCATATAAAATATATATTTTGCGTATTAAAATTATAGATCTAGCATAGATATATAAGTATATATTTATATACTTAAAATAATTAATCTTTACATATATATCTATATATATATGTTATGATATAATATGTTTTGTATTTACAATATATATTTTTCAAACTTTAATGTAAATCAAATATAAACATTTCTCAAATATATATGTATATATATATATATACCTATATATACATAAAAGATTATACTTAAATACATATGTATTATGTAACTTCATGAACTAGTATATATATATATATTCATATATACAAACATGTAATTATTAATATACTATATAGTATTTACATACATATGTATTTGTATAAAAACATGTGTAAATATATTTATATAATTTAATTATATAAATATATAATATACGCATTTTTATTTTATTAATTTTGGATTTCCGTTAATCCAATTTAAATTCCTCCTTTCCTTATTTTCCATAACTCCGATTTTATTTTTTATTTCCATTTAATTTCCTTCACACGAATTTCCTTATTCATCACTTCCTCATTTCTCAGGATTTTCACCAATATCCGTTTCTTGCAAATTTTATTTATTTCCCCTTATTTAATTTCTCTAATATTTATTTTCAATATTTCTAATTTCCAATAAATGGAAAATTTACGGTTATCACATCCTCCCCACCTTAAGAAATTCGGTCCACCGAGCCCACATTCAATCCCACTTTTGAATTCTCTAGTGATTCAGAAGAGGACACCATGGCTCAAAACGCTAATAGAACCTTGAAGGAGTTGGCAGCACCCACTATGAACCAACAACCCCTTTGCATAACCTATCCTACTTTAGATGTTGCTTTTGAATTAAAATCTGGTTTGATACATCTTTTACCAACTTTTCATGGTCTTGCAGGTGAAGATCCACACAAACATCTAAAGGAGTTCCATGTTGTTTGCTCCACCATGAAGCCTGCTAGGGTTAGTGAAGAGCAAATCAAGCTAAGGGCCTTTCCATTCTCTCTGGCAGATGCAGCCAAGGATTGGCTTTACTACTTACCTTCTGGGACCATCAACACTTGGGATGATATGAAGAGACTCTTCTTGGAAAGATATTTTCCTGCCTCTAGGGCAGCCAACATCAGCAAAGAAATTTGTGGAATTAGGCAATTTAATGGTGAGTCACTCTATGAATATTGGGAAAGATTTAAACGATTATGTGCTAGTTGCCCACATCACCAAATTCATGAGCAACTATTGATCCAATATTTCTATGAGGGACTATTACCCCATGCTAGAAGTATGATAGATGCAGCTAGTGGAGGAGCTTTAGTGGATAAGACTCCTCAAGAAGCCCAAAACTTGATAGCAAACATGGCTGCCAATTCTCAACAATTTAATACAAGGCGTGATCCACCACCACTATCTAAGCAAGCACACGAGGTAAATACTTCTTCTTTGGAAAAACAAATTGCTAATCTAACATCTCTTGTGCAACAATTGGCTGTAGGTAAAATGCAACAAGCCAAGGCTTGTGGAGTTTGCTCCAACATGGGACACCCTACTGATATGTGTCCAACCTTACAAGAAGATTCCATGGAGCAAGCTAATGTTGTAGGAGGATTCCCAGGGCCTTCCCAAGGTAAGTATGACCCTTACTCCAATACCTACAACCCTGGTTGGAGGGAGCACCCAAATTTGCAATATGGAAATAGGTCTACACCATATGTCCCACCACACAATAGGCCAAGTAATTTTCAAGTCCCCAAACCTACATACCAAGAGAGGCCACCACCCCAAACACAACACCAAAGTGGAACCATGTCTCTTGAAGAAATTGTAAAGAATCTTGCTACCTCTACTTTACAAAATCAACAAGAGAACAATCAAAGAATTGCACACCTTGAGCGTCAAATGAGCCAAATGGCTACTTCCCTAAGCAGACTTGAAGCCAAGGAATCCAACAAGTTGCCATCTCAACCAGAGGTCAATCCAAGAGAGAATGCACATGCCATAACTTTGAGAAGTGGTAAGGAAATTGGCCCTAAGGAACCCTTAATTATAGATGTTGACAATAGCTCTAAAAACTATCAAGAAATTGAAAATTCAAGTGAAATAAAGGAGGATGTCAACTCTAATAACAAAGGAGACCAAGGGACTGATTTTGATAATGCAAATGGGGGTGTCGACAAGCATAATGCAGGCAAGGAAGGATATGTCAGCAACCTTCCACCACTTTATAGAGAGGTAAGTAATAAAAAAGTTCCATTTAACACAAGCACTTACCCTCCTCCTTTTCCGAGCAGGTTAGCCAAAAACAAAAAAAATGAGCAAGAAAAGGAGATTTTGGAAACCTTTAGGAAGGTTGAAGTCAATATTCCTCTTCTTGATGCCATTAAGCAAGTGCCAAGGTATGCAAAGTTTCTAAAAGAATTGTGCACTAACAAGAGGAAATTGCAAGGTAATGAGAAGGTAAGTGTGGGGGAGAATGTTTCTGCGGTTATCCAAAGGAAACTCCCTCCCAAGTGCAAGGACCCAGGTACATTCACTATCCCTTGTAAGATAGGTGATATTAGATTTGAAAGATGCATGATAGATCTAGGTGCTTCGATTAATGTTATGCCATTGTCAATCTTTAAAAGTTTGAATCTTGGAACTTTAAAAGAGACTGGTGTAATAATTCAATTAGCTGATAGATCTAATACATATCCTGAAGGGGTAATTGAAGATGTACTAGTCCAAGTTAATGAACTTGTCTTCCCTGCAGATTTTTACATACTGAATATGGAAGATGATGACTCTCCTAATGCTGCACCTATATTGTTAGGTAGACCATTCTTAAAAACATCTAGGACTAAAATTGATGTGCACAATAGAACATTAACTATGGAATTTGATGGTGAAAGTGTTAAATTTAATATTTTTGAAGCCTTGAGATATCCTAGTGATGTGCATGCTGTTTTTGGAATTGATGTTATTGATGATCTAACCCAACAATTCTTTGAGCTAGGAAGAGAAGACAAGTTAGAGGTGGCTATAAGCCATAATTTAAAACTGGAAAATTTTGAAAAAGACCCCTTTGCTGATTTTAATAGTTTCCTAAAGGAGGAAGTTTTTGCTCTTCAGTCCTTACCCGAAGCAAGGTATGAAAACTTAAGGAGAGACTTGCCTATTACTCACACAAAGCTTCTTCCTTCTGTTGTGCAGGCCCCTGAGATCGAATTGAAGCCATTGCCAGAACATCTTAAATATGTGTTTTTGGGAGACAATGAGACCTTGCCTGTAATCATTGCAAAGGACCTCACACCAATGCAAGAAGAAAAGCTCATTCAAGTGCTTAAAGATCATAAGACAGCCATAGGATGGACTATTGCAGACATCAAGGGAATAAGCCCAACTGTGTGTATGCATCGCATCTTACTTGAGGAAGGTTCAAAACCAACACGAGAGGCTCAAAGAAGATTGAACCCTCCAATGATGGAAGTTGTGAAAAAGGAGATCTTAAAACTCCTTGATGTTGGGATTATCTATCCAATCTCTGATAGTAAGTGGGTGAGCCCAATACAAGTGGTTCCAAAGAAGTCAGGCATCACGGTAGTGAAGAATGAAGATAACGAGTTGATACCAACAAGAATTCAAAATGGGTGGCGAGTTTGCATAGATTATAGAAAATTGAATGCTACTACTCGCAAGGATCACTTTCCTTTACCTTTTATTGATCAAATGCTTGAAAGACTTGCTGGTAGAACTCACTATTGTTTTCTTGATGGTTATTCAGGTTATAATCAAATTGTGATAGCTCCCGAGGATCAAGAAAAGACCACCTTCACATGCCCCTTTGGCACTTTTGCTTATAGACGCATGCCATTTGGTCTTTGTAATGCCCCTGCCACTTTCCAAAGGTGTATGGTAAGCATATTTTCTGATTATGTAGAAAATATCATAGAAGTTTTTATGGATGATTTCACAGTCTATGGAAACTCCTTTGATGAATGCTTAGACAACCTTACACTTATCCTTCGAAGATGCATGGAAACTAACCTTGTTTTAAATTCTGAAAAATGTCACTTTATGGTAGAACGAGGAATAGTTTTAGGGCATGTAATTTCTGCAAATGGCATAGAAGTTGATAAATCTAAGATTAGCATTGTTCAATCTTTACCTTACCCCACAAATGTGCGGGAAGTGCGTTCTTTTCTTGGACATGCAGGTTTTTATCGTAGGTTTATCAAAGACTTCTCCAAGATTGCGTTACCTTTGTGTAAACTCTTACAAAAGGATGTTGATTTTGTGTTTGATGAGAGATGCAAGGAAGCATTCGACAAGTTGAAAGAATGTTTAATCTCTGCTCCAATCATTCAACCACCTAATTGGGATCTACCATTCGAATTGATGTGTGACGCAAGTGATTATGCAATTGGGGCTGTTTTGGGACAAAAAGTTGGAAGAGCTTCACACGTTATCTATTATGCTTCAAGGACCCTAAATGAAGCTCAACGAAACTACTCCACCACAGAAAAAGAGCTTCTTGCTATTGTCTTTGCTTTAGATAAGTTTCGATCTTACTTGCTTGGTACTAAAATAATTGTTTATTTTGATCATGCAGCCTTGAGATATTTACTATCCAAAAAGGAGGCAAAGCCAAGACTCATAAGATGGATCCTTTTGCTTCAAGAATTTAACTTAGAGATCAAAGACAAGAAAGGTGCAGAGAACTTTGTGGCAGATCATTTAAGTAGACTGGAAAGAGAAGAAGATGCGTTACCACTTCAAGAGTTCTTTCCTGATGAAGAATTGATGGCAGTCAAAGTAAGTACACCATAGTATGCTGATATTGTGAATTATTTAGTTACTAACACTTTGCCTCATGATTTGACTAGAGCTCAGAAGGATAAGCTTAAGAGTGATGCCAAATATTATATTTGGGATGACCCTTACTTGTGGAAGAATTGCTCTGACCAAATAATAAGAAGGTGTGTCATGCAAGATGAGATTCCATCAATCTTGATCTTTTGCCATAGCTATGAATGTGGAGGCCACTTTGGACCTAATAGGACGGCAAGAAAGGTATTAGAATGTGGATTCTTTTGGCCCACAATATTTAAAGATGCATACTTATTTTGTAAGACATGTGAGCATTGCCAAAAGTCAGGTAACATCTTTCAAAGAAACCAAATGCCACAAACCCCTATTCTAGTTTGTGAAATTTTTGATGTTTGGGGCATTGATTTCATGGGACCTTTTCCTTCCTCCTATAGTAATCTTTACATAATTCTTGCTGTTGATTATGCCTCGAAATGGGTGGAAGCTAAAGCCACTAGGACTGATGATTCTAAAGTTGTTGCAGAATTTGTTAGATCTAATATTTTTGCTAGGTATGGAACACCAAGAGCTTTGATAAGTGATAGAGGCACCCATTTTTGCAATCGTATGATTGAAGCTTTATTGAAGAGGTACCACATCACTCACAAGGTGTCAACAGCCTACCATCCTCAAACAAGTGGCCAAGCAGAAGTCTCTAATAGGGAGATAAAAAGTATTCTAGAGAAAACTGTGAATCCTCAAAGGAAAGACTGGAGTATGAGGCTTAATGATGCATTATGGGCATATAGAACAGCCTATAAAACACCTATTGGGATGTCCCCTTATAGGTTGGTTTATGGTAAGCCATGCCATCTTCCTGTTGAGTTGGAACATAAAGCTTATTGGGCTATAAAACAATGCAACATGAATTATGATGAAGTGGGAAACCATAGAAAGCTTTAGTTGCAAGAGCTAGAGGAGATTCGTAATGAAGCCTATGTAAACTCAAGGATTTACAAGGAGAAAACTAAAGCCTTCCATGACAAGAATATAGCAAGAAAGACTTTTGAAATTGGACAAAAAGTTCTTCTCTATCACTCAAGGCTTAAGTTATTTCCAGGTAAGTTACGTTCTAGATTGGTAGGACCTTTTATTGTTACTAATGTTTTTCCTCATGGTGCAGTTGAAATTCAAAGTTCAAAAACTTCAAAAGCTTTCAAGGTGAATGGACATAGATTGAAACCATACTATGAGGGATTTAAAGTCTACAATGTGGAAGAGGTGAAGTTGGAAGATCCAATCTACGAGGATTGAAAGAGGTGGCAATGTCGAGCAAATGACAATAAACAAAAGCGCTACTTGGGAGGCAACCCAAGGATGTAAAAACAAGGGGGTATTTCTTTCCTTACTTGTATTACCATTTAATTTTTGAGTTTTTATTGTTCTTCTTTGCATGCTAGACTTACTTTGAGGGCAAAGTAAGATTTAAGTGTGGGGGGGAATATTGGTTTATGAGTCTATAGAGTTTTTTTTTTAGGAAGTGGAAATTAAAAAAAAAAGGTCAATTTTTTAAGAGTTTTGAAGATCATGATATGTTTACTTTCTTTTAAGGATTGATTCTAAACTAAAACAAAGTTTTATAAGAAAGTTGAGACTATTTTGATTGTTATTATTATTGAAGTGAGTATTTTCTAAAGAATTTATGTGAGTTCATGATTAAATATGATTGATCATATGATATTGATGATGTGATTAGTTCATTGAAGTTGGTATAAACAAAGGATAAATAGACAAGAACAAAAGAAAAAAAAGAAGAAAAAAAAAGAAGAAAAAAAAATATAGAGGTTGAAAGCTTTAAATTCTACTCCAATATTTTGAGTTGCTTGATCTTGTTGATTAAATTCTTTGAAGTGACTTGAAATATGAGTATGCAAAGCACTCTAAAAGAGGGCTTACTTTTGAGTAACCGGTGTTGTATCACCAATATTAACATTCGCGTAAAAAGGCAACTAAGTACTTAGGGAAACCATTGTTGAAACCAAAAAGAAAAAAAAAAGGTTCTTGATCTATTGACTTTGTTTAGTAATGTAAAGTGGATAATTGCAAAGTTGATATTATATGTTTCAGTTGTGTTTGATTGTAAATTTTGCATGAATTTATTTAGAAGTATGCATGAATATGAGAAGTAATGATTAGAATATGATTGACTTGATTATTTAACTCTTGTTGAAGTTACGAGTTAAGAATTGAAAGATTTGAAAATATGTCCATGATCTTAATCTTGTTTTGGAGATGGAGTCATAATTTTTAAAAATTGAGTCTTATTTTGAATTTTTAGGATTGAGTCTTAAGTAAAAGATTTTGGGTATATCTTCTGAAAGCCTCACGAGACACAACTCGTCCACTAGGGGTGACCTAGGGGTTTAAAGGCTTATTGCATATGCTAAATGCAATCGTGATTCCTATGAAAGTGAGTTAGGATTTTAGATTTAGTTATTTAGGAATTAGTTTAGCTAAGGTTTGCTAGAGGACTAGCAAAAGCTAAGTGTGGGGGAATTTGATAGGATGATATTTTGTAAATTTTATATGTGCTAATATATTTTCTTTATTGATGTTTTATGCCTAAAAGAGCTTACTAATGTTTATTTTATGTTTTAGGTATTAAATATCAAAGTTGGAATAAAAAGAAGCTAAAAAGAGCAAAGTGCAGTATTTTCTGTCCAGCTTGAAAGATTGACATTTTTGACTAATTTAACGACCTGATCTGAAGAAGTGGCCTTCATGGAAGTTGTAGAGGACTTCTCAAGGTTTCTGGAATGCACAAGATCGCAAAAATTGGAGTTGGTTTGGTGGGTCAAACGTCTGGATAAAATCAGTACGAAATTCTGGGCAGAATAACGAGATTGAGAAGAAATTCCAACAAAGCAAGTTCAAGACCAGATTTGGTTAAGACAAGATAATTTCTTAATTTTATTATGTCTTAGATCTGTAATTAATTAATAAGAATAGGCCTTAGGAATTTTACTTAGAAAATAATTGTAAAAGATGATGAGATAAAGGTAAGAGTTTGACTAGTCAAATTACTTATTTCCCAAGTAAACTCTTATCTGAATCCCACATTGCTTAGGAAAGTTTTTTAAACTCTTCCTTAGGCCTATATAAAGAGCACAAGGCTCTCATAAACAGCATCCCTCACATCCCTCTTCCCTCTTCCCCCTTAGTCTTTTGTAAGGTTTTCTTTAAGGTTTTAATAAAAGTTTTATTTTCTTTCTTTTAATTTTGATATTGCTGATTTCTTTTTCTTTAAAAATTTTTTTTTTCTTCTTTTCTTTATCATTGGTCTTGCTGATTTCTTTCTTTTAAGTTATAAATTTATTTTCTTTTTAGTCTTCCTAATAGAAACAGATTTAATTTCTTTATTTAAACTGATTCTTCCCTTAGGTTTATTAGGTTTTATCTATTTTATAATGTTATATGGTTGCTGATTTCTTTAGTGATAATTATTTTGATTCTTGTTTTGTTTTTCATATTATTTGTTTAGTTCTTGCTAGTTTATAATCTTGATTCTAGATTTCTTGTTTAGATTATTAAAGATTGATATATTGATTGTCTTTTGCATGATTCTTGATATCTTTATAATATTAAACTTGAAATTTATGATCTTGAATATGACTAGTGAGTAGCTTTCTTATTCAGTTACAAGGTAAATTGATTGTTCTTGGAAAAAGAATGTTGTGAGATTTTGAGTTTATAATATAATTGTTGATTAAGTATCCAAGATTCTCTGAGCACATTTGCATGATTATTTGCTTGATTAGATGGTAGGGCCCACAATTTAATTTAATTGAATAATCTACTGCCAGATTAAAAACATAAGTCCGTAATTGCTTATGGAGTTAATCACTAGGGATGGAGGAGAATTGAGGTTTAGATTAAATGAACCGAGCTTATGTGTTTGTTAGCTAATGTCAACCCATATCTTTCTAGTTGTTAATGCTGCTACAACTTATATCTAGAGAGCTTGTTCTAGGTAGGTTAAGTAGTTAGAGATTAGTTAAAGAGCTTGTTTTAACTAACGACTCAGTAAGGGAAGATGGTGTAACAGAGCTTATTGTTATGCTACGGTTGACTATTTAATTGACAATAATATTTTGTAATCAATGATCAACATCTAAATCCAAGAATAATTAATTGCCTTGTAACTGAAGCTTTTTCATATTTGTTTTTGATATTTAATAATCCTTGCTTTCTCTCTTTTAGGCATAGCTTACAAAACTCCAAAACCCCAAAATTTCTTATTTCCGTAAAACTTAAGATTAGATTTTTAATTTAATAATTAACTTAAATAATTCAGTCTCTGTGGGTTCGACCCTTACTCCGCTATCTACATAGTAGAGTTAGGAAGTTTTATTTTTTGGTGACTGACGACACTCATCATCAACCGAGGATAAGAAGTTCGTACAAAGAAACCAAGAGTGGCAGTAGCAAAGAAAAAGGTATTTTGAACACAATTAAGGAAGCAACAAAGAAGAGAATGAAGCTAAAAGGAAAAGTAGGCAGATCTGGATCATCAACAACTCGACGAAGTTCTAACTTCAATGAGATATGATTTTTCTTAAGTCAAGACTTTTATGTAGGTGAAGACTTTGATCTTCTCCAATGGTGGAAAGAAAACCAAAAGCAATTTCTAATTTTAGCTTTCATGGCCCGAGATGTTTTTGCGGTGCAAGTTTCTTCTGTTGCATCAGAATCCGCATTCTCGACATGTGGAAGAATTATTGGAGACCATCGGACCACTCTTAATCCGGATTCATTGTGCATGTTAACATGCCTTAAAGATTGTTTGACGCGAAATCCCGCAATATTGAACTTGGAATGGGCAATAAATTCTCCAATGGAGGAGGAAGAAATTTCCAAGGCAATCTATATAAATTATGAGGAATAAGTAATAATTTTTTTCTTCTTGTAAATTGTATGTAAAATTGTAAATAAGTTTAGTCATAGTAAATATTTTTATAGACTACGGTCTTGTGGTTTTTACCGTTCTAACTTTTGAAGGGGTTTTTCGCGTGAAAAATCTTTAGTCTCATACTCTCTCCTTTTTCTCCTTTTTTTAAAAAATTTATTATCATTGTTAAATACCAAATTAATTAGTTATACTTATCTATGTTTAAAAATAAATAAATATTTAAAATACAAAATGAATGAATATTTTTTTAAAAAATACTAAATAAATGAATAAATATTTTAAAAACATACTAAATAAATGAATAAATATTTTAAATGCAAAATGATATGCTACTTATATTTTAAACGATAAGTAAATTATATTTCAAATGTAATAAATAAGTTTAACAAAATTAAAAAATTCTAAAAGTAATATAATTTTATTTAAATTAACAACTTTATTAAATAAGTAACTTGATCACTTTATCGTAATATCATTATTTGTATTTTGAATCAAATATCAAATATCATAATAACTTTATCATAATATCATAATATAACTTTATTTTATTATAACAATAATTTTATTAGATAATTTTATAGTAAATTTATCTTTAAATTATTGTTACATTAATTAAATAAATTATAATAACTTTATGTATTATAAATTTATAATTACTATTAACATTATTTATTATAAAAATAAATTTATTAGATTAAAATAAAAATAAATTAATATAAATTCAAAAAAAATTAGGCTAGTCGGTTTAGATCGGCTCAGCCCAGTTTTAACTGAACCGGTTCAACGATCCGAACCGGTTCAACCTTATAAATAGGTTAAACTGGTCTTGCTCGGCTCGGTTCTTTAACTGGTTGAGGCTGGTTTTGTGTGATAGTGAGCAGGAATTGGTAGAACCCGGTCCAAAATCGAACTGGTTTGGCCCACATCACATCTAGTCATAGGTAAACCCTCATGTGAAGAAGTTTCAAGTGGATCCAACTTGTGAACTGAATCATGCAAAAATGCTACAAAAAATACAAATGAAGCCAAAAGCATTCGTTTAGGGGTATTTTGGTCATTTCACATAGTATGGCCAGTCAAACCTCATTCTTAGTCAATGTTTGACTTAATTTGACAATAAAAAATAAAATTTGAATGTAAAATATTAAAATAATAGCTAGGATATAAGTGTAAATAATGAGATTTTAAAGGGGCAAATTGGTTTTTTTTCAAGGGTTGATATTTTTAACACTAAATTAATATTTAATTGAGATATTTTATTATGTCTTCTCCTTCCTTAAGAAACTGGCTACCATTACTCTTCTTTCTCTCAAAACTTCTAAGTATCCAAGAGAGAGGAACCTAGAAAAACACCTACTTCAAGCCTCCAAATCAACAAGCTCTCTGAACAAAAATTATCCCTCATCATTAGTTCTTTTTAAACCTAGAATTTGGAAAGCTAACTTGGCTATTTTCTTGGTGAAATACACCCTTTATATTTGACCACAAGTAAAGGTAAGTGAAGATGTGGTTTCTTTTGAGATTGTATTAAGCTAGTAGAACATGTTTATGGCCTTGGAATGAAACAAAAATTAGGTGTCGGGCTTCCATGTAGGCTCAGCCATGAGAAGGGGTTAGGAAGTTCAGGGTGGTTTTGATGCAAGATGGGTATGGCATGATAGTATATGATGAGAGAAACACAGCCATGGTGATAGATTTGCAAAAGAGTGAGTGTAGTGGCTAAAGGGTGTTTGGCCAAGACAAGTTGCATGAGATACCATGTTGATTTTTATAGTTTGATAGCTAAAGAACAATATAAAAAAGTTAGTAAGATCAAAGGTGAAGTCGGATTCGAAAAAGGACGCGTTTTGATTGTAGTTGTGTTTTGGCATCCAATAGGAAGTAGACCAAATTTGCTATTGTATTAGGCAAAGTGAAAGATTATAAAGTATAGAGTATTCTTTATAATTGAAGTATTAAGTTTTAACCACATTTTGACACTGTTTTGCAGTGTTGAGTTTGGGAGTAAAGGAAGTGTAAGTGGTCCCATAAATCACTACACTGCGTTGTAGTGTAAACGGTAAGAAACATATGTAAAAGAGCATAGAATACTATGCTTGCATTGGGAAATTGTTGCTGGATTTGAGATATATAAATTGTGTTTTTCATACGGGAGGTTAGGATAGTTACAGTCGTTATGCTGCCAAAATTTCGTAAAACAAACTTAAAATCAACATACCAATAACCTAAAATAAGATAGAATAATTACACAAATCCAAATAGCTCAAAGTTTCTCGAATGAGAAAATTGGTTCTTAAGCTTGCATAACTTTGGGACTTAGTTTAGTTTGAACAGAAATTTATTTTTACTTGTTTTGAATTACTGGTATGTAGTAGACACTTGTTTATGCGTAACAAAAATATTTTGAACCTTTACTTTTGCACATAGAATATTTGCTGAATTTTCTGCTTCGATGAGTAAGTTATATGGTTTTGAGTGCTTATGGATTGACTGAAGATAGATCTTCTTGAAATGATTTCTATCATTGAGTTTGAATGTTATATAAACTGTTTTGAGATTGCTAGCTCCTGTAATTGCCTATGGTGATCATGCATTCAGTCAGTCTGTTTGCCATGTGACCTTAGTCAAGTCATCAACACCCACAACTGTCACCTAACTAGTGTACGTTGTGGATCTTTTGACAATGGCCATTAGTCTTGTTATATAAGTAAGATTGACTTACTAGGGCTGGATTCTTGGCCCATGCGATGGGTACGCCAGTTCTTACCATATATCCCTCATGGGAACTTATTGTGTATGATTCTATTAGGATGTTGACCATCTCTACCGAATATTTATAAGTTGACAAATTTTCAGATTTGAATAATTTGAATTTAAAAGAAATGTTTGATCGATTTGAATGTTTTGTAATTAAAAGAAATGCTTGATCATATATTTGAATCATATTTAAAAGTGTTTGTATTCTCTATAATTGTTTTATATTTGTAAATTAATGGTTGTTTCGAGTTGACTATATTGCATCAATATCTTGAGAATATTAAATAGCCTCCCTATAGTGGAACTTAGGACCTTGGATAAGTGAGGTGCTTTAAAGCATCATTCGATACTCAGCTCGGTGATCCTAACCGATTGTAGAAACTCTTTCTATCCGATATGTCTATATTGTTAGTAACATATGCATACTATTATAGAGCCAAGTAGGAAGTGTGCATATTAAATTGCGTAGTATTGTACTTTTATATATGTTTCTTTACTGAGCGTGAACTCACTCCCTTATTTTCTTACCTAGATTATTTGCAGTAATTTTCGCTCGCTTGTAGAGGAGCTTATATTTTTGGAACACAGTATTCCTTCGGAGCACGCTTACAGTTCCTTGGAGGTATATTGTACTCTTATTATATATCTCGGGCTTTTGTATAGTACCAGAACATACTTTAGACTGTATTGGGGATGTAAACTTTAGGACTGATGCTATGTATATTAAATCCAATGTTTAACTTACCTATGTATGAGTGTGTATACGAACGATTAGTAAGCCTTGATGTTAAGGTGTGATGTACCTGGATATGAATCAGTTTAATCTAATAATACTAATTTAATATGAAAATGTATGCAATGTAAGTAATACAGGAAAATGACCTGACAAATAGCCTAGCCAACTGTAAGAAAAGAAAAGAAAAGAAAAATGTTAGTTCGTATTTTCGTTTAGTACATACATTACATGTCCTACTCACACAACTGAGCCTTACGGACAACCTTGTTATATGTGGTGAGATCCATTGGGTACATCTTAGACCGGATGGATGGTCTCAATCCCTCCATGAATCTGTAAATCTTGATCTCCTCATTGCGCGAGGTTTCTAGATCAAACCTGTGAATTTCGACTCATACTGATCTACTGCACAGATAAAGATTAAGAAAATCCATCTTCAGCCTCTTTTGAGCAGTACACGGAATATACTGCTTGTTGAAAGCCTCCAAGAAAATATTCCATGTAATCTTATGATGCTTAGCCTCCAATATGGTTTGGGTGGACTTCCACTAATGCTCAGCTTTGTCCACCAATAAGAATGTTGCCAAGCCCACTTTCTCAACTTTGAAGCAAGTCCTGTAGGTGAAGAGCTTGGCTACAGCATTGACCCAATTTTTAGTAACCAGAAGGTCCTTGTCTCCCTTAAATTTAGGTGAGTCCAACTTCTTAAATTACCTCAGCAAATTTACGTCAAAGCGAGTTGTGGGAACCTACCTCTTTGGAGTTGAGGCTGGCTGTGGAGGCTTTGGTTGTGCTGGTAAGGGCTACACGGGAGGGATTGGCCTTAGAGGAGCATTTTCTGGCTGTGGAGGAAGAGCCGCCACAGGTGGTGCATTCATAGCCACATTCGAAAAATTAGCCATAAACTACGTGAATAGCATGGCCATCGTTTTGATGCTCCACTCGACTCTCAACAATTGAGTATTAGGGTGCAATGTTCGATTTAACTCAAATACGAACTAACTTTTTTTTCTCTTATAATAGGTTAGGCCGTTTGTCTGGTCATCCTTCTCTTTCACTTATACCATATATCATATCACAATAGTACCATAAATTAATTTTAGGATCATTTTATCAAGGTGTAGTACAACATCATCAAATGTACATTATTTATTACACCTATACATATGTCGAAATACATTTAAGTTTAAGATTTCATTTACAAACATACTACTTCTCGTACAAGTTTACATCCCCAATATGGTCAAGTATACATTATAATACTGTACAATAGTCTGAAATATATATACACATATATATAACAAAATGCAATATACCTTCAAGGAATTGGAAGCATAGCCTCGAAGGAATACTGTAAATCCAAAATATGAGCTCTGCTACAAAGAGCGGAATATCATTGCAAATAATCTAGGAGGAAAAATAGGGGGTGAGTTTACGCTTAGTAAGGAAGCATATATAAAAGTGTGTACTATGCCACTATATGCAGGTTTCCTACTTGGCTTTGTCATGTCATGTAAAATCATTCATAGTTTTGATAATTTAGAAGGAAGGAATTTCTATAGCCATAAGGATTGCCAGGCTGAGTATGGAAGGATGCTTTAAAGCACCTCACTTGTTTCGGGTCCTAATTTCAGCTATAAAGACTAATTGTATATTCTCAAATACAAATTAGGATTGATATAAAACAAATACCAAGGTATGAGTTCATCAAATACCATGTAAACATCAATCAAATCTTATTTCATCACTTGCATATATTCAAATCGACCAAACACTTGCTTGTAAACTTAAATCATTTAAATCAATAATACAATAAGCTTTCATTAAATCAATGGAGAGGGTTAACATCCAATAGATCATGCATATAGGATATCCCGTAAGGGTTGCACATACAAAGTGACGAATCCAACGCATGGGCCAAGGATCCACCGCTTAGCCAAGCATATAGAGGAGACAAATGGCCATCATCAATAATCCACAGTGTGTACTAGTCTGGTGACAACTGTGGTGCTGAGGACTTGACTAAGGTCTTACAGTCAAATACAAATAATTCACATAAGCATATAATTATGCATTCACTAGAAGAGTTAACAATCTCAAAACCTTTATTATCAAAACCAATACTTTTAGAAACCATTGATATCCCTTAACATTCTAATATACCTTAATGGTAATCCAAATACATTTATACAAAATATAACTTTAAAGTCATTATTTTCAATAGAGGGAGTTGACTGCTATGAAATTTATCAATTTAATTAATTTATTTTCTTTTTAAATTTATGAATATTTGAAAATTTGAATACAAGGAAGGTAGTTGACTGGTCATTTGGGCAGTCGATTGGTTTTGAAACTGAATGCTTCTGGATAAAATGTAGTTGATTGGCCTGTATGGCGGTCGATTGGTGCACAAACAGAATGTTTCTGGAAAAAAGGTAGTTAACTGGCCTACATGGCAATCAACTAGTTTAAGTTGGTTTCGAAAATAAGTATGTCGCGTCTGTGTCTGAGCAGTTAGTTGCCCTGTAGGGCAGTCGATTGCTCCTAGACAAAATCAAAACTAGGAGTCAAATTGAATTTCAAACCTCTGCACTTATAAAACAGTTTCATTTTGCACTTAACCATTCAACCACATGTAGACATAGTCTCCCTACGTCTTTTACATACATCCCTTACCTTAAATACCACAATAGCATAATAACTTGCAGCACCAACAATCTCTCTTACTTCCTCAAAGTTGCAAAACCATAAAAACTACAATCAAATCATGTTTTCTTTTAATTTTAACTTCATTAGCACTTCTTTTAACACTTGAACAGCATCCCTTAACCTTCAAATATTAAACTTGTTATACTAACCCTCTCTTGATCGAACCCTTAAGGAACCTTTACACTTAAATTTACTTCATTCAAAGCCATAAACATGTTCTACTAGCTTAGCCCAATCTCGAACCTTAAATAGAATTGAAGGAAACAACATCTTCTCCTTCCTTTATTTATGACTGAAAATAGCAGCAACAAAATACCCCACAAATGCTTGATTTAGCCCTCAAAATTACAGGTTTAAAAAGAGCTAAGGATGAGGAACAATTTTCGTTTAAAAAGCTTAGTGATTTGGCGATGTTTAGGAAGGGTTTCTCTAGGTTTCTCACTTTAAGACTTAGCAATATTTTGAGAGAAAAGTGAGTTGCAATGGAGGTGGCCGGCCCTGTCTAGAAGAAGAAGACTAAATATCCTATATTATTATTATTTTATAATAAAATATCATCTTTTGCCATTTGATTATTTTACCCCTTTTAATTTCTCATAATTTCATTTATACCCTTAGCAATATAATAGTAAATTTACTTATTCTATTTAATTTTATTTATTTATATCTTTCATAATTATGGTCTCCTAACAATAGAAGAAGTCAAATATTTGACTTTGGGGCATGTGTTGGGCCGCAATAGGGGTGAAATGACTAAAATACCCTTAATAGTATAATCATATAAAATTTTGACATTTTCAAGAGATTCAGTCTATGGCTTGGAATGGCCTAAGACATCTTCACACGAGGATCCATCTATGCCAGTCTATTGGTCAAAAGTCAAACTAGGTTGACCATTATTCAGAAAAGTTCTTTTAGCCCTGGACAAAATCGTTATTTTTGAATTTGTTTCACTTAAACCTAGATATGCTTAAACAAAGGATTTCGAAAAATGGTTTTCTTACCAATTATGCATTTTGAGCCCAAGATTCACATTTTGCCACTACGAGGTCTATCCGGATTACAGATTGTCTTGTGGGGCCCACTTGGTAGTTTTCCCGACACCTGCAAAGTACACGAGAGTTAATTATTATAACTTGGTTTACTATTTTGACTTAGCATATTCAGTAGGTGTGGAAAGAATACAGAAAATTTGGGATCTCACATAAGGCTACTTGGTGGAGATGGAGGAAAGGAGTGCTTTGGAGACAATTCTTCCGTTGCTGTCTAGTATTCCTTCTTTGGTGACTCATTTTGTCAACTCCGAAACCCTAATACTCGGTTTTCGAGAGTCAAGTAGAACATCGAAACGATGGCCATGTGTAACACCCGATTTTCTATATAATTTCTCATTTTACTTTATCGATATACTATAGTGGTTAGGTTGTTTGTTAGTGTAAATATCTCTCTTTTCGCTAGCTTAATTCGTTTTTTGATTATTTACATTTCATATAAATACAAATATTACTCACATAACTAGAAACTATTACCCATGTAAACTATATTTGTTAATTAGATAAAATTTCATACATAAAAGTTTCGGTCTCTAACTACCTGTAATGAACCATTACTATTTAATTTACATCCCCTTAACTTTTACAATATAATAAGTACTGTACTATATAAGTCTAAAATATATAGAAGATAAAATATACCTTCACTGGATAAGCAACCAGCCTCGAAAGAATACTGTAAGGTCCAAAATCGTGCTCCTCTTAAATGAGCGAAAGTGTCATTACAAATAGTCTAGGAGAGAGAAAAAGGGGGTGAGTTTACACTCAGTAAGGAAACAATCATGAAAGAGTGGTACTATGCCACTATATGCAATAAAGCATTTATTTAAAATATTTGCAATAAAATAATTGCATTTATAGCATATAAACTCTTATTTGAAACACAGTAGTTTCAAATCATAAAATTTTCAAATTCAGATAAATACTTATTAAAACTACCTTTTTAATGCAAAATCGATCAATTCAATAATCAATTCAGATTAAAATACTCGGTGGAGATAGTCAGCATCCAAGAATCACATGCCGATAATCAGTATAGGAAATAGTGTACCTGCATATGGGCCAGGTATCCATCCTTAAGCTATTCCTATTTAATAACGAAATAAACAATGGCCATTGTGTAATAATCTACAGTGCTCACTAGTCAGGTGTCTTATTGTGGGTGCTGCAGACTTGACTAGGTTCTCTTAGCCAATACGATACAATACGATAAGTGCATGATCATTAGGGAGTAATAGTCTCAAAACAATTTTTATTCATGATAAATAAATCATTTCAGTAAGCAGTTATCTTCAATCAACCCATAACAATATAAGTCAAATAAATTATAATTGAATGCAAATAAATCAATTAAATATTTCCAATAAAAATTCATCACTTTTCAATTATTCATGAAGCATGTAAATTATTTAAATAAATAAAATTTTGGCAATTAAAATAGTCAAAATAATAAATTAATTTAATTGAAATAATGGGTCCATAAATTAGAAATTTAATTTAGGAAATTAGATAAAGTATACTAATATTATTTTGGAATCTCTAATTTAAGAAAATTTGGGCTATTGGTTAAAATTGGGTTTTGGGAAAAATTTGGTAATATCTTGGTATGATTTCTAACCTAACCCACTTGTATTAAAATCTCATGTTTGCTACTTTCAAACCAATCAATATCCCGCATGCAAACACAATACTCTCCTACTACTTCCATAATTGCTCTTTACTTTAAATCAAAGTGTGGAATAGTGCTCCAAATCGCACCACTGAGTCACTTATGCCCCGAAATTAATAGCTGCAAGATAACATTAAAGCAATTAATATTCATTGCTCTAATTTATAAAATTCTCTTTTATTTTCTTAAGCTTCCATTTAATCATTTTCATTTAGGAACCCACATAAATTTCCATAATCCTCTTTTTGGCCGAATGTGGCCATTATCACCATATTCAATTTCTTTCTTATTTAGCTTCATGAACAATGCTTATATCTCACCATCATCCAAAATATCTCCACCACTAAATCAAACTCACTGCTTCCCCATAAAGTCTTATTATGGCCAATTATGCTAAGTAAAATTTAATCAATTTAAGGGCATGGTCATGTTGCCTTACTATACCTATATTATCATTTTACCATTAATTTCACTAAAACCAACTTAATTCCCTCATGAACAGCCATAGCCAAATGTCTTATAGGGTTTATGCCTTGTTATTTTTCAAGTTTAATTTCATGAATATTCTTCATGTATACCTTATATTAATTTTACTATCATTACATACTAAGCCACGCCACCATCATCATCTTTTATCATGGCCGACTGGCCTTGTACAAACTTATGCAAATTTTTCTTTTAATTATGAAATTATCCATATTTAGTATATTATATGCTAACATTTTGTTCAAGATATGATCATACCCATCACCTACTCATCTAATATACACCAAAGCTGAAATTACACAAACCAAGATTGTCTCCCATACTTGAACAAAATCGATTCTGCCAGCAGCAGAACAGGCCACGTTTGGTGATTTTTGGCTGAGCTATATAGGAGGTTAGATAGCTCTTGAGGTGGAGAGTGATTTTTGTGAAGGGACCTAGGTGGATTGATGAAGAAAAGAGGGTGTTACCTAAGGAAAACATGAGGAACTTAGAGCAGAAAATGGACTTCAACATTGCAGCAGAGCAGATCGAGTGGAGAGGCTGGAAGATGACTGAAAAAAATTGTAGAATGGTTTATGTTGTCTTCATTTCATTGGTCATTAGTTATATTTTTAATTTATAAATTCTGAAATAATTCAAAAAGTCCAAAATACCCTATCAAAACTCCTTAAATTACACACTTTGCCACTGCACAGTGTAGTCTCTGTCCATATCAGAATTTTTCATTTTATTTTTATTTATTTTATTTATTTTCTGAGTCAACTTAGTCAAAAGTTGACCAACTTTGACCCACTCTTGAGAAATGACCAAGTTACCCTTGCACATTCTCGCTATTTCTAATTCTGTCCCCTTAGTATTTTATTATTTTTATTTTTCTATTTATATTTATATTTATATTTTTATTGTTTCTCCTATATTTGGGTGAAACATAGTCAAAGGTGGACTTTCTAGTGGTTTGACTAAGTAGGAGTAGTGAAATTACTAAACTATCCCTAAACAAATGATTTTCGTTTCATTCGTGTTTTTTTAACATTTTCACGTAGTTCAGTTCATGGGTTGGATCCATGTGAAACTTTTTTATGCGAGGATTCTCCTGTGATAGTCTGTGTGTCCAAAGTTAATTTGGTTTGACTCTTATTCAGAAAAATTATTTCGACCTATGGACACGATTGTCATTTTTGAATTTGTTTCATGTAAATTGAGGTACACTAAAGAAAAGGAATTTCAAGAAATGGTCTTCCTACCAATTATACATCTCGAGCCCAATACTCACAATTTGCCACTTCGGAGTCCATCCGAGCTACTGTTTATGCTATGGGACCCACTTGGTAGGTTTATCGACTTCTATAAAATTCATAAGAATAAATCTTTATAATTTAATTTAATATATTAACTTAACACACTAGATAGTTGTAGGGAAACATTAGAGAAATTAGGGATCTCACACTATGCTATTCACACAATTTATGGCTAATTTTTTGAATGTGGCTATGAATGCACCACCAGTACCACTTGTGATAGCTGCTCTTCTACCGCAGGAAAATGCTCCTCCAGCACCAGTCCTTCTCGTGTCGCCCCCATTGGCACAACCAGAGCTTCAACAACCATCCCCAGCTATAGAGAAGTAGGGTCCCACAGCTCATGTGATGTAAATTTGCTGAGGCAATTTAAGAAGTTGGACCCGCCTAACTTTAAATGAGACACAGCCTTTTGGCTGCTAAAAATTCGGTCAATGCTGTAGTCAAGCTCTTCACCTATATGACTTGCTCCGGAGTTGAGAAAGTGGGCTTGGCGACATTCTTATTAGTGGACGAAGCTGAGCATTGGTGGAAGTCCACCCAAACCATATTGGAGGCTAGGCATCTTGAAATTACATGGAATATTTTCTTAGAGGCTTTCAACAAGCAATATATTCTGCATACGACTCAAAAGAAGCTGTAGATGGATTTTTTGAATCTTTATAAGGGCAGCATGTCAGTAGATCAGTATGAGTTAAAATCCACAGCTCTGTGTAGGTTTGATCTAGAAACCTCACGTAGTGAGGAGCACAAGATTTACAGATTCATGGAGGGATTGAGACCAACCATCCGGTCTAAGCTGTACCCCATAGATATCACCATATATGACGAGGCTATCTGTAAGGCTTAGTTGTGTGAGCAGGACTATGAATTTCATCAAGCTGATTTTGGTGCCTAGAGAAAGGGCAAAGGCAAGGAAAAGGTGAAGCAAATGTTTGAAGAAAAAGCCTCGGCCAACATATATCCAGCTAAGAAAGTTAAAAGAGATGAGGGGATTCCGAAGGCTATAAGAATCAAGATATCTGATGAGAGGTCACGATCGACAGCAGGCGGTACCGCTAGCTCACAAAAGAGTATAACAAAGACGTGTGAGCATTATGGGAAATCCCATGGATTACAGCCACGCTATTGGTTGATTGGAATCTGCTTTAGGTGTGGACAGATGGGACATCAGATTAAGGATTGCCCAAAAGTTAATCCAAAAGTGACCGAAGAACTGGAGAAGACCGCCCAGCCTCAGCTTAAAGCCACGATAGCAGAGAAGGGGAAGAAAGCCGTGACTCGGGGATGGGTCTTTGCCATTGGCAAAGAGTCTACCGATACTTCCTCTGACGTTATTAAGGGTAAGAATTATGTTTTCGATATGAATGTTATTGCATTATTTGATCCGAGTTCTACCTCTTCTTTTGTATCCCCTATGATTGCTATGAAATTACCTGTAGAACTAGAGCTCTTAGGACACTTGTTACAAATAAACACACCTTCTAGAGAATCACAAATGACAGACATAGTGTATCGAAATTGTAAGCTACGGTTAGGAGAGAGGGAATCGGTAGCTGAACTAATCTTATTAAATAAGTATAGATTTGATGTCATATTAGGAATGGATTGGTTAGCTAAAAACCATGTTATTTTAGATTGTTATGCTAAGACTGTAACCTTCTCTTCTCTCGTTCACTATGTTGTAAAATTTGCTAGTGTTTAGTGTAAGAATGTATTTGTTAACTAATTTGTTTGAAAGTGAATTTGATAAAATATGTTTGATATTGTGAAGGATTCATAGCCTTTGTTGTGGACGTAGAACAAAAACATCTAGAGCTTCATGAAATTCCGATGGTCAGGGACTTCCCTAGCGTATTTCTGGACGAACTCCCAGGACTTGTTCCTGATAGGGAGATTGAATTCACAATTGATCTGGTCCTTGGAACTGAGCCTATCTCTAAGCCTCTTTATCGAATGGCATTATTAGAGCTCAAGAAGCTCAAGAAGTAACTTCAAGAGCTACTGGACAAGGTGTACACACCTTATTTTGTTCGGGTACTAATTTGTAAAAATAAAAAAATAGAAAATAACTAACTTGACTAATTAGGTGATCTTGTAATTAACATTAGGCTAGGAGATTTAGGTATTTATTAGGATTAATTTAGAATTAAATTAAGATTCTTTATAGATTAGAATTAACATTGAAATTAAGATTTAGGAATAATTAATAAAAATAAGAAAATATAAAAAAAAACCTTTTAGAATAGGATAGGATAATTATATTAGGATTTATTAATTTATTAGGATAATTTTTTTTAGAGTTAATGTTAAATTAAAATTAGATTAATTAGAGTTAGTTTAGAATTAACATAGGAATTAAATAGATAAATCCGAAAAAAAGAAAAATAAGAGATTTAATTGTATTAGGATTATACTACTTTATTTATTATAAAACGGGGGGATCGAATTATTCATGGGGGAGACGGTAGGTTCATCTCTCAGGCCATCATCTTTATTCATCTTGGTCAACCTTTCATCTTCGAAATCTTCATCCTTAAACCACCAAATTGCACCGCCTTTGTCATCACCCTGTTCTTCCTTTACCATTAACTTCTCCAAAGCTGCTGCACCTGTGTTTGCAACCTAACTCCTGCGCACTAGCCACGTTTCACGCCAACATCTCCACTTTACCACCTTGTTGTTGAGACTTCCTTTTCACCCGTTTTGACTTGCTTCAATCCTTGCTAGCTTTATCACTATCTCCCTGCATTGTCCCTAACCCGTGCCATCACCCCTACTTTTGCAAAAAGAAAAAAGGAGCTGACCAAGTTGCCATCGCCACCACTTTTTCTTGCCGCAGTTACCATCTATCCAAAGCCATCACCATTGCTGCAAAAATCGTTTGCTATCGCTGTTGTTGCTGACCTCTCTAAGTCACCTGTGGCGTGAAGTTCCCCTAGTAACCGGTGTGTGCGACGTCGCTGGCCTCTATTTGCTACACTTGGTGTCAGAGAGTGAAGGAGAAGATTAGAGAGGCTATACTTTCCATGTGCACGTGAGCAATAAAGTAAAAATGGTAAGTGTAGTTTGTATTCTTTTGTTATTTTACTTTATTTGTTTGCTAGGCTAGTTCAAATTGATTGATTAACTCTACTTTTAAATAAATTGATTAACTCTTGAAGTCCTTAGGCAAGATTAAAATTGATTGATTAACTAATTGGTCAACTTAGGTAAGATTAAAATTAATTGATTAATTAATTAATTGGTCAACTTAGGCAAGATTAAAATTAATTAATTAATTGATTGGTTAATTTGGGTATTCATAATTCGTAATAATATTACAATTCTTTAGGAAATTGTAAACTAAAATAAAATTTTACTATATTTACATTCATAAAAATCACTAGGAAAAATGTATAATCATAACTCTTATAAACAAACTTAGATATAGATTTAATATAATTATTTAATAAAGTTAAAATAACTTGAGATTTGTTCCTATGATGAGATTCCAATGAGGGTTACGCTTAAGTAAATGCTTTGGAATCTTTAGGTGAGAGGATTTCTTTCATGGTTTGACTAGCTTAATGGAAGGAGCTAAAGAAATTTTCAATAAAAAATAATTCATGTGCTTTTTCAAAAATATAACAAATAAATAAAAATAAAATAATAATAAGAATTAGATTATAATAAATCATAAAAGTAAATATAGATTATTTAGATGATAAGATTCTAGAGAAGGTTTGCTTAAATAATACTTTGGAAATCTTTAGGTAAGAGGATTTCTTTTAAATCCTACTAGCTTAATGGGTGATTTTAAAGGAATTTTTGATAGAATAATTTATATTCGTTTTCTAAAAAATAAAAATAATTATATTCATAGATAAAAATAAAAATAAGTAATAGATAAAGATATGAGTCAATAAAATAATAGAAAATAATAAATAATAAAAAATAAAATAGGATAATTTGGGTAAAGGAGTCAAAGTTAGAAAATTTCCATAAAATACTAAAATTCATCAGGCGACAGAGCTTCTTCAAGCAAGTCACATAGTACTGCTTGAATACTCTTGAGGTAAGAAGGATTTTTAAGTTATCTCATCAGCTTAATGGAGGATACTTAGAAATATCTTTCAATAATAAGTATATCGAAATTAAAGATTAACCTAAGTAAATTTAGAAGATAACCTAAGACTAAGTGGTACCATTTTAGGATGGGCGTTGTGGGGGTGTTAATCTTTCTCCACACATAACTGTTCTCCTGAACAAGATTCTTTGAATGTAGACCAAGCCTTTTCTTTAGACAAGAATAGGTGACCAATCACACCTAGGTTAGAATGGTTGGTGGCGACTCTTTGATTTTATGTCTAGCGGATTAAGTTTTAGGATTTGACATGTTACAACAAATTGGCGACTCCACTAGGGACTGTTAGTTTTAAATTGACATATATATATTGAAATGACAAAAACTTAAGTAATCTTAAATGTTTGATTCATATTATAAATTTTCTCTATTAATTATGATTTTCACAAACCATATTAAGTGTTTTTATCAAGTATAAAACCATGGTTTAATTGATTATCTTTATTGGCTTTAATCAATTTAGAAAATATTTTTAATTACTGGTTTAAGTAATTTTCTTATGGAATTAGTGAATATATTTTAAGAAAATTACTTGATAAATTTTTTGGACTCAAATTCATGTTTTCAAAGTCATGTCATATTTAAAAATACTCAAAATTGGTTATAGAATGTTTTTAATGCCTACAAACCTAGAAAAGGTAAATAAATAGTGTAAGGGATGGATCTCCTGACTAACATGATAGATGAGTAGTAAAAGGGATCGGTCCCCTAATGGCATAATGCTCCCAAGAAGAAAAATTGAAGCAAGGGATCAATCCCCTACGGGAAGGGATCGATCCCTTCATGGCAGAATGCCCAGGAAGCATGGCAAAAGGCACAGGATCGATCTCCTAGGGCATAGGATTAATCCCCTACCTCGAGAAAGTACTCCAACGGCTAGTTTTTGTGAGATACAACGGTAACTTTTGATTTTGGCTCCACCGAACGTTAAGAACACATCCAAGGGACTATAAATAGAGGCTTGGAAGCTCAAGAAAGCAAGGGGAATAGCTGAGCAACAATATTCTTCATCTTCCCCATCTTCCTCAAGTCTCAACAACATTTCATATTCTATCATTCTCATCTTCTTTGTATAAAATGGCACAAATATTGTATAGGTTTTATTTTGAGCTTAACCTTTGTAATCATTTGCCTATTTAGAGGTATCTCCTTGATTACACAAACTAGAAAACCCATTCACAATTTGTAAAAAGGAAGTGAACCCTTGAGTGCTTCATTGTAAGTGAGGATTGGGTAGAAGGTTTTCTCCTTGAGCCATAAAAGGGAGAGGTTGTAAGGTCTCCTTCTTGAGCCTGGAAAAAGGAGAGGTGTAAAGGTTACTCTTGAGCCTAGGAAAAAGAGTGTAGCAAATTCAAGCTAGTGGATTTGGGAAAATCCTTGGGAGTGTCTCAAGGTAGATGGCCTAGGCAAGGTTGCCGAACCTTTATAAATCGATTGTGTGCATTTCTCTTTCCCTTCTCTCTTTATTTACTTGTAATTATATTGTGTTTATTGTATTGAATTTGAATTGTATGCTTGCGTAGCATAGAGAACTTAGAAAACATCAATATAGGCAAGTGAATTTAGAAGAACCGAAAAACGAACTTAAGGTTAGTTAAAAACCGAGTCACCCCCTCTCGATTTAGTTATAGAGCCAATAACTAGTATTAGAGCTTGGGTTCGAGACTGATTTGGATTAACATCCATTGAGTAAAACGGTCATAAATGGCTTATTTTAACATAGGTACACCTCTAGGAGAAAAGGAAAACTCATTAGTTAGACCTCCACTTTTCAATAGAGAGAATTACTCATATTGGAAGACTAGGATGATGTTGTTTGTGCAATCAAATGACTGTGAAGTATGGAGAGTGATAGTTAATGGTCCCAAAATTCCAATGAAGAAAGTAAATGGAAGTGATGTCCTTAAGAGTGAGGATGAGTGGGACATAAATGACATGAGATTGGCACAATTGAATGCCAAAGCTATGCACACTCTCTTTTGTGCATTTGGTCCTAATGAATATAATAGAGCCTCCTTATGTGAGAATGCCAAGCAAATATGGGACAAATTAGCCATTACACATGAAGGGACAAATCAAGTTAGAGAAACCAAAGTAGGTATGCTCACACATGATTATGAGCTCTTTAGGATGAAAGAAGATGAGCCCATTAGTGATATGTTCCCTAGGTTTAATGATATACTTAATGGACTTAAGGCTTTAGGCAAGACATATTCCAACATTGAAATGGTAAAGAAAATTTTGAATAGCTTGCCTAAATCTTAAGAGGGAAAGGTAACCACAATAGAAAAGTCTAAGGATCCTAATACCTTGTCTCTAGATGAGCTTATAGGCTCCCTACTTACCCATGAAATGAAATTAAAAAGAAATGAAGTGCCTTCAAAGAAAGTAGGGGTAGCGTTTAAATCTTACACTCATAAGAACACTAGAAATGATAGTGATAAGAGTGGAGATGAGGAAGAAAAGGAAATAGCAATGTTTTCCAAAAGATTTAATAAGTTCATGAGGATGAAGCAGAGAGAGAATAATAGGAGACATCAAAGAAGAGAGTCAAGTAGAAATGAAAAGGACCCTTTAGTGTGTTATAAGTGTAATGAACCGGGTCAAACTAAGTTAGAATGTCCCTTACTTAGAAAGAAAAATGATAGGAAGCCTAAGAAGAAAGCATTTGTGGCTATATGAAGCGATAGTGATAGTTTCGATGATGAAATCATAGATGATGACGTAGCCTACTCATGCTTTATGGCTATTAGTGATGGTGAGGCTAGTTCTAGTGAAGATAATGACTATACCTTTGATGAACTACAAAATCCCTTTAATGAACTAGCAAATAAATTTCAATGCATGAACTCAAAAGATAAGAAAATCATTGCTACTTTGAAAATAGAAAAAAAAGCCTTGACAAATGCTAAGCTAGAATTGAGAAGAAATTAGAAGAAGCAAATTTAGAAATAAATGAGTTGAATAAAAAGAATACAAGTTTGCAAAACTCATTTTCTAGGTTTTACATGGGTCAACAAAAATTGGATCACATGTTTGAGACCCAAAGAGCTTTCTTTGATAAAGATGGGGTAGGATATAATGCAAATAAAAAGGAAACTCATCTTAAAAATTTTCTTATACGCAAAAATTTTGTGCACGATACTGAAGGAGACCGAAACAAACATGCAGCGGAATTTAAATCATTCGGCCTCCACCAGGATCGATTCGGAGAGTTGCCTGATTAGAGTTTCAAGATTTTACCTAAAGTTTTCTTTGATTTCTGTCGTTGGTCGAGTCACAAGCAACAACCTTTCGTTCCTGCCTCTATGGTATCCACACGAACGGATCTCACGACTCTTGAACGTCTCACGATCAGAAGCCTTAAGGAGCGTTTTTGATTCTTTATAACCGAATTGCTAGCTTCGATTAAAAGAATACTTTTCTGTTTTCTAATTGTTGTGCGGCTATGTTTCAGAAAACATCCTTTTATAGGCAGTAAATTTTACCCTAAAATTTACTGCCAAACAGAACTCTAATCCTACTTAGAATAGGATTAGTTATATCCCTAATCCAATTCAGAATAGGATTAGTTATATCCTTAATCCAATTCAGAATAGGATTAATTAAGCTCCTCATTGATCCGTTCTAAGTGTGCGACCCAATAGGTTCTCAAAACAATGGCAATGACAAAATTGTCACAGGCAATGAGCGGTATCTAGCAACACATCATTGCTACCCATGTAACGAGAATGTCAATGACTCGACATAACCTTACTCGTGATAGATATTACTGTGTAGTCTAATCCCTTTATCCTTTGATGTCTTGATTAGACACAAGTCATGGAATGTGTCACACTTGTATAGTCTAATCAGCGTTTCTTGATTCCTGAGTAGACTAATTAAACAAATAAAATCAATATCTCATATTGACTTATTTGAGCACGGCCATGCATTTTAGTCTCACTCTATCAAAGGGCCCAAGACATCACTCTTGTTATATAAGAGGGATAAATCCTATCTTGATCACTCAACATCCCTCTACATAGATCGAGGCATACCCAATTACTACCTTTATAGTCCATCCTGTTACGAATGACATCTAGCAGCATTAAAGTATGCAATTCTCTATGTTGGGATCTCTGATGATCTCAAGTCAAAGGATCACATACACCATCATCACTATGAGAATCGCTTATGACACTCATATAACAATCCATGTAGCGTTCTCATGGAGGGTCGATCCAGTACATAGTTCTCTAACATGTACCTATATGATGACTTGATATCCTATATCCATGACAATGGTCATCAGTCAACTACATACTAGTCTTATCGTATCATTGTTATCCTTGTTCACAATAATACTTGACTAGGGATATTTTAAGAATAGTGTGTTATTACTATTCTAAGGACATTATCATATAGGATTACATTACGCAGTTATAAGACAAATATAATAATGAACTATAAATAAAAATGTCATGATACATAAAAATGTCAAAGTCAATCATCTAATGAATGGTTCTAAGGGCATATCCAACAGATACATCACTCACATGCTCACCTTGCAATAGAATTGGTCACACTTCACAAGCATGCACATATAGAAAAACCACATTTAGAGGAAGCGTAGTTAAAAAAATTTGGATCCCAAAGAATGTTGTGAATTCCAATAATGATGAGTTAAAATTAAAATGGATCCCTAAAGGATCTAAAATTATGAGCACTAACTCTCATGGACCCAAGAAAATTTGGGTACCAAAACATGTTTGAAATTGGTTGGTGTAGGAGTGTTAAAGCATGGAATTACAATGGAACAATGGAATTTGAATGCTCAACACACCCTCATTGAGTTTGCTTATGCTAATGAGAAAGAGGAACTTATGAAATCCATCCTTAGCAAGGTCACAACAATTCCTCAAAGAATAGCTAAAGGTGGATTTAACAAATCAAGGCAAAACACTCTGATGCAAAGAAGTTTTGTAACTTAATTCCTTTTTCCTTAAAACTTTTATTTGATTAAATTATTTGTGCCTTTATAAGATGTTTTGTTTATGATCTTTGATGCATGAATGAATGAAAGGCATGATAAATGATTTTTAATTATTTTCTGGACAATTTTTGATGATTGAATGAAAAGTATGATTAATGATTTTAAAATAATCTTGTGTGTCTTTAAGCAAGTTTGCTATGTGTTGATAATATATTTACTTGCTCCAAAGTTGTCAAATATGTCATACATATAAAATGCCATGTCATGAGTATTAATGAGAAATATACATATTAGAATTCATGGCATGATGTTGATAAGTCTTGTGATTTAATGATACATGTGCTTAAAATCTATGTGAACATGTTGGTTTTGGCCTATTTGTGTTTTTCAATGTATTGGTTTTGCCAAAATATGCATAATTTTTAAAATGACCTCCTTTGATATCAAAAATGCATTTTATGGTGAAAATGCTTCCAAAATTGCAAAATCTATTGTCAAATGATCTTTCGTTCATATTTTGTCATTCATACAAATCCAAAGTCATGTTATACTAATGTTTAAACTTTTACTTGGACCTAAAATACTCAAAAACAAAGTTTTGGTACATCCAAAGTTGGTTTTTAAGCCAAAATTCTGTAAAAGTTAAATGAGGGATCGATCCTTTAGCCAGAAATGCAGAATTTTTGCATTCTAGGAATGAGGGATCAATCCCCCTAAAGGGAAAATGCCTTCTGTGCACTTTTTAGTCAAATTTGAGAAGGATTTTGCTTAACTTCATATTATCTTTCTTTCTAAGCTAAAACTCATTGTTTTAACTTCTTTTTGATGATTCTTTCAATATGAAAAATCATTTTTCATTGGTATCATGCCTCAACTTCAACAATAGGTTTATCTTTAATAATTAATATCATTTTTCATTGAACTTACAAGTGCAAAATCATTTTTCTTGTTGAAGACATTTATGAAATGCATAAATCTTGGAATAATCTTGAATTATAATCTCAATGAATGCTTAAATATTGTTTTGACAATTATTTCAAGGATTTTTGTGTGTGTGTATATATATATTAGAGAATTTGATTGATAAGCATATTAATTTTCTTAGCTCATCTTAGTCAAGCATGCTTAGAGGACTTTATCTCATAGCTTGACTTGCCTATCCCATACTAGGCTTCATGATAACTACACATGTAGTGGAATATGAATAATTAAAGGTCAAAATATATGCTTGAATGATAAAATGATCAAAACTTGACCTTAATGATGGAATTCAAATATGACTTAGGTGAATGAAACACTTGAGATATTAAAAGCTTTATCTAGAGTCATAATTGCCCTTGGCCTACAATTTATGATGATAAATGGATCTTAAACGTTTAAATGCATGAAAATTTGTCATCCATAAACTTAGATGTTTCTTATGGCCAAATTTCCAAAGAACTTAAGCTTTAATGACAACATCAACATTCAAGGATAAATGCAAATTTGAACAAATGCACTTTGATTGATATCCATGCATTGAATCTTGATTGTTTTGATGTTGAACTTGCATGTTTTCTTAAGTTGAATCAATGATCATGTCTATGTGATGTGAATATTTCATTTCATGAAACTCTATTTGATTCCACTTATAGATTGTGATTTTTAAAGTTAAAATATGCTTAAGCATGATATTGATTCACTTAGGTAAAACCATCTTATTAAAATGGCATATACTCTTTAGAATTTTAAATGATAAAAAACAACTAGGGATATGGCTATTAAATGATTAAGATGAAAATCTTAAACCTTTCCTTAGTCATAATTGGTTAAGGTCTTGAATTGGAAAATGAGCATAGGATTTTTGTGCTTATAACCATGTAAGAAAATGTGTGCTTAGATGATATAAATTTTTGAATCTTCCATATAATTAGATTTGTGCTTATGAATATGGATTAATGTTTTATGATAGGACGCTAATGTCTAATTAATCCATATGCATGTTTGATGGTGTGTGATTGTGTTCTTACATGTTTGACTTGATTATTCACTAAGCACACTACACATAACAACTAGCGTCATGCAAAATGGCTAAGACAACCATTGGTAACAATTGGTATGAGCTTTAAATTGACAATAATTCTTCTCCTTCTCTCTTTAGATTAAAATGACAAATAGGGAAGAATTTGGTTAGGACACTTTTGCTTCAGACATTTGTGTGCTAGAATTTGTGGTTAATTGATATATGTATTAATTCTAAGCATATTCTTACTTAAAAATGATTTATGAGCTCACTACATATGGTATTTCATCTAATTTTAGCTCATAATCATGATGTATTGACATGCACCTTAGTTGGACTTTAGAGAACAATTGATGTATCTAGGTGCTTGATAGAATTAAAATGAGCAAGTTATAGAACTTAGTAGATAAATTGTAAACAACTTACTTCATTATCTAGCAATTGGGAGCTTTTTGCAAAATTATTTATGAACAATTGGTATGTGATCATAACCAATGTCTTTTGCATGCACAAACATCTCATGTTCTTTATGGACATTGATCTATTTATTTATGCTATTAGTCCCATGTACTAACATGTTTCTTGTTGGATTGAGCATATTTATTTGTTCTCACAATTATTAAGCCATAATTTTAGGTAGAGCATAATTTTTCCCTTCTTTTTGCTATGACAAAAAATGGGAGAAATAATGGGATTTGAAAAATTCTTTTGAAAACCATACTAATATTTAGAGGGAGCTTTATATTTAAAACCATGCTTTATTTGATAGGGAGTATTTCTTTAAAGAATTTTCAAAAAAAATTTACCTTAAGTTTTGTCATATAAAAAAGGGAGAGATTGTTAGCTTTAAATTGACATATATATATATATATATTGAAATGACAAAAACTTAAGTAATCTTAAATGTTTGATTCATATTGTAAATTTGCTTTATCAATTATGATTTTCACAAACCATATTAAGTGCTTTTATCAAATATAAAACCATGATTTAATTGATTATCTTTATTGGCTTTAATCAATTTAGAAAATATTTTTAATTACTGGTTTAAGTAATTTTCTTATGGAATTAGTGAATATATTTTAAGAAAATTACTTGATAAATTTTTTGGACTCAAATTTATGTTTTCAAAGTCATATCATATTTAAAAATACTCAAAATTGGTTATAGAATGTTTTTAATGCCTAAAAACCTAAAAAAGGCAAATGAATAATGCAAGGGATGGATCCCCTGCCTGAAGGGATGGATCCCTTGACCAATAGGATAGATGAATAGTAAAAGGGATCGATCCCCTAATGGCATAATGCTCTCAAGAAGAAAAAATGAAACATGGGATCGATCCCCTAAGGGAAGGGATCGATTCCTTCTTGGCAGAATGCCTAGGAAGCATGGCAAAAGGCACAGGATCAATCCCCTACCTCGAGAAAGCACTCTAACGGCTAGTTTTTGCGAGATACAATGGTAACTTTTGATTTCGGCTCCACCTAATGTTAAGAACACATCCAAGTGACTATAAATAGAGGCTTGGAAGCTCAAGAAAGCAAGGGGAATAGCTGAGCAACAATATTCTTCATCTTCTCCATCTTCCTCAATTCTCAACAACATTTTAAGTGCTAAAAATTCTTCGTATTCTATCATTCTCATCTTCTTTGTATAAAATAGCACAAATATTGTATAGGTTTTATTTTGAGCTTAACCTTTGTAATCATTTGCTTATCTAGAGGTATATCCTTGATTACATAAACTAGAAAAGCCATTCACAATTTGTAAAAGGGAGTGAACCCTTGAGTGCTTCATTGTAAGTGAGCATTGGGTAGAAGGTTTTCTCCTTGAGCCATAAAAGGGAGAGGTTGTAAGGTTTCCTTCTTGAGCCCGGAAAAAGAATGTGTAAAGTTTCCTCATTGGGCCCTGAAAAAGGAGAGGTGTAAAGGTTATTCTTGAGCCTAGGAAAAAGAGTGTAACAAATTCAAGCTAGTGGATTTAGGAAAATCCTTGGGAGTGTCTCAGGGTAGATGACATAGACAAGGTTGCCGAACCTCTATAAATCGATTGTGTGCATTTCTCTTTCTCTTCTCTCTTTATTTACTTGTAATTATATTGTGTTTGTTGTATTGAATTTGAATTGCATGCTTCCGTAGCCTAGAGAACTTGGAAAACATCAATATGGGCTAGTGAATTTAGAAAAACCGAAAAACGAACTTAAGGTTAGTTAAAAATCAATTCAGCCCCCTCTCGATTTAGTTATGAGCCAACAGGGACTTTAGAGAGTCAGGCCAATACTTGGTTTTAGGTTATCTTAGAATTTGCTTAGAAAGTTATAATTAAAAGAAAGCTGTAACAAACATTGTTCCTTCATACACACACATTACTTGCATTGCATGCATAAGCCTTCGACTCGGGCTTCGTCCTACTTAAGAGAGAGTAAAGTACCTACGCCCTTGTGAGGTAATACCTCCGCAATGGCTACGATATACTCTCACTCAAATTGAACCTTTCTGTTTGTAGCCTATAATGAGTGAGGATTGGGTGCCTTGCTAGTCTTGTGTGGACAATAGTGAGAAGCAATTTTGGAACCTTTAGAACTTTAAATTATCCAAACCTAGCATGTAATGAAACATAAAGCTTAGCCTTACGGTGGAACCATACTAGATTGAAGTATAGACTCGAACCCAAGATAGGACACATGAAGGAACTTTCTTGTGCATAGAAGCCCTTTTGTATGATAGGATCAAAAACGTAGGCAAAACAACAAATTTTCAAGAAAAAAAAAATGAAGTGATGTTCTAAGATCAGTTTGAAGATTCACCTTCTCATTTTTCATTACACTTTACATTCATCTATAATAGGATTCACATTGATTGAGCATTACATAACATATTGGCATTTCCTGTAAATTCATTAGTCATGCACATATGAACATGTCATGAGCATTTTGACATCATGCATTGCATACATGAATGCAAACTTCTATTTCATGCATAGAAGATTCTATTAAGCCAAGGTTAAAGGAGTCTAGTTAGATATTCTCTAAAAGTAAAGAAATTTATTTCGAAAAAAAGTCATGATTAAGAAAAAGACCAAGTTATTTAAAAGAAGATAAGTTTTTGAAATATTGCAAATGTGATTGCCAATCTGGGGGGCAATCTATATTTTTAAAACTTTTTGAAAATGGAATTTTTATTTGAAGATAAAAGGCTTTTTATATTTTTTTTTATATGATTTGAATAAAAGCCCCAATGGACTCCTTTTCATGATTGGAATAAATATGAGTAATTTGACGAGAATTGGTGATAACTATCAAGAATGAATATCATGAGACACATTATTGATTATTCTATGGTCATCATAGTCAAACCAATAAAAAGCTTGAATCATGGAAAGGTATAAAGCTTTAACCTCATAAACTTGATTCCTCCTTTCAAAGTCAATGATCTTCATTTAGGCTATAAGCAAGGAAATGACTAATGGATTTGCAAAACTTTTGAACTATTTTTTAAATGCCATTTCATGATGTATTCTCTTAAGGACTTTGAATTTGGAAATTTTATAAATGTTAAGGCTATGCTATAGTTTTAAACACATCAACCCAAAATTCTTTCTCATAAGTTGAACTTTTCAACTCAATTTATTGGAGCCATCCTTCGCCTACATCTTGGGGCAAAATATTTGAAAAGGACAAGTTACTTGATAACCCAACATTTGTTTGTAGACCATTCTTGATTCAAATAATATCTTTCTCCTTTTTCTTTAAATAAAGTTCACATGAACAACCCACCATGAAAATGCATATCATTGCATAATGCCTTCATCAAGTTGAGTTGATACATCTTAAGCATGAGTTGTGAAAGAAAAAAAAGTGAAAATGAAAAAGAAGGATGAAAAATAAAAAAATGATGAAAAAAAGAAGAATGATGATACCATGCAATTGAGATATTTGAGAGATTTAAAAAACAAAAAGAAATTTTTATCCCAAGAATTGCTATTTGATAGAAGTATCTTGATTTGAAATGATAAATGGCCATTTTCATATTTCCTTCACAAAAAAAATTTTGTCACTTGCTATTTCAATTGAGCTTGTTCGTTTCTTTTTCTAATAAACCCTAATCAAGGATTACCCTTCACATTGAAGGGCATGCATGAAGTAAAATCTTTCTTTAAAGCATGATTGAGTGGAGCATAAGGATGAAATGCCATATGTTAAAGGTCAACGTGAAAATAAAGCAAAAAATAAAGTAAAAAAAAAAGAAAGAGAAGAAGAAGGAAAATGAAAAGAAATTTTGAAAAAAAAAGAAGAGAAAAAATGAAAGAAAAATGGGAGATGAAAAAAAAAGAAGAAAAGGGTGGAAGAGAAAGAAAACATGCTTCGAAGAAGGGGAAAGACAATTTATTGTTGGGAAAGAAATGATCCTTGGTTTAATAAACCCTGAAACACTTATTTTGAGCCTATTATCTGTTCTTTCGTAAACCCTGGCTTACGTTTACGTGCTTTAAAAGTCCATTTTGATCAAGTTGATGTACTTGTATTGAAAAGTTTTTCTTTGGGAAATCATTATCAATATTTGGTTTTTAATGAAATTTGGATTCCCAAATGCATAGTAGAATGTTCAATGAAAAAAATGAAAAAAAAAAAGAAAGAATAATGAAGCTCTAAGGTGAAAACCCCAAAATAGGGCAGTCTAGAGTAAGAATGAAACTTGTTTGAAACAGCTCAAGGACATTATGCATGATTGGCTAAAGTAATGATAAGAAAGAAGAAAAGCTAAAAGCGATGACTGTTCTAATCAAGACCATGTGGAAACCTAAAATCACCACCTTGAAAGACTTATCCTAGATTTGAATATTTTGTTTACCTAATTTTTGAACGCATTATAGCTATGCCTTGACATTTGTTAGAGTACTAGATAAGAAGAAATTAGGAGAATGCCAAATTAAATTGGGATTTAAGAGAAAAATAATTTTTGTAAAAAAGGATTTTTGATTTGCAAGGGAATTTATTCCATTGTAAGCTTAGATGAAGAAACATGATCTCCATAATAAAATTAAAATGATATCTAGAATTTTCTTGATATGCGAAGTATCTCATTGAAAAGATCAAGGTGTGATTCACCCTGTTTATTCTAAGTAGTAATTGCCAATTCTTAGTGATTTCAAAATTACATGGAAAATAATTCTCTGGGAAATGTTCTATTAATACGAAAACATGGGTATTTTTTTATTTTTCTAAGGGCAATTGTTACATAGGAAAAGTTAAAGATATGCTTTGATATGAGAAAGATGAAAGACAAGAAATTTTTAGATTGATATGATAATCGGGGCAAGGAGAAGATTGAATGAATAAGGACGATTGTTGGGGCAAATGATGTTTAGAAAAAAGAATGATGGTGCAAGGGGAAGATTGAATGAATGATGACAAAGAAATGATGGGGCAATGAGAAGATTAAGTGAATGATGACAAAATTTGAAGAGATGACTATGATAGATAGAATATATGATTTGGTAAGGCATTGTGTGGCATTCATGACATTCATGACTCTCATAGCATTCATGAATGGCATTTATAACATTCATGGCATTTTCATTGCATGTATTTGGAAGGAAATTGGAACTACTTCTCAAGACATTAGGATAAGAAGTTCTGAAGGATGAGATGAGAAAAATTCAAAAAGAACATGAAGAAAAAATGTGAGAAGGAAAAAATGAGAAAATTTGAGAAAATTAAAAAAAAGAATAATGAGAAAATGTGAGAAAAAAGAATGAGATGAAAATTTAAAGGATGACATTATGACTGACGAGAATTTGGAAAATATGAGGAGATGAAATGATAAACATTTTTTTAGAAAATTTTAAGATGAGAATGAAGCCCAATGTAGCTGGCACCAAAATGAGATTTAAGCCTAGTCATGTTGGCATGAAGCCCAATATAGTTGGCACCAAAATAGGATTTAAGCCCAGTCGTGTTTTCATTAGATGAAATTTTGGAAGAATGAATATGAGAAAAGAATTTGAAAATTTGAGGATAGAATGACAAATGAAGGAAGAAGAATGTATGAGGATAGATTTAAAAAAGAAAAAAGAAAAAAACCTTGTTGTTGCCACAACTAAAGTTGAAATGCTTTTCAATGAATGATATTGCATAGATAGAATAAATTGAATGAATAACATTGCATGGATAGACTAGATTGCATGAATGATATTGCATGAATAGGATAGATTGCATAAATAGGATAGCTTGCATGGATGATATTGCATGAATAAGATAGATTGCATTGCATGGATAGAATAAATTGCATTACATGGATAGGATAAGATGCAATTGCATGGATAGGATAAACTGCATAAAATTTCGAAAAATTTCACAAGAAACAAAGTTTTGGAGGGTTTTCCCAAAATTTCAAATTTTGACAAGAAAAGAAATCAAGAGTGATTTATTAAAACTTCAAAATTAGACAAGAAAAGAAGTATTGGAAGGGTTCTCCAAATTTTCAAAATTTGACAAGAAAAAAAATTTTAAATAGGTTTCCTAAAATTTCAAAATTAGACAAGAAAATAAGTTTTGGAGGAGTTTCTCAAATTTTCAAAATTTGACAAGATAAGGAATTTTAGAGAGGTTTCCTAAAATTTCAAATTTTGACAAGATAAGAAATTTTAGAAGGGTTTCCTAAAATTTCAAAATTAGACTAGAAAATAAGTTTTGGAGTAATTTCCCAAAATTTCAAAATATAACAAGAAAAGGAGTTTTAGAGGGGTTTCCTATAATTTCAAATTTTGACAAGACAAGAAATTTTAGAGTGGTTTCCTAAAATTTCGAAACCTAAAATTTCGAAATTAGACAAGAAATGTAACGACCCGTTACCACATTTTTCACCTTATTTTACACAATTTATCCGGTTGGACTGTCTGTGATACTTCACTTTACACTTGATGTTAAACAATTTAATAAAATATTGTTAACGTTATACACATCCCCTATCTTATTTACAAATATGTAGTATTGTAGACATGTCTAAATACAGAAAATAAATTATCGTACCTCATATATCTTAGTCGATCTGTCACATTGTCCATTTTGTGCAGCTGTAATCCACAAATATCATCCAAACCTGAAATGTTAAAATTAGGGAGTGAGCAAACCACGGCTCAGTAAGAGAGTTATATGTCACACTTGATATTTAGCTACCTATATGCTGAAAATAATTTTTCGTTTTCTTCAAAATCTTTCTAGCTGGCTCTAGGCACACATGTAGGAAGGATACTACAGTCAGCTAGGGATCCAGATAGAGTAAGGCAGGTATTTTAAAATACCTGACTTGTTCCAGAACCTAGAAGCAACTGTAGAGAGTACTAATTCCGTTGTTTTCAAAACGATAAACTTTTTTTTTCCACAAAGTAAACCACTTATTTCTTTTCACATTCAGTATACTTTAAAACACGTGACAGTTCAGTAGTAAAACAGTGGTTTACTTCTCTCCTCTTCAGTACAATAAAACACGTGACAGTACAGTGATTTGTAAATATCCAATCATTGGATAGTTACTTCTTCGATTATTTCTTTCTTAGAAATAATTCTTATGTTATTCTTTTAGAATAAACATTTATTTCTCTTTTCAAATTAGTAACCGTATCGTACAGTTCAGTAAAACAGTATATTCAGTATTTAGTAAAACAGTATCTCGATACGGTTCAGTAAGTAACAGTAAACAGTAGCTACCAATTCAGTAAATAGTATACGGTAGCTTTCAGTTCAGTAAACAGTAAATGATAGCTTTCAGTTCAATAAAACAATAATCAGTGGCTACCATTTCAATATATAGTACAGTTCTGTTAACAGTAATTAGTAGCTTTTTCTTCAGTAAAATAGTAATCAGTGGCTACCATTTCAGTAAACAGTACAGTTCAGTAAATAGTGTTTTAGTACGGTTTTAACAGTAATCAGTACAGTAAACAGTACAGTACAGTAAATAGGATTCCGTGAATCCTTTCAGTAAATAGTAATCAGTATGTGAGACTAGGCATCACCCTACAATTAAATAATGCTATCTCGTCCACTAGGGACACCGTAACAGTAATGAGATCTATGGCCATGATCTATAATATGTCATCGGTGTACGCTTGCTAGGCGACAATCCGGGACGCTGATGACTAGCTGGTCAATCAGCCACGTGACAGTAATAGTATATGTGATGCATGAAGCTCGGGGCCTAAGTCTCAAAACAGTATAAACCGTACCATAGCCTTTATGGATTTTAAATACCGTAAATCAAATATCCATAAGGCTCACATGTAAATATAATCACCTTTATGAAATTTATAAAATAAATAACATTTTTCAAATTATTTCATAAAGGTATATATCACGTTTTCCATACGATGAAGACAGTTTGCAAAATCATTATTAAAAGTATAGAAGGGCAAAACTGCCTTTTTCCACAGTAAAACACATATGCACGCTTTTTCGTGTATTCAATCGAAAACATGGTTTTATAATTATAAGAATTTCAAACAAATATTTTTTATAATTTATGAAAATAAATTATTTATTTTTTTAACTTTAAATTCCTATCACCATGTTTTCTTTTAAAAACACGTGTAGAGACCTCTAGTCTCGAAATCATAGTTTTTCTTCATTTCTTAACCTTTATGGAATTTTCATAATTAATTATTTTCATAATTAAAACCATAAAGGTTTTATGTAAAATCAAGTGAATATTTAAGAATATTTATAAAAATATTTACTTCAATCTCTTTTTCATTTTCATCTCGTTTCACGTGAAATATCACTTACCGGGTGAATTTTCAGTGATTTCCTTTTCACCATTCTCGAAAACATAAATATTTTAAATTTAAACTTCTATATATTCCTGTTTTATGAAAAATACTTGATTTCTCGATTTTCGTGACTGAAAATCGTTTCTCATGAAATCAAATCATTTATTATGATTTTCGGTGATTTTCGGTAAATTTTAGTAATTTTTTGATAATTTTTCGACAGTATAACGGCTGCCGATTTGGCTAGCCTCTTGCACAGAAAATACAGTTTATATTTTGCAACTGGTATTTCACCAGAATTTGAAACCGATAAATCACCACAATTTTCAAAACTAATCATTATAAATTGCATTTATAAATTAAATGCATAATTTAAAACATGTGGCCGAATATTCTTATAGGTGGCACATGTCTCCCTTACTTGTTTCGGGTCGACGACTGCCTCTCGAAGGTCGCGCCCGTGTTCACCTCGCCCGATTCCATCGACTCGATTATCGAGGGAATTTTCTAGAAATTAAATTCTAAATTTTAGAATTTTTCCATAATTATTTAAATAAATAAATTATTTAAATAATTTAATACTTTTCGGGATTTCTTACCGATTCCCGTAATTCTCGAGATTTCCCATAATTTTTAAATTCTCGAGAATTTTTCAAATTCTCGAAATTCCTTTTCTTTTCTCTTTCTTCTTTTTCTTCCTTCTTTCTTTTTCTCTTTTCTTTTCTTTTTCTTTTTCCTTTTTCTTTTCTTTTTCTTTTTCTTTTTCTCCTTTGCTGGCCGGACCCGTCAGACCGGTCAGATTGGTTCACCGTCGGTTCTTCGGCGGTTTGACCTTCCCTCAGCTGGCCGATGTCACCGCAAACCTGTTGGTGGTCTCAATTCGGCCTAGATCGGCGGCACGGCGACGGATCGAGTCGGTTTAGCTATGGTTCTTCCGCCTCTTGGTTCTCCCTCCTCCGCCATTCACCGCCCCTCCGGTGGTCTCCTTCCTCTTCCTCTTCCTCCGACGATGCTTTGGTGACAGTGGCTACGACCGATTTGGCCGCTTTCTCTTCTCTTCTCCTTCTTGGCTTCCGCTGGGTTTTTGCTTCTGTTTCTCCTTCCATTTCTTCCTTCCGTTCGTTTCTTTTCCTCTTCCGGTCACCGGCGTCTTCTCCTCTCCTCGCCGGCGCCGTTTCTTCCTCTCTTTCCCTCACCGACGGTGGTCGGCCTCACCGGCTGGGAAGGATCGGGTTTCTTCCCCGATTCTTCCTTCTATTTTTGTTTTTTCTTCTTTCCTTATTTAGTATATAAGATACTATATACTATATAATATATTTTATACATATAATATATACTGCATATTATACATATATTATTTCATATATAATATAATACAATATATATTATATATAAAATATATATATTGTATATTACAAAATATATGTCTAGTGTATATATGTATATTTATATGTTTTAAATTTAAATAACTTTTATATATATTTTCAAACTTTAATGTCAATCAATATTTACATTTCTCAATTATATGTATATATATTTATATATATACATAAGAGATTATACTGAAATACATATGTATAATTTAACTTTATAAAATAGTATATATATATTCATATATACAAACGTATATTAATATATACTATGTCGTATTCACATACATATGTATTTGTATAAAAATACATTTATATAATTTGTAATTATATAAATATATTTTATTTTCATCTCTTATTTTCCTTATTTAATTTGGATTTTAATTTATCCAAGTTAATTTTCCTCTCTTCATTATTTTCCGAATTTCCAAATATTCTTATTTCCAATTTAACTTCCTTCACTCGGATTTCCACCATCCGTTCCTTTCTTAATTCTCGGGATTTTCACTAATATCCCGTTCTCACAATTTTATTTATTTTCAATATTTATAATTTCCAATAAATGAAAAATTTATGGTTATCACAAGAAGAGAAGTTTTGGAGGGGTTCCCAAAATTTCAAAATTTGACAAGACAAGAAATTTTAGAGGGGTTCCAAAAATTTTAAAATTTGACAAGACAAGAAGTTTTAGAGGGGTTTCCTATCACACTTCGATTTCTGAAAATCGAAACTAACTTTTTCCATTTTCACACGGTTGGTTGGGCTGTGATCAGTGTCCTCATACTAATATTAAGCCAAAACTTCCTTAGCTAACTCAACATTTAATTGTTCAAATTGGTCCCAGTACACTTAATTATAGTATATATTCGTTTTTACTATATAAATACCCAATAACCATGTCACAGCCTGTATATACAGTATTACACATTTTTCCACACACTTTATATGGTTGGGCTGTCTGCGATGCCTTACTTTCCTTTTTCTTTACACCGTAATCATTTAAAAACCATAATTTATAATTAAGGAAATATTTACATATCAAGAATTTATTCATCATTTACATCCCATGTTTAATTCACAACACTGTAGTACTGTAAAATATGTCTGAACATATAAAATAAGTGATTATACCTCTAGGATATAAGCTCGCTGCCTCGGGGCACTAAATGCGCAGCCAACAATCCCTGGATGCTAATCACACAATCACGGGAAGTACTCTGTAGATGTTAAAATAAAAGGGTAAGCAAACCACGGCTCAGTAAGAGAATTGTATGTAAAACTAGATATTCCGAAATCTATATGCAATAAAATCCTTGTTTTCCTATAGGTGCTCTAAGAACCAAAATAGAAAAGATAATATAGTCGGCTAGGGATCCGGATGGAATAAGGAAGGTATTTTGAAATACCTGTCTTGTCCCGAAGCCTAGAAGCGACTATAGGGAGTAAATACTATTGTTGAGATCAAACATCTTCCATATTATTTCAAATCATTTTTTCAAAGTGATGCTTTTATAAAATAAAGCATTTAAAATAAAATAAACTAATATTCATATATTCTTTAAAAAGAATATTAGTTTAAATAAATCATAATTCTCCTTTTAACTCATTTTACATGTCACTATATAAATTATAAACAGTATATTACTTTATGTAGTATAATAAACTGTTTGAAAGCATTTTTCCTTTTTCTGTAAAAACATATTCATATGCTTTTGCATTTAAACACACTTTCCATATCACATATTATTTCAAATCTCATAAAAGTGGAGACTAAGGCATCACCCAGAATATATCATGCTAGAGATAAAGTACCCCATGTGGTAATAATAATCATGTCAGATTTATGGCCATAGTCTAGAGTAGTCCTCAGTCAAACACTAATCAGGTGTTGACCAGGACTGAATACATATCACATGTCACATGTCACATATCACATATCACATATTATATATCGGCATGATATAGGGCCTAGCAATCTCAAAACAGTATTTTCATAATCATATCACCTTTATGGAACTAAGTAAAAGTTGTAATTCTTCAATCAGTCCATAAAGGATTTTATTAAATAATAAAGTGAATATTTATGGAAAATAATTTTTAAATTATTCACTTTTCATCTCATAAACCATATCATATGCTGTAAAACATGTAAGAGAATTATTCTGTATTCTCACTTTCAGTAAATTTGGTAACATGAATATTTAAATAATATTTTTAGGTATATTCATGTTTTATGAAAGATAATAAATTTCTCATTTTCAAGGCTAGAAAATTAGTAAATCATGTAATTAAATATTTTCTAATATTTTTAGAAAATATTCTAGAAATTTCCAGCAACATAACGGCTGCTATTATCCTAGCCCTCCTGCAATTTAAACACAGTTCCAATTTTTCACATACAGCCTCAATTCCACAAATTTCCATGCAATTCGTTTGAAGAATAGTCATAATAAATTATTTGCATAATAAATATGCATTCAAAATATCGTTATAGCTTACAAACGTATCCCTTACCTGTCTGTCGTATCCAACTCTTCTGAGCGTACCACACGTAAACCGTTACTTCCGGGCTGCAGATAATTTAACCAAATAATTTCCATTACTCATAATTTATTCTTCCTTGCTCAATAAATTATAAATTCCAAATAATCATGGAATCTCCAAAGTTTCTCCCATTAATTTAAAATTCATTCTTTTCTCAATTTTAATTTCCACCAAAAATTTCATTAACATTTTCTTTTATTTATTGGTTCTCATTCCATAAAATTCATATTGATATTCCATAATCACAGTTAAACTATACCTTTTCTCAATACACATAATTTATCCTTTTTCCCAATTCTAGTCCTATAATTAATCTTAATTCATTCTTACACCTTATCATATTTAAAATTTTGATAAATTTCCATTTCCATCAGCCAAACCCGTAGCCCTCATAGTCTCATTCTATAGTCTTCTATTTTCTTTATGGCCAAGAGTCTTGCTCTTCAATTTAGTCTTATAATTTATCATTATTTATTACCATATAAATTATAAAGTCATCCTTTAAAAATTCCCCACGTCATTTCTCCAGGTTTCCAATCTTCCATGGTCTGTTTTCATTCTTGCCGAAAGCTTCAATTATCATCACCATCTCCTTATTATTATTTTTTTTATATCATTTCTAACTTTATGAATCTATTCTATTCATTCAAGAATTTCAACAAACACCATAAACTCAAGAATTGGGAGCTGATGTGCAAGGATCGGGCTGATTTGGGTCACTAAAACAGTTCAGTTTATGCAGGTAAGGAGGAAAGTGGTGACTCTATACAACTACACTTAGTGTCTATGTTTGTATAAGAGGAGTAGATGGTGTTGTGACCTTAGATCGAAGTAAAATAAAATTATATTGACGTATTATTGATTTGGTTGGGAGAAGAGAATGAAGAAAATTTGTAATTTTAAAATATATTGGTAGGAATTAATAGAAATATGACATGGGAAATTTGTTTGGAATTTGGATTACATGATTTGTAGAACCATTGAGTTGGCTAGATGATAGCTCAACATAGGGTAGTGGCGTGAATGGTACTACCATTGTCCAAATGGTATGATGATTGTAAAACCCATATACTTGAGGGGTCCTAGGTTCAAACATGAAAGGACGCGTCCTAGTGCGGAATAAAGCTGTGAGGGCGGCGAGCACCCAAAGTGGACAATACGTTGAGTGAGTGGGTGAGCGCCTACCTCATAGTCAAGGCAAACCTAGGGTGAGGGTGCCTAGGGGATGCTCATTGATGGTAGAGAAACGGACAGGGCCTTGACAAACCAAGACTATAATTAACATTCAGATCCCTTCCATTTACTTTTTACATCTTTTTGCATACTAAAGTACTGTACAATAAATGTCAGAATACCATATGTTAGCTTTAAAGACATATGTATTTTGAAATAACAAAAACTTAAGTAAGCATTAATGTCTTTTTCATATTGTAAATTTGTTTTATCATACATGATTTTCTCAAACCATTTTAAGTCTAAGATCATGATTTAATGATATATTTTTATTGGTCTTAATATTTTATAAAATGGTTTTGAATATTTTCATTAAGTAATGTTTTCAAGAATATATTTAAACACAACCTTAGAAAATTAGTTAATGAGTTTTTGGACTATGTTTTCATTTGAGAAAGTCAAGAAAAACTCCCACAAAATTCTAAAATGTTTTTGGGTTGAATTAAAATGAAAGTCTACATCATTTCTAACCCAAAATGGTCTAAAAAATGCAGGAAATGCTCTATGGAAGCATGGGATCGATCCCATAAGGGAAGGGATCGATCCCTTTATGGCAGAATGCATTGGAAGGCATTCTGGAAAATATGGATCGATCCCCTATGGCAAAGGATCAATCCATTTTCATGAAAACAGTGCCCAATGGCTACATTCAGTATTGGCTCCTACCAACGTTTAGAAACCATCCATGGGACCATAAATAAAGGCTTGGAAGCTCAAGGAAGCAAGAGGAATAGCTGAGCAACATTTTTCTTCATCTTCTCCATCTTCCTCAAGCCTATCAAAAATCACAAGTGCTACAAAGTCTTTATATTCTATCATTGTAAGAGCCTCGCCTGTCTCACTAGGAATGGTATCATGAGTGTAAGGCTCGGGTATCTAAGGACACGAAGGTTCGAGCCTCAAAAACATGCTCAAGGCATTATCCTTAGTTCTTCAGGAGCCTTAGGATAAAGCTGTGAGGGTAGGCGACCTCCCAAAGCAGACAATACGTTGTTGGTGAGTGTTGGGCGACCGTCTACTCTCGCTGTTAAGGCAAACCTGGGGTGCGGGAGAGCACCAAGGGGATGCTCGCCGTCGGTCTGGTGATATAGGCGAGGCCTTGACGATGTTGTAAGAGTAAACTTAGGGTGCGGGAGAGCGCCAAGAGGATGCTCGTCGACGGCCTGGTGAGACGGGCGAGGCTCTTACATAAAAATACGTGTTTTTATGTAAGAGCCTCGCCCGTCTCACTAGGTTGTCGACGAGCATCCCCTTGGCGCTCTCCTGCACCCCAAGTTTGCCTTGACAGCGAGAGTAGGCGGTTGCCCAACACTCACTAACAACGTATTGTCTGCTCTAGGAGGTCGCCCACCCTCACAGCTTTATCCCAAGGCTCTTGAAGAACTCAGGATAATGCCTTGAGCGCGTTTGCTGAGGCTCGAACCCTAGCATCCTTAGATACTCGAGCCTTGCACTCATGATACCATTGGGACAAGTTGTCTTAATGGTATCATGAGTGTAAGGCTCGGGTATCTAAGGATGCCAGGGTTCGAGCATCCCATGGAACACGCTCAAGGAAATTAAATCTGAGTTCTTCAGGGCCCTTGGGATAAAGTCGTGATGGGCGACCCAATGATGGGCGACCAACAGCAGACAATACGTTGTGAGGTGTGGGTGAACTATGTGGTCGCCGACTCACTTGTAAGGGTAAAGATGGGGTAATGAGGAAGCCCAGGGGATGCTCACCGACGGTTGATTCGAACGGGCAAGGCTCCTACAGCTGCTGATGCTTCCATTGATGTGATTAAAGGTAAAACTTATATTTTTGATATCTTCATACTTGAATTGTTTGACCCTGGTTCTACTCATTCATTTGTATCTCCTGCTTGTGTTAATAGAATCCTAGTAAAGCTAGAGCCTCTAGGATACACTTTACAGATAAATACTCCGTTTAGAGAATCTCAAATTACTGATGTGATATATAGAAACTATAAAGTGACTGTAGGAGAGAAGGAAATGACGGCTAACCTAATTTTGTTAAATATGTATGACTTTGATGTAATCTTAGGAATGGATTGGTTAGCTGCAAACTATGTTAGCTTAGACTGTTATACTAAGTTTATTACCTTCTCTCATCCTAAACGTTATATTGTAAAACTGTTTGATAAATAATAAAAGTGACATGTTTACTAAATTTCTTAAGTTTTGTGTGAATGTGTTGAAGGTTTTATTGCTTATGTGGTAGACGTAGAAAAGAATCATCCCGAGTTGCATGAGATTCCTGTGGTCAGAGATTTTTTAGACATATTTCCAGAGGACTTACCAGGGTTACCACTAGATCAGGAAATCAAGTTCACCATTGACTTGGTACCTGGTATAGAGCCCATATCTAAGCCCCCATATCGGATGGCATTGACGGAGTTGGAGGAGCTTAAGAAACAGCTCCAGGAGTTATTAGATAAGGGGTTTATCCGTCCCAATATGTCTCCATGGGGTGCACCAGTATTATTTGTCTGGAAGAAGGATGGCAGCCTACGATTATGTATAAATTATCGTATGCTTAATAGGGTAACCATCAAGAACAAGTATCCCCTACCCAGGATTGATGATTTATTTGATCAGATCAGGGGTATGCAGGTGTTCTCTAAGATAGATCTCCGAATGGGCTATCATCTACTTAAGATTTAGGAGTAGGATGTTCCCAATATAGCATTTTGGACTCGATATAGGCATTATGAGTTTTTGGTAATGGCTTTTGAACTGACGAATGCCCCTGTAACATTTATAGGCTTGATGAATATGGTGTTTAAGCCCTATCTGGACAAGTTCGTAATTGTGTTCATTAACGATATCCTGGTGTATTCTAAGTCTCCAAAGGAGCACGAGTGGCACCTTTACATAGTTATGTAGACCCTCAGGGACTGGAAGTTATATGCTAAGTTCAATAAGTGTGAATTCTGGCTAGATCACATTACTTTTTTGGGACACTTGGTATCTAAGGATGGGTTCTTTATTGATCCATCCAAGATAAAGGCCATTGTACAATGGGAGAGGCCTAGGATAGTGACTGAGATACGGAGTTTCTTAGGTTTAACTGGATATTATAGCCGGTTTGTTGAGGGATTCACTAAACTAGCTGCTCCACTGATGCGACTCACACATAAGGATGTTAAGTTCGAGTGGACAGATGCGTATGAGCGTAGTTTTTATGAGTTGAAGCGGAGACTGACTACGGCTCCTGTACTTGCCCTTCTTAGCAGATCAGGGGGATTCTCGGTGTATACAGATGCTTCCACACTAGGTTTAGGCTGTGTTTTTATACAAAATGGTAGAGTGATTACCTATGGATCGAGACATTTAAAGGAGCATGAGAAGAACTATCCAACACATGATCTGGAATTAGTTTTCATGGTGTTTGCATTGAAGATATGGCGGCACTATCTCTATGGAGAGAAATTCCAAATATATACAGATTATAAAAGTCTGAAGTATCTGTTCTCGCAGTGGGAATTAAATATGAGACAGTGGAGATGGATGGAGCTATTAAAGGATTATGACAGCGAGATCTTATACCACATGGGTAAAACTAATGTGGTGGCTAATGCTTTGAGTCGAAAGCATATGGGTTTGGTGTCGTACATGATGGTCAGGAAGCACGAGTTGTTGGAACAGTTCTTGAGCCTCAGTTTGAATGTGATTTCCTCGGAGAGATATGGGTTCATGGCTAGTTTCAGAATTGAGCCGGATTTGATGGATAGGGTCAGGGATGCCTAGAAGACTGATGCTTATTGTCTAGAGGCTGCCAGTCAGGTTCAAATAGGTGTAGAATAAAATTTTGGGATTGGCACCAATGGTATTCTGAAGTTCAGAGATAGGATTTGTGTTCTTAAGGATCAACAGCTTAAAGATTTGATCTGACAAAGGCCTGCACCTCCAGGTACACCTAGGCAGTATTAAGATGTACCAAAACTTACGGAGAGTGTATTGGTGGCCAAAGATGAAGTAACATATTGTAGAGTTTGTTGCTAGATGTTTCACGTGTCAACAGGTAAAAATCGAGCATCAAAAGCCTGTAAGGTTATTGCAGCCTCTACCGATCCCAATGTGGAAATGGGGGCATATCATGATGGACTTCATTATGGGTTTACCAAGGACCAGGAGGAACCATGACAGCATATGGGTAATTGTTGACAGGTTGACGAAGTTCGCCCACTTTCTTCCTATCAAGTCTACTAATTCTCTTAGTGCCCTAGTCGATCTATATGTTCAGAAGTTAGAAGATTGCATTGTGTTCCAGTGAGCATAACTTCTGATTCGGTTTACATCTCATTTTTGGGAAAGATTTCAAGAGGCTATGGGGTCCCGATTGAATTTCAACCCCGCTTTTCATCCCATACTGATGGACAGTCCAAGCGAGTGATTCAAACGCTCGAGGATATGTTAAGAGCGTGTGCTCTGGATTTTAAGGCCTCTTGGGACGACCACTTATCATTAACAGAATTCATATATAATAATAGCTATTAGTTTAGTATCGGCATGGCACCATATTAGGCATTGTATTGCAAAAGGTGTAGGTCTCTAATTACATAGGAAGAAGTAGGAGATCGAAATTGTTAGCTTCTGATTTGGTAGAGCAAGCTTCCTGGGATGTGTAGCTTATCTGTGAGAGATTGAGAATAGCTCAGAGTCGGCAGAAGAGCTATGCAGACACAAGGCATTGACCACTAGAATTCTCGGTTGGTGATTCGATTTTCCTTAAGGTTTCACCATCCAAAGGCATAATGAGATTTGGTAAGAAAGGGAAGTTGAGTCCTCGATACATTAGACCCTTTGAGATCTTAGATCTTGTAGGAAACGTGGCATATCGATTGGCACTACCACTAGAGTTATCTAGAGTGCATAATGTATTCCATGTCTCGATGCTCAGAAAGTATCATCTCGATCCATATCACGTGACTCAGTACGAACCATTAGAGATCAGGGTAGGTATATGAGTTACATGGAGAAACCTATCCAGATTCTGGATTGGAAGGCTAAAGTATTGCAATCTAAGATGATTCCATTAGTGAAAGTGCTCTGGTAGTACCACTTTGAAGAGGAGGCAACGTGGGAGTTAGAAAGCTTGATGCGAGATAAGTACCTAAAGCTGTTTAGTGATTAGTCCAATTAAATTCGAAAAATCAAATTTCCTAAAAGTGGGGAGGATGTGAAAGCCACTTATACCATTACTGTGTATGTGTTAGATATTTGATCACTATTCACTATTCAATTCATGTTTATTTAGCAGGTTATAACGAAAACAATGACATGGACCCCATTGGCTCTACAATGCTCAGATGGACGTGAGACTGATCAAACAGTGTCTAGAGGGTATGATAAGCCTAAGGTAAAAATTTTAAGCCTAAAATACTTTAATTATATTATTTTTGGGATGTGTGCAGACAATTTAGGAAATGACGAAGGACATAGCCCATGGCATTTTCATAAATTATGGTCAAAGTAAAATGAATTTGGACCAAGTAAATGTAGCATGATATTCTACATAAAAATAAGACCTAGGCTATGTCAATAGATGATCGAATTGATGGTTAAATAAGTAATTTACATGATTTACCTGATAGGGGTAATTTTGTAATTTTACCTTTTCGGTAGGTCGAACCTTGATGAAACCACCATGATTCATCAAACTACATCCAATAAGAAGTTTTGGCGATGAAATATGAATTTTTGGAGTTCAATTATATAGTTATAAAAATTACGGAAGCTTAAGGGCATTTTTATCCAAAAATCTCATAAACAATGGCATTTTCATAATTTTGTCCCCATCTAAAGAATTCTAAATATTTCACCTAACTTGGTGGGCCACTATTCATGCTTCTTCTAGCTCTCACCCCACTCCACCATTAGAGAAAAATAAAGAAAAGAAAGAAAGCTTGATAAATCACCATCAAAATCATGTTATTTCAACAAATTTCCTTCTACAAAATTACTCTACTCATCTTCCTCTCTTCACCCATACCCATGTCTCATTGAATAAGTGACAAAATCAAGAGAAAATAGGCCTTGAAGGTTTCGTCCAAAGAGAGGTAATTTCATGGTTTTATTTTCTTCTAATTCTAATGGTTGATAGTGATGAATTCACATGTGCTAAGCATGATTATAGTGTTAGATTAAATTAATTTGAACTAAATAATGTTCAAGCATAATCAATGGTATTTGGCCATACATGGAAGTGAAGGAATTCATGCGGTTTGATGCATGAAATTGGTGTTAAATGATAGAATAAACATGGCTAAACATGAAATAAGTGACAAAATGATGAAAAACCAAGAATTTTTCCTTAGTGCATATTCGGCCATGGCAAGGAGAGGTATAAATGTGGCTTCATTTGATGAGTTTAATGTGCTATAATACTGTAGAAATTATGAGGAGTCCACCGATGCAATCAAATTTAAAATCGGACTTAAAATAGAGAAGTTATGTTTTAGCACAGTAAAATTTATACTGGTTTAATATTTCCAGTGTATAATGCGGCTCCAATTATTGAAAGAAAATAGTTTAAAAATTAAATTGAGGTTAATAAATTTTGTTGGCGAAATGTTTTGTAGCCCGGGAGAAGTGAATCACGTGTGGTGCTATCGAAAAGATCGATAACGCTAGACAAGTCAGGGATGAGTGTGTAGGCCGTAGGGATATTATGAATGCATGATTTCAATGAGAATAGTTTTATGAAAATATTTTGATACTCAATTGCTTTGGAATTATGCAAATTATGGTTTTTGGCTAGATTGGAACTGTGTTTCACGTGTAGGGAGGCTAGGTCAATAGCAGCCGTTATGTTGCTGAAATTTCTTAAAAAAATTTCCTAAAATATTATGAAATATTTTAAGTGCATTATTGAGTGATTTCCTAGCCTTGGAAATTAAATATTTAATATTTTTCATAAAATATGAATTTACTGAAAAAAAATATTTAAATATTCATGTAATTGATTTCCATCGAAATGAAAGCATCGAAATGTTTATATAAGTGTTTTATAGTGAAATAGAATATTTATGAAAATTATTTCTAAAGTGTGAATATTTTATAAACTGTTTTCACTGAACTGTTCACTATGTTATATAATAACCTTTATAGACTGCTGAAGATTTTATCTATTTTTATTAATTTCCATAAAGGTGATGATACCGTTTATATACTGTTTTGAGACTGTTAGGCCTCGTATCATGCTACATGTTATTGGTACTGTTATTGTTACTGTTACTGTGTTGTTGATACTGATCCTATCTTCAGCGTCCTAGTTGTCACCTGATCAGTGCACACTGAAGACACTTATAGACTATGGCCATATGTCTCACGTGTTACTATTACTATTCCCTACGAGGATTATAGCATGATATATTTAGGTGTTGCTTGGTCTTCACGAATGTTATTGCTTATTATACTGTTTTATTAAATCGATACTGTTACCAATGTGTTTACTATTTACCGAACTACTTATCGTACTATTTACTAAAACTATTACTATCACAGAACTGTTTACTGTACTCAGCTGCATATTATACTGTCTATTGGATTTGATCGAAGTGTGTGAAATGTGTTTAAAGTGATTTGGCAAAATATAAATTAGAGTATTTTATTTAAATGGTGTTGCAAAGCATTTATTTGATTAATTAATTATTAAATTATTACTAAATGATATTTAATATCAAACTCAACTTTTACTCCCTATAGTCAATTTTAGGTTTTGGGACACGACAGGTATTCTAAAGTACCTCTCATACTCCATCTGAATCCCTAGCCAACTATAGTATCCTTCCTTATCAATTATTGCGTACTATTAGGAAAATAAATGTTTTTATGCATATAGATTTCATAATATTAATTCTGCATACGATTCTCTTACTGAGCAAGTTTCACTCACCCTTTTATTTTCCACCTCCACATATTATTTACAGTGATGGTTGATATACTAATCCGAGGATTTCCATTGTGCTTTTGGTTACCCCGAGGTAGCTTAACGTGGATCCTGGAGGTATATTTATTTTCTTTTATATGTTCAGACTAGTTTATACAGTATTATTGTGTTGTAATTATAAACAGGGGATGTAAATATTAAAGAACTTACTGTTGTGTAAATATTCATATTATGTAAATTAAGTAAATTTATTTTTATAAATTGTTATGATTAAGTGCAAGTGTGTAAATAAAGGCATCGTAGACAGCCCAACCAACATTAAAGTGTGAAAATGTGTGAAATATTGTACATTATGAACTGTTACAGCAAGATAAGAGATCTTGTTTCTAGGCACAAGATCAGTAAGGAAAATATTTAGATGGATGAGTGCAAGATTCAAGCGATGGTAGAATGGGCAGCCCCAAAAGTCATGACTAAGCTAAGATCATTTTTGGGATTGGTAAACTATTATCGATGCTTTATTGAGAAATACTTAAAGTTAGTTAACCCCCTACTGATTTATTGAAACAGAAATCGAAGTGGGAATGGACTGGCAGGTGCCAAGATGCATTTCAACTAGTGAAGGCTACGATAACGTCTAAACCCATTCTTAGACTTCCAGATTTTGAGTTGTAATTCGAATTACACACAGATGCTTTTGACAAGGCTATTAGAAGGGTGTTGGTTCAGGAAGGACACCCCATTGCATTTGAAAGTCAAAAATTGAAGGAAGCTAAGCAGAGATACTCAGCCCATGAGAAAGTAATGACCGTAGTGGTGCGCTGTTTGTAGGTATGAGAACACTACTTATTGGGCACGTGGTTTATTATTGCGATGGATAATGTGGTAAACACATACTTTACAAACCAAAAAACGTTATCTCCAAAGCAAGCTATGTGGCAGGAGTGCCTAGCAGACATTGCCCTGGCAGCCAGAATTGAGGAGCCGATGCCTTGATTAGGAAGGAGGTATAGTTATATGTTGCTTCTTTTACTTTGGTTGATTCTGACTTTCTTGAGAAAATCAAGTAAGCATGTGAGACAGATGCTACTTACTACTTGGTTAGGCAGCAAGTTAAGGAAAGTTTGGTTTGAAGATACTGGATTGAAGACAATCTACTGTATGGTTGATGCGATAGGTTGTTTGTCCCTAAAGTTGGAGGTTTAAGGTGTGATTTAATGAGAGTCACGTAACCCATAATGGGCAAGTCATCCTAGACTCTAACAAATGATCACCTTGTTTTCAAGGTATTATTACTAGCCAAAGAGGGAAAAGGATCTGGAGATGTACGTTCCCACCTATTTAATGTGCTAACTAGACAAAACCGAGAGGAAGATGCAAGCTAGGTTGCTTCAATTGCTACTTATACCTGAAGAGCCATAGGAATCAATTTCTATGGACTTTGTTGTAGGATTGCTAGCAGTGGATGGAATGGGTTCTATCATGGTAGTGGTTGATCATTTTTCAAAATATGTTGTGTTCGTAGTAGCGCTTTACCCATGCACAGTAAAGAAAGTAGCAGAGCTGCCACTCAAGCATATAGTGAAGATGTTTGGGATTCAAAAAGATATCATTAGTGATTGAGATGAGCGGTTCAGAAGTAAGTTCTAAACTTACTTATTTAAGGTTATGGGTTTAGAGTTGAACTTTTCAACAGTAAACCACCTACAAAAGGATGGCTAGACTGAGCGAGTAAATGCTTTGTTGGAGGACTACCTGTGGCATTATGTGATTGTAAGTCAGAAAAATTAGGTAAGTTTCTTTAATGTTGCCCAAATCTGTTATAACTTACATAAAAATTCTACAAAGGGTTTGAGTCCTTTCGAGCTAGCAATAGGACATCAACCCCTAATGCCTACGGAGATGGACAAGCGACATTGGCAAGGAAGTTGCCTAGTGGCATATAGGTTGGCCCGTGACCAGCATGAGATGATTGAGCAAGCATAGGGTAGCTTGGCAAAGGTGCAACACAAAATGCTTATGTATGTCAATAAGAATTGAAGAGCCTTAGAATTTCCGGAAGGTGATCGAGTGCTCTTAAAACTAACATCTCAAACCTCAAATTTGGAAAAAGGTTACTAATCAAAAATATTACAAGGGTCTTGTCCAAAAATTTGATGATCCTTTCAAGGTTTGAAAAGGGTAGGCAATGTGGCTTATTAGCTTGAGCTATATGAAAGGATGAAGATTCATCCCATATTCCATGTGAGCTTCCTTAAGCCTTATAATGAAGATGAGGCCCTTTAGCAAGCCAACCAAGCTCCATTAATAGTGAGGAAAGAGTTTAAGAAAAAGTTGGTGAAAATTTTGGACTATAGAAGTTAGGGTGCCAATCATAAGAATAAGCAGACTGATTGTTTGGTGCAATGGGAAAGGAGTAGTAAGGAAGATGTGACATGGGAACATGACGTGACATTGTTGGCATATAAGGATAAGGTGAAGGCATATTGGAAAACGCATTCGATGAGGATTGTTAACTCCATCCAGTAGGGGAAGGTTAGTCACACCCTAATGATCAAGACAGATTGAGGCTCACGAGCAGGATAGGTGTGGGCAAGGCAGACCATGTTTAGTAATGGCATAGCTAGATAGTGGTCGCGAGAGATGATGCATGCATTGGGCAGATGCCTAGCATGCAGGTCACATGAGAAGAGGCATGTGCAAGGATTAACACAAAAGCAGACAGATCTACTGAACATCTAAGCACATAGCTGTGCCAAGATAAGACGTCGAAGACCAAGTCATGGATTCTAGCCTAATTGAGGATGGCTAGTGTGTGGATGACTTAAGATATTTAGGCAGCATGGTGGGTAAGGACTTGGTATCGAGGCTCGGTGGATGACCAAAGCCAAGGTAGAAGTCACTGCATGGATGCAAGCTGCGCAGGCATGCGAGGCATATGTACAGAGGCACAAGGCCACCGCAGCGTACTTAGGGATACACATGTCCGCAAAAACAAGATCGCTTGTGACTTGTTGGATGGGATGCGAATACTGAGGCAAACGCGGACACGGGAAAGGAGTCCTTATGCATGCAGGACTATGCAAGTCGACGGTGTATGAGACAATTCCCGATCAGATCTGATAGGAGTGGGCAACTAGTTTGAATGTTGGAAGGATTCCAAGAACTGTAAAGGACCCTGATGAGTGCACATACTTGGCACTCTCTAGATGAGCTAGTGTATAAGAACACCTCTGCATAGATGATTGTGCACGGGTAGAGTCATTAGTTGACAAAGACACCAGTAGTGTTTCTGTTGAGCTTGATCACTTGTATTTAAGAATTTTAATAGCTGGGGATGTCAACCACGATTGCTACTTATATAAAGAGATGTGTAAAGTTAAGGCTATGAACTCTAAGTAAGAACACCTCTGCATAGATGATTGTGCACGGGTAGAGTCATTAGTTGACAAAGACACCAGTAGTGTTTCTGTTGAGCTTGATCACTTGTATTTAAGAATTCTAATAGCTGGGGATGTCAACCACGATTGCTACTTATATAAAGAGATGTGTAAAGTTAAGGCCATGAACTCTAAGTAAGAGTTCTTGTGTGAGCCTGGTAGCAAACATTGTTTCCTTTATCAATAAAGGGTAAGGGTTGGGTAGTGTAAAGAAGAGCAGTTTCATAAGTTGTTGTATTTTCTGTTTGTGTGCTTGTGCTAGTTGTGATTTGCGATAGTGTTGTTGTGTTGATAATGAAGGAAACCGAAACAACACGCAGCGGAATTTAAATCATTCGGCCTCCACCAAGATCGATTCGGAGAGTTGCCTGATTAGGGTTTCGAGATTTTACCTGACGTTTTCTCTGAATTTTCTGTCGTTGGTCGAGTCACAAGCAGCAACTTTTCGTTCCTGCCTCTACGGTATCCACACGAACGGATCTCACGACTCTTGAACGTCTCACGATCAGAAGCCTTAAAGAGCTTTTAAATTCCTTATAACCGAATTGCTAGCTTCGATTAAAAGGAATGTTTTGTTTTCTGTTTTTAAAAAGTGCGGCTATGTTTTAGAAAAACATCCCTTTTATAGGCAGTAAATTTTACCCTAAAATTTACTGCCAAACAGAACTCTAATCCTACTTAGAATAGGATTAGTTATATCCCTAATCCAATTCAGAATAGGATTAGTTATATCCTTAATCCAATTCAGAATAGGATTAATTAAGCTCCTCATTGATCCGTTCTAAGTGTGCGACCCAATAGGTTCTCAAAACAATGGCAATGACAAAATTGTCACAGGCAATGAGCGGTATCTAGCAACACATCATTGCTACCCATGTAACGAGAATGTCAATGACTCGACATAACCTTACTCGTGATAGATGTTACCGTGTAGTTTAATCCCTTTATCCTATGATGTCTTGATTAGACACAAGTCATGGAATGTGTCACACTTGTATAGTCTAATCAGCGTTTCTTGATTCCTGAGTAGACTAATTAAACAAATAAAATCAATATCTCATATTGACTTATTCGAGCACGGCCATGCATTTCTTAGTCTCACTCTATCAAAGGGCCCAAGACATCACTCTTGTTATATAAGAGGGATAAATCCTATCTTGATCACTCAACATCCCTCTACATAGATCAAGGCATACCCAATTACTACCTTTATAGTCCATCCTGTTACGAATGACATCTAGCAGCATTAAAGTATGCAATTCTCTATGTTGGGATCTCTGATGATCTCAAGTCAAAGGATCACATACACCATCATCACTATGAGAATCGCTTTTGACATTCATATAACAATCCATGTAGCGTTCTCATGGAGGGTCGATCCAGTACATAGTTCTCTAACATGTACCTATGTGATGACTTGATATCCTATATCCATGACAATGGTCATCAGTCAACCACATACTAGTCTTATCGTATCATTGTTATCCTTGTTCACAATAATACTTAACTAGGGATATTTTAAGAATAGTGTGTTATTACTATTCTAAGGACATTATTATATAAGATTATATTACGCAGTTATAAGACAAATATAATAATGAACTATGATAAATAAAATGTCATGATACATAAAAAAATGCCAAAGTCAATCATCTAATGAATGGTTCTAAGGGCATAATCCAACAGATAAAAATGTGTGCGATTAGCTAAGTGATGCACTTAGCACCATCATAAGGGTTAATTTTAAGGTGAAATATTTAATCCTGTGATAGTTGGTATCAGAGCTCGAGTTTAGATGGTTGAAACACTAATCGAACAAGTTAGTTTACTTGAGGAGCTGAATGGAGTACTAACCCTTTATACAGCATCCCTAACGAAGTAAGTAGCACTCTATTTAGACATAATTGCATGTCTCCAGCAAACATTAAACAATCTCCAAAAAGATGTTGCTGCACAAGTGTCTTGTTTGCTGGAGAGTATTCGAATGGGGGCTGATCGGTTTGAAGTAAGGATAGTTAACAACAATGAAGATAGAAAATTACTTAAGAAGGCTTCTACAGGGTTTTTTGGCGATACTGGTGATTTTTGCGGTTCGAAGTTTGAGGTTCATGAACCAAAGTAATTTAATGGGAGTGTGTAAGGACCTACCAGCAGCACTTTGCTCCCCTCAGGGACTTAAGAGGTGGCTCACTCAGCTCCTCTTACGTTTCCAGTGAGTGTTGGCGATCGCCCAACACCCATCTCTCTTTAACGTATTGTCCACTTTAGGTGATCCCCATCCTTGGGCGATCCCCTCATGGCTTTATCCCAAGGGACCCGAAGAACTCAGGTTAATTCCCTTGAGCATGTTCCATGAGACACTCAAACCCTGGCATCCTTGGATACCCGAGCCTTACAGTCATGTTACCATTGAGACAACTTATCTCAATGGTAACATGACTGTAAGGCTTGGGTATCTAAGGATGCCAGGGTTCGAGCCTCAGAAAACGCATTCAAGGCATTATCCTGAGTTCTACAGGAGCCTTGAAGTTAAGCTGTGAGGGTGGGCGACCTCCTAGAGCGGACAATACGTTGTTGGTGAGTGTTGGGCGACCACCTACTCTAACTGTCAAGGCAAACTTGGGGCGTGGACTTGCCAAGGGGATGCTCACCGTCGGCCTGGTGATACGGGCGAGGCCCTGGTGATACGGGGGCGTTTTTATGTAAAAGCCTCGCTCGATCACCAGGCTGACGGCGAGCATCCCCTTGGTGATCCACGCCCCAGGTTTACTCTTACTTACATCGTCAGGGACTCACCCATATCTTGTCTCAATGGTATCATGAGTGTAATGCTCGGGTATCTAAGGATGCCAGGGTTCGAGCCTCAGAAAACGCGTTCAAGGCATTATCCTGAGTTCTTCAAGAGCCTTGACGTAAAGCCGTGAGGGTGAGCGACCTCCTAGAGCGGACAATACGTTATTGGTGAGTGTTGGGCGACTGCCTACTCTCGCTGTCAAGGCAAACTTGGGACATGGACTCGCTAAGGGGATGCTCACCGTCGGCCTGGTGATACGGGCGAGGCCTTGACGATGTAAGTAAGAGTAAACTTGGGGCGTGGATCGCCAAGGGGATGCTCACCGTAGGCCTGGTGATCGGGCGAGGCTCTTATAGAGTTGTAATGCTAAGGAACAAGAAAACTTCATATGGGACATGGAGTAGTACTTTAAGGCTACTCATGTTGTGGAAAAGGATCTAGTATCCATTTCTAGCATGTACCTAGTTGGTGATGCTAAACTTTGGTGGAGGACTCGATTGGATGATGATCTGAGTAATAGGCGTAAAGCGATTCAGACTTAGAATGCTTTGAAGAAGGAATTGTGTGACCAATTGCTTCCCTTAAACACAACCTGGGCAGGACGAGAATCACTAAAATAGTTGTGGCACACAAGTTCTATGCGCGATTAAGTGAAAGAGTTTAGCTCGTTGATGCTAGAGGTCAATAATACGACAGAAGAAGACAGAGCGTTTAACTTCCTTTCTGGATTATAGCCTTAGGCCTAGGTGAAATTAAGAATGATGAAGGTAACAAACCTACCTTCAGTTATTGGTGCTGCTAATAGCTTGAAGGATTTTAAGCATGGGTTTTCTTCATCTAACACAGATAAAAAAAAAAGACCAACAAAGAGAGAAAACACAATCAAAAGTGTGGTAAGGATGGCAAGAGGGATAAGAAGAAAGATGGTGATAATTTAAAGGCTAAAGGAGTTGATCAATCACAAAGAAAAAAGAATTCCGCTTGCTTTCTATGCGACGATCCCCATCACGCAAAGGATTATCCCTGTAGGGAGAAGCTATCTGCTCTTATTGGTAAAGAGGATTCCTAGAATGAGTCGGAGTGTGTCAATACAAGATTGAACCCTTTGTAGTTTCTAAATGCAATCTCGTTTGACAGGCTAAGCTCATACAAGGGGCTTATGTTCGTAAAGGTGGTAACGGAATTTATGTGAGTGTGATGTTGGATACAAAAGCCACCGATAATTTTTATTTCCCAACGAATTATAGGAAGCATTGGACTGACCATCTCCAATAGTTCTAGTTATACTAAGGCAGTCGATTCAAGTGTACAATCGATCAAGGGATCACGACTGTTACTTTAAAAATAGGCACTTTTTTTTTTATAAGCATGGTTTTCCATTAATAAGGACTAATCTGTAAAAGGATTAGTTCAGTCAGGTACAACACTCCACCAACCCAAACATTTTAAACCAACAAAACAACATAACCAGCCTAACACTAACGTAAAACAACATCATACCAAAAACAGGAGATCAATAAGAGACAGCCTAACACAAGACCAGCTTGTAACTTTACATCAGCTTAGACAGGTAGCGTACTATTCATGATTCAGCTAACAGTAGCGAAATAGCACACACCGGCATGAAACACAGGCAGGGTCTGAAAATCTAAATGAAGACAGCTCTGAAAACGGGCACAATCAATCAAAATGTTGAGGCAGTTTCAAATCAAACCATTCAAAATGTAGACACACCAACATGGCATCTCTTGCTAACACCAACAGTAGTTCTTTAGCTTCAAATAACATGCGCCAACACCCCAACATGGCGTCATTATGCACTTTGATTCCTAGGCGACGAAATCTCTTCACTAACGGCAATCACCTCTTATAAAAAGACAAACCAAAAAATAACCATGTTGACTCCAATTCATATCATTCATCGAACACCTTCTATGCGTTATTACATCAAAACAAAAGTATTCAACATTTCAGCTAATCTTCTCCAAGAAAAACAGAGCAGCATCAATATCAACCAAGGTATCAACACCCATCTCTAATATCATCCGATCATCCTAAACAGATTATCTTCAATGCTAACAAGGCAAAATCCATTGAAAAACTTCTATAAAAATGTCAGAGAGAATCAACAAATAACGTCACCATAATCTTTGCTCGACCCAAAACAAATTTTCTTGAGGATAAACCAGAGTAAGAACAAAGAGTAGCCATCTCGAGTAGCGCCCCACCAACCTCCTTTAACAAGAAAAATTCTTTGACAATCAACATTCTGTAATATGAGATAGAGTTTTCCATCGTGAAGCATTCTCTGTCCCAGATCACGAAAAGGTAGCCTGAAAAACCTTCGGAGGGAGAGAATCACCAGTCGAAATTATTGTCCCACCAAATTCTCATTATAAGTTGGTCCGAAACAGAATCGAGATTTGTTTCCCGAAGAAGAATCATCTCCACATTATTAACTGCTGGCACCTTTTGGATTGTACTAATCTTGGCACTACTACCCAACCCACGTATCCAACTAAGAATACTTATATGAACACCTGATGATAGATAAGACAAAGGAAAAGCAGCAAGAATAGAAGGCCGAAGTGTTATTCTTGTTCCGCCAACATCACAAGCTTGTTAATAATTTGTTCATCACAAAGATTAGTTTTGAAGCCCATCATTTTTCCCACTTCCCAGGTTTCTCGAGCCTCTTTTTCCAACACTCTCCTTCGGTTGATGAAATCTCCATCAGAAAGAGATTCATTGGCTGCCTTAGATGACTTCAAATTGCCCTTTTTCATTATCTTTTTCTTCTGGATTTTTAGTTTTTTCTTTCCTTTTTTGAGTAACAGAGAGTCCTCCACGTCTTCCAATGTTTTGAACTTTCTCCTTCCTTGAATAAAGGGTTTTCTAGTGGTGAGATTCAAAGGTTTGTATCTAGCTGGGCCTTCACATGAGTCGTCATTTTCAATCTCATCCTCCACTTCTTTGATGTTTACGTTTTGACTTCCAACAGGAGAAACAGGGGAATAAAGAGCATGACGCTTGTTTACCTTGTTATTCAAATTCAAATTCGCCTTTTCATTAAATGATGCCTGCAACTTTTGACCTTTATCTGAAAAATAGGCACTTGGGAGAAAGACTGCAATTTCATGGTGATGACGCTCGATGATTTTTGAACTGATCCTTGGTATATAGTTTTTCGTGAAGGCAAAGGCAGTACCTATGCCACACTTGTGTGGCTTGATGATCAATGATGAGTAAAGCCCATGATTCATGGCAGCTGAGTTTAGTGGACAGATAGAGAAGCTTTTGCTGCGATTGGCTTCTCAAGTAAATTTAGGAGTGAAATGGGAAGAATTAACTATGCTTTCTACCTTAGTAGATATTAAGGTAGACAAGATTATGGATGTCCCTGATAATGTAGCTAGAGTGCTCAAGGACTTCAGCAATCTGATGCTGCTAGAACTATCGAAAGTGGTGCCTCCATAAAGGGAGTGTGATCATTGAATTGAATTGGAAATGGGTGCAAAAACCCCCTGCAAAGGCACCCTATCTTATGCAGTCCTTTGAGCTTGATGAGCTACCGAAGCAGTTAGACGAGTTGTTGCAGGTCAGAATTTTGCAGCACTCGAAGGCCCCTTATGGTGCTTCTATCTTGTTCTAAAAGAAGCAGGATAGATCCCTTCGCATGTGTGTGAACTATTATCCACTGAACAAAGTTACAATTAAGAATAAATACAATGACCTTAATGTGGCAGATCTGTTTGACTGCTTGAGTAAGGCTACTTTCTTCACCAAAGTAACTTGTGGTTGAGTTATTTGCATGTCAGCATAGCCCTTACGAATGAAGCAAAGACCATTATGGTGACAAGATATGGGTTTTCTGAATTTCTTATGATGCCCTTTCGGTCTCACTAATGCTCATGCTACATTTTTTAACTTGATGAATGATGTCCTCTTTGAGTTTCTGGATAGCTTTGTGGTAGTAGTCCTTGACGACAGAGTCATCTATAGCAAAACACTAGAGGAGCATGTGCTATATTTGTGCAAAGTGCTCTTAAAGTTGAGGAGGAACACTTTATATGTTAAAAACAAAAAGTGTGAGTTTGCACGATAATAGATCTTGTTTTTGGGGCACAAGATCAGCAAAGGAAAGATTCGAATTGATGAGTTCAAGATTAAGAGACAATAGGAAGGGTAGTCCCAAAAACCACGATAAGCAAAGATTGTTTTTGGGATTGGTAAACTATTATCAACGCTTTATTGAGAAGTACTCAAATTTGTTAGCCCCCTTACTGATTTATTGAAACAAAAATCGAAGTAGGAATGGATTGACAGGTGCCAAATTACCTTTAAACTAGTGAAGGCTACGGTAACCTTTGAACTAGTGCTTGACTCCTAGATTTTGAGTTGTCATTCTAATTACACACAAATGCTTTAAATAAGGCTATTATAGGGGTTTTGGTCCTGGAAGCATATCCCATAGCATTTGAAAGTTAAAAATTGAAAGAAGCCAAGTAGAGATACTCAGCTCATCAGAAAGAGATGACAGCGATGGTGCATTATTTGGAAGTATGGAAACCATACCTATTAGGAACATAGTTCACTATTGTGATGGATAACATGGCAAACACATACTTCACAAACTAGAAAAAGTTGTCTCTAAAGCAAGCTAGTTGGCGAGAGTTCCAAGTACAATCTGACTTCTCATGGTTACATCACTTTGATAGCGAGAATTGAGTAGTTTATGCCTTGAGTAGGATGAGGTACAGTCCTATGTTGCTTCTTTGACTTTGGTTTATTCTGAATTTCTTGAAAAAACCAGGTAAGCATGCGAGACAGATGCTACCTACTGCCAAGTTAGCAAGTTAAGGTAGGCTTGGTTTGAAGATATTGGATTGAATACAATCTACTATATGCCCATGGGGGTAGGTTGTTTGTCCCTAATGTTAGGGGATTAAGGCGTGATTTGATGAAAGAGGTGCATGACCCGATAGTGGGTAAGTCATCCTGGAGTCAAACAGATGATCGCCTTGTTATTGAGGTGCTATTACTGGCCAAAGATGGAAGAGGATATGGTGATGTATGTTCTCATCTGTTTAGTGTGCCAACAAGACAAAACCGAGAGGAAGAAGCAAGCTAGGTTACTTCAATCGCTACTTATACCTAAAGGGCCATGCGAGTCGATTTCTATGGAATTTATTGTAGGATTGCCAACAGTGGATGGAATGGGTTCTATCATGGTAGTGGTTAATCATTTTTCAAAATATATTATGTTCATATCAGTGCCTCATGCTGACACAATAAATACAGCAGCGCAGCTACTATTCAAGCATGTGGCGAAGATGTTTGGGATTTGAAGAGATATTATTATCGATCGAGATGCGTGGTTCACAAGTAAGTTTTGGACTTACTTATTTAAGCTTATGGGTTTAAAGTTGAATTTTTCGACAATGAACAACATACAAACGTATTGCCAGACTAAGTGGATAAATGCTTTGTCAGAGGAATAACCATGGTACTATGTGACTGCAAGTCAAAAAAATTGTGTAAGTTTACTTGAAGTTGCCCAATTCTATTATAACTTACATAAATCTTCTACAACGAGATTGAGTGCTTCTGAGCTAGTAATGGGACATCAACCCTTAACTCTTATGGAGGTGGCCAACCAACATTCACAAGGAAGTAGCCAGTAGCATATAGGTTGGCCCATGACTAACATAAGATGATTAAGCAAGCACAAAATAACTTTCCAAAGCCACAACGCAAAATGATTCAGTATGTTGATAAGAAATGTAGAGCCTTAGAATTTCATGTAGGTGATCAAGTGCTCCTGAAACTAACACCTCAAATCTGGAAAAAAGTTATTGATCGAAGATATCACAAGGGCTTTGTCCAATAATTTGAAGGTCCTTTCGAGGTTTTGAAAAGGGTAGTCAATGTGACTTATCAACTTGAGCTACCTAAAATGATGAAGATTCATCCCACATTCCATGTGAGCTTCCTTTTGCCTTATCATGAAGATAAGACCCATTAGCAAGCCAAGCGAGCCCCACTAAAAGGAGGAAAGAGTTTAAGAAAAAATTGGTGAAAATTTTAGACCATAGAAGTCAAGATGCCAATTATACGAATAGGTGGACCAATTATTTTGTGCAATGGGAAAGGGACGGTGAAGGGGATACTGCTTGTGAATGTGATATGACGTTATGGGAATATGAGGATAAGATGAAGGCATATTGAAAACCCATTCGATGAGGACGTCAGCTCCATTTGGTGGGGGAGGGTTTGTCACACTCTAATGATCGAGACAAATTAAGGCTTATGCATAGGATGGGCGTGGCCAAGGTAGACCATGCTTGGTAGTGGCATGACTGGATAGTGGTCGCGAGAGATCATGCATGGCATAGGCAGATGCCAAGCATGCAAGTTGCACGAGAGGAGGCATATGCAAGGATCACCAGGGGAGCAGACGGATGTGTTGAACACCTAGGCACATAGCTGTGCCAAGACGAGACGTCGAGGACCAAGTCGTGAATGCTGGCCTGATCGAAGATGGCTAGCGTGCGAATGACTTAAGATATGTAGGCAACATGGTGCGCAAGCACTTGGTATCAAGGCTCAATGGTTGACTAATGCTAGAGGCAGAAACCGATGTGTGGGATGCAAGTAGTGTGGGTGTGCGAGGCATGTGCGTAAAGGATAAGGCCAGCGCAGTGTATTGAGGGATACACATGTTGAAAGACCATGATCGCATGTGACTTGTTGGATGGCTTGCAAATGTGGATGTGGGAAAGGAGTCCTTGTATGCGCAGGACTGTGCAAAAAGAAGTCAATGGAGTACGAGACACTTCCTGATGGGATCCGATAGGAGCAGGCAACTAGTCTAAATGTTGGAAGGATTCTAAGAACTATTGAAGGACCCTGGATGAGTGTGCACGCTTGGCACTTTAATGATGACCAGTTGGCATACAAGAGTACCTCTGGATAGATAACTGCGCATAGGCAGAGTCATTAGTCAACAACACTACTAGGGCTTTTATTGAGCTTGATCACTTGCATTTAGGAATCCTATAGGGATTAGGAATCCTAATGGCTGGGGATGTCAGCCATGATAGTTATCTATATAAAGAGATGTTGTGTAAAGTCGAGGCCATGAACCCTGAGTGAGAGTGCTTGTGTGAGCCCCGCAGCAAACATTGTTTCCTTTCTGTGTGTAAAGGTTGAGGTCGTGTTGAGGAAAGCGATCTCGTAAGTTGTTATGTTCTCTGTGTGTGCTTGTGATAGTTGTGATTTGCAATAGTGTTGCCATGTTGATAAGCAGGTGTGTGGTTGGCTAAGTGAGGTACTTAGCACCACCACAAAGGTGAATTTTAAGGTGGAATATTTGATCCTATGACACAAACCTTCTAAGTAGGTGTCAATAAGGTCCTCCCCTATAAAAATAAGAGAAAATTATAAAATAGTACAATGGATCTATAATTATTGTTATTATTATTTACTATCATACTAAAACATATTTATTAAAACAAAAATAAAATTTTTAAAATTTTAATAATGAATTCAATAAACTTGTTCAAAGTTCGAGTTACCCATCCAAGCTTGAAGGTAAGTCCAAATTTTGGTAGGTTTGAACAAAAATATTAAGCCCGTTAAATGGGTTAGGCTTGAAAATCAAGGGCGAATGAAAATTTTGGTCGGGCTTGGGTTCACCATTTCAAGTCCAAGCTCAGCTTGGCCCGATAGTTATAATATTTTAAATAATTTTTTATACTAGTTATTTTTTAATTATTTTTGTGCAATTTAATTTGAACTTGTATTATTTTTTAGATTTTAGTTTTGAATTTTCATGTTTCTTGTAATCCTTTTTTGTAAGAATTTATTTTAGAGTAATACTTTTTTATTTTAACATATTGTGTAATACTTATTAACTATTATTTATTTTATTATTTTATTATAATTTTAAAAAATAAATAGTATTTGGGCAGGTTTAGATGAGTTAGGGTTTATTCATTGTATATTTGCATGTAAAAATGAGCTTGGGCAAAAACTTAAGCTCGAAAAGTCGGGTCAGATTGGGCTTGAATTCACTATAAATCCCTTATTATCTTATTTAAGCCCAACCTAAAATAAATAGTAAATATTTATCTTAAAATAAATGAGATGGGTCGGGCTTGGGTATGGTGATAAGAGATTTATAGTGAGTCTAAGCACAGCCCAGTCCAACTTTTTAGGTCTAATTTTTTGCTCAAGTACGTTTTTACATACAAATATACAATCAATAAGCTTAAACTCATCTAAACAGGCCCAAATATTATTAATTTTTTAAAAAAATTATAATAAAATATTAAAATAAATAATAGTTAATAAGTTTAACATAATATGTTATAATAAAGGATAATTACCCTAAAATAAATTCTTACAAAAAGATTAAAAGAAACATGAAAATTTAAAATTAAAGTTTAAAAAATAATACAAGTTCAAATTAAATTATACAAAAATAATTAAAAGTAATTAAAAAGTGAACTAGTATAAAAGAATTTAAAAAATGATAATTATCGAGTTAAGCTAAACTTGGACTTGAAATGGTGAACCCCAACCTAACCTAGTTTTTCATTAAGCTTTGATTTTCAAGCCTAGCCCATTTAACAAGCTTAACATTTTTGTCCAAATTTGTCAAAAACTTGGACCGATCTTTGGGTTTGGATGGATAATCCGACTCTTTAGCAAGTTTATTAAATTCATTCTTAACATTTTAAAAATTTTATGCATATTTTAATAAATAAATTTTAGTATGGTAATAAAAAATAATAATGATAGATCCATTGTCTTGTTTTTTAATTTTCTCTTATTTTTATGGGATAAGACCTTAATAACACCCTTTTAAAAGGTTTGGGACTTTTGTGAAACAATATAAAGATTAAGAACTAAACTATAACATAAGTGAAAATGTTTGGAACAATAAATGCACTTTACCCTGGTTTTATCCATAATTTTGGACCTAGAGTTTATTTTGTGATTAATTGGGCCTATATCGATTGGACAATTTTGGGTGTTTAATCCATGAAATGATCCACTTTTTTGTATTTCTTTTATTTTAACAATGTCAATTTAAAAAGAAAAAGAAAAAGAAAATAAAAATCAACAGATAATAAATTTGGAAAATTCGTATCAAGGTGAAAAGTCAGCTCAAGAGATTTTGGGTGTAAAGTTTACCAATCCAAATCTGCCATTAAACCTAAGTCAAATCAAATCTAGGTGAAATTTTTAGAAACAAGACCAAGGCAATTAAACACTTCTTAATATATTTGATCCTAAAACTTATAAGAACAGAGATTCCATCAGTAATTCATAGGGGGAAAAACAAGGGCAACTTTTTGAGAATACAGAAAAGAAATCAAAATCTTTTTCAGGAATTTCTAGAAAACCCTAGGCAGCAAAGAAGTTGGAAAATGAAAGATTCTATGTGGTTTCAGAAACGAGTTCATCCTCAACTCCACCGCCCAGAATATTGTTAGGAATAAAGAAGCCCCAGAAAAAAACCAAGAAACTAGAATTTACCAAATCGACCAAAAACCCAACTTACAACCCTCTGCACAAGTTCAACCCAAGAAACCCATCAGCTGAAATCCATCATAAAACCTAGTAAATCCACAAAGTTTCCAAATCAAAAACACAATAACCGAATTAAAACCCACCAAATAACCATTGTAGACACCTTATTTTATCCGGAGTCTCAATTTATAAAAATAATTAATTGGATTGGGTGACATTGTATTTTAATTTAACAATTTAGAATTAGGCTTGAATTAAATGAGAATTTTTTAGATTTTAGAATTAATATTAATTAGGAAATTAAAATTAAAATAGGATTTAGGAATGATAATAAAAAAAAGGAAAAGATAAGAAAAGAAAATAAAATTAATTTTAGGATAGGATAATTAGATTTTTTTTAGGATAATTATTTAGATTAATATTAAAGTTGATAGAGTTAGATTAGGATTAACATAAAAATTAAATAGATAAAATATTAAAAATAAAAGATTAGAATAGGTTGAGTTGTATTAGGATTCTAACAAATTTATGACTATAAAAAGGGGTTAAACCCCATAACTGAAGGGGGGGAAAACAATTTTGAGAGAAAAAAACAAAAAATATACAAGGCAGCAGTACCAGCGATGACAAGGAAGAACGAGGAATCAAGCTAAGGAAGGCAGACGAAGCAGTGCTAGGATCGAGTTAAAGGGGTTGCTTTTCGGCCATCAATTCCAAGAGCAAATCACGTAATTAGTCCACAAAGCTCAAACTATTTTACTTTGGCCAATCTAATTACAAGGTAAGTATTGTTCCTGCACTTTTATGATGCCACGTCTAGTATTTGTTATTAATGGTTAATCATTGAATTTGATACTTTAAGTTGCTTTTCTCACATTGTTCAAAAAAAAAAAGGTTGCTTTTCTCGTAATAAAGATAATTAAAATAATAAAATATAGGAGTTTAAAACTTAAAAAAATCAAGAATAATAAATAACAAAAATAGGAAAAATAAATAAAGTTAAAATTTAATTAAATAAGACAACAAACTATAAATGAGTAAAAGTAAAAAATAAAAAATAATTAAAAAGATAAATAAATAAAAGTTATTAAGATAGATGTTTAATTAATAGATAATGGCATAATAAATGTTGAGGATGAGCTAGACCTTTCCGATGATGAAATCTTCGAGGCGATTACGAATGAGTAACACTCGAGGAATTCCTAGGTAAGAGAATTCTTTTAAGTCTATCCAGAATGATGGAAGATTTAAAAGGTATTTTCAAAAAATGAAGGTTAAACTGTATTCTCCAAATAATTAAAAAAGAATAATACATAAAAAATCATAATTATAAAATATATATAATAAACATAATAGTAAAATTTTTAAGATAATAATAAATAATAAATAAATTATTAATTAATTCCGATGATGGAATCTTCAAGGCGATTGCGAATGAGTAACACTTGAAGAATTCTTAGGTGAGAAGGTCCTTCTAAGTTTATCCAGAACGATGGAAGACTTAGAAGGCATTTTCAAAATAAACAAATAATAAATAAAGATAAAAACATAATAAATAATAAAATTTATATTCTAATAAAGATAAAATAATAAATAATAAATAAAGTTAATAAATAATAAAATAATAATTCCGATGATGGAATCTTCAAGGCGATTGCGAATGAGTAACACTTGAGGAATTCCTAGGTGAGAGGGTTCTCTTAAGTTTATCCAGAATGATAGAAAATTTAGGAGATATTCTCAATATTAAATATCAAAATCCTAAAAATATTAATAAATAATATATAAAAATAATATTTAAAAATAAATAAATAAATAAAAGTAATACAATAATTAAATAAAAATTAAGGAATAATGAAATTCTAAAACACTTCCGACGACGGAGCCTCTTCGAGGGAGTCGAATGGTACCCCTTGAATACTCTTGAGGTGAGAAGAGTCTTTTAAGAGTTCATCCAGAATGATGGAGGATTTTTTAAAAGAATTTTCAATATTTAAACAAAAAAATTAAAAGACCACATAATTAAGACTAAGTTAAAATAACACAAGATTAAAATGATACCAATATTGGGCGTTGTAAGGGTGCTATAACCTTCCCTACACGTAAATGAACTCCCGAACCCAAAACTTAAAATGTAGACCAGTCCTTAGAGTCATTTAGGTGGCCAATCACACCTAGGTTAAAAAAGATTGGTGGCGACTCCACTTGTTTAATGTCTAGCATCCTAGCCCTAGGAAACGTTATGACAGCTTGGCGACTCCACTGGGGATAATTAAGAGAGTCAAGCCATAATTTAATCTAGTGTTATACTAAGTTTAAGTTTGATGGTCTAAATTTGGAAAGTTCTGATGTTGTTTGATGCTCTTTTGTTGATTTCTTGAGTGCTTTGTGGAAATTAATAAGATGAAGTTCCTTCTCACACACCACAATTTGCATTTGCATGCATAAAGCTCTCGACCAGAGCTCAGTCCTTTCTAGGAGGGAGTAGAGTACCTACCGCTCTCGTGAGGTGATAACCTCCGCATGGGCTAGCAAAATACTCCCACTCAAGTTGAACCTTTTCCGCTTGTAGCCTGTCATGGGTGAGGATTAGGGTGCCTTACTAGTCCAGAGTGGATGATAGTAAGGAACAATTTGGGAACCTTTAGCCCTTTTATCTAAAGCCATGCATATAATGAAATTAGGAAGACCAACCGTAAGATAGAGCCATATCAACCCATGCTATAGAAAGTACCCATTACTTAGGACACATTTTTTATCAAGCTTGTTTGATTTTGATTTATACATGAGACACAAAAGGGCACCATGTGTTCTTCACCAAAACATTTTCATGCATCAATCATCCATTATTATTACATGGCAACTTTTTACTATACCATCCCATTCATACACATGTAGCATCATCTCATTTTGTTCATCTTCAATCATTATTTTCAAACAAAGCATTTTCAAACTTTTTCAAGTATCACCACACAAAAAATAATTGACTCTAATTGTGGTAATAAAGGTTCAAAGATAGCTCGACCAAAAGTCCATTCATATCGCACTCGTTATCAAGCTAGAATCATGGAAGAAGAGCAAAGTGTCCGTATTGAGAAGATGGAAAAAGCTCAAGAGGATATAAAAGGGCAATTGGCCCAAATCATTGAGTTGTTGAAAATTTTGGGTAAGGGAAAGAGAGTAATAGAATAAGTTGTAGTAAAAAAAAAAAGATTTGTCTTGTGGGGCATGAAGGGTTCTAGCCATGCGATTTTGAAGATCTATAAATTCTAGTTTTGTTTTTGCTTTCTTTTAAGTAATGCAAGATAGTTTTTGAAAGTGCTTAAGCCCATAAGCACAAGATAAAGTTTTATGTATGGGCTAACTTTTATTTATTCCCTTTTCAATAAAGCGACTAGTGTGATGCACTGTCATTTTCTCATTCTCTCTGTTCATTTGCCATTTCCCACATACTCACATTTGCCTTTTATTCACAAGTATCCAAATAATGAACATGATGATAATGATGTCAATAAATCTAGGATTTAATTTTGAAAGAACTACTACTGTTGATGAATTACTAGTCTGCTAATGTTGCAAAAGCAAGAAAATGAAGGAAAGGTTGTTCACCATCTGCACTTGATAGATGGAACAAGAAAGGTGAATCTCTTACAGAAGCTTCCAACAAGTTTGTCATTTTTCAATAAACAATTTTTAATGAGAGTATTTACATTTGAAATGATAAATGGCCTTCTTTCACTATCCTTCAAGCATGAGTAAAATTATCCTTTGATTACCCCTTTTGAGCCTATTATATTTTTTGTAATATAACCCACCAAGGATCACCCTCCACACTGGGGGCAAGGAAGATGAAATAAAGAAATTTTGGGGGCAAAAATGAAAGTGTTCATGATGAATCGAGGGGCAAAAAAAAAGAGAAAAAAAAACCCAGTTTTGTGAAACAAAAAAAAAGAAGAAAAAAAGGGTTTAAATTCAAAAGAAAACCCAAAAAGAAGAAGAAGAAGAAGAAGCAAGAAAAGAAATGAGTGAACTAGAAAGGTACTAAATGCTTGAGTGTTTTACTTGTTAAATAAAAGTGATCCTTTGGTTTATAAACCCTGAAACACATTTTGGGCCTGCTTTATCCCTTTCTTTCGTAAACCCTCACCTGAGCCTACATTACATACCTTTAAAAGCCTATTTTGATCAAATGTAAATGCTTAAATTGAAGAATCATGTACTGAATGAAGACATATTTGTATAATGAGATAATGATCCTTTGAATGAAGTAGATCAATTTGAATGAAGAAACCCATGAGCTTTAGAAGATATCTTAGATCGAAATCAAGAACGCCTATTAGGTGCATGAATTTGGATTGAGCACTGAAGGTTAAAGTTTGTCAAAGCCAATTAAATTGAAAATGAAGAAAAAGAAGAAGAAAAAAAGAAAAGAAAAAGAAAAAATAAAAATGAAAAAAAAATGAAAAAAAAGAGAAAAGAAAAAGAAAAAGGAGGATTCAAAATTGAAAACCCAAAAAGGGCAGTTTGAATCAAATGAAAGGGGCACCTAAGTTGAAAACCTGAAAAGGCGACTTAGGAAAATATCAGCATCAAAAAGTTCTTATACGAGGGTAAGATCGGCAAACACTACATGAAAGAACATATCAATAAGAGTGGGATTTTGGAAAAGAATTTTAGATTGACTTGATTGAAATTGTCAGAATGTTTATTAAATGGATACTGAAAACCATATTCCAAACACACTATCCCATTGATTTTTCTTGATTTCATGTTCCTTTTCTAAGAATGAATACCTATACCTCTTATGATCATTTTAAATTTATTCCACCCCTGTAACAAATTGAGAATATGCATAAGTGCATTACATTGGTGGTCGAGTTGGAAGGAAAATAAATAAATGTTGGTAACCTTTTTGGGTAAATTTTTGAAAAAAAAATTTCTTTTGAGAAATCTTGTATTACTAAGAGAGAGAAAGAGACAAAAATAAGGAATGATGAAAATTTAAATTTGAAAGCATGATGACAAGTCTTTGAGCATTATTGGACCAAGACTCGTTAAAAGATAGGATGTTAAATGAAAGAAGATTTGAATAAGAAGAATCCAGCAGATATGTGGAGTTTGAGAAAAATGAGATGAGCTTGAGAATCTTGTTACCACAATGGAGATTGCATTTACATACATTCATGGAGTAATTCAGGTAACATTCATAGCACTTAGGGCATTATGATGTTCATGATATTCATTACATTCATAACATACATCACATTTCACTATTGCATTTTGACATTGAACTATTTGTTAAGACATTAGGATAAGAAGTTTTGAATGATTAAAATTTTGAGGAAAAGAGAAAATATAAGAGATGGTAATTTGAAAAAAATGATGAGGTATGAGAAGATGATGAGAAAAATACTTTTTTGAAAAAAACCTTAGATGAGAGCAAAGTCCAGTTTAGCTGGCACCTTAAAGAAGGATAAGCCCAATATTGTTGGCATCAAAATGAAAGTTAAGCCCAGTCAAACCCATGTAAACTGGCATTCTGAAATGAAATCTTTATTTTCAAAAGTCTCAAAGCCTCTGTTGAGAGGAGCTCTTTATTTTCAAAAGTCTCAAAGCCTCTGTTGAGAGGAGCTCTTTATTTTTCAAAAAGTTTCAAAGCCTCTGTTGAGAGGAGCTTTTTATTTTCAAAAGTCTCAAAGCCTCTGTTGAGAGGAGCTCTTTATTTTTCAAAAAGTTTCAAAGCCTCTGTTGAGAGGAGCTCTTTATTTTCAAAAGTCTCAAAGCCTCTGTTGAGAGGAGCTCTTTATTTTTCAAAAAGTTTCAAAGCCTCTGTTGAGAGGAGCTCTTTATTTTCAAAAAGTCTCAAGGCCTCTGTTGAGAGGAGCTCTTTATTTGCAAAAAGTATCAATGCCTCTGGTGAGAGGAGCACAAGGTTATTTTTCGAAGTTTCAATGCCTCTGGTGAGAGGAGCACAAGGTTATTTTTCAAAGTTTCAATGCCTCTGGTGAGAGGAGCACAAGGTTATGTCTCGAAGTTCCAATGCCTCTAGTGAGAGGAGCATAAAGTTATTCTTCTAAAGTTTCAATGCCTCTGGCGAGAGGAGCACAAGGTTATTTTTCAAAGTTCCAATGCCTCTAGTGAGAGGAGCACAAGGTTATGTCTCGAAGTTCCAATGCCTCTGGTGAGAGGAGCATAAGGTTATTTTTCTAAAGTTCCAATGCCTCTGGTGAGAGGAGCACAAGGTTTTGTTTCAAAGTCTTACAGCCTTTGGTGAGAGGAACTAAATGTGTCTTAAAAATTGTAAATATTTTGTAAAAAAGGAAAGAAAAAACAAAAAAAAATCCGGACAAAATAGTTGTCTAATTGTCTTTGCATAATTCCTGATTTTCAGAAAATGTGCAAAGAGGGGCAGCTGTAGACACCTTATTTTGTCCGGAGTCTCAATTTATAAAAATAATTAATTGGATTGGGTGACATTGTATTTTAATTTAACAATTTAGAATTAGGCTAGAATTAAATGAGAATTTTTTAGATTTTAGAATTAACATTAATTAGGAAATTAAAATTAAAATAGGATTTAGGAATGATAATAAAAAAAAGGAAAAGATAAGAAAAGAAAATAAAATTAATTTTAGGATAGGATAATTAGATTTTTTTTTAGGATAATTATTTAGATTAATATTAAAGTTGATAGAGTTAGATTAGGATTAACATAAAAATTAAATAGATAAAATATTAAAAATAAAAGATAATTAATAGAATAGGTTGAGTTGTATTAGGACTCTAACAAATTTATGACTATAAAAAGGGGTTAAACCCCATAACTGAAGGGGGGGAAAACAATTTTGAGAGAAAAAAACAAAAAATATACAAGGCAGCAGTACCAGCGATGACAAGGAAGAACGAGGAATCAAGCTAAGGAAGGCAGACGAAGCAGTGCTAGGATCGAGTTAAAGGGGTTGCTTTTCGGCCATCAATTCCAAGAGCAAATCACGTAATTAGTCCACAAAGCTCAAACTATTTTACTTTGGCCAATCCAATTACAAGGTAAGTATTGTTCCTGCACTTTTATGATGCCACGTCTAGTATTTGTTATTAATGGTTAATCATTGAATTTGATACTTTAAGTTGCTTTTCTCACATTGTTCAAAAAAAAAAGGTTGCTTTTCTCGTAATAAAGATAATTAAAATAATAAAATATAGGAGTTTAAAACTTAAAAAAATCAAGAATAATAAATAACAAAAATAGGAAAAATAAATAAAGTTAAAATTTAATTAAATAAGACAACAAACTATAAATGAGTAAAAGTAAAAAATAAAAAATAATTAAAAAGATAAATAAATAAAAGTTATTAAGATAGATGTTTAATTAATAGATAATGGCATAATAAATGTTGAGGATGAGCTAGACCTTTCCGATGATGAAATCTTCGAGGCGATTACGAATGAGTAACACTCGAGGAATTCCTAGGTAAGAGAATTCTTTTAAGTCTATCCAGAATGATGGAAGATTTAAAAGGTATTTTCAAAAAATGAAGGTTAAACTGTATTCTCCAAATAATTAAAAAAGAATAACACATAAAAAATCATAATTATAAAATATATATAATAAACATAATAGTAAAATTTTTAAGATAATAATAAATAATAAATAAATTATTAATTAATTCCGATGATGGAATCTTCAAGGCGATTGCGAATGAGTAACACTTGAAGAATTCTTAGGTGAGAAGGTCCTTCTAAGTTTATCCAGAACGATGGAAGACTTAGAAGGCATTTTCAAAATAAACAAATAATAAATAAAGATAAAAACATAATAAATAATAAAATTTATATTCTAATAAAGATAAAATAATAAATAATAAATAAATTTAATAAATAATAAAAAAATAATTCCGATGATGGAATCTTCAAGGCGATTGCGAATGAGTAACACTTGAGGAATTCCTAGGTGAGAGGGTTTTCTTAAGTTTATCCAGAATGATGGAAAATTTAGGAGATATTCTCAATATTAAATATCAAAATCCTAAAAATATTAATAAATAATATATAAAAATAATATTTAAAAATAAATAAATAAATAAAAGTAATACAATAATTAAATAAAAATTAAGGAATAATGAAATTCTAAAACACTTCCGACGACGGAGCCTCTTCGAGGGAGTCGAATGGTACCCCTTGAATACTCTTGAGGTAGAAGAGTCTTTTAAGAGTTCATCCAGAATGATGGAGGATTTTTTAAAAGAATTTTCAATATTTAAACAAAAAAATTAAAAGACCACATAATTAAGACTAAGTTAAAATAACACAAGATTAAAATGGTACCAATATTGGGCGTTGTAGGGGTGCTATAACCTTCCCTACACGTAAATGAACTCCCGAACCCAAAACTTAAAATGTAGACCAGTCCTTAGAGTCATTTAGGTGGCCAATCACACCTAGGTTAAAAAAGATTGGTGGCAACTCCACTTGTTTAATGTCTAACATCCTAGCCCTAGGAAACGTTATGACAACCATCAAAAAAGAAATATACAAAATGCTCAAATATTGAAAAAGTTTTGAACTTTATCATATTATTTTAAAAAAATTCTTAATTTTTTATTGCATTCAGATAAACAATTAAAACTTTAATTTATATTCAAGTAAGGATTTAAACTTTAATTTGAGTATTCAAATACACTCTTAACTTTTATTTTTTACCTAAATAAACTTTTAACATAAATCAATTTTTTATAAGAGTGATCGATTTTTCAAATGGTTTTTAAAACCCAACTTCTTGCATAAAAAAAGTCAATTATATAGAAAGATCATTATTCTATATACTGCCAATAGAGTTTTTTGACTCTACAAGCGAGGTTAAGATGATTATATATCTTATTTTGTTTAATTTTTTAATTTTTTTAATATTTTAAAAGGCATGTATCATCATCCTAATTGCGCTTGTAAAGTAAAAAAACTCCACTGTATAGAATAATTATCCTTATATAAAATATGGATTATTATCCTATCCACTGCCAGTGGAGTTTTTTAACTCCACAAGCAGGGTTAAGATGATGGCACATGTCCCATTTTATTTATTTTTTATTTTCTTAATATTTTTAAAGGACACATATCATCATCCAAACCCCGCTTGTGGAGTTAAAAGACTCCACTGGCAGTGGATAGGAAAATAATCCATAAAATATATAAGAATAATTATTACATACATTGTCGGTGGAGTATTTTTTACTCCACAAGCGGTATAAGGATCGTGATAAATGTCTTATAAAAATATAAAAAAAATAAAAAATAAATAAAATAGATTATGTGTCATGATTCTAACTCAACTTGTGGAGTAAAGAAACTCCATAGGCGGTGTATTGAATAATTATACATACATATAATATTTAATTATTTATATTATATGAAATATTATTTAAAAAATGATCAATTAATTAAATTAGTTCGATTTGTAATTTTAGACACCGACTTAATCGAATAAACCAACCTAAAAAATTGACTTAAACTTGAAATTGATTTAATAGAATCGAATTCTAATCGGTTAAATTTATCTAAATCGATTTTTACTCACATGTAATCTTTTATTTAAAATAAGAGTTTACTTGAATACAAATTAAAACTTAGAAGCTTATTTAAATGCAATAAATGTATAAAGACTTATTTAAATAAAGTGATAAAATTCAATGGTTTTTTCAATATTTTAGCCTATGCAAAAACATTAAGAAAGCAAACTAAGAAAATAAACAAAACCACAAAGCAATAAAAACTTCATTTTGTTAAGATTTTCTTTGTTAATATTTTCTTTTATAAATTTACAAATTTTCATGTTTTAAATTTTTAAATATTTTAAATATTTGAATTAAAAAAAAACATTTTTGAATTTTTTTTCTAGTTATTCCCTTCATGCTTATGCAACAAGAGATCTATCAACAAATTTTAGTTTTACACTATTAGAAGTAATGCGGTAAAATTACCGAAGGAATATTTAACCCTTGTGGGTTCTTGATAAGGATTAAATTGAAGAAAAGTAAAACTCGAGAGAAAAAAAGTAATATACGCGTGTGCAATATGCGCGAAATGTTAACGTAGGCTACAGCATTGTTCTTTCCTTTCTCCATTCTCCACCCTCCTCACTCCCTTCTCTGACAGATTTCCTTTGTTAGAACTTAGAGGAAAAAAAAAAAAAAAAGGAAATTTCACATGTTTCCCAAAACTCATCTACTATTCAAACTCCGGTTTCTTGTCTCAGTGTCGAAACACCGGTTACCTCCGGCAAACGATGCTTTTCAAACTACCGCCACCTATTCGACGATATGCCAAAACCAGGGTGAAAGCGTGAGGGAAGAAACTATAGAGCATCCGAGAGACTCTATTGAACTTTTCAAGAAATGGGGTTGCAGTGAAAATGATTTGTTGAAGATTTTTTCACGCCAGCCTTCTTTGCGCCATGCTCAAGTTACTCCCCTTTTATCCAAACTCAAATTGCTGAGTAAATTGGGACTTACCACTTCCGACATTGTTAAGATAATTAATTGTCGTCCTCGTTTCTTTTGTTCTCGTATCAATAATTGCTTTGATGAGCGACTTGAGTTTCTCATGACGCTATTCGGGTCACTAGAGGTGCTCCGTAAAGCCCTTGTTAGGAACCCTTCGCTTTTGACGTATGATTTCCACAATATGATGAAACCAGCCATTGCGTTGTATGAAGAAATGGGAGTTAGCGGAAATGATTTGATTACCATGCTCATATCGCGGCCCACGTTGATTCCAAGGACTTCGTTTAATGAGGAGAAGCTGGAATACATAAAGAAAACAGGGGTTTCAGATGGTTCCAAAATGTATAAATATGTGGTTACGCTAATTGGCATATCAAGGGTTGAGACTATACGTGAAAAGGTGGCAAACTTGGAGAAGTTTGGGATTTCGGAGGAGGAGGTTTGGAGTCTTTTGGGACGGTCTCCCCTTATTTTGACTCTATCAGTTGATAAGGTTCAAAGGAACATGACTTTTGTTTTGGGCACCATGAAGCTCTCTCCAAAAGTGGTGCTTCAGCACCCATTTTTGTTGTTCTGCAATCTGGAAACTATATTGAAGCCACGGGTGTTATTGGCCGGGAAGCTGAAGGAAATGGAGCTTCATCCACAAATTAAGGAATCAATCATGTTGAGGGCACTGAGGATGACAGAGTGTCGGTTCTTGACTGCGTTTGTTAAATGTCACCCAGAAAATGTGGCCACTGAACTGTTGGACTTCTACCAACATGCTAAATGTCTGAAGCGACTGGCAGAAGCCTCCAAGAAAATACTGCGAAGAGGATTTCCCTTTTAACAATTTTGTTTGTCGAGTGATGCTTCATTTGTTTTGCTCCTTGAAAGTTTCATGACTGTAGTTGTTAAGATTATTTAATTTTCAGAAACTAGGTTATCTCCTTTTAGTGCCATGTTAGTTTTTACTAGTTTAATTTTTCAGTGTTCAAATTGTTTACCCATTTAATTTGTGACCTGAAAATTATGGCTTCAAGCAAAAAAAGTCACTGTTAATATTAACAGAAAAAAGATTACGTACTCATGATCTTCTCAGAGTCTATAATGTGGGAACCTTGCACTGGATTGTCCCCTTTTTTTTTTAATTGTTAATGTGTAATGTGAGTAAAATTTAGGCACAAAAGAATATAAGCCTTTCTGTGTTTTATTGGTATTTTCTTTGCCAATATCCCTTCTACCCCACCAGGTTGAAGCCTGAAAATTTTCTAAGGCAGTTCTTTGTCTGGTATGTTTAAAACCTTTCATCAGCTCAAGAGGCTGTTTACTTACTAATGAGGAATATGATTAGAGAGCTTTCTCTTCTTGACAAACAAGTGGCATCTTTTATTGAAGTTAATGATGTTAGAATTTTCCGATTGGTGGACTCTATTAATTGATAGTTTTGAGTATTAAGAAAATAGGTTGATAATTTAGTTTTGGTATGGAAATATGCAAGTAAGTTCTATTAGTTAATTATGATAAGCAAGTATGAGTTTTTGCGCATCTTATTAGATCAATGTGGTGTGATGGTTACGTAGGCTTAGAACTTAATAGTTTTTTATGGAAGACTATTAAGTTTAATTACAAATATAATGCTAAGTCTCCTCTTCACTTCTCAACGTATTGGAATCTGCCCATACTAAAAGAGAAGAAGAAGAAGACTGGTCTAAGCATAGTTCTGGTGATTATGTTTCTCTTTCGCTAATATTCGCCTCAAAAAAGTATACTTAATTATTGTTTATAATTAGCTTCAAAAAAAATTATTGTTTATAATTATTTGGTGTTCTAATTTTCACATAGGAGACTTATAAATTAATTTAATCTTACATGTGGCACCAGAGCCAAACCTGTGTGATATTAGAATCCAAATTATTTTTATGTGATTTAACATAAAAAAAATTGGAATATTGTAATTATTGGAACTTTATTTTGGGTGACTTTTTTGAAGAACTAAATTAGGGCATTTGTTCTCTTCTTTGATACCGTTAGATATGTACAATGATCTCCCTTTAATTTGTTTTATAGAGAAAAACCAAGAATTAAATTTGTTTATAGAATTTAAACTTTAGTCGATTATATAGATGGATTTATTTGATTACATTTTGTTATGTTTTGATGTTGATTCATATGAAAATTATTTTTGGAACAAAACAGTGACAAAATAAAAAGATTAGTTCCACGAAAACTGAGTTTAATTAAACTGATAGTAACGATTTGAAGACAAGTTTAAATGGGATCTTTATATCAGAAATCATTAGGTTAATTAAATTAAATTTTATATAGTTTTGACATGTTACTATACATGGGTTTTGATAGATCATTGTTAGTTGGGATGAACCCGACAATTTTCATTATATTTGGTTATTGCCACGTGGACGCTCCTGTCCTTGCTCCTTTTCTTGCAAAATTAATATATGTCCAACAAAATTGATTTATAAAAAAATAAATAAAATTAGCAACAAAAAAAACGAAAGGAAATTAAAATCCGGTGCCAATATTCCAATTAAACTTCATTTCTTATAAAATTTATCTACAAAATAAAAAGACAAAAAATACCGATGACGATTACACTTAAAACTTCCTAATGAATTTAAAAAACAAAATCTAAAAAATATATATTATATTCAGAAAACGTTAATTGACATGTGTCAAACAATACAAAAAAAGTGAAATAATCTAAAGTTTTTCTTTTAAATCTAGAATGTTCCTTGCCCTCTTTATCTCTCTTTATTTGCAATTTTTAATTGTACCATAATATTAATCCACTTTCACAAAACTGCTATTATCCTAAACTACTATTACAATTTTATTCTTATTTATTTTTAATTATCTATTTTTTACGCTCAATTGTTTAGCAATACCCAAAAATCAGTTTTCTTCTGTTATTTTCTTTCACCCTCAAGTGTTTATCACAACAAAAAATTAGTTTTCTCTATAGATTTTTTTCTCACCTTCAAGCTACAATTTCAAAATAACAATTTGAAAAGGATTATCTAAATATATCAATTTTTTATTTATTCATATATTATTCAAAATTCAGTTTTCTTTCCACTTTTTTCCTCTTATCCTCAAGCACCGATTTTAATATGAGAATTTGAAAATGATTATATAAATATATCAATTTTTATGTGTGTCCATATCTAAAGTAGATACCAAACCATTTTGTAGATGGAAGCTGCTTTGATCAGCCTTTGTGATTTTCTCCTTAACACCCCACTATATGTTCAAAAGTAAAGAATGAAGTTTATGGATGCTCTTCTATTTGGTGGGAGTTGAAAAATCGAAAAGATAGGTTTTTAATAACAGTATAGAACCTTTCTTCACTTTTAATTTTTTGCAATGCAAAATTAATTGATTGTTTCATCGATAAACATTGTTGGAAAGTCTCCTTTCTATTCATATTTCTTGGTTTGTGTTGCTATTATGCTATGCAAGCACTGCTTTTCCATTGTCATTGCATCTTATAATAAGGATTACTTTATAATCAATAACTAGATGCATAGTTATGTTTGATTGATCTATGAAAGGGATAACTTCACTACTAATAATGTTTTATCATGCTTAAATGTTTTTTCTTTTCTATTTATAACTTCTAATTACATAATATTGTAATGCATACGGTTGCCAGATTGTTTAAAATAGAATCACAAGATTTTATGTGATATTCATAAATCAACCATCCGTACAATTCATAGATAGTATATGATTAACTAAATAACCTGTTCCTCGCAGGAATAAAGAGAAAATGGATGGTAGGCCCCACAGGATTTTCGGAGTTCCGGAGGAGTCGAGACTCGGAGAATATGAAATTTGGACCTAAATATGGATGAGGTATGAAATTTAGCCCTAAACTAGTTTGTTTGTGCATTTTTTAGAAGAGTGCAAACAAATTAGAAAATTATGATTAAGTTAAAAGGTCGATAGAATTTTCGTAAATAATGGATAAACTGAAATGACTTTAGAATCATTATTGGTGTTAGAAAATTTCTCATAAAATGGGGTTCTTGACCATGTGGACTGATGGAATTAAATCTACGTAAAAATAGAAACCTACGCGATTTTATGGTTAGGGGTATTTTAGTAATTTCACTTAAACGGTTAGTCGAACTTCGACAAGAGCTCAACCAAAAGTTAGAGTAAGTTAATTAGATGCTTTTCATGATATAATAAAATATTTTGGAAGTTAGATTGATAGTTTAAACTGAAGTTGAACCAAAAAAGGGTGAAAATAAGTTTACTTAAACATAAGGGCAAAATTGTAATTTGAGCCATTAAATATTGTTTTTAGCTGAACTTTCCAGCTTCTTCCAGCCCATTTTTAGCAGCATACCAGCAGCCCCATTTTCCTCCACTGTTGAACCTTTGTGAGAGAGAGAAAGCTTGAAAAACACCATCAAAACCTCATTAAAATCATACACTTGTCTTCACCAAAATTATTCTTTTCATCATCCTCTATCATCCTACACCAAAATCATCACCTAAATCAGCCAAAATCAGGGGGTAAGAATTCTTGAAGCATTTGGCTAAGAGAGGTATGTAGGGGATTGTTGAATTTTTCATGGATTTCATGCTTTCTACTTGGTGATTTACATGTCTGCATAAATATTTAAGCTTGAATCAAGCTAGAACTAAGAGAACAATAGCATTAGGGTTTTGGTCATGGTGGAAAATGCATGAAGATGATGTAATTCGATGAGAAATTTTATCTAGAATTAATGTAGAAATGCCATGGAACATGAATTATTTATGAAATTGAAGAAAACAAAATTTTTGGAAGAATTGATTAATTCGGCCAAGGAAGGGGTGTGATAACCGTAAATTTTTCCATTTATTGGAAATTAGAAATATTGAAAATAAATATTAGAGAAATTAAATAAGACGAAATAAATATAAATTTGCGAGAAACGGGATATTGGTGAAAATCCTGAGAAATGAGGAAGTGAAGATAAAAATAATAGAGAGAGGAAAAGAATTAAATTGGATAAATTAAAATCCAAATCTAATTAAGAAAAATAAGAAAATAAATGAAATATATCTATATAATTATATATTATTATATAAATGTATTTTTATACCAATACATATGTATTCAAAATATTATGTAGTATATTTTAAAATACGTTGTTATATATATAGAAATATATATATACTATTTGATAAATTTAAATAATACATATGTATTCAAGTATGATATTTTATGTATATGTAAGTATATACATATTTGAGAAAATGTAAATATTAAATTTCATTAAAGTTTGAATATATATATTGTTAATACAATATATATATATGGAATTAATACATTTATATAAATACTTATATAAATGTTATGTATTTTAAAGTATATAAATATACAAATATATATACTAAATATATATTTGTAATATACAATATATTATATATAATATATATTATACTATACTTATATGAAATAATATATATGTAATATATAGTATGTATATTATATATATGTATAAAGTATAAAGTATATAGTATATAATATATTTATATGCTAAAAATAGAAAGAAAGGAAAAACAAAAATGGAAAGAAGAAACAGAATCGGAAGACCCCGATTTTTGCCTTCCCCAGGCGAGACCGCCACCGTCAACGGTCGCCGGGAAGGGAGAGAAGAGGGAGATGAGGTTGCGCCGGCAAGGAAAGGAAGAGGGGAAATCGACCGGCGCCGGAAAGGAAAGAAACGGAAGCGAAAATAGGGGAGAAAACGCTGCGGAAGCCGAGAAGAGGAGAAACCAGATCCGGCCGCCGCCGGCCAAACCGGCTGCCGCCATCACAGTCGAAGCATCGACGGAAGAAGACAAAGCCGATGGAAGTCACCCGACGTGCAATGGACGGCGGAGGAACGCCGGCGAAGAGGAGAAGAAGCCGAGGCAAACGAGTGGATCCGCCGCCGTGCCGCCGATCCAGGCCAAGCTGAGACCACCGGCAGCTTCGCCTCGACGCCGGCCAGCTGAGGGACCAACGAGCCGCCGGAGAACCGGCCGCCGGCGAAGAACCGGCGAGAAAAGAAGCTGGACCGGTCTGAACCGGTTTGACCGGGAAAGGAAGAAGAAAAAAGAAAAGAAAAAGAAAAGAAAAAGGAAAAAGAAAAAGAAAAAAAAAAAAGAAAAAGAAAAAGAAAGAAAAGAAAAAGAGGAAAAAGGAAGAAAAAGGAAGAAAAAGAGGAAAAAGGAAAATTTCGGGAATTCGGAAAATTCCCGAAAATTCGACAACCCGGGATTTTACAAATTCGGTAAGAAATTTCCCGAGAATTTAATTTTAGAAAAAAATTAAATAAATTATGAAAAATTCTAAAAAATTAGAATTTTAATTCCAGAAATTATTTTCAGCAATCGAGATAAGGAATCGGGAGAAATGGAGCGCGGGCGCGATCGATAAGTGGAATTCGCTGACCCGGAAAAAGGTAAGGGATGCATGTGCAGCACTGTAAGGTACTCAGTCTGCATAATTTAATTTAAAATATTTTATGCAATTATTTTATGAAAATTATTATGATGCATGAATTGCTGAAAATAATTTAAGAAGAAGTACTGGCTGAAAGATTTTAAACTGTATTTTCCGTGCAGGAGGTTAGTGAATCGGCAGCCGTTATGCTGCCGAAAATTTTAGAAAAACTTTATAAAATCATATTAAATGATTTATTTCCGAATTTCGATAGTAAATCACGAGACATGAGGAAATTTCTAAATTTCATAAAATATGAATATAATGAGATGGAACTTTAGAATATTCATGTATTCGAGAATGGTGATAATGAAATCACCGAAAATTCTCGAAATAGATAAATTACACGAATTACGAGACGAAAGATGAAGTGAAATATAGTAAATATTTTATGGATATTTTTATCAATATTCACTAAAGGATTATAACCCTTATGGTTTTAAATCATGGAATTATATAATTGTATAAATTCCATAAGGTGTATTTTCCGATGAAAAATACGGTTTTGAGACTGGTTGGTATTCTTATCATGCTGATACATGATATGTGACATGTTTAGTCCCGGTCGACACCTGATCCGTGATCCACCGAGGACAATATAGATTATGGTCATAGATTTGACCGGTTTAGTCCTTTACCCTCCAGGGTTTATAGTACGACAAGATTAACGTCTATACTAAAATCCCTAAATGATAGGTGACATGTTAAAAAGGGAAATATTTTACATGACATGGAATATGTCAAACGGAAAAGGCCATACCGAGCAGAGACTCGATGATTGAACCGTGGGAGCCACCTCTAGAGTCCTTCGGGAACTAAGTGCTACACGTGTTCTGATGTTTCAGTACAGGCCATACCGAGCAGAGACTCGATGATTGAACCGTGGGAGCCACCTCTAGAGTCCTTCGGGAACTAAGTGCTACACGTGTTCCGATATTTCAGTACAGGCCATACCGAGCAGAGACTCGATGATTGAACCGTGGGAGCCACCTCTAGAGTCCTTCGGGAACTAAGTGCTACACGTGTTCCGATATTTCAGTACAGGCCATACCGAGCAGAGACTCGATGATTGAACCGTGGGAGCCACCTCTAGAGTCCTTCGGGAACTAAGTGCTACACGTGTTCCGATATTTCAGTACAGGCCATACCGAGCAGAGACTCGATGATTGAACCGTGGGAGCCACCTCTAGAGTCCTTCGGGAACTAAGTGCTACACGTGTTCCGATATTTCAGTACAGGCCATACCGAGCAGAGACTCGATGATTGAACCGTGGGAGCCACCTCTAGAGTCCTTTGGGAACTAAGTGCTACACGTGTTCCGATGTTTCAGTACAGGCCATACCGAGCAGAGACTCGATGATTGAACCGTGGGAGCCACCTCTAGAGTCCTTCGGGAACTAAGTGCTACACGTGTTCCGATATTTCAGTACAGGCCATACCGAGCAGAGACTCGATGATTGAACCGTGGGAGCCACCTCTAGAGTCCTTCGGGAACTAAGTGCTACACGTGTTCCGATGTTTCAGTACAGGCCATACCGAGCAGAGACTCGATGATTGAACCGTGGGAGCCACCTCTAGAGTCCTTCGGGAACTAAGTGCTACACGTGTTCCGATGTTAGTATGAGAAATCGTAGGATATTGTGACGATAAGTAAGTGAGTGTGATTCGTGAATTCGACAAATGTCAAAGAATGAAATAGATTTTAATAGCTTATTCTGCTTTTTAACGGACAGAACTAATTAAGAGAGTACATTAAAACATGAAATAAGTTTTAAAGAAATAAGATGATGATTTAACTAATATTCTTTTCAAGGAATATACGGATACTAATTATTCCATTTAAAGGCTTTATTTCGCAGAAGCATATATATATGAAAAGAATATGAAAGAGATTATGAAAGATTAAAAAGGATTTATTAATTCAAAACGAAATGAAAAATTTTTCTCTACAGTTGCTTCTAGGTTCCGTAACAAGTATGGTATTCTAAAATACCTACCTTACTCCATTCGGATCCCTAGCCGACTGTAGTATCTTTCCTACATGCGAGCCTAGAGCCCATAGGAAAAATGAAAAAGATTTTCAGCATATAGGAAGCTGAGTATCAAGTGAGGCATATAATTCTCTTACTGAGCCGTGGTTTTGCTCACCCCTTAATTTTCAACATCTCAGGTTTTGACGAATGTGAGATCAGTGGATTGTGGATCCTGGCTATACACGAAGAACAATGTGTCAGACCGACTGATTATTTGAGGTATGATTATTTATTCTCTGTATTTAGACACGTCAACAGTACTACTTATCTGATGTATTACGATAGGGGATGTGTATAATATAAACAATATTATGTAAAATTTATTAACAGTCAGTACAAGTGAAGTATCGCAGACAGCCCAACCGGTTAAGTTGTGTATAAGAAGGGTAAAAATGTGGTCACGGGTCGTGACAGATTTAGTGGTATCAGAGCAATGGTTGGCCTGATGTCTGTGGATACTTTTGGAAGGAAAAGAGTTAAACATCCCCGGTAGTACTGTGTCGTCTGAATACATAGAGAAAATAAATGATTGTACTGGAGTAAAATGATTTAAAGGGAGTGAGAAAGTATAAATTGAGAATGATAAAGAAGAAAATAGGCTCAGAAATTACCGAAAAATTTGTGATTCTTCTAATCTATATGAAGGCCTGTTCGGTAAGGAACAGAAATGACTCGGTGAGGGCCCCACCAGTACTTTTCTGTCCGAACCGAACTGAGACCTGAAAGTGATGGTATAAAATAGGGGAATAAAATATCATCATTAAATAGACTTTAAGATCACCGATTGAGGGTAATTTTAAGAGAGAAAATTTTTAGCCAAAAATGACCAAAATACCCCTACCCCAAAATTTTACTGGGAGTCAAAATAGATCACCAGAAGTTGGAATTGATCGATTTGACAGAGAAATTAATGATATAAAGCTGAATTACAAGTAAATTAATCCCATTGTGGATTTTAGTGAACTTCCCTGTCGAAAATCGAATGAGATCTAACTTGCTGTTATAAGTATCAGAAAGGATACTATCAACACATAGATGATCAGTTCATTGATTTGAATGTATATTGAGGAGATAGAAATAAATGTCGAAATGACGAAAATGCCCCTATATTGGGCAATGTCGGAATAGTGATAAAACCGAGCTGAATTGGAATCCATTGATAGTAATGGAATTATTAATGGCATAGAAGATGTCATATGAATCTAACGATCCCTATTACTGATTCCACTAACACTTAGATTATGGACGCGGAAGAAAAACCTCGAGTGGACTGTGGGCCATAGGGGATAACAGTATGGTTGAGTGAGGCGGCCAGGGCTCCCCCCACGAGTGGACTTTGGGCCATAGTGGTAAATCCTGGGCTTCACAATAAAACAATCCGTGAGGGACTAAGTGCCACGTCTGTGTGACGGGGGCCACCTCTAGAGCTCAGAGCGGACAGCACGGATGAGTGGTGCGGCTCGGGCCCCTCCGGCTTGAGACCGGCAAATCCGAGGCATCACAATAAAACGTGTATAGGCAGACGGCGAACGAGCCGGGGCCTTATATGATGCGATCCAAAGAGTGTAGTGGAATGTCATCAAATGTTTGGCCCGGTTATTGACTGAAAGGGTCGAAAAATTAAGAGTGTATTGAACGGGATCGTTAAATACTGTGAAAAGTGAAATGATTACAAGAATTGACTGATGAGGTGAAAAGTACAGATAATGAAATACATACTGGTGTGATTACTTATGGTTCTGTACGTTTTCATTTCTTTGAGGTATCAAACAGATAATCGTACATAGAACCGACGTATCTTGGAATATGTGCTACAGAATGAGGTACTGTTTGGAGTACTGTGAATTAGAGGATAATTATAAGAACAGTCAAGTGATAAAAAGAAGATGACCGCTAACCTAAGTTCTTCAGGACCCTGAGACAGAACTGTGATGGGCGACCCAATGATGGGCGACCCGTAGTGGATCATGTGTCGTGAGATATAGGCGAACTATCTCATCGCCGACTCACTAGTAAGGATAAACCTGAGGCAAAAGGATCGCCTAGGGGATGCTTGTCGATGGTCGATATGAACGGGCGAGGCCCTTATAAGTATCCCAACGGTAACACGAGTGTAAGGAACTAGGTACATAAGGGGTGCCAAGGTTCAAACCTCGTGGAGAATATACTCAAGGAAACTAAGCCTGAATTCAGTAAATGGAAATGGTTTTAAAGTGAATAACGGAATTGAAACGGGTAGCTGTGAAGTGTGTTGAGAATCATTGTAATTGATACAGCTTACCAGAATGAGATTCGTAACGCTGTAAAGTATGACTAGGTAATGAAATCAAGGTAGAGTATGTATCAAAATGATTTGAATATGGAATGTCTCTGACTTGAAACTACACTGTGAAATGATGGGAAACAATGATGAAGGTCCAAGATGATAAAAGAAGTGTGGTTAAAGAAACTATCGGATCAGAATTCCAATAAATTCCAAAGTAACATAGATTGAGAAATTAGGTGAATGTTAACTCGATTGCGGATATGAAATTTATTCTTAAGCTTGTATCGAAGAATATAGAAGAAATCCAACAAGCTCAAGAAAATAATTTTTGGAAAATATTACGGATGATGAAATTCACAAGTATCGATGTAAAGGAAGGAAATACAAATGATATGATTTGAGGATGAATTAAATGATGTACTAAAATTTTTGGTTATACACTAAAATTCTTATGAAGAACAAATAAATATTATATGGAAGTGATGCCTTAAATATGATTTAATCGGAGATGTATAAGGAGCGTATAAGAGCAATCCTTGTAAAAGGCATAATCAGATAAAAAGTTAAAGAACGATGGTCACAAGATGATAAGAAAAGTACGATTAAAGAAAGTATCAGATTTGATTTCCGATAAAACTTCCAAAGTTATATAAATTAGAGGAATCGAGATAACACTGATTTGATTTTAAATATGAAGTTAAATTCTAAGCTTATATCGGAAGATGTAGAAAGAATTTGAAAAGCTTAAGAAAATAACTCTGGAAAATGTGTGAATAATGAAATTCACGTGTAGAAGTCTGGATGACGAAAATACTGAAAAAAAAAAATTTGAGAATAAAGGAGTTATCTGTATAGGTGTAAATGAGAGAAATACAAATGATGTTGAGTTGTAGACAAATCAAAAAGGATATATTAAATTTCTATCATTGATGAAGTTCTGGTGAAGAACAAGTATTAATCTACGTGAAAATAGACGCTTTATTGATCTGATCAGAGATACGTGAGGAGTAAATAAGACTAGCTGCTGTATAAAGCGTCCTTAGATAAAAGATTGAAGGTTGGTGTCCATAAGATGATGATTTGAACTCGAAGTGAATTTTACGAGTTCCGATTGAAGTTATAAGGGTAATGAGTTGCCTTGTAAAGTAGATAAGCCTAAAGAATGAGGCATCCTTACATGAGTAAAATTGATGAAATACTGATAGAGTCTAAAGTATAAATGGAACATGAGCAGCATTGTGATATAATCCTTAAACTCTTAAAGGCTGTGGAATTGTGCTAAGATTAACAACTAAGAAATTTGGCTAGACAGTATCTCCTCTTGAGATATATGATCTTGAGACGACAGGGTGACAGTAAACCTGTCTATGATATAAAATAATGATTGAGATACGAAAGTAATGAGTCTAGCTAAATACTATTGTCAGCCTATAAAAGAGTGATGAGACTGGCTGCTCTATAGACGAGATCTAATTAAAGAAATTAAAGTCGGCAGATGGCTAGTGTAAAGAAAAAGATGGTACGCAAGATTCTAAAAGATCTTAGCTGTATAGTACCATACCAATCGAGAAAACCGACAAAAAGGAATGAGAGTAAAAATATGAAAACGAAAATGAAAGTGCAATAAGGAAATAAATTGCATGACGAGAAGGGAACATTAATATAAAACAGTTCCCGCAGTTAAGACTGAAAGCGAAGGGTGTTGGTTATCACATAACTGTGGCAAGATGTAAAATCAAAGCCAGAATTGATAAGTGAAAGTAATGATACTCCAAGGAGTAAGATAATTGATATGTTTACTGCCAGTAAAATGATTGTACACATAACCACCTCGAAATGATAGAGATGGTGAAATTGTATAGATAATGTGGTGCTTAAATGGATAATTCGAGGACTCAATCACAGAATCTAAATTATGAAAAGAGTATATTCTCAGGTATATTCAAAAATTTAAATGATATTGAATATACCATAAGAGTAAGAGATGTAATGACCATACTACATGAAAAGAGACATGGAGAGAAAATGATTGTCTCATGATTTATTTCTGTAAGAGATGATTAACAGTAAAATTTGCAATGATATGTAGCCTTGATGGAATAAGTGTGAAAATGAATATTGTGGACAATAAAGAGTCCAAAAGAGAAATAACGATATGGAAGTGATTAAAGACTGATGATCTAAATAGAATCACTTTCCATTATCAAACTTCTAGATTCTCTGGTGCCTTAGTCGCAGTATAAGTGCTAAACGGTGTAAATGTGTATGTACAGTTCCAGTGAGCTTTACATGTGATGGGAGTCTCTGTGTTGCCACATGCTTAATGAGAAATAGCAAAAGGCTTGAGATCCCAAGTGTATTGATAGCACCGCTCCATACTGATGTGTATATATATATATATGAGCGTGAGATGTAACCGCTCCATGATATTGAGAGAGCGTGTGCACGAGATGTGAAAGCTACTGGGACACTTACATATAATTGATTGACATGAGTACATGATAGTACCAAATTATGTCGACTCGGCACTAAGTGAGAAGCATGGATGATGAACAGCATAAATCAGCTGTAATATTAAAATATTATGTATGGCTCTTATATGAAAAGAGTAAAAGTGAATAACTTTTGATTTGAGGAATGAACTTACGGGAGTATAGACATATACGATGAAAGACAGCATGTAGTGGTCTAAAGCACTCTTGATGTTGAAAGTGTACTGGCAGTATTACTTGGAGGATGAACTAGAGGTCAGAAGTCATAAGTATACGGCATGTACCACCTTTGGACTTAAGTTAAATTCGGAGGACCGAATTTCTTAAGGTGGGGAGGATGTGATAACCGTAAATTTTTCCATTTATTGGAAATTAGAAATATTGAAAATAAATATTAGAGAAATTAAATAAGACGAAATAAATATAAATTTGCGAGAAACGGGATATTGGTGAAAATCCTGAGAAATGAGGAAGTGAAGATAAAAATAATAGAGAGAGGAAAAGAATTAAATTGGATAAATTAAAATCCAAATCTAATTAAGAAAAATAAGAAAATAAATGAAATATATCTATATAATTATATATTATTATATAAATGTATTTTTATACCAATACATATGTATTCAAAATATTATGTAGTATATTTTAAAATACGTTGTTATATATATAGAAATATATATATACTATTTGATAAATTTAAATAATACATATGTATTCAAGTATGATATTTTATGTATATATAAGTATATACATATTTGAGAAAATGTAAATATTAAATTTCATTAAAGTTTGAATATATATATTGTTAATACAATATATATATGGAATTAATACATTTATATAAATACTTATATAAATGTTATGTATTTTAAAGTATATAAATATACAAATATATATACTAAATATATATTTGTAATATACAATATATATTATATATAATATATATTATACTATACTTATATGAAATAATATATATGTAATATATAGTATGTATATTATATATATGTATAAAGTATAAAGTATATAGTATATAATATATTTATATGCTAAAAATAGAAAGAAAGGAAAAACAAAAATGGAAAGAAGAAACAGAATCGGAAGACCCCGATTTTTGCCTTCCCCAGGCGAGACCGCCACCGTCAACGGCCGCCGGGAAGGGAGAGAAGAGGGAGATGAGGTTGCGCCGGCAAGGAAAGGAAGAGGGGAAATCGACCGGCGCCGGAAAGGAAAGAAACGGAAGCGAAAATAGGGGAGAAAACGCTGCGGAAGCCGAGAAGAGGAGAAACCAGATCCGGCCGCCGCCGGCCAAACCGGCTGCCGCCATCACAGTCGAAGCATCGACGGAAGAAGACGAAGCCGATGGAAGTCACCCGACGTGCAATGGACGGCGGAGGAACGCCGGCGAAGAGGAGAAGAAGCCGAGGCAAAACCGAGTGGATCCGCCGCCGTGCCGCCGATCCAGGCCAAGCTGAGACCACCGGCAGCTTCGCCTCGACGCCGGCCAGCTGAGGGACCAACGAGCCGCCGGAGAACCGGCCGCCGGCGAAGAACCAGCGAGAAAAGAAGCTGGACCGGTCTGAACCGGTTTGACCGGGAAAGGAAGAAGAAAAAAGAAAAGAAAAAGAAAAGAAAAAGGAAAAAGAAAAAGAAAAAAAAAGAAAAAGAAAAAGAAAGAAAGAAAAGAAAAAGAGGAAAAAGGAAGAAAAAGGAAGAAAAAGAGGAAAAAGGAAAATTTCGGGAATTCGGAAAATTCCCGAAAATTCGACAACCCGGGATTTTACAAATTCGGTAAGAAATTTCCCGAGAATTTAATTTTAGAAAAAAATTAAATAAATTATGAAAAATTCTAAAAAATTAGAATTTTAATTCCAGAAATTATTTTCAGCAATCGAGATAAGGAATCGGGAGAAATGGAGCGCGGGAGCGATCGATAAGTGGAATTCGCCGACCCGGAAAAAGGTAAGGGATGCATGTGCAGCACTGTAAGGATACTCAGTCTGCATAATTTAATTTAAAATATTTTATGCAATTATTTTATGAAAATTATTATGATGCATGAATTGCTGAAAATAATTTGAGAAGAAGTACTGGCTGAAAGATTTTAAACTGTATTTTCCGTGCAGGAGGTTAGTGAATCGGCAGCCGTTATGCTGCCGAAAATTTTAGAAAAACTTTATAAAATCATATTAAATGATTTATTTCCGAATTTCGATAGTAAATCACGAGACATGAGGAAATTTCTAAATTTCATAAAATATGAATATAATGAGATGGAACTTTAGAATATTCATGTATTCGAGAATGGTGATAATGCAATCACCGAAAATTCTCGAAATAGATAAATTACACGAATTACGAGACGAAAGATGAAGTGAAATATAGTAAATATTTTATGGATATTTTTATCAATATTCACTAAAGGATTATAACCCTTATGGTTTTAAATCATGGAATTATATAATTGTATAAATTCCATAAGGTGTATTTTCCGATGAAAAATACGGTTTTGAGACTGGTTGGTATTCTTATCATGCTGATACATGATATGTGTCATGTTTAGTCCCGGTCGACACCTGATCCGTGATCCACCGAGGACAATATAGATTATGGTCATAGATTTGACCGGTTTAGTCCTTTACCCTCCAGGGTTTATAGTACGACAAGATTAACGTCTATATTAAAATCCCTAAATGATAGGTGACATGTTAAAAAGGGAAATATTTTACATGACATGGAATATGTCAAACGGAAAAGGCCATACTGAGCAGAGACTCGATGATTGAACCGTGGGAGCCACCTCTAGAGTCCTTCGGGAACTAAGTGCTACACGTGTTCCGATGTTTCAGTACAGGCCATACCGAGCAGAGACTCGATGATTGAACCGTGGGAGCCACCTCTAGAGTCCTTCGGGAACTAAGTGCTACACGTGTTCCGATATTTCAGTACAGGCCATACCGAGCAGAGACTCGATGATTGAACCGTGGGAGCCACCTCTAGAGTCCTTCGGGAACTAAGTGCTACACGTGTTCCGATATTTCAGTACAGGCCATACCGAGCAGAGACTCGATGATTGAACCGTGGGAGCCACCTCTAGAGTCCTTCGGGAACTAAGTGCTACACGTGTTCCGATATTTCAGTACAGGCCATACCGAGCAGAGACTCGATGATTGAACCGTGGGAGCCACCTCTAGAGTCCTTCGGGAACTAAGTGCTACACGTGTTCCGATGTTTCAGTACAGGCCATACCGAGCAGAGACTCGATGATTGAACCGTGGGAGCCACCTCTAGAGTCCTTCGGGAACTAAGTGCTACACGTGTTCCGATGTTTCAGTACAGGCCATACCGAGCAGAGACTCGATGATTGAACCGTGGGAGCCACCTCTAGAGTCCTTCGGGAACTAAGTGCTACACGTGTTCCGATGTTTCAGTACAGGCCATACCGAGCAGAGACTCGATGATTGAACCGTGGGAGCCACCTCTAGAGTCCTTCGGGAACTAAGTGCTACACATGTTCCGATGTTAGTATGAGAAATCGTAGGATATTGTGACGATAAGTAAGTGAGTGTGATTCGTGAATTCGACAAATGTCAAAGAATGAAATAGATTTTAATAGCTTATTCTGCTTTTTAACGGACAGAACTAATTAAGAGAGTACATTAAAACATGAAATAAGTTTTAAAGAAATAAGATGATGATTTAACTAATATTCTTTTCAAGGAATATACGGATATAATTATTCCATTTAAAGGCTTTATTTCGCAGAAGCATATATATATGAAAAGAATATGAAAGAGATTATGAAAGATTAAAAAGGATTTATTAATTCAAACGAAATGAAAAATTTTTCTCTACAGTTGCTTCTAGGTTCCGTAACAAGTATGGTATCTAAAATACCTACCTTACTCCATTCGGATCCCTAGCCGACTTAGTATCTTTCCTACATGCGAGCCTAGAGCCCATAGGAAAAATGAAAAAGATTTTCAGCATATAGGAAGCTGAGTATCAAGTGAGGCATATAATTCTCTTACTGAGCCGTGGTTTTGCTCACCCCTTAATTTTCAACATCTCAGGTTTTGACGAATGTGAGATCAGTGGATTGTGGATCCTGGCTATACACGAAGAACAATGTGTCAGACCGACTGATTATTTGAGGTATGATTATTTATTCTCTGTATTTAGACACGTCAACAGTACTACTTATCTGATGTATTACGATAGGGGATGTGTATAATATAAACAATATTATGTAAAATTTATTAACAGTCAGTACAAGTGAAGTATCGCAGACAGCCCAACCGGTTAAGTTGTGTATAAGAAGGGTAAAAATGTGGTCACGAGTCGTGACAAGGGGTGTCACGACCTGAAGGCCATGATGTACGCTTAACACTTACACTTATTACACTTGACAAATTTACGAACTAAATTTTTCTTTTTACTTTTAGGCTTGTATTCGGTGTCAGTGTAGTCACAAAATGATTTTCACTTATCCTTTTTATTTTGATTCAACTTTACTAACTTATTCTTTGATCTAAAGGCGAGTGAAATAACTCCCTATGGCATATAGTGATCATCATTTTTCTTATCCATAACGTAATCTTGCCTAAAAACCATATTAAAGATATGCCCCTTTATATTTAGAGATTTCCTTAGGTAAACAACCTGTAAGACATTATCATTTATAATAACCCAATCATGCCAAATCAATTCCACTATCCACACATTCACATCATAATGCATATCGGCAAATGATTGTCATATCAACAATCCCAATATCCACCACTAATTATCACATATATTTCGCATCTAAGATCACGCTCGATTGTCATATTACTTACAAAATAATTCTAAAATGGTCCTAAGTTACATCCCATGATACAAGCAAACAATACTGTGTAATCTTGATGAAATGTGCATGAAAAAAAAGTACATTATTTGTATACCTCGAAAATAGCGAAAGTAGGCCTCAGAGGATGCTAGTATGTACCTAGGCTTGGTACGATCCCTGATGGCCCACATTGAACTCCAAAAGTGGACTCTAGCTTTTATGATTTGTGATGATGTTAGAAAGGGGTAAGCAAACCACGGCTTAGTAAGTAGTTTAAGTAAATGCATGCTAGGCTTATGTCGATCTACATGCATGTGTATGTATGAACAGAAAATAAAGTGATATGTATGCATGATACTATGTCCTGATGCTGGATCTATCTATCCGGACTCATACTTTACGGTTGAGGCTGTAGAAAGCATTAGTTTAAATGATACCCTACGAACCTCATTTCCTTGAGCCTCAACACGATACAAAAGAACACGAACACTCATCACAACACTACAATGTTAATAGGATGCATAGCACTACAATGGTAATGTGCTTAGTTCAAATCAATTCCTTAAACACATAGTTCGAAACAGATACACAATGTACTAAGTTTAGAGCAAAATCACTATGCATTTGTACAAAACAGATTTCTGATTACTTTAAGCATGAGCCTCAAAAAAATAAAGTCGATACTAATATAGAAACACTTCTTTAACACATGGTTCAAAATCGATAATTGTACTGAATTGATACTGATAAGATTAGGCCTAAAGCCTCTGAATACTAAAACCTAATACTGATAAAATAGATTTTCTGATGCATTTAGTTCAAAACCGATAATCGTAGTAAAACTAAAAAAAATAAATAAGTTTAGGAATAAAATCTCAAAACGTTGAGAACGGATTCAAATAACAAAACAATTTTCTAATACACTTAGTTTAAATACAACTACTGTGCATCGAGTTCAAAACACAATTACTATGCATGAGTTCAAACATGGTTATTATGCACATGAGTTTAAAACATGATAACTATGCACATGAGTTCAAACACGGTCATTATGCAATGAGTTCAAAACAAATAATCTTATGAAAATAAATACTCGATGGAGTTAGGAAAAATACCTAGAAATATTAAAAACTTATGCTGAAATCAAAATAGATAAGGTTTATGCATAAAGCCTCAAATATTGAATTGATACTGAAATCCAAAATAGATACTGATAAAGTTTGGCAGAAGGCCTCAGATACTAGGTTGAACCTGAAATCCAAAATAGATACCGATAAAGTTTGGCATAGAGCCTCAAATAATAAACTGAAACTGAAATCCAAAACGGATACTGATAAAGTTTGGCACGAAGCCTCAAATACTAAACTGAAACTGAAATCCAAAACGAATATTGATAAAGTTTGGCATAAAGCCTCAAACAATTGAGAATTAATACTGATAAAGTATAGGCAAAGATCCCTGATAACTGATACTAATACTGATGTCCATCCTAGCTAGTGATGGATAGGTGTTGCAAGCAACACAATACCTATGGCCATAGAGATACTCTAGCCTCGCTGCACAGTCAAGAACTGGAACTTGTCTACTAGTTCTCCAGACAAGCCTAATAATGCCTAGAGCACGAGGCTTCTAAGGCACAGATACTGATACTGAGAGTCTAGAGCACAAAGCTCGATAGACGGGTAATGGAACCTAGAGCAAAACTCGATAGGCTCTAAGTGACTCGAAGGTCAATGGATCTGCTTAAAGTCAAATACTTAATGAAAAACTGAGTATTTATCAAAAGCCTTTAATTTAGGAAACAAATACCGATCGAAACCTTTAAAACAGATTACTGAATATTGATCGAAATCTTTTAGTTTAGGAAACGGATTACTGATCAAAACTAAATTTAGCAAGACGGAATATGTTGTCAAAAATCAAAGGTACAACATTATGCCAACTGGGCTCATGGTTTTCAAAACACAGATCAAAACAGTTTTGGTGTTTCCAAATATGCATAAAAGCCCTTTGTTACAAAGCTAGTCTCAAAACTATGCTTTTCAAGTTAAAGCGTAATGTCGAGTATTACAACATTTATGCATAAAATAGCTCTAGTCAAAACATGCTATGTGTGAATTCACTTATGCATCGATAGAGTAGCTCTACGCACTTTGCATGGTTACGTAATGAGATTTTCATGCAGACCATGCACATGTACACTTAGCCTAAACGGACTAGACAAACAAGATTCATGCAATAACTAAACTCCTGAACATTATATTTCACACAACAGGCAAGTTTGGCTGACCACAACACGCAAATCATAAAACACAATTTCAATCCCGGCCCAAGCATCATTCAGATTCACAATTTGATCATACCTTGTATCTTACCGATTAATAGCATCGCAGCGCTTAAATTCAAAAGTTAGGTAAATTATTTATAAAACTAAACATCTCTTACGAGATGATACTAGCGAAACTTTACTTAATCCGCTTACCTCAAGGTTTAGCAATATTTCTCCTCGAGCCTTCAAGTCTGCATATATGTTCTTCGTTTCTAGTCATTTTGAAACCTTCCTTAGTCAAATTCTTCCCTTCAACTCACACCACTTCAAAGTCTCAAGGCATAACTGAAATATATCCATATATCATCTCAAACGCATTAGAATACTATCAACTCTTTATATGTATTACTAACATCATCACAATATTAGAAGCATAATATTTTCTTGTGTATAAATTCTTACCAAAAGAACCAAAGTTTGGCACTTAGTACACAACAACTTGCACATCTTTGACTAATTGTATAATTTCATCTCCTTAACAATTTCTATGCACATCTTTTACTAATTGTTTAATTTCATCTCCTTAACAATTTCTATAAATTCACTTGCACCAAAAGCTGCTAGAATATCTTCTTACACATAATGGAAATTTCAATTACTCGACACTAAGTTATACTTAACCTCTTTAAAAACCTTGGGCCAAATCCTTTTTTTTAATGAGCTTTCTTAAAAATCTCAACAAATCCCTTTTTAACCTCAAAAAGGCCCAACCATGTTTATGGTGTCCTTAATATATTGTTAATATTATATATATTTACCCCGTAAATGTACGATGGTATCATATTATCATCTTCATCATGGGTATATTGATCAACTAAATTAGAAGAATCTTACCTTAAGCTTCTAAGAATACCAAGCTTGTAGTTGTGTCTTTAACCAAGGATTTAGCTGTTGTGTACCTCTTGGACAACAACTAAATCTCAAGATTCTAGCAAGTTTTCATCATGCAATCACCTAAGGATTAATTCTAAATTCACACATATTTAAACCTTAAGCTAGAGGATACATCTTACCCATATTTTACAAAGGATCCCAAGCCTTCAACTGGGATCATTTCCACGGTTTTGGCCATTGTACCGAGCCCTTCCTTCCTCGTTGAAGTTGCTATTTAGTCACTAACTCAGTAAATATACTACAGTGAGAAAACCTCCTAAGCCGAACCTTCTTGCTTTCATTCTCTACTGCTTCCGCCCCTGTTTTTGTTGATGGTAACCACCCTTAGATGGCCTAAACCAAACAGAGCGTGAAAGCCTTTCCCTTCAGCTCCGAACCATAGCCTTGAATTAATGCCTAAGCTCATCTCCAAAACCAACCCCAATAGCCTCTGTCTTGCTCCATTTTTACTCTTTCCTTTAATTTCTAGCTCCCAAAAAGGGTCTCAAACTATCCCAAACATCAGCCAATTGAACTTTTAATCACAAACCGAAAATTAGCCCTTACCTTCATCGTTTCTCTCTTTCCTCTCGCCCTTGGTCTCCATTCTATCATATTCCACCGAATGTTGAGTGAGAGAGTGAAGAAACAAGAGATGAGAGATGATGTGAGGGAGGTTGAGAGTGAGAGGCGTGAGAGGAATGGACTCTCGCGTGGTCTGCTACAGTTTCTCCTGATCTTCTTTACCATTGTCTTGGCCAGGATGGCTCGAACAATCCTTCTCCCTCGCCTTTGATTCTCTCTATCTTGACCAGCTTGCTTCTATCTGCTTCTCTCTCTGTTTTTTTTAATCAGGCTTCAGTAAACATAGTCTACTGAAGTAAACTGCTACAGCAGACACACAGTAGACGCGGTTAGTGGGTGGCTGTCAGCCACTTACTATTCGTACCTCTTTTTATTTATTTATTTATTTATTTTATATATTAGTATTATTATATACATTTTGTTTAACCTATGTATATCCATATATATATTTATTCTATATATATATATATATTTCTATATGCTTAAATACAAATTTATATCTTCTTATTTGTCTTATAAATATAAATATAAAATATAAATATAAATATAAATATAAATATAAATATAAATATAAATATATATAAATATAAATATAAATATAAATATAAATATAAATATAAATATAAATATAAATATAAATATAAATATAAATATATCTATTTTCTTAAAATATATCTTCTATTTAATTAAAATGCATTCACATTACTTTCATTTGTACATATTTATATTTCTATATGATTTTTTTTATTTATCTAGTCACATATATACACACACATTAGGCTTGGCAAGCGTGTGTGTGTGTATATATACTTATCTCCTTATTAAATTAATGTATCATTATAGATATATATTTTAAATAATCCATATATATATATATATATATATATATATATATTATATATCCCTAATGTGTATCACTCTTAATCTTTTTCTACTATTTCTAATCAATTGCACCAACTCAATTACTCAATTTACTCGCTTCTCAAAAATCAAAGTTTCGAAAGATACACCTCAACACTTAATTTATTCGATGGATACATTCATTAACAAATTCAGTATAGAAAATTTGCAATCTTTACATCCTCCCCACCTTAAGAAATTTGGTCCTCCAAATTTTCTTCCATATCCAATTGAAAAAGGTGAGGGTACTTCTCTTTCATTAGACTCTCCACATTGATAATTGTTATCTAAAATTTGTGAGGACATTTTCTTTTTTCTTTTTTTTTATACCCAATAATCCATACTCTAACGATTTCTCATTTTCTAATTCATATATTACCCTTGTGCTGAAGATAATATCAACTTCATATTAACTTCATAATTCAAATATTTGATTTATCCTTAACTCATATGCATTAATCTTTTCACCCATTGTGACCATACATCCTTTTACACTTTAGAAATTATTAAGTTGTGCCAATATTAGTTGTTGTATCAGAAAATCTTAAGTGTTTTGTCTCACAATCTTATCTTTCATATCAATGTGCTATATTGCACGACATGCCCTACTAATGTTTAATATTTACTAAAGATTCAAAGTCTACAACATGTCGTGTTCAATTCCTGATTCTACCAATGGGAGTTTGAAGAGTCTTTTTAATTTTTAAAATTCGCCTGTTTTAATTCCCCATCAGTCAAAACCATGTATTTTAAATGGTTGCACTTTTAAAATCCATGTAGTTCAAACTATATAAGTTCCAAGGTCCAAAGATTTCAAAGTCCATATAGGTTTTACATAAAATACTTTCTAATACAAAAGGTTTGTCGGAGTCACATAGTTTTCAAGGTATGTGGACTTTTGAAATTTTTTATTTATTTTATTTTATTTTATTTTTTTAACTTCCCAAAATATACATGATGAAATCCACTTTTCAAGTTCAAAAAGTGATCGAGTATTAAATCCCCTTTTTAACATATCAATAAAATCCACTTCTTGCAACCCATAACGGACAATTCTAAACTTTGATTGATAGAATCTAATATGTCAAGTCAAATAATACTTTAACAAGGCTCATTAAGAATGCCTAATTCCTCAAAAATCCAAATTCTATAATCTGAAACCATAATTTCAAATTCCAATAGTTTTCAAAATTAAAGCTGGATAATTCTTTTAATTGAATCATGTACTTTTACACAAATAGTAATGTTGATGTAAGGCCTTAAGTTTTGGGTGGCTTTATAAAACAAAAACCCTTGAATTATGCTCAACTCACAACTCAAGTTCCAGATCATCGCATGACCTCTCTTAGACCAAACCATGCTAGGTCATTCCTTATTCATGAGTTTTGATAGGTATATTATATCAATTTCCAAACCACATAGGCCATTGTGCCTCAATTGATATCACTTCATACTTCAAAACAAAACCAATAAGCACTACTCGTGTCATTACTTTTCAAAACATATCATTTACGGATGAGGTAGGGAGAAGGTTACAGTTATCCAATAGTAAAATACACAACACAATGGGTGGCTATCTAGTCCATACCTAATATGACACCAAGGTCGTAAATGTGCAACAATATCGTATTTTCTATTAGCTCCCGATCTCCCACCTTCACCTTAAACTGATGATAGACACTCGTTCATCTGAGATTCCTCGAAAGGAGTGTCAACAAATAATCTAGATGTTCTGACTCTATATGCATCCTACCAACAATGCGGCGATATAAATAAATGAGTTGAGCCTGGTGAACACCAACTTGATTTGCCACCAATTGCTATAGTAGGGTGATCATTATCTCGTAATTCAACTCTATCCTAGTCATCCTCACTTCTATACCATTTGGGTAGGGAGAAGTCAGATGTGGTTGTAGTTGAGGTGATGATAGTGATGGGGTCAAAAATGGAATCGTCTGTCTTCATACCAATCTTCCAAGGCTTGCCCCTGTACCTAGTCCTCATTTTTAAATTAAATCGAAATTTGAAACTTATACCGAAAGCAAACTCATCTTGGTATAGGTCGATAACAAACATGTTTACAAGCAAGCATTACACAGTACATGGGATGTAACACTATCTATGATCTCAACTACATCGACACTTACTAAACAAACTTTGCTTAGATACCATTAAATCTGTCACGACTTAAAGGCCGTGATGTACGCTTAACACTTACACTTATTACACTTGGCAAATTTACGAACTAAATTTTTCTTTTCACTTTAATGTTTGTATTCGGTGTCAGTGTAGTCACTAAATGATTTTCACTTATCCTTTTTATTTCGATTCAACTTTACTAACTTATTCTTTGATCTAAAGGCGAGTGAAATAACTCCCTAAGGCATATAATGATCATCATTTTCTTTCATCCATAACGTAATCTTGCCTAAGAACCAGATTGAAGATATCCCCCTTATATTTAGAGATTTCCTCATGTAAATAACTTGTAAGACATTATCATTTATCATAACCCAATCATACCAAATCAATTCCAATATCCACACATTCACATCATAATACAGATTAGCAAATGATTGTCGTATCAACAATCCCAATATCTACCACTAATTATCACATACATATCGCATCTAGAATCACGCTCGATTGTCATATTATTTACAAAATAATTCTAAAACGATCCTAAATTACATCCTATGACACAAGCAAACAATACTATGTAATCTTGATGAAATGTGCACGTAAACAAATAATACATTATTTGTATACCTCGAAAATAGTGAAAGCAGGGCACAAAGGATGCTAATATGTACCTAGGCTTGGTACGGTCCTTAATGGCCTACATAGAACTCCAAAAGTGGACTCTAGCTTGTATAATCTATGATGATGTTAGAAAGGAGTGAGCAAACCACGACTCAGTAAGTAGTTTAAGTAAATACATGCTAGGCTCATGTCGATCTACATGCATGCATATGCATGAACAGAAAATAAAGTGACATGTATGCATGATACTATGTCCTGATGCCGGATCTATCTATCCGAACTCATACTTTAAGGTTGAGGCTGTAGAAAGTATTAGTTTAAATGGTACCCTATGAACCTCATTTCCTTGAGCCTCAACATGATACAAAAGAATGCGATCACTCGTCACAACACTACAATGGTAATGTGCTTAGTTCAAACCAATTCCTTATACACATAGTTCGAAACAGATACACAATGTACTAAGTTTAAGGCAAAATCACTATGCACTTGTACAAAACAGATTTCTGATTAGTTTAAGCTTGAGCCTCGAAATAATAAAGTCGATACTAATATAGAACCACTTTTTTAACACATGGTTCAAAATCGATAATTGTACTGAACTGATACTGATAAGATTAGGCCTAAAGCCTCTGAATACTAAAACCAAATACTGATAAAAATAGATTTTCTGATGCATTTAGTTTAAAACCGATAATCGTAGTAAAACTAAAAAAAATAAGTTTAAGAATAAAATCTCAAAACGTTGAGAACGGATTCAAATAATGAAACAGTTTTCTAATAAACTTAGTTTAAATATAAGTACTGTGCACCGAGTTCAAAACACAATCACTATGCACGAGTTCAAACATGGTCATTATGCACATGAGTTTAAAACATGATAATGACAATAATATATTTGTTATATTATTTATGTTTTAATTACCACATTTATTGTTATATTCTTGTGTAAAATTAATTGTTTAATGTATCTTGTGAATTAATTTAGAGAAAGTGATTTGGAATTAATTTTGGAAGTTATTGAATGAAATTAAATAATAAATCTTGTAATTGGAATAAATTTTTGAAATATATATTGTTTGACTTTCTAAAGACATAATAAATCCTAATTTTCTTTAAGGACCTTTGGGACCACATGATTAAAACATAATAAAGGGCTGAGATTTATTCTTGACTAAGAAGAAACCCTAGAAATCTTAAAAGAAAAATTATAAAAGGGGACAAGGGGCGACAGCAAAGGAGTACTGTTTTTAGAACTATTTTGTGGTGTCTTCTTTGTTGTGTTTTCATATTTTGCAAAGTTGTTTGCTGGGCAAAACAAAGATTAAAAAGAAATAGAGCAGCTGGCATCTTTGTGTTTGTCGCAGTCAACGAGGAAGAAAGAGCTGCGGAAGTTGCTTGGCTGTGCACACTAGGTTGGCTTGAGTTGCTGCTTGTGGGCAATAGGTGTAGCTTGAAGGACGTGGCCAAATGCTATTGGTTGTTGCGTGAAGTGCTTCTACCAACGCCACATTTGTTGTTTTTTGTTTGTTTTATATACAAGTTTCAAAAAGGGGTTAGTAAGTATTATTTTATATTGCATTATTAGAATATATTTTTATTTGGTTTATTGTTTGATTTAAAGTATGAATTCTCAATCTATTTTGTTGATTTATACTAGATTAAACATGAACTAATTTTTTTTTCTAGGAATTTGATTGAGTCTACTTGCATATTTTATGTCTTTATGATTAATTGGTCAATTCTTATTTCTAGTATCATTCATTGTAATTAATTCAATATTTTTATTTGTGTTATTGATTGGCCACCTTTAATATAAATTAATTGATTGTTTGAGACATGGTAAGGGTACACATCATATGCTAAGCCATGTATAGCTCTCTTGAATGATTAAATAAATATTTGATGCATATGTCAAGCTAGAATATTTATTTGGTTCTTGTTATATGTTCTTCTATTCTTAATGGGTTTTTAGTCATTGATTATGCTACACATCATAGATAATTTAATGATTAAAAATACTTGATTATAACTGCCATCAAACAGAGTAATCATATATTAGGAAGAATGAACCCTAGAATTAAATTGAGATTTTTAGGATTGAAGACATAAAATTGCAATGTATTGGTGAAATCAAATTCCTAGGCTTTTCTCTATTGGTTAATTTATTTATTTTAGGTTAATTAATTTCATTACTTAATTAGATACTTAGATAATTCTTTTTATTGGCTTTTATAATTTTTAAAGCATAAGTAGTTGAATTTTAATTGAATAAATTTAGAAAATCTCTGTGGGATCAACTCTTGTACTTGCACGCTATACTATCTTGATTCATGCACTTGTGAGAATATAACTTTTTTTTCATTAGATAACTATGCACATGAGTTCAAACACGGTCATTATGCACTGAGTTCAAAACAAATAATCTTATGAAAATAGATACTCGATAGAGTTAGGCAAAATACCTAGAAATACTGAAAACCGATGCTCAAATCAAAACAGATAAGGTTTAGGCATGAAGCCTCAAATACTAAATTGATACTGAAATCCAAAATAGATACTGATAAAGTTTGGCAGAAGGCCGCAGATACTAGGTTGAAGCTGAAATCCAGAATCGATATCGATAAACTTTGGCATAGAGCCTCAAATAATAAACTGAAACTAAAATCCAAAACGAATACTGATAAAGTTTGGCATAAAGCCTCAAATACTAAACTGAAACTGAAATCCAAAATGGATACTGATAAAGTTTGGCATAAAGCCTCAAACAATTGAGAACTGATACTGATAAAGTATAGGCAAAGATCCCTGATAACTGATACAGATACTGATGTCCATCTGTGAAACCCGATTTTATAGCACTGTACACCATATTTTTGTAAATCTTCGATAGTGGAAATAAATTAATTAGTGAAATTAAATAAAGATTTAATAAGGATTTTCATTTTGGATTTATTGGATTTATAATTTATAATATTGTGTATAAGAGGTGAAATAAATATTAAAGGTTGAAATTAAAGTATAGAAATAAACAAAGAAGTAAATCTAAAAATTTGGAATTGAAATACAATTCCAATGGCATGAAATGGAAAAGAAATGATTTTTTTTAGAAGGAAAGTGATTAATTAGACAAGTGATAAATTGTGATTGGTTGGATATATAAAAGAGAGGGAAGATAAGCTAAAAATGAGTAGAAAATGGGTCATCATATGCCATTTCCTTGCTGCCGTGAGTTGCTCAGCTGGATCCATCTAAATGACAGTGAATTGCAATTTTTATGGTATCAAAATTTCCAACAAATGATGTTTAATGGAAGGAAAATTTTGTATTTGGAAATATGGTTAATTTCTATTGGTTGGAGCCTTAAAAAAGAAGGAAAAATAAGTAACAAATGTGTAGCTAAAACTGTCTTCACCGCCACTTCTCCTTGCTGCCTTTGTGTGCTACACGCGTAAACTCAATTAAAGAAAGAAATGACGAAAGAAATGTAAGAGCTAATTATGTGGCAAATTGTTATTGGTTAAAATATGGAAAAGATGACTAAATAGAATAGAAACTTTTGCAAATTGCTTTAGCCTTACCGATTTACTTTGCAGCTCCTCGACTTTTCTATTGTTGGCTGCACGTTCTTGCTCTGTTTTGCTTCTGTTCTTCCAAGAATACTTAGTAGAGTTTCATCCTATTGCTATGTAACCACTTAACGTTCTCCATATACCTTTCATCCATCTTAAGACCATCTAAAAGACAAGAAAGGAGGACTGACGAGAAAGGAAACAACACGGAAATTGAGTTGTTGGCTTGGGTAAGGTGAGGAGATTTTATGTTTTATTATTTTAATTAAATCTAAAGTTATGCTTTAGTTTAGTTTAAGGAGTAGAAGAAGGTTATGAAGTTAGATTTCCATAATCTTGGCTAGATAAGAATTAACCATGGAAGAGGGATTCGGTTGACAAGAGAAAGTAGAAGTATCCTACGGTTTCATGCAAGAAAATAATAAGAAATGAGAAGGTGAGTTAGAATTTAAAAGATGGAAACAATAAAACATAGAAACAGAATGAAAAGTCAAAGATGGCAACCAATGAGGGTTTCGGCCATGACATCTTTGGGCATGAAAATATGCTGAATTTTATAGTTTAATGGTAAAAAATGACTATAGAAATTGAAAGAGAAAGATCAGTGAAATCGGAACAGAAAAAGGAGGTAAAACGGGAAAGTTCAATTTTAGCACCAATGTAAATTATATTGGTTATGCATATGCTGTGTCATTAATGGCTGCATTTTATGAAAGTTAGTGGTTTAAAATTAAGAGGAAAAATATTGATAATTTTTTTAAAAATTATTTTACAATCGAAAATTACGAAATTCGGTAAGCTCAATCGGGAAGCTCGGTTTCGTTAGACAGGTAAGGGGGAAGTGTGTGAGTTATATGGATACATTGAATTGCATGGTTTATGAAGTTTAATTTTATGAAATTATGGAAAGCTTGAACTGCTATGAAAATCATGCAAATTGTGATTGAAAGCTGGTTTTATATACTAAAATTTTCGTGCAGGAGGCTAGATATTTGCAGCCGTTATGCTGCCGAAAAATTATCAATTTTTTTTAAAAAAATATCATGAAATATTTTAGATGCATAAATGGAATAAATCATGAATTTTGGAAATCATTTCCATAAATTTTCCATAAAGTGGAACTTGTTGAATAATGCTAAATTAAATATTCATATTATGGATTTTATTTTAAGTAAGAATGAAATATATTCTTTTTACTATTAAATATTCAAAAGAATATTTATGAAAATTCTCACTAGATACATGAATATTTATCGACTGTTTTCACTGTATTTGGAGATATGAAATAAATACCTTTTCGGAATAATTATTTGAATAAATGACTAAATTTATTAAATTTCTTAAAGGTATTTTCTATGGAAACATGGAGATAGGTGAAAAGATGTTTTACAATGAAGTAGCATATTTTGTGAAATTCCTCAATTTCATGTAATTTCCTTATGTTTGTAAAGTATTCCAGCTGAAAGGAATGCAATAAATATAAAATTATGGAGTGTAAATGATATATGGGACATGGATGGAATTAGAGAAATTGAATAATTGAATAGTCAATAGGTTAAAGAGGTTAATGGCTGAAATGTTAAATAAAAGAAGAATTAAAGTCAAATGTCAAATGGTCAAAGATGATGTGTTGGTGAAATGAATTAATACACATTTAATGAAGTTTATGAGTCATCATCTTCTCCATCAATGAAGTCGGCAGCCCATTTTCCTCTCCCTCTCATTTCCTTCCAAATTTCCTAAGCTCCATTTCCATTCACCTTGACAAACTCCCCTGTTCACTCACCAAATCAATAAACTTTAGTAACAAAAATCGATCCTTCGCTTAAGCTATATCTGAAGTTTGGTGGATTGGATCCAAGTATTCGAGGAGATCTAAATTGCTATCAAATTTGGTTATTGACAAAGGTAAGGATAGAAGTTGATTCCTTCAATTCTATCTATGATTTGGGTTTATGTGATGTTGGTATAGTAGGCTTATGGTGTTAAAATGAAAGAAAGCTAAAGGTTGAAATTAATATGATGTTTGCAGCTTTGAAGAAGTGAAAGGAAAGGTGTTGAATTACAGCCAAGCTTGTGGATTATTGGCTATTGAGGTAAGGAATTTATGTAACGGACGTAAGGTCGCTATGTCTGCATGTTTTTAATTGTTTTGGAGAGAAGTACCAGTTGATTTAAGTGTAGGAAAGTTAAAATTTCGGGTTTTACTCCTAGTTACCAAAATGCTAGGAGCACCCGACTGCCTTAAGTAGCAGTCGACTACCTAGAGACAACCAAAGTGTAGATTTCTCAAAAACCGATGCAAACCAGTTGACTGCTATATAAGCCAATTGACTACTATTTTTCAGAAAGCATTCTGTTTCAAACCAGTCGACTGCTATTTACTTGAAAAGCATTATGTTTGTGAAAACAATTGACTGCTATATGACCAGTCGACTGCCTTTTTCTCGAAAAGCATTTTGTTTCAAAACAAGTCGACTGCTATATGGACCAGTCAACTGCCCTATGTGTTTTTCAGAATTTCAACATATCGAAATTTATAAAAGAAAATAATTTTAATAAATGAAAATATGTAATAGCAGTCGACTGTGTATGAAGTCAGTTGATCGCCCTCTTTGAAAAAAGAGATTTTAAAGTTTATTTCAAGAAAGTATGAATGTCATTGAAAAAAGCCATGTGACAAATATTTTGAGACTATGAAGTACTTGATGATTATGCAATTTTGTATATGTACTTGACTGAGGAGCTTTAGTCAGGCCCTTGGTGCCACAGATGTCACCTGACTAATGTTCGTCGTGGCCTACCAACACTTGGCCATTTGTCTTATTATATAATTGGCTAGAGGGAGGATTCCTGGCCCCTATGTGGGTACACCACCTATTTATTCAGTGCATAATTCCGTTGAATGCAAATAGTCTCCCTATTATTTGAAAGAATCTGAAGTATGTGAATTACTTGAAAGTATTTTGAATATATGAAATCGATATTATTTGGATTTCTTATATATGATAATTGAAGAAAGTATATGATGTATACTTACATATGTTATTTGAAAGAAGTACATGATATATGCTTTATAATGGTTTTACATGACATTATAGAGCCAAGCAGGAAAACAGCATATAGAGGCATAGTACGCTCTTTTACATATATTTCTTACTGAGCGTAAACTCACCCCTTTACAACTATTTTTCATATAGATTACCTGAAGTGAATTCCGCTCCAAATAGAGGAGCTTGCTTTTGAGATACCAAAGTGTACCTTCGAGATACGCTTCTCGATAATAGTTGAAGGTATATTTATGTAACCATGTAAATCAGACAGTACTATAGTACATTGATGTATATAAGATTTTGGGGATTTAGGTTAGGTAAGATGTGTAAGATCCTGTGATATGGAATGATATGTATATATATATCATTATTATGCTTTATTTGAAATTAAAATGTTCATAGTGAACTATTAAATAGCAAGCTTAGGAATAAGAAGAAAGAATGACATTGACAAACGAGTCTAATTGAGTTATATGAAAAAGGAAAAAAGTTATAGGTGAATGTGTAGTGACTGGGATGTCACATATTTATTATCACTAGGTGAATATTTTATAAGCTATTTTCACTGTATCAATTATTATATGGTTTTATACCTTTATGGAATTAAATAATGATCTTATTTATTTTATAAATTCCATAAAGGTGAGATGGTGAATAAAATGTTTTGAGATGATTTTGGGAAAAATGTGCAAATGATGGAAATTCATGAAAAGAGGAAATATATGAAATTGTGAGCCTTATGGATAAAAATGAAATATTTCAAATTTTTTTGAATAAGATCCATAAAGGTTATGATACAATTTTTTTCATATATTGTTTTGAGACTTAGGCCCTGATTTCATGCTTACTGATTACTGTTACTGTCACGTGACTGATTGACTCGCAAGTCATTAGCGGTCCCGAAGTCACTTGGCCAGTGTACCCGAGGACCCTCTATAGATTATGGCTATGGATCTTACTGTATACTGTTACTGTGTCCCTTTAGGGATGATTACTATGTCCCTTAGGGGATGAGGATACCACGATATGATTTAGGGTAATGCCTAGTCTCAACCTACTAAACTGAATTTTACTGAGAAATACTGTTTACTGAACTGAATTTTACTGAGAAATATTGTTTACTGAACTGTACTGTGGAATACTGTTTATTGAATGGGTTTACTGAATACTGTTTACTGTACTGTACTGTGAATTACTGTTTACTGAACTGAATCGTACTAAATACTGTTTACTGAACTGAAAGGAAATTATTGTTTATCGAGAAAGAATATTTTGAAAATTATTTCCAAAATAGAAATAAATATTGAACTGTTTATCCAGCGATTTGGATATTTATAAGCTACTTACTGAAAAGACTAGTTACTGTTCTACAGTTTTATAGCTATTATTCACTGTACTGTTTTAACACTGTACTGTCACATGTTTTGAACTGTTATTGAAGTGAAGAGAAATAAATGATTTATTCCATTTATATTTATGGAAAAATAAATATTTCCAACATATAGATTTCATTGTATCAAGCAGCATACGACTCCTCTACTGAGCACGTGGTTCGCTCACCCCTTTAATTTCCAACTTCCCAGATTTATTGCAAGGATTATTTGAGATCCTCCTCGAATAAATAGAGCTATAAGTAAGTACACTAGGGCAAAGTGCACTGAATTTTAAATGTACCGTCACTTCTCTTATATATTTAGACACATGTATATAGTATTACTTTATTGTAAAATAGCAACAGGATATGTAAAGTAAAAGGAATATTTGAAAAATTTTCATATTCTGAATTTATTAAATAAATAAATGTTTATTATTTATTACTATTATTGCTCAAGTGTTAAAGGCATCACAGACAGCCCAACCGTATGTTATGTATAAAATATAGTATTTACTGTACTATGGACTGTTACAGTTTTAAAGATATCAGAGCAAGGTTAGCCTGATATCTGCTGATGCCTGTGGAACAGAAAGTGTTGGAAAAGGTTAACATCTCCTATAGTACTGTATAGTCTGAATGGATAGAGGAATCAAGTGACTGTAAGTTGGGTTAAGTGTTTAAAATGGTGTGGAAGTTTACGAATTAAGGGTTACAAAAAAAAAAGATTGTAATCCAAGAATTTTACATGAAATAGGTGATCTTATAGTTTTAATGAAGGTCTGTTCAGTAAGGTATAGAGAAGAACTCGGTGAAGGCCCCACTAGGACTTCTTTGTCTGAACCAAACTAAGACCCCGAACAGATAATATTGGAGTGAAAGGAGATATCATCAGTGCATAAATCTTAAGATCGCCTGTTTATCTTAAAAAAAGAGAAATAAATTGGAAAATGACGAATATGCCCATATATTGAAATAAATCCCCCAAATCATAAATGACCAAATTGATTTGGAACCGATTGATGGTAATAAAGTAACTGATAGTGTAAAGAACATATTAGATGTATAATGGTCCCTATTATTAGCCCCACTTATACTTTGATGAGTAATGCGACCCGAAGTGTATACTGTGGGAGGTTGCGAGATAGTCAGCCCTGTTATGGATTCTTTAGTGCCTGAATTAAACGTGAAAAGACGGGGCATTTGGTTAGGGATTATTTGATATTATGAAAAGTGATATACTTATTAAGTGTGACTGAAAAAGGTGAATTGTACATTGATGATTCAATATTAGTGTTATTAATTCTGGTTTTATATATTCTTTCTGTTCTTATGAGTATAAATCAGATATTTATAGAACTGGAATATTTTGAAATATGTTTTACAAAATGGTATATTATGAACTGAAAACATATATAAGTGAATCGATGCAAAATATATGTTATGGGATTTGAAAGTTACAAGTATGTGTTTGAGGATACATAGTGGAATTGCCAGACGCAGATACGAAACATCCAAGGTAATTTATTGGATGAATTTTCATATAAATTTTGGAGTAAGGTGGATTCGAGAGATTTTGACTTGATTCACAACATGGGATTTATTTATAAGCTCTTATTAGAGAACATAAGAGAGTTTGAAGAGCTTAAGAAATTACTCTAGAGATTAATGAATAAAGAACCCATTTATATTAGTGTTACTCATGAAAACACAGATGATATGGTTCGAAGGAATAAGCATAGCTTATGATTGTTTACTAAATTCCGAGTATTCAATAGTATTGTTATTGAGAATGAATATGCACTGTTCAGGATTGATATTTTACTTGATCCACTCAACGATGTATATAGAGTTTCAAGATCAATCTCTAAACAAGATGTTATCGGATAAAAAGCTTACAGATAGATGTTCATAAGATGATGTTTAGAACTCGGTATAACTCTTACGAGTCCTCAGTGGTACTTAAGAGATTTATGAATATTCTGTGAAGTATGTGAGTTTAATGAATTAAATATTTCAATCAAATACAGATAAATTATAATGGCATGAAACCACAAGATGTGAATATGTATATTTAATTAAAGAATATAAGCAGCATCCTTGAATAATTCCACAAACTTCAGGAAACTGAGAATTTTATTATCAAGTTCAGTAAATATGAATTTTAACTGAACAATACCTTTATAGAGACATGTGGTCTCAAATGATAAAGTGAACATTGGTTTGTTTAAAAAGGGGTTATTGCTAAGTGAGTGAGATTAAAATATAGTAACTGGGGTACGAAATTACGAGTTTTGCTCGTATAATATAAATGATTTGTTGAGGAGTTTGTAGAATCAGCTGCTTTACTGATATGATACATACATGTAAAAAATTAAATGGGAGTGGATGAATATGTATGAGTATAGGATTAAAAAATATTAAAAGATTTTAACAGAAGAGTACTATACCATTTGGAAAGCAGCTAAAGTGATACATGTGAAAGGATGAAAATGTATTAAAAGACAAGTCATATGATGATTAGGGAATACGAATTATGAGATAGTTCCCAAATCTATGATTGCATGTGATTTCCTCTGACTATCAAATGGTTATGGCTAGATTGAGAATCGAGCCAGACTTAACAAATAAAATTTGTTATACTCAGAGGAGAAATACATGAATTACTGCCAGTCATATAAATAGGTATCTATATATTGTTAAATTGCGGAATTATATAAGTAATGTGGAGACGGAATTGGTATTTTGATAAATTCAATTATAGAATTTGATTGTGAAAAGATTACATCCTCAGGTACATCCTACAATTAAGGGATATTACATGTACTCTAAGAATAAGGGATATAATGGTACATGAATTACTGCCAGTCATGTAAATAGGTATATATATTGTTGAATTGTGGAATTATATAAGTAATGTGGAGACGGAATTGGTATTTTGATAAATTCAATTACAGAATTTGATTGTGAAAAGATTACATCCTCAGGTACATCCTACAATTAAGGGATATTGCATGTACTATAAGAATAAGGGATGTAATGGTAATACTATATAAAAAGAGATATCGGGGAAAATTATTACCTAATGTCTCATTCACTGTAATTGACGGTTGATATTAAAGTCTGCAAGTGAAGTGCAGTCTTAGCTAAACCGAGAAATAATTATTGTGGGATAGTAAAGAATCTGAAAGAACCATGATATTATAAAAGTGACTATAAATTGATTGAACAAATTGATTCACTTCTACATCATCGAGTTTCTTGATCTCTTGAGTGCCCTAGTCGATATATATTTGTGAAATGGTGAGAATGTATGTGAAGTTTCAGTGAGCGAGTACATGTGATAAAGATCCTTGATTTGCCACATGCTTTTAAAAGAATAGCAAAAGGCTTTGGGATCCCAAATTTACTATCAACACCGCTTCTTATAAAGGTAAATATCCGAGCACATTATGTGGATGCTCAATGATATATTGAGAGCGAGTGCACTGGATTTAAAAAGCTACTGGGACAATTACATATGATTGATTAAAATTGTTTAAATGTAGTCACCAAATTATTATCGACTTGGCACCAAATGAGATAATATGTGATAATAGTGTGAATTAATTACTGTATGAAAAGGAGTGAAAATTGTTAACTCTCAAAGATGATAAATAATCAGAGGGAGTATAAATTGAGTGTGAAAGTTAGAAATTATATAAGGAAGAAAAAATACTTATATTGGTGGTACTTCCTAAATTAAGTGAAATTCGGAGGAATCGCAAAGGGTATAGTGCTATCTGGATAATTATGGATAGATTGACTAAGTTTGCTCATTCCTTGGCTATGAAATCTTCTGATCCAATTAGTGCCTTAGCCGATTTACATGTCAGGGAGATAGTGAGGTTACATGGTGTTCCAGCGAGCATCACATTTGACAAGAAGTCTCACTTCACATCTCATTTCTGAGAAAGATTTCAGGAAGCCATGGGATCCCAACTGAGTTTTAGTACCGCGTTTCATCCGCAGACTGACGGACAGTCCGAGTGTCCGATACTGACACTCGAGGATATGTTGTACGCATGTGCACTTGATTTTAGAGGCTCTTGGGACGATCATCTACCCTGGTAGAGTTTACTTATAATAATAGTTGACAGATGAGTATCGGCATGGCACCTTATGAGGTTTTATATGGCAAACTATGTAAATCCACGATAGCATGGGAAAAGGTGGGAGACCGTAAGTTATTAGCTCTCGACTTGGTCGAGCAGGTTCCCGAGATGTACCGGTGATTACGTATTTTTGAAGGTCTCACCCCCTAAAGGCTTAATGAGATTCGAAAAGAAAGGAAGCTGAGTCCTTGATGCATTGGACCTTTTGAGATCTTAAATCGCGTAGGAGATGTGGCATACCGGTGAGCACTACCTCTAGAGTTGTCAGGAGTGCATAATGTATTCCACGTCTCGATGTTGAGAAAGTACCATCCAGATCCTTCTCACATAATTCGACATGAGCCACTGGAGACTTGAGAGGACTTAAATTACATTGAGAGGTCGATACGGATCTTGGATATGAAGGATAAAGTGCTACAATCTAAGAATATTCCGTTGGTTAAATGGCTCTGGCAGTATCACATTGAGGAGGAGGCTATTTGGGCATTAGAGAGCCTTATGAGTGAGAAGTATCTAGAGCTTTTTCAGTAGCAGGTCCAGATGAAATTTGGAGGACCAAATTTCCTAAGGTGGGGAGAAATGTGAAACCCGATTTTATAGTACTGTACACCATATTTTTGTAAATCCTTGATAGTGGAAATAAATTAATTAGTGAAATTAAATAAAAATTTAATGAGGATTTCCATTTTTTATTTTGGATTTATTGGATTTATAATTTATAATATGGTGTATAAGAGGTGAAATAAATATTAAAGGATGAAATTAAGGTATAGAAATAAACAAAGAAGTAAATCTGAAAATTTGGAATTGAAAGACAATTACAATGGCATGAAATGCAAAAGAAATGATTTTTTTAGAAGGAAAGTGATTAATTGGACAAGTGATAAATTGTGATTGGTTGGGATATATAAAAGAGAGGGAAGATAAGCTAAAAATGAGCAGAAAATGGGTTATCATATGCCATTTCCTTGTTGCCATGAGCTGCTCAGCTGGATCCATCTAAAGGACAATGAATTGCAATTTTTATGGTATAATAATTGCCAACAAATGATATTTAATGGAAGGAAAATTTTGTATTTGGAAATATGGTTAATTTCTATTGGTTGGAGCCTTCAAAAAGAAGGAAAAACAAGTCCAAAATGTGTAGGTAAAATTGTCTTCACCGCCACTTCTCCTTGCTGCCTTTGTGTGCTGCACATGTAAACTCAATTAAAGAAAGAAATGATGAAAGAAATGTAAGAGTTAATTATGTGGCAAATTGTTATTGGTTAAAATAAGGAAAAGATGACTAAATAGAACAAAAACTTTTGCAAATTGCTTCAGCCTTACCGATTTACTCTGTAGCTCCTCGACTTTTCTGTTGTTGGCTGCACGTTCTTGCTCTGTTTTGCTTCTGTTCTTCGAAGAATACTTAGTAAAGTTTCATCATATTGCTATGTAACCACTTAACCTTCTCCATATACCTTTCATCCATCTTAAGACCATCTAAAAGACAAGAAAGAAGGACTGACGAGAAAGGAAACAACACAGAAATTGAGTTGTTGGCTCGAGTAAGGTGAGGAGATTTTATGTTTTATTATTTTAATTAAATCTAAAGTTATGTTTTAGTTTAGTTTAAGGTGTAGAAGAAGGTTATGAAGTTAGATTTCCATAATCTTGGCTAGATAAGAATTAACAATGGAAGAGGATTCGGTTGACATGAGAAAGTAGAAGTATCCTATGGTTTCATGCAAGAAAATAATAAGAAATAAGAAGGTGAGTAAGAATTTAAAAGATGGAAACAATAAAACATATAAATAGAATGAAAAGTCAAAGATGGCAACCAATGAGGGTTTCGGCCATGACATCTTTGGGCATGAAAATATGCTGAATTTTATGGTTTAATGGTAGAAAATGACTGTAGAAATTGAAAGAGAAAGATCAATAAAATTGGAACTGAAAAAGAAGCTAAAACTGGAAAGTTTAGTTTTAGCACTAGTGTAAATTATACTGGTTGTGCATATGTTGTGTCATTAATGGCTGCATTTTATGAAAGTTAGTGGTTTAAAATTAAGAGGAAAAATATTGTTAATTTTTTTAAGATTATTTTGCAGCCGAGAATTGCAAAATTCGATAGGCGCAATCGGGAAACTCGGTTTTGTTAGACAGGTAATGGGGAAGTGTGTGAGTTGTATGGATACATTGAATTGCATGATTTATGAAGTTTAATTTTATGAAATTATGGAAAGCTTGAACTACTATGAAAATCATGCAAATTGTGGTTGAAAGCTGGTTTTATATACTGGAATTTCCGTGCAGGAGGCTAAAAATTCACAGCCGTTATGCTACTGGAAATTATCAAAATTATTCTAAAATATCATGAAATATTTTAGATGCATAAATAGAATAAATCATGAATTTTGGAAATCATTTCCATAAATTTTCCATAAAGTGGAAATTGTTGAATAATGCTAAATTAAATATTCTTGTTATGGATTTTTATTTAAAGTGAGAATGAAATATATTCTTTTTACTATTAAATATTCAAAAGAATATTTATGAAAATTCTCACTAGATACATGAATATTTATTGACTGTTTTCACTGTATTTGGAGATATGAAATAAATACCTTTTTAGAATAATTATTTGAATAAATGACTAAATTTATTAAATTTCTTAAAGGTATTTTCTATGGAAACATAGAGATATGTGAAAAGATGTTTTACAGTGAAGTAGCATATTTATTATCACTGGTGAATATTTTATAAGCTATTTTCACTGTATCAATTATTATATGGTTTTATACCTTTATGGAATTAAATAATGATCTTATTTATTTTATAAATTCCATAAAGGTGATGAGATGGTGAATAAAATGTTTTGAGATGATTTTGGAAAAAATGTGAAAATGATGGAAATTCATGAAAAGAGGGAATATATGAAATTGATAACCTTATGGATAAACATGAAATATTTCAAATTATTTTGAATAAGATCCATAAAGGCTATGATACAGTTTTTTTATATACTGTTTTGAGACTTAGGCCCCGATTTCATGCTTACTGATTACTGTTACTGTCACGTGATTGATTGACTCGCCAAGTCATCAGCGGTCCCGGAGTTACCTGGAAAGTATACCCGTGGACCCTCTATAGATTATAGCCATAGATCTTACTGTATACTGTTACTATGTACCTTCGGGGATGATTACTATGTCCCTTAGGGGATGAGGATAGCATGATATTATTTAGGGTGATGCCTAGTCTCAACCTACTGAACTGAATTTTATTGAGAAATATGTCTACTAAACTGAATTTTACTAAGAAATACTGTTTACTAAACTATACTGTACTGAGGAATACTATTTACTGAATGGGTTTACTAAATACTGTTTACTGTACTGTACTGTGAATTACTGTTTACTAAATTGAATCGTACTGAATACTATTTAATGAACTAGAACTTGTCTGCTGGTTCTCCAGACAAGCCTGATAATGCCTAGAGCACGAGGCTTCTAAGGCACAGATATTGATACTGAGAGACTAGAGCACAAAGCTCGATAGACAGGTAATGGAACCTAGAGTAAAGCTCGATAGGCTCTGAGTGACCCAAAGGTCAATGAATCTGCCAAAAGTCAAATACAAAACAGAAAACTGAGTACTGATCGAAAGCCTTTAATTAAGGAAATAAATACCGATTGAAACCTTTAAAACAGATTACTGAATACTGATCGAAATCCTTTAGTTCAAGGAACGGGTTACTGATCAAAACTAAATTTAGCAAGACGGAATATGTTGTCAAAAATCAAAGATACAACATTATGCCAACTGGGCTCATGGTTTTCAAAACACAGATCAAAACAGTTTTGGTGTCTCCAAATATGCATAAAAGCCCTTTGTTACAAAGCTAGTCTTAAAACTATGCTTTTCAGGTTAAAGAGTAATGGCAAGTATTACAACACTTATGCATAAAAATGTTCTAGTCAAAACATGCCATGTGTGAATTCACTTATGCATCAATAGAGTAGCTCTACACACTTTGCATGGTTATGTAATGAGATTTTCATGTAGACCATGCACATGTACACTTAGCCTAAACAGACTAGATAGATAAGATTCATGCGATAACTAAACTCCTGAACATTACATTTCACACAACAGGCAAGCTTGGCTGGCCACAACACACAAATCAGAAAACACAATTTCAATCCCGACCTAAGCATCATTTAGATTCACAATTTGATCATACCTTGTATCTTACCTTAATCACTCGATTAATAGCATCGCAGCACTTAAATTCGAAAGTTAGGTAAATTATTTATAAAATTTAAACATCTCTTACGAGATGATACTAGCGAAACTTTACTTAATCCACTTACCTCAATGTTTAGCAATATTTCTCCTCAAGCCTCCAAGTCTGCATTCATGTTCTCCGTTTCTAGTCACTTTGAAACCTTCCTTAGTCAAATTCTTCCCTTCAACTCACACCACTTTGAAGTTTCAAGGCATAACTGAAATATACCCATATATCATCTCAAACGCATTAGAATACTATCAACTCTTTATGTGTATTACTTGCATTATCATAATATTACAAGCATAATATTTTCTTGTGTATAAATTCTTACCAAAAGAACCAAAGTTTGGCACTTAGTACACAATAACTCGCACATCTTTGACTAATTGTATAATTCCATCTCCTTAGCAATTTCTATGCACATCTTTTACTAATTGTTTAATTTCATCTCCTTAACAATTTTTATAATTTCACTTATACCAAAAGCTTCTAGAATATCTTCTTACACATAATGGAAATTTTACTCGACACTAAGTTATACTTAGCCTTTTTAAAAACCTTGGGCCAAATCCTTTTTTTTAATGAGCTTTCTTAAAAATCTCAACAAATCCCTTTTTAACCTCAAAAAGGCCCAACCATGTTTATGGTTTCCTCAATATACTATTAATATTATATATATATATATATTTACCCTGTAAACGTACGATGGTATCATATCATCATCTTCATCATGGGTATATTGTTCAACTAAATTAGAAGAATCTTACCTTAAGCTTTTAAGAATACCAAGCTTGTAGTTGTGTCTTTAACCAAGGATTTAGCTGTTGTGTACCTCTTGGACAGCAACTAAATCTCAAGCTTCTAGCAAGTTTTCATCATGCAATCACCTTAGGATTAATTCTAAATTCACACATATTTAAACCTTAAGCTAGAGGATATATCTTACCCGTATTTTACAAAGGATACCGAGCCTTCAACTGGGATCATTTCCACGGTTTTGGCTATTGTACTGAGCCCTTCTTTCCTCCTTGAAGTTGCTATTTAGTCACTAACTCAGTAAATATACTCTAGTGAGAAAGCCTCCTAAGCCGAACCTTCTTGCTTTCATTCTCTACTGCTTCCACCCCTGTTTTGGTTGATAGTAACCACCCTTAGATGGCCTGAACCAAACAGAGCGTGAAAGCCTTTCCCTTCAGCTCCGAACCATAGCCTTGAATTAATGCCCAAGCTCAGCTCCAAAACCAACCCCAATAGCCTCTGTCTTGCTCTATTTTTCACTCTTTCCTTTAATTTCTAGCTCCCAAAAAGGGTCTCAAACTATCCCAAACAGCAGCCAATTGAACTTTTAATCACAAACCAAAAATTAACCCTTGCCTTCATTGTTTCTCTCTTTCCTCTCGCCATTGGTCTCCATTCTATCATATACCACTGAATACTGAGTGAGAGAGTGAAGAAACAAGAGATCAGAGATGATGTGAGGGAGGTTGAGAGTGAGAGGTGTGAGAGGAATAGACTTTCGCATGGTCTGCTGCAGTTTTTCCCGATCTTCTTTGCCTTTGTCTTGGCCAGGATGGCTCGAACAATCCTTTTGCCTTTGTCTTGGTCAGGATGGCTCGAACAATCCCTCTCCCTCGCCTTTAATTCTCTCTATCTTGACCAGTGTCATGAGCCAACCTTGTATAGGGCCATGACCGGGGAAAACAGAATCCATGGACTTAGGAAAATAGAATCCATGGAATTAGGAAAAGTGTCCTCATTTCAAACATTTTTATGGTTACTAGTAGCATAGCTATAAAAGCTCTTTAGCTTTTTAGGAGGGGTGAACAGTCGGTAGAATGTTGGGCTGCCTCACTTATTAAGATTATTGAGATAATTGGCTAACTTGTGTGGACGAGACCATCCAAGTGCCGCACGACCTATTGCTTCATTGTGAGAAAGCTTAGTCCGTGACAGTTGGTATCTGAGCTAGGCAAGTATGCTAGCAAGCGAAAGGAAAAATGGTGACGACTCGAGGAGGGTCAGATGATTGAGTGAAAATTGAGGAGTGTGAGGTCGCGGTGGCTGCCATGAAAGCTCACATGGTCACTAATGACCGATTGGGAGAAATTGAGACAGCCCAGCGGGAGCTGTCCGACTTCGTAGCCAACTTGGGCGAGGAGACTAAAGATGCATTGAGAGTTATCCAAAAAGAGTTTGAGGAACTCAAGGCTCAGATCAATGTGCTTCAACTCACCGTGGGCAAGGCGGGTTCTAACACAACAGATAAGGGGAAAAGAGCTAAGGTGCCAAAGCCACGCCGTTACGAAGGGGCAAGAGATGCAAAAGAGCTTGAGAACTTCTTGTTTGACATCGAACAATACTTTCGGGCAGTGTGCACAGAATCGAAGGAGGAAAAGGTTGCAATGGCCTTAATGTATCTTGCTGGAGATGCCAAGTTATGGTGGCGTTCAAAGTTTATTGAAGACAAGTGCCTTATCAAAACATAGAGGGATCTAAAGCAAAGGTTGAAGAACCAATTTTTCCCTGCGAATGTAGAGTACTTGGCTCGTAGAAAGTTGAGAGAATTGGTCCAAACGGGAATGGTGCGGGAGTTTGTTAGGAACTTCTCTACCCTGATGTTGGATATTAGGGACATGTCTGAAAAAGACAAGATGTTCTATTTCCTTGAGGGACTTAAGCCTTGGGCCAGGACAGAACTTCAAAGGCAGAAGGTATAAGATGTAGCCACAGCTATGGCTGCTGCCGTACACCTAAATGACTACAATGACAGCTCAAGCAAACGTAAGATCTCTCATTCAGCTGGTAGTAACTCCAATTATGGGAATGGGGGAAAGGTGGCCAGAACAGATAGATCATCAAGTGGGGGAGTAGACCGGAGGCCACCTACTCGAGAAACACCCCAATCTAAGACAAACACCACCAAAAGTACCAAGCCAAGACAACTATTAGCTTGCTTCATTTGTCAGGGACCACACCGAGTTGCTAAGTGCTCTCATAGAGGTGCCTTGAGTGCTCTCAGGACTACTTCTCTAGAGACGTCTCAACCACAACAAATTACTGAGGATAAGGTAAATGAACCTGCGAAGGTGGGCTCAATCCGATTTCTAAATGCCCTTCATTCTTAATTGAGCATGATGAAGAAGGAGCCTGAGAAAGGCCTAATGTATGTAGAGTTGGAGATAAATGGGAAGAAAACAAGGGACATGGTGGACATAGGCGCGACTAACCCTTTTATCACCCCAAACGAGGCCAAAAGGTGTGGTCTGAAAGTAAATAAGGATTGTGGGCAAATGAAAACGTAAACTCACCAGCCGCCGCCATTAGTGGGAGCTCTAAGAACGTGATAACCAAAGTTGGACCTTGGGAAAGAGGCATGAACTTCACTATTTCCACCATGGATGACTTTGACATTGTTTTGGGATTGGACTTCATGATGGTGGCTCAGGCAATCCCGGTTCCCACTGCTAGTTGCTTACTATTCTTAGGGGAACGCCCTTGTGTAGTGCCGGCCACAATTCTCCATAGAAGTGGGAAAATCATCTCAGCCCTACAGTTTAAGAAAGGGACCAAGAGGGGAGAGCCCTCCTATGTAGCCATGCCAGTCTACAAAGAAAGAATAGAGTCAGAGTTGGTGCCTGAGAAGATCAGCATAGTTTTAGAAGAGTTCAAAGAGGTGATGCCGGACTAATTACCCAAGGTACTACCACCGCGCCGGGCCATAGATCACGAGATTGAATTACTCTTGAGAGTTAAGCCTCCTACGAAGGTACCCTAATGTATGGCTCCTCCGGAATTAGCTGAATTAAGAAAGCAGTTAGATGAATTGTTGCAAGCTGGGTTTGTTAGACCATCTAAGGCCCCCTTTGGTGCACCAGTATTATTCCAAAGAAAACAAGATGGAAGTTTGCGACTATGTGTTGATTATCGGGCCTTGAACAAGGTAACGGTAAGGAACAAGTACCCAATCCCTTTGATTGTGGACTTCTTTGATCAGTTGAGCCAAGCCAAGTACTTCTCCAAACTCGACCTTCGGTTTAGGTACCATCAGGTCAGAATCATCAAGGGAGATGAACCAAAGACCACATGTGTAACCCGGTATGGTGTGTTTGAATTTTTAGTCATGCCTTTTGGACTAACCAATGCTCCTACCACCTTTTGCACTCTAATGAACCAAGTATTCCATGACTATCTTTATAAGTTCGTGGTCATCGACCTAGACGACATCTTGATTTTCAGTTCAACTGTGGAGGAGCATCAAGAACACTTGAGACTTGTATTCACGAGGCTACGAGAGAATCAGCTATATGTGAAAAGAGAGAAATGCTGTTTTGCCCAAACTCGAATCCATTTCTTAGGGCACATTGTGAAACAGGGCCAGATTCGGATGGATATGGAGGAATTTAAAGCCATCAAAGAATAGGCGGTTCCAAAGAATGTCAAAGAACTGCGTTCTTTTCTTGGGTTAGCCAACTATTATAGAAAGTTTGTACAGGGATATTTGCGAAGAGTAACAGCCCTCACCGAATTACTAAAGAAGGATAAGAAGTGGTCGTGGACATTAGAGTGCCAAGAAGCTTTCAAAGGTCTAAAAGTAATTTGGATGAAAGATCCCATCTTAATCCTCCCTGATCTTGGAAAACCTTTCGAAGCACAAACAGATGCTTCAGATTTTGCTATTGGGGGAGTACTATTGTAAGAGAAGCACCTGGTCACTTTTGAGAGTCACAAGCTAAATGAGACAGAAAAAAGATACACCGCCCAAGAGAAGGAGCTCTTAGCCGTGATTCATTGCTTAAGGACATGGCGACATTACCTGCTTGGGTCGAACTTTGTTGTCAAAACAGATAACACTGCAGTTAGCCATTTCCTTACTCAGCCCAAACTCATGGCCAAACAGGCGAGATGGCAAGAGTTCTTAACCGAATTTGATTTCTATTTTGAGTATAAGACAGGGAGCTCTAATCAAGTAGCGGAATTATTGAGCCGTGGAGCGGAATTGGCAGGACTAAGGAGAATAGCCCCAATGTCGGCTACCAGGGTGACAACGGACATTCGCAAGCTAATTGAAGAGAACCTGACTAAAGACTCTCAAGCCAAATCCATAATGAAGATGGTGGAAGATGGGAAGTCCAAGTACTTTTAGGTGGAGAATGGAGCATTGTTGATGAGAGGCCCCAAGTTATTTGTACCAAGGGTAGGAAATTTGAGACAGATGTTGATGCGAGAGTGCCATGATACCCCTTGGGCAGGTCATCCGGGTTGGCAGCGTACTCTTGTTTTGCTAAAACAGGGCTATTATTGGCCGCATATGAGACAGGATGTGATAGACTACACAAAGACGTGCCTCGTTTGCCAGCAAGATAAAGTCGAAAGAAAGAAGCAAGCTGGGTTACTTGAACCACTACCAGTACCAACCAGGCTTTGGGAAAGCATTTCTTTTGACTTCATAACTGGTCTCCCTAGAGTTGGTGATCTTGGGTCGATTTTGGTGGTAATTGATCGTTTTTTGAAGCATGCCACTTTTATTCCAGCTCAAAAGTATTGTACAGCGGAGGACACTGCTCGTCTCATCTTTAAACATGTAGTGAAATATTGGGGTATTCCACAAAACATCATTAGTGATCGGGATCCAAGATTCACGGGGTCGTTTTGGTGGGAGCTCTTCAACATATTAGGGTCCCAACTTAAAATCTCATCTAGCTACCATCCTCAAACTGATGGACAAACGGAGCGCTTCAATGGGTTGTTAGAGGAGTATCTAAGACACTTTGTACAAGCTAACCATAAGAATTGGCCGCCGTTGTTGGATTTAGCACAGCTATGCTTCATTGCTCAAAAGAGCTTAGCCACCAACAAGAGTCCCTTTGAAGTGGTCATGGGACAACAACCACGATTACCCCACACCTCCATAGAGCCATACAAAGGGAAGAACCCTCAAGCCTTTAACTTTGCCAAAGAGTGGAAACAAAACATTGAGATCGCTCAGGCTTACTTGGAGAAGGCGTCGAAGCGTATAAAGAAGTGGGCCGACAAGGATCGGAGAGCGCAACAGTTTAGTGTTGGTGATTTGGTCTTGATGAGATTGGTGCCTGAACAGCTTAGATTCTTACAAAAGCGGGATCGTCAGTTGGTACGCAAATATGAGGGTCCAGTGACAATTCTCGACAAGGTTGGATAATCCTCCTACAAAATCGACCCTCCAAAATGGATGAAAGTACATCCCGTGTTTCATGTGAGTAACTTAAAGCCATTTCACTTAGATCCAATAGATCCAGGCATAAGCAAATCAACCAGGGCGGCCATCAGCATGAAACCACCTTCAAAGTGTCGCATTGAAGAGATTTTAGCAGATAGACATTCCGTGGTGTCAAGAAGACCAATCCATGAGTACCTGGTAGAATGGGAGGGCCTAGGACCGGAAGAAGTCAGCTGCGAAAGAGAATATGACTTGAGAGCTTTCAAGTAGAAGATCGAAAAGTTCCAAGCAACCAAGTCAACGAAGACGTCGACAGATTGAGTGGGGGAGAATGTCATGAGCCAACCTTGTATAGGGCCATGACCGGGCAGGATGTCATGAGCCAACCTTGTATAGGGCCATGATCGGGTAGATAGGCATCGGGGAAAACAGAATCCATAGACTTAGGAAAATAGAATCCATGGAATTAGGAAAAGTGTCCCCGTTTCAAACATTTTTATAGTTACTGGTAGCATAGCTATAAAAGCTCTTTAGCTCTTTAGGAGGGGTGAGCAGTCGGCGGAATGTTGGGCTGCCTCACTGATTAGGATTATCGAGATAATTGGCTAACTTGTGTGGACGAGACCATCCAAGTGCCGCACGGCCTATCGCTTCATTGTGAGAAAGCTTAATCCATGACAACTAGCTTGCTCCGATATGCTTCTCTCTCCTTTTTTTTTCAATCGGGCTTCAGCAAACATAGTCTGCTGAAGTAAACTGTTACAGCAGACACACAATAAACGTGGTTTGCAGTAGCCTTTGCTTCAGTAGACTGTGTCTGCTGAAGCAAAGTGGGAGGCTGTCACCCACTCACTATTCGTATCTCTTTTTTTATTTATTTAATTTTTTTTATATATTAGTATTATTATATACATTTTGTTTATCCTATGTATATCCATATATATTTTAATATATATATTTCTATATGCTTAAATACAAATTTATATCTTCTTATTTGTCTTACTTTATATATATATATATATATATATATATATCTATTTTCTTAAAATATATCTTCCATTTAATTAAAATGCATTCACATTATTTTCATTTGTACATATTTATATTTCTATATGATTTTTTTTATTTATCTAGTCACATATATATACACACACACATTAGGCTTGGCAAGCGTGTGTGTATGTGTGTATATATATACACTTATCTTTTTATTAAATTAATGTATCATTATAGATATATATTTTAAATAATACATACATATATATATATATATATATATATATATATCCTGAATGTGTATTACTCTTAATCTTTTTCTACTATTTCTAATCAATTACACCAACTCAATTACTCAATTTGCTCGCTTCTCAAAAATCAAAGTTTCGAAAGATACACCTCAACACTTAATTTATTCGATGGGTACATTCATTAACAAATTTAGTATAGAAAATTTGCGATCTTTACAAGGGGAAGGTGATCCATGGCTGTTTTTGATGCATTTATGGCCTTAAAATACTGTACAAATTTTTAAGAGATTATTGGCGAAGACAGAACTGAAATTGGAGTTGTGTAGGTGAAGTTACAGTATTAGCACCGATGTAAAAGAGATTGGAATGGAAGTAATTTTAGACAATGTGATATTTATGGAAAATTAATAAATTATTTTATGATGGAAATGCAGTGGTTGGACAATGCTAAATTATTTTATATATGGTGTTTTGCAGTTCGGAGGTCTAATACGGACACTGGTGCTGATAATCGAAACGACAGTGAAATAAGAGGTAAGGGATGAGTGTAGAAGACGTAGGGATACTATGATGCATTTAAAATTAATGTGCATCTTTTGAAATTAAAATGTTGAATTGGGTGTTGGAATCCGTGTTGAAATGGGAAAAGTTGCTAGTTTATAAACTGTGTTTTAATTGCAAGAGGGTTAGGTTAAACATAGTCGTTATGTTGTCGAAATTTCCAAGAATTTTATATAATTATGTTTTAATATTTTTTATTGTAAAAAATGAAAGAATTGTTAAGTTAATTTCTTGAAATTATTGAAAATTCATATTTTTATTAAATACCGAAAAATAATATTTAAATATTCATGTAAATGAATTTTATGCATGTGAAGGTATTAGCATGTTTTGTTTAATGTTTTACAGATAAATAGAATGTTTTTAGAACTGAATGTTACAGTATGAATATTTTATGAATTTTTATTTCTGAACTACTTATATTTCTTGAATATATATTTATGAGTTGATTGAAGATGACTATTATTGAATATATCTCCGTAAACTGCTATGAAATGTTTTAAATACCGTTTTGAGACTGTTGGCCTCATAGCATGCTTACTAGCACATGCATTTACTGTTATTGTTACTGTAGCTAAGTGATCATGATCCCATCTTTCAGTGTCTTCAGGTGATACCTGGCCCATGTTCATCTATAGACGACCTTAGACTATGGCCATATATCTCCTTGCATGAGTCTATTGGGTGATACCTTGTCTCCACTAATTTTTATATGGGGTAGCAAATTCCCAAACATCTCGGGCACTTCTAAGAAAATATTATATATATATGTTATGGATTTTAAGATATGAAATTCTTATGACGGCTGAATGTGTTTTCAGAATATGTTTACTGTTACTGAATGATTTTTAAACAGTTTGAGGAGAAATGTTTTATATCGTTACTTGAAAATTTAAAGTTACTGTTAAACAGTTTACTGAACAATGTACGTTTATTGAATTGCTAGAAAATTTATTGAAATCCCTATAGCCGCATCTAGGGACCAGAACACGACAAGTACTTCAAAGTACCTCCCATACTGTGAGACTTGATTTTATAGTACTGTACACCATATTTTCGTAAATCCTTGACAGTGGAAATAAGTTAACTAGCGAAATTAATAAATATTTAAATTGGATTTCCACTTAGAAATTTGGAATTATTGGATTTATAATTTATAATATGGTGTATAAGAGGTGAAATAAATATTTCATGATGAAGTGGTGGTATAGAAATAAATAAAGAAGCAAATCTGAAATTTATAGATTTAAATTTCATTTTAATGGCATAAAAATACAAATAAATAGTATTTAAACGAATGAGAATTTATATGGGAAGATATGGTAAATTCCTATTGGTTGGAACACATAAGAAAAGGGTGAAAGGAGCCAAAAACCGTGCAGCCAAAATTGGTCTCCACGCCATTTTCTGCTGTTGTTATGCCACACAGTTCCACCCATTTAAAGGCCATTGAAATGCAAAATTTTATGGTGTAAAATGTGATAGATGATGATAGATAAAGAGAGATTTATTAAGTGGATATATGGCTGAAAATTATTAGCTGAACTATGCATCAAAGGAGGCAAAATGAATCAAGTAAACGTGCAGCCAAAAATGGACTGCAGTACGCCACTTTCTGCTGGCCATTTTGTTTACATGGTTGGAAAATTTTCTAAAGGAAAAAAAAATAAGTTGCATTTTATGGTATAAAATATAAAATAAAGGAAGAGAAATTAGAGATAAATATAGGGTGAATTATTATTGGCTGAAGGTTACAAAAAGAAGAAGCAAACTTGGTCAAACCGAACAGCCAAGAAATGCCTTCACCACCGTTCCTTTGCTGCAGTTTTTCTTCAACAATTAATGCATGTTAGGACATAAAAATGACAAAGGAAAAGAGATAAGTAAGAAAGGTGGCAACTTCCTATTGGTCATCTTAAATAAATAAGAGAATAAAGGGAATAAAACTTCAGCAAAAATATTGTCTTCATCACCGATTTTCCTCTGCTACTTCACAAGCAAATCTGTTTGCTGCATGTGTGACCGGTTTTCTCCCATTTCTTCCATGAAATCCTTGGCAAAACTTCATTCCCTTGATATTTAATTATCTAAGCTTCTCCCTAAACGTTACCTCCACCTTAAAACCAACTAAGAAATAAGCCAAGGGGCTAACGTGAGGCAGAACATATTCTGTTTTGGAGTATTGCCATTCGGTCAAGGTGAGTTTCTACTTGTCTATGGTTTTCTTGATATTACATGAAGAATTTATATGTTTCTTCATATGAGAAGCATGATTAAAGTATTGTTTTTAGTTAAATTCTTTTAGAATATAAGAATGGAACAAAATTGAGATCTTGGTACAGATGAGAAAAACAAAGAAAGTGTGCTGGAATTTAAGTAAAGATGTGAGAAATGATTAATAGAATAAAAAGAAAATGAAGAGAAAGCTTGGAAAATTGAGATAGTGGGAGAATCAAAATTGGTAATGGAAGAGGGGGTTTCAGTTTGAGCATGAGAGGTAGGAAATTTATGGCTACATGATGAAAATAAGAGGGAAATGGCTCACGTGGATAAGCATTTGCCAATTGAAAACAAGGAATTGAGGAACAAGATTGAAAATCATAAAAGTGGCCATAAAGGAGGATTCGGCCATGACCTTATTTAAGCATAAAAATGTGCTGAAAATTAGGGTTAATGGTAGGAAATTATTATAGGAATTGAAAGAGAATTTTTGGTGAAATTAGAACAGAAAAAGGAACAAAAATGAGGAAGCTGAGTTTTAGTACCGGTATAATTTATACTGATTGTGCTTATATTATGACATTAGTGGCTGCATTTTATGAATACTAGTGCCTTGAAATTAAAAGGAAAAATATTAATAATTTTTTATAAAATTATTTTGCAGCCCGAGTCGACGAATTTCAGTAAAATTAACCAGGAAGCTCGGCTTCATAAGATTGGTAAGAGGGAGTGTGTGAGTTGTAGTGATATAATGAATTGCATGTTTTCTTAAGCTAAATTTTATGAGAATATTGGATGCATGATTTGGTTTGAAAACATGCAAAATTGCGGTTGATAAGCTGGTTTATATACTATGTTTGAAAGTGCAGGGAGGCTAGGCCTCTGGTAGCCGTTATGCTGCCGAAATTTACTAAAGATATTTCCAAAAATATTATTAAATATTTTTAGTACATCATTGGTGTTTATCCTAGCCTCAAAAGTGATAAATTAATTATTTTCATAAATGGTGGAATTACCGAAAAGTAGTGATTAAATATTCATGATATCAATTTCGGTAAAGGTTTCACTACTGAAAATTCATCCCACGTGTTTTATAGTGAAAGGTGTAATTGGTGAAGTGAAATGGTGAATAGTGAATATTTTATAATTATTTTCAGAATGATATTCACTATTCTATTTATGGTTTTCCTTTATGGATAAAATAAATTCCATCACGTGTAATGATTCCATAAAGGCTTCATCAATGTGAAATTATTGTTTTGAGATTAAAATGTCTCTGCACGTGTTTTATAGCGTGAAATGTGTTGGTAAAATTATTATTAAATTTGGAAAACAAATATTTTTATTTTTCCATAAATTATGAAAATATTGGAAATTGATTTTCAAAAATTTTGAATTTTGAATGTTAAAAAGGAAAGTGTGGAAACATGCGTATATGTGTACTAGGTGAAAAGGTACAATTATGAAAATTTTATTTCATAGTGAAATTATTTATAAACTGTTTTCACTGTACGATACTGTGATTTATACCTTTATGGATTTTCTGAAAGATGTTATTGATTTTACTTAATTCGATAAAGGTAACGAGATTTTACATATACTATTTTGAGACTATTAGGCCCCATATCATGCTCACGTGTTCATGTGTACATTCTCATGTGTTGTGCTGTTGACATTAAGCCGTCTTCAGTGGTCCCGGCGTCACTCGCTCAGTGTACAACCGAGGACACTTATAGACTATGGCCATAGATCTCATATGTTTATTATATTATCCCTACAGGGGTCTCACGTGTACCCTATTATTCTCTACGGGACTTATAGCATGATATCATTAGGGTGTTGCCTGGTCTCCACTATTATTCCATGTTTTTGGATTTGCTAAGAAACGTGGAAATATACTGTTTATTGTGATGTTTTATCACTGATTTGTGAAATATGTGAATAGTATATTTTACTGCTATATGTGTTTAAAGTGATTGTTTTCAATTGTGGAAAACAAAATGAATTTCAAATGTGGTTCATATGATTTACTAAATTGTTTATTTAATCATATGACATTTAATATGCAGTAAAGATTTTAATGAATTTTATATTTAAATAAATTCTTACTCCCTATAGTCACTCTGGGTTTCCGAGATAAGACAGGTATTTCAAAATGCCTTCCATGCTCCATCTGGATTTCCCGGCCAACTATAGTATCCTTCCTTTACTGTGCTTAGTACATCGTTAGGAAAATAAATATTTTCCTATATATAGATTTCATTGTATCAAATAGCATACGACTCCTTTACTGAGCACGTGGTTCACTCACCCCTTACCTTCAAAATTTTTAGACTTATAACGAGGATTATTTGATGGCTTCCTCAGTTAAATATAGATGCGAGTAGCCCACTAGGACAAAGAGCATTGAAATTTAAAGGTACAATCACTTCTCTTATATATTTAGACACTTGTATACAGTACTACATTATTGTAAAATAGAAACAGGGGATATAATATATAATGAATATTGTAATTTTCATATTCTAAATTTACTAAATAAATAAATGTTTGCCATTTATTACTGTTACTGATCACTTGTTAAAGGCATCATAGACAGCCCAACCATGTAAAATGTGTGGAAAAACGTTAAATAATGTAGTCACTGGATGTGACACATACTCTATCTGGTTTCCTAACTGACACAGTATCCTTCCCTAAATGTCCTACAGTGAACTGTTAGGACTTAAATGATTTTTAAAAATTAAAAAAATCATGTTATCGTCTAGAAAATTAAAAAAAATTAATTAGTAACCATTAAATAGAAGATTTTATATTATTGCATGTTATATATTACATTATCCATGTATTGATTTTAATATATATAGATATAGATGTTATCTTTTAGAAAATAAAAAAAATTGATAAAAGCTAGGAATGTAAATGGGTCAGGTACCCGTTATTTTTGGGATACTCGAACCCGAACAAGATAAGTTTTTATAATACCTAAATTCGATTAACTACACGATTATTTTTATTTGGGTTAACCTAACCCTAACTCTATAAAATATAAAACACCCATTTAACTATTAGAACTTGTTAAATATCCATTTATTAAGTCAAAGTTTCACTTAAAAATTTAAATTTAACTTATTAAAAAATTAAATTAATAAATTTAATTTAACTCATAAAAATAAATTAAAGTTAAAAATCATAATTATAATATTTGATGAGTTAATTTAATTAAATACAACATTACTAATAAATAATTTATATATAAATAATATAAATAATATATTAATAAATTATTATTTATAATTAAGTTCGAGTAGCGGATACCTTAAGATAACTACCTGAACTCATGATAGGTGTAGACACCCTATTTTGTCCGGGGTCTTAACTTGTAATTGATTTAGGTGACATAGTATCTTAGAATTAGGATAGAATTAAATTAAGATTTTTTAGATGTAGAATTAACATTAATTAGGAAATTAGAAATAAAATAGGATTTAGGAATAATTAAAAAAAAGGATAAGAAAATAAAATAAAATTAACCTTTTAAAATAGGATAATTAGATTAGGATTTATTGATTTATTAGGATAATTTATTTTAGAGTTAATGTTAGATTAAAATTAGACTTTTTAGAATTAGAGTTAGATTAGGATTAATATAAGAATTAGATAAATAAAATATTAAAAATAGGAGATAATTATTAGAATAGGTTTAGTTTTGTTAGGACTCTAACAAGCTTGTAACTATAAAAAGGGATTAAACCTCATGATTTGATTCATTCACAATCTAGCATATCATCTCTAAATTTTCCCTCCAACACCGATTCACCTTGCTACAACCATCATACTCCCTTAGCCGACTACATCATTCTTAGCGAGCATCATTGCATCCTTGCCAAATAGACACCATCACCTTGGAACCAACCACCTATTTTGATTACAGACTTGATGTACCCTGTTCCAAGTCAGAAAACCATCAAGCCGCATCTCCCTGTTTTGCCGTGAGCCTTCCATCGCTTAAGTATTGTTGTTGCTACCGCTCCTGCTAAATTGTTGCATGTTGAAGCTGGGACAGCCACGTGAGTAAAAAGAGAAAGAGGCTGTTACGTGCCAATAGAAAAAAGAAAGCAGAGGAGAAGGAAATAGGACGTTGGAAAAAGGAAAGAAGGCAAAGGAATTAATTATTAATATCGGGTATGTGTGTGTGTGTGTGTGTGTGTATATATATATTCTAATTTATTAGTCCTTATTAATTTAACAAAAAGCTGACAATAGGATCAGAGAAATAAGTAATATTAGCAATTTGCATGCTATGAATGGTTTTGTATGTTAATAGTTAGTTGCATGATTAATTAATCTGATAACATAATAATTTGACTTAATAATTTAATTAATATAATCTTGATAAGCATGTTAATTTGACGTTAATTTGTGTTTTAATTTAATGATCACTTGTATGATATTTTAAAATGAATTTGCATGATAATTAAATTGAGTTGATAATTGCTTGTAAAATATTAATTTGTATATTTGTGTTATTTGATTTGTTGTATGACTATAGTGTAGTACATTGACTTAGTTTGCACATATAATTTTGATTTAACAATTTTGAATGAGTTAGATGAATATTCCAAGGTTATAAAAAATATATGAAAAATAAATATATATAATTAAAATCAAATAAATGAAAAAAAAGAAATAAATGTGAATTATACCTATGATGAAACTCCAAGAAAGTCAATTGAGACTCCTTGAAAATTTATAGGTGAAAGAATCTTTTTTAAGCTGAGCCAAATTGATGGAATACTTTTGAAAGAATTTTTTTAAATTAATTCCTATTTATTTATAATAGAAATAAAAGTAAAATAAGATAGATGGATTAGATGTTGGTAAATAAAAATGAGCAAATGAAGACAAATAAACAAATAAAGATAAATAAATAAAATAAGATAAGACAAAATATCTAAATAATAAATAGAATTATAAGATAAATGAAAAAGAATAAATATGACTTATGCTGATGATGAAATTTCAAGAAAGTTAATTGAGACTCCTTAGAAATTTCTAGTTAAGGAGGTTCCTTTTAGGCTGAGCCAAATCGATGGGACACTCAAAAGTGAATTTTCAATAAAACATAATTCATGTTTATTTCTTAAAAATAATGTAAATAAGAATATAAAAAATAAAAATAAATTAGAAAATCTAAGAAATTAATAAAATGAATATGGAGTCAATATTAGAAACAAAATTAAGAGAAAATAGGAATCTCATAAAATATTAAAATTTATCTGACGATGGAGTTCAAGAAAGTCAATTGAGACTCCTTGAATATCTTGAGGTGAGGGGAGTTTCTAAGGTTGGAGCCAAATTGATGGAAAAATCTTAGAAAATTTTCAATATATAAGTATATCGAAATTAATATGAACCCAAGGCAAACTATAAAGATAACCTAAAGCTAGTTGGTACCATCTTAGGATGGGCGTTGTGGGGGTGCTAATCCTTCCCCACACATAACCGTACTCTCGAGTCTAAGAATCTTTGAACGTAGACCATGCCTTATCTTTAGACATGAATAGGTGACCAATCACACCTTAGGTTTGAATGGTTTGTGGTGACTCTTGAATTTAAGTCTAACGGGTTAGGTTCTAAGACTTGACACGTTATGACAGCTTGGCGACTCCACTGGGGACTTTACAGAGTCGAGCCAATGATTGGTTTTATGTTATTCTATGTTTGCCTTAGGAATGTTAATTTTGATAAAATAATTGTTTGTTCCTTCAACACACACTTCACGTGCATGTGCATGTGCATGCATTGGCCCTTTGCCCAGGTTTTATCCTTTTTAGGAAGAAGTAGAGTAACTATGCTCTCGTGAGGTAATACCTCCGCAATGGCTAGTGAAATACTACCACTCAAATTGAACCTTTCCGTTTGTAGCCTGTTATGGGTGAGGATTGGGTACCTTACTAGTCTTGAGTGGACGACAGTGAGGGACAATTTGGGAACCTTTAGAACATTTAATTATCCCAACCCAGCATGTAATGAAACATAAGACCCCTAGCCTTGGAGTGGAACCATGCTAGATTGAAGTGTAGATATAAACCTAAGATAGGACACATAAAGGAATAAGTTTTACTTCCTCTTTTTACATTGTTTTTACAAAAAAAGAAATAAAAAAAAAGTTTTTCTTTCTTCCATTTTTCAAAATAAAAAAAAAAGAGTTTGTCTGTATCATTAAGTCATGCATAGTTGTGTCGCATAACATATCATTCATATAAGTTTGCACCTATCTTATCATGAGAATGACCATACTTTTGATTGTTAGGAGAGATTGCTAGACCTAAATGCATTCCATATGCATTCATTTTTGTGCATAAACATATCACCACATGAAATAATTTCAACTTAATTGTGGCACTCAAGGTATCAAATTGCATCCACTAGACGGTCCACCCTCCATAGATATCATACTAGGTATCAAGCACGCATAATGGAAGAAGATTAAAATAACAGGATAGAAAAGTTAGAAAGGGATAATGCAAAGATGAAGGGGCAATTGAGTGAAATTACTCAGTTGTTAAAAGCCATGATTAAAGGAAAGGAAAAGATGGATAATCAAGACGAGTCTATCCAAGAGACTCAACAAAGCATACGAGACAACCATGTTTTTATCCCCGAAGGAATACTGTCAAAGCCCCAATGCCTTTACAGGTGCAAGGAGGAAATTTTCAAGGAATTTCATCAACACAAGTTCAAAACCCAGTTGAAGTACCAAATTTAGATGACCCTAAAGAGTTGGAAAAGCTAAGACATAGGGAGAAAGATAGTGATACTAAAGCTCAACTGAGCTTGATAGAGGAAAGGTTAAGTGCCATAAAAGGAGTAGACAATTTTGGACCGGTTGATGCTGAAAGGTTGTGTTTGGTACTTGGTGTCGTCCTTCCACCAGAATTCAAGGTGCCTGAATTTGAAAAGTTCAATGGAACATCGTGCCCAAAAGATCATCTCACCATGTACTGTAGAAAGATGGCGGCGTATGCATGGGATGACAAGCTATTAATTCATGTTTTTCAATACAGTTTGAGTGGGTCAGCCGCTAAGTGGTACAATTAATTGGAAAGAAGCAAAGTTTCTTCTTGGCCTGAGTTGGCAAGAGCTTTTATAGCTCAATACAAACATGTGTCCGACGTAGCTCCTGATCGCTTATCCCTCCAAGGTATGGAAAAGAAGAAAGATGAGAGTTTCAAAGAATATGCCCAGCGATGGAGAGATATGGCACTCTTAAGGCACCTTACTATGAACGTATGCTTAGTAGTGTAACTAAGAACTTTACAGTTATGGTGTTAACTGGTGAAGCCATTGAGAATGCCATCAAGAGCGGTAAGACCGAAGCACCAGTGAATGATAGTAGGAAGGGTGGATTCTCGAAGAAGGAAGGAAATGCACAAGCTATCTCAAACAATTCGCATCACCCTTATAACCCTTACCCACCCTCAGTGAATGACACCTATTCTCAATCTTACCCACAAACTTATCTCCAAAACACTTATCAACCTGTTTTGCATCGACAAACACCTACAACCTTGACAAACCACACTTTCCCACCTAATGATGAAAGGTACACCCGACCTAGCCGAAATATTACCGTAGACCCTATACCCATGACATACATAGAGCTATTCCTAAAGTTGGTAGAGGGTCATCTCATTACCCCTATTTATATAGAGCCCTTGAAACCTCCTTACCCAAAGTGGTATGACCCTAATGCAAAATGTGCCTATCATAACAGCAATATTGGTCATTCTATTAAGAATTGTATGGGTTTGAAGGTGAAAGTCCAATCACTCATCAAAGCTGGACTCTTGAGTTTTGGGAAGAAAGGTGAGCCAGATGTCAATGTAACCTATTGCCTGATCATGCTAGGGCAATGGTGAATGTGGTTGACGAAGAAGGGAATTGAGGGTTTGATATTGATCAGTTCGTGTACCCTTAAGATGCAGAGCTAGGAATTTGGACTGTTTATGAGATGCCAGTTATTTATGCTACCCAAGAGTAATGGATTTTTCTTTTCATTTTCATTTGTCTTAGGTTTTCTTAGAATCTTTTAGTTTTTAAGTAATGTAGGAGTGCTTGTGCCCAAAAGCACTAAGATTTTCTGTATTTGGCCAACTTTCATTTATTTTCATTTTCAATAAAGGATTAGTGTGATGCATATTTCTTAATTCCTCATTCCAATCTCGTTCTTTAATGCAAAACACCACTACCCATATTCTCTACTTTGTTACCAAGATTAAAAGTATCCAAAAAATGAACATGATAATGATGATGGCAATGAGTATAAAATTCAATCTTGAAAGGGCTACTTTGTTTGGTTTAATGGATTTTTAGTTTGCTAAGATTGTTCAAGCAAGAAGAGAATGGAAGATATTTGTCTAAAATCTTCAACTATAGAATGTTACGAGTAAAGGTGAATCTTTACATGAAATTCTAATGAGTTTGTCTTTGTTCAATAGATGACCTTTAATAAGAGTACTTGTATTGAGATGAGAAATGACCTTATTTCATTGCCTTTCAAGCGTAAGTAAAATTATTCATTGATTACCCCTTTTGAGCCTATTATATTCTTTTTGATATAACCCACGAAGAATCACCCTCCACACTAGGGGGCAAAGAGAATTGAAGATGAAAGATCAGTGGGGCAAAGAAAAAACCCTTTTGTGAAAAAAAAAGAGAGCAAAAAAGAAAAAGAGAATGAAGAAGGAAAGAGGGTTTAAATCAAGAAAGTGACAACCTTAGTCACATTTGAATAAAAAACGAGAGAAAAAAACAAATTAGAATGGGGCAAAAGGAAAAATGCCTAAATGATTCATAAAAAAATGATTCTTAAAAAAATGATTCTTGGTATGATGAACCTTGAAACACATTTTGGGCCTATTGTATCCTTTCTTTCATAAACCCTCACTTGAGCCTACATTACGTGCCTTAAAAGTCCATTTTGATCAAATATGAGTACTCCTATTGAAGAATCATGTGTTGAGTAAAGGTATACTTACACTATGAGATGATGATCCTGTGGATGGAATTAGGACAAGTAAATCAAGATAAGTAAAAAGATTTCATCTAGATGGAAGAAGTGGGATTCCGAAAACTCTCTTGGATCCATGTAAGCATTAAATTGGGTGAAGCAATATCTGTTGTTAGGGCATGAATCAAAATAGAGAAGAGATAGAAGAAGTTTCATTAAGGACAATGAAGTGAAGATGAAGAAAAATGAATAAAAAAAATAGAGAAGAAAAGAAAAAAAAAGAAAAAAATGAAAGGTGGATTTAGATCGAAAACCCAAAAAGGGTAGTTTGGATTAATGGACTGCATCTAATTTGAAAACCTTAAAAGGCGGCTTAGATACCAAAAAAGCTAGATGTCAATGACACTGGGGTAAGAGCATATTTTGATGAACTTAACATGATCAGATTAATAGACCTTTGAAAGGGATTTTGTATTCATTGATCAGAATTGCTTAAATTGTTGTTATTTGGATACTATAGATTCTTGCTTTTCATTCAAGCCTACTTTCTTTTTAAGCCTGGCAATTTCTTGTTAAATCTGTCCAAATTTTGAATAATACCACTCTTTTCTTTTCACTTATCATTTCTTTGCTATATCCTTACCTTGAGGGATTGAGAAATTGTATTGCATTAATTTTGAAATTGGAATGATAATAAATGTTTGCTTGGCAAAATATGTGAAAGACTCGTATATTATTTAGGAAAATAAAAGAAAAGGAAATCTATGAATGACTAGAAAATGTAAACTAAGGAATACAAGTGGATAAGGCAGAATCAATAACGAGATTTGAATAAGATATTCAATAAATGATAGGAGTGGAAGGAAAGGTAGAAAGAGAAATAAGAGACAAGATGCAATAGAGATGAAGATAAAGCTTTCAAAAGGCAAGAGAAATGAAAGAGAGAAAATGAGAAAGAGGAGGTAGAAATATAATGACAAGAAAATATATAAAAGAAGAAAATGCATTAAGAAAGAAAGAAAAACTTTGTTATTGCCATAATTAAAGTTGAAATGCTTTTCAAAGAAAACATTGCATGAACAGAATAGATTGTGTGAGTGATATTGCATGGATGGCATTACATAGATAGAATAAATTGTATTGATAGGATAGAATGCTTGTGCAGTTGCATACATGATGCATTGCATGAGAAAAAGAAAAATTACAGATAAGGTTCCGTGAGTACAATCTATAAGACGTTCTAGCATGATTCCTTTAAATTTTTGGACAAGATTTTAAAGTTTGACTGCCTACCTGTTTAGAAGGAGCATTTTGGACAAGATTTGAAAGTTTGATTGCCTGCCTGTTTAGGAGGAGCTTTTTGGACAAGATTTTAAAGTTTGATTACCTACCTGTCTAGGAGGAGCTTTTGACAAGATATTAAAGTTTGACTACCCGCCTGTTTAGGGGGAGCTTTTTAGATAAGATTTTAAAGTTTAACTGCCTGCCTGTTTAGGAGGAGCTTTTTAGACAAGATTTTAAAGTTTGACTGCCTTTATGTTTAGAGGGATCTTTTTGAAAAAAAATGCAAAAAAAAAAAGGAGAAGTTAGGCAAAATAGGTGTCTATATCTTGGTGCAATTACTGTTTCACAGCAAATGCACAAAGAGAGGCAGCTGTAGACACCCTATTTTGTCTGGGGTCTTAACTTGTACTTGATTTAGGCGACATAGTACCTTAGAATTAGGCTAGAATTAAATTAAGATTTTTTAGATGTAGAATTAACATTAATTAGAAAATTAGAAATAAAATAGGATTTAGGAATAATTAAAAAAAAGATAAGAAAATAAAATAAAATTAACCTTTTAAAATAGGATAATTAGATTAGGATTTATTGATTTATTAGGATAATTTATTTTAGAGTTAATGTTAGATTAAAATTAGACTTTTTAGAATTAGAGTTAGATTAGGATTAATATAAGAATTAGATAAATAAAATATTAAAAATAGGAGATAATTATTAGAATAAGTTTAGTTTTATTAGAACTCTAACAAGCTTGTGGCTATAAAAAGGGATTAAATCTCATGATTTGATTCATTCACAATCTAGCATATCATCTCTAAATTTTCCCTCCATCACCGATTCACCTTGCTACAACCATCATACTCCCTTAGCCGACTACATCATTCTTAGCAAGCATCATTGCATCCTTGTCAAATCGACACCATCACCTTGGAACTAGCCGCCTATTTTGATTACAGACTTGAAGTACCCTATTCCAAGTTAGAAAACCATCAAGCCGCATCTCCCTGTTTTGCCGTGAGCCTTCCATCGCTTAAGTATTGTTGCTGCTACCGCTCTTGCTAAATTGCTGCATGTTGAACTGGGACAGCCATGTGAGTAAAAAGAGAAAGAGGCTGTTACGTGCCAATAGAAAAAAGAAAGCAGAGGAGAAGGAAATAGGACGTTGGAAAAAGGAAAGAAGGCAAAGGAATTAATTATTAATACCAGGTATATGTGTGTGTGTGTGTGTGTGTGTATATATATATATATATTCTAATTTATTAGTCCTTATTAATTTAACAAAAAGCTGACAATAGGATCAGAGAAATAAGTAATATTAGCAATTTGCATGCTATGAATGGTTTTGTATGTTAATAGTTAGTTGCATGATTAATTAATCTGATAACATAATAATTTGACTTAATAATTTAATTAATATAATCTTGATAAGCATGTTAATTTGACGTTAATTTGTGTTTTAATTTAATGATCACTTGTATGATATTTTAAAATGAATTTGCATGATAATTAATTTGAGTTGATAACTGCTTGTAAAATATTAATTTGTATATTTGTGTTATTTGATTTGTTGTATAACTACAGTATAGTACATTGACTTAGTTTGCACATATAATTTTGATTTAACAATTTTGTATGATTTAGATGAATATTCCAAGGTTATAAAAAATATATGAACAATAAATATATATATATATATAAAACTAAAATCAAATAAACGAAAAAAAGAAATAAATGTGAATTATACCGATGATGAAACTCCAAGAAAGTCAATTGAGACTTCTTTGAAATTTTTAGGTGAAAGAATCTTTCTTAAGTTAAGCCAAATTGATGGAATACTTTTGAAAGAATTTTTTTTTATTAATTCATATTTATTTATAATAGAAATAAAAGTAAATAAGATAGATGGATTAGATGTAGATAAATAAAAATGGGCAAATGAAGACAAGTAAACAAATAAAGATAAATAAATAAAATAAGATAAGACAAAATATCTAAATAATAAATAGAATTATAAGATAAATGAAAAAGAATAAATGTGAGTTATGCCGATGATGAAATTTCAAGAAAGTCAATTGAGACTCCTTGAAAATATCTAGGTGAGGAGGTTCCTTTTGGGCTGAGCCAAATCGATGGGACGCTTAAAAGTGAATTTTCAATAAAACATAATTCATGTTTATTTCTTAAAAATAATGTAAATAAGAATATAAAAAATAAAAATAAAATAGAAAATCTAAGAAATTTATAAAATGAATATAGAGTCAATATTAGAAACAAACTTAGGAGAAAATAGGAATCTCATAAAATATTAAAATTTATCTGACGATGGAGTTCAAGAAAGTCAATTAAGACTCGTTGAATATCTTGAGGGGATAGGAGTTTCTAAGGTTGGAGCCAAATTGATGGAAAAATCTTAGAAAATTTCCAATATATAAGTATATCGAAATTAATATGAACCCAAGGCAAACTATAAAGATAACCTAAAGCTAGTTAGTACCATCTTAGGATGAGTATTGTGGGGGTGCTAATCCTTCCTCACACGTAACCATACTCCCGAATCTAAGAATCTTCGAACGTAGACCATGCCTTATCTTTAGACATGAATAGGTGACCAATCACATCTTAGGTTTGTATGGTTGGTGGCGACTCTTGAATTTAAGTCTAGCGGGTTAGGTTCTAGGACTTGACACGTTATGACAACAGGTAGTAGTTTTACTACCCGAACTTAATTATATACTACCTTAATCCTACTTAATCAGATCAGGTAGTGTCGAGTATCTGTTTATAGGGTACCTATTGCCATCCCTAATAAAAGCTATAGATATAGATATTATATTTAGAAATCTGAATGTAGGTAGGGATAAATGGTATGTGATTTTTATTTAATTTTAAAGATAATTATCCAATACACTGTCAGTGGAGTTTTTTGACTTCACAAATAAGGTTAGGATGATGACATATGTCCTTTTTTAATTATTTTTTTATTTACTTAATATTTTTAAAAGAAATGTGTCATCATCCTAACATTACTTGTAAAATCAACAAACTCCACTGAGTATACGTGTTTATCTTTTAAAATTGAAATAGATAGTTAATGTAAAAAGATAATCTATTTATTTTTTTATTTTAATATATTTATATACACACACACACACACACACACTTATCTTTTTGAAACTTGAAAAGAGATAATTATTTTGTATTTTAATATATTACACTTGTTAAATATTTGGATTATCCACATAAGATGTTTTACTTTTAACCAAATGCTTTGGCTTTTATAAGAATATATAAGATGATACCTTAGAAAAATTATTTTAGAATAGGATATGGTTAGAAAAACGTAGTATTTTGTTACAAACTATGTTATTTTTAAAAGTAATATTTGAACTTTTTTCTAGTAGTGAGTGTTAATTAAACAAGGGTTATTTTAGAATATTTTGGAGATTACATTGCCCATTTCCATTACCTACTAACTATTGTAATATAATATAATATTTTAGGGGCTTAAAACTCACCTCAACATTTTGCACAATATTGATATAAGCTCTCAACGTTTTATTACATTCAAATTAGCCTACAAACTTTTATTTTTTGTCAATAAACCCCCAACCTTTTAAAATAATGTAATTAAGTCTAAGTAAGTTAAAACGACACTAACTGCCGTTTAAACATTCTATGTGGTAACTAATGTTGATATATGTCTTTTTGGATTGTCATGTAGCATGTCACATTTGCAATACAAACGGAAGTTAATATAATTTAATATATTTGAAATTAATTGTATGGTTTTAAAAGATTGGGGTTTTATTACAAAAAAAAATAAAAGTTTATGAATTCATTTGCATGCAATCAAAGTTAAGAGTTTTCAATCCATTTTGTGCAAAATTTATATGTATGTATGTATGTATGTATGTATGTATGTATGTATGTATGTATGTATGTATGTATGTATGTATGTATGTATGTATGTATGTATGTATGTATGTATGTATGTATGTATGTATGTATGTATGTATATGTGTATGTGTATCCATTTAATACCCAATTATATTTTATTCAAGAGACATAATCTAACTTTTAGTCCAAGCCCCTTTTAATTTTGACATGCAAACCCGAGTTCGGTCCAATCGGAATATAATTTTATTTATTTATTTTAGTTTTTTACTTATTTGTTTTCTATTATTTTATTCCTTAAAAGTTTAATTTAATTTGTTAAAATTTTAATGTCATTTTCCGTATTAAATATATAATCAAATTTATTAATTAATAATGTTATACATATAATTACATTATATTTATTATAAATATTAAAAAATTTAATTTCATTTATGTTCAGGTCGAATTGGGCCAAGGTTTCAAACGATCAAGCCCAGATAAAAATTTTGTTCAAATCCATTAATACAATCTGATATTTTTACTCAAACCTTCCCAAAGATCGAATCTACTTTCAGGTTTCAACGAGCGGTTTGACCCTTGGATAAATCTATTTGTATTTTCATAAATGCACCAATTGGAATGTGGTGTCCAACTGCGGCTGGGTATCATAAAAGTTGTTCTTGTGAATCCGAAAGAATGACTGTTTTCTAGTCGAACCAACATGCATTGTAGCATTCTCATGTTACGGGTCCAAATGTAAGGAGGTTGAAACACAGTCGTTTTATTAGTATTAGTTGATTAGCATTAAGTCTGGTAAGAGTCATGTGTATTGGCTGTGCTTGAGGTCTTTAAATAGTACTGAAATGTATGGGAATGAGACAGAAGAATATTGATAACAAACCAAACAATTCTCTCTCGCCTCTCTCTATCTTCTTCTTCTTCCTTCCCTTCTCTATTTCTCTACTGCTGTTCTGACTAATCATCTCTAGAAATATCCAGAGTTTATCTCATTTCTTCATTCTGTGTAGCTTCATTGTTTTGGCTCGTATCATTTGGTATCAGAGCCGACGATTCTCGGCGATGGCAGACGGTGTGACGATGCCGATGTATGAAAGAGTTGTTCCAAACATGAATGAGCAGCAGCATGTGGTGCTACAACTTGATCAGGAATATTTTGAAACGAGAATGGCTCAATTGTTCGATGAATTGAAGGAAGATATGTTGGCAAGAATTGGTAAAGTATTTGATAATGTCCTAACAACTATAGGATCTGAGAAATCTGAAATGGAAGATGAATTCGATATTGTTGAAGTTGAAACTAAAGAAGTAAAGCAGGAGTGTATTAATTCCATCTACGATGGAAACCTCATTGACAATTTTGAAGTTCAACATGACCAAGAGAAAGTTAAGCCGTTGGGTCCCTCTTTTTCAGTATACTCTTTGGATCCATTTGTGCACGATCCATTTTAGGGTTATGTAAGGGAGAGAGCAGATTTCAAAAACAGCTTTAATCTCCTGGTGGTTACTATCGTCTCTGTCAACGCTAGGCAAATCTTCGATCGGCGTGGGAGTTCAATGGTTGAGGTTGGTATGGAAATATTAGATGGTAAAAAGGTTAGAGCCGCGATTCATAAAGGTACACCCACTGGAATTTACAAGACTCTTGAATGGGAAGATGGAGGTTCTGATTACCTTGAATTGGGTTCTCCAAAATTAGAACCCAAGGTCATTCAAAATACTGTCCGGATTAATTCCGAAGATTTCCATCCTCTCCACCCTTTTCAACGTCGTGAGCAAGAAAACACAGGTATGGTAGCAGTGAATAGAAATATTTTTCAATCTATTACTGTATCTTTTGTCACAGAATACAAGTTTAAGTCAGAAGAGGTTGTATACAATGATAAATTAGCTCGGCTCTTCGTTTTGACAGCTGTTGGTCCTTGTGAGAATAGAGAAAGGGCTTATTCAATGTTGTTTGTGTCTAAGAATAAGCTGCTTGCAATTCGAGACTCCTACGGGTTTAGACTCTTAGTAATGGGAAGGCGGAGTCATGATATTGGTGCTTATGTTTGCATTGATGTTTCTGTTATAGTTGTGGTTGAACATTTCTATGATGCTAAAGGAGATGATGCACTTACCTTGTTGGATATATATGGGTTTCCATTATCTGTAATTCAATCGAAGGCTAAAGGAAATGAGAATGTTCAAACTCTATTGCTCCTTGATGTCACATCTCTAATCCTTGGGCTTGAAACGTCTGGTGATATGGCTGTCTTGAAGACTGGAAAAGCTAATAAAACTGAAGTTGGTGAGAAGGATGTTAGTGGGAACTTCAGAGTGTTGGAATGGTTAAAGATTTCCACCATTGGTAGTTTTGAGTATGATATTTCCAAGGCTGGGCATACACGTGAACATACTCTGCTTGGCTTCACTCTTGGTGTTAAGCAAATGAATTGCTGCTGTAACAGGATGCATGCCATAAACACCAATTACTCAAAGGGCCTTTTCAATGGGAAGGAGCTTTACAAGAGTATTCAATTTGATACCGACAGTGTTGCTCTGCAACAAATGAAGGGGAAGATTCTAAGTGTTGACTCTCCAGATACACTTCCCTTCATATATGAAAGAGGTTTATTTGTGGCTGTGGTTTCAGAGGTTAATCGAATACTAAGGCCAGAAGGGAATTTTATCATTCGAAACAATGTTCAGACCATTAGTGAGCTTGAGAATATTTTACGGTCCATGCAATGGGAAGCCAGCATGACTTACTCAAAGGACAAGGAAGGTTTGCTATGTGTCCAAAACTCTATGTGGCGACCTAAAGAGAAAATGAACCTCAAAACTATCTATGATGCTATTGGAATTACAACAGATGTTGATGGAGAAGTGAATAAGCTCATTTATCTTGAAATTTTAATGCCACTACTCATTGCAAAAAAGCAGCCATTTATATACATCAAAATAAGCAAGTACAGCAGCTATGTCATGCTAGTATGTTGTTTATCTCTGCTTTCTGTTGAAAAGCCATAAGAAGTTATATGACATAGAAGAGAGCACAATTGCAACTCTAGGTGATAATGAAGTTTTTGAGATCACCAGGCTAGAGATGGTCTGTAGTTTTGCACCGATCATTGGAAATGCGCTCATGGTTGTGGGAGCAATGATTAGTACTTTGCACAGAGGTCCTCTTATTTACTTCTTCATGTCAGGAAGAGCTATTATTCATGTTTCCCGTCGAGGTGATTTTAAGAAGCTGTTTCTTTTGAAGATTGCACACCACCTTAACATGGCCATCTCTATCAAAGGATTTTCACTTTTGTTGGCATGGTTCTTTATCATGATGGCTGTGATATTGTTTGAGAGTGCAACCAGATTGATGTGGCACATTCCATGATCAATAATGCAGAATTTTATGACTGGTGGAGTGGACTGGAATCTAAATCTCAGAAGATCAGGATCTCATTGGGTTAAGGCTCCTACATGCTTGCTGGCTGTTAAAGATTGCTTCAATGCACCACTCAAAGACTCTAGTATTCCAGAGACATCTACTAGCAGAATTTTTACAACTATGAGAGCATCTACTACCTTGAACATTCTTGTAGCAATTCTTAGTGTAACCTTTCTGCCTATAGTTGGGAATGTTGCAAAACATTTCATCCTTGAGGACAAGGATGTTTTGAAGGGTGGGGTATTGTTACGGGTCCAAATGTAAGGAGGTTGAAACACAGTCGTTTTATTAGTATTAGTTGATTAGCATTAACTCTGGTAAGAGTCACGTGTATTGGCTGTGCTTGAGGTCTTTAAATAGTACTGAAATTTATGGGAATGAGACAGAAGAATATTGATAACAAATCAAACAATTCTCTCTCGCCTCTCTCTATCTTCTTCTTCTTCCTTCCCTTCTCTATTTCTCTACTGCTGTTCTGACTAATCATCTCTAGAAATATTCAGAGTTTATCTCATTTCTTCATTCTGTGTAGCTTCATTGTTTTGGCTCGTATCATCTCACTCAGAACAAGCAATTACATAAAGTTAATCTTGACGATAAGAAAAAGAAAATTAATGCATTTGGATTGCAGTTTGGTTGTCACTTTCGTTAATGTTTTGCTTTTGGAAGCAAGAATTAGAATGTTTAAGTTTTTCCTTTGTATTTGTAGCCGGCTTTTGAAAAAATCTGCTCCAATAGGCGGCCTCTAAAAAGTCCATTTTTGTATAATATCTAGTTTCAGAATACAAGAAAAACCAACGCAATCAGAACAAAAGAAAAACAGCTTGGTGTAGAATAAAGGTTGAACGATGTCCAAAAGCATGTCAAAGGCAAATTGGGTTCCTTGCACGTCACATGCATTGGCCTGCCCCAAGTGTCCTTTTATTCGCATGTCTTTGCACAAAACGAAGAACATGCTAGCCTTATTTTCTTGTAAGTTCCACTCTCTTTTATTTCATATATATCAATTGTCATCATATTCAATCTATACCACGAAAATATTATGATCTTTCTCGTCTGTTTGATTGACTTGAAGAATTACGATTACAACAGGTAAAGGGTTTGCAAGCGGAACTATTGATCTGAGTGGAATACAGGTGTGCCAGATATCATCTTTTACAAAAGTATGGGCCACTCATGAAGGGGGGTCAGATAATCTTGGGGCAACTTTTTTTGAGCCATCCTCAATACCAGACGGTTACCACATGCACGGCAGCTATGGGCAGCCCAATAATACGTCGCTTTTTGGGTGGGTTCTTGCAGCGAAAGATGACGCCGATGGGGCTTTGTTAAAACAGCCCATCGATTACGCCCTTGTTTGGAGCAGTGAGTCTTTGAAAATCAAGAAAGACGGTGATGGTTACATTCGGTTTCCTGTAGCTCCAGAGGGATTCCAGGCTTTGGGCCAGATTGTCTCCAACACCCGAGACAAGCCGTCTCTCGACAAAATGCGGTGCGTTCGATCTGATTTTACTATGATCAAGGCGAGAATTACACATGGTTGTGGGGACCCGATAAGGTAATTAATGCGGAGGAATTCAACTTTTTCAGTTTAAGGCCCATCATTAGAGGAACACAAAATATGTATCAGGGACAACGTTTTTTTTTCGTTAAAGTGATTGGTTACTTAGCATTTGCATAGTCTCGTCCATACAAGTCAGTCAAGATATCATAATAATTTGAACAATTAACAATCAAGTAACAAGTTACTAAGAGGCACGCCATGATATCGCGGGACATAAAAGATTCACACAACAAAACCACAGGTGTTCTCATAAGAAAAAAGATTATTTTATTAATGATAGAAAGTTTACAAAAGATTACAAAAGAAGTTGGTTCTTCTACACCATCGTCAGGGTCAAGGAGGGCAGCCTTAGATAGGTGTGCTTGCACATACCTAGACCTGCTCATGGGCCGGGTCGGGCCCATGACAGGTAATAATAAAGTTTTTACATGCCCAAGCCCTAGTCCGACCAAAAAATAATTTTTTTATATTTTAATTTTAATTTTATTTGTTTTTATTATTTTATACCCTTTAAAATTTAATTTAATTTGTCAAAATTTATATATCAATTTTCATATTAAATATTTATAATCATATTTATTATTCAACAATATTTTATATACATATAATTATAATATATTTAGTAAATATATATAAAAATTTAATTAATATTAAAAAAGATATATATAAAATAAAAAATAATAATAATTCGGGCCGGGCCGGGCTCGGGCTTTGAAAGGCAAGCCCGAGGCCCGGCCCGATTTTTAAACGGGCCTAAAAATTTTGCCCAAGCCCCTTTTTTATCAAATATTTATGTCCAAGCCCGACCAAATTTAGAACGGGCTTTCGGGCTTGGGCGGGTAGCCCGGCCCTTGAGCAGGTCTACACATACCTTAACCAGTGAGACAGCACAACAACCCGCCGACTGCTCACCTCTCCTAAAAAGCTAAAAAGCTTTTACAACTACGCTACCAGTAACCATTAAAATGTTTGAAAGGGGGACACTTTTTCCAATTCCCTTGGATTCTATTTTCTTAATACATGGATTCTATTTTCCCCAAGGCACTTCTACCCGGTCATGGCCCTATACATGGTTGGCTCATGACATCCTCCCCCACTTAATCTGTCGATGTCTTCGTTGACTTGGTTGCTTAGAACTCCTCGATCTTCTGCTTGAAGGCTTTAAGGTCGTGCTGTCTCTCCTAACTGACTTCTTCTGGTCCTAGTCCTTCCCACTTTACAAGGTATTCTTGGATCGGTCTTCTTGACACTATGGATTGTCTATCAGCCAAGATTTCCTCTACTCGATGTTGTGAAGGTGGCTTCATGCTGATGGCGGCCCTGGTTGTTCTACATCGGCTTCTGATGGCGGCCCTGGTTGTTCTACTTCGGCTTGCATCTATTGGGTTTGCATGATGTGGGTTCAGGTTGCTCACATGGAAAACTGGGAGCACTTTCATGCACTTCGGGGGATCAATTTTGTAGGAGGCCTGTTGTGAGAACTGTAATTTTTCTAAAACGAATACGTACTCAACGAACAATGTAAGTGAAAGTGATGTAACAATGTAATTTTGAGAAATTGCAAATGTAAGATTTTGACTATAATTATAAGAATCGACATCTTTGAGAATAACTTGAGACGTACATGAATATTTTATGTATATATAATGTACGTTAATTAAATACGAAAGGAGTTTGTACCTATATATAAAGGATCAGTTGCATACGTCATGAACCAAGTTAAACGCATACAACGTACATGTATACGATGTGCGTGCATGCATGCATGCATGTGCAAGTACATAGATAAATATGAATAAAAAATGTAATATATATATATATATATATATATATACATATACATATACACACGTATAGACATACGATCAAAGGAAGTAAAAACACACACACACACACACACACACACACACACACACACACACACACACACATATATATATAAAAGATAAGTGTGTATATGTATATGTATTATTACAAATTACATGCATGAGTTTAAATATATATACTCGGGAAAATACGTACATAGGTACAAAGGTATTTACAAGAACAAAGAAATTGTAATATGTATAAGTGTAGAAAATATGTATTTAAATAGATAAATAATGATATAAAATGAATAATATAAAGATATGAATAAATAATTATAATAAAGTAATGAAAGGGTTTAAAATATATATATATATATATATATATAAAATATTTTACGGGTTGTTGGGAAAAGTCCCACCAACCCGTCGAATCACACAGTAACCCTTACCATCTCTTTTGCCTTCTTTGAAATTTTTCTCTTCCATCAATTTTCTTCAGCTGACTCTCTTTCCCTTTACTATTTCCATAGACTACCATTAACTCTCAAGCCTCTCATTTTCTCTCAATCTCACGACCTCTCCTTGTAGATATCTACCTCACGCGTCAACTCATTTTTACCACTCACTGAATATGTCTTTCTTTACTCCATTTCCCTTGTCTTGTTGAGTGAATCTGAGTGGAAAGAAAAACTGAAACCAACGGCACAAATGAAGATGGAAGTTGCAGCAACAGGATGGCATTTGTTGTGATTTTTAAGGACGCCATTTGAGGATAGGAAACAAGGATAGGAAAACTGATTTCAAGGGGTTTCGTGTGTGGCATTTTGTTGGTTTTGATGTGGAAGAAATAGGTGATTAAAGGGCTGAGCTGGGATTTTCGATCAGGGCAGATCAAGGCTAGGTTGAATGGTGCTCTTAGAAGCTGAAATGGGGACTGATTAGAAGCGTGAAAAGTGAAGACAATTGGTGATTAACTTGGGTGTTGAACCAAGATGTCAGAAGTGAGCCTTGTGGTGGTTGAGCTGGCTAAGTTAGGAGTGCAAGGGCTGTCGTGGAGTGTACAGCTACTGTTGATGGTGTGTATTCAGTAGACTTGCTCATGGGCCGGGCCGGGCCGGGCCCATGACAGGTAATAATAAAGTTTTTACACGCCCAAGCCCGGCCCTGCCCGACATTCGGGCTTGATTTTTCTGTCCAAGCCCGTTTTCATTTTTATACTACAAGCCCGAGCCCGACCAGAAAATAATTTTTTTATATTTTAATTTTAATTTTATTTGTTTTTTATTATTTTATACCTTTTAAAATTTAATTTAATTTGTCAAAATTTATATATCAATTTTCATATTAAATATTTATAATCATATTTATTATTCAATAATATTTTATATACATATAATTATAATATATTTAGTAAATATATATAAAAATTTAATTAATATTAAAAAAAATATATATAAAAAATAATAATAATAATTCGGGCCGGGCTTGGGCTTTGAAAGGCAAGCCCGAGGCCCGGCCCGATTTTTAAACGGGCCTAAAAATTTTCCCGAAGCCCGTTTTTTTATCAAATATTTATGTCCAAGCCCGACCAAATTTAGAACAGGCTTTCGGGCTTGGGCGGGTAGCCCGGCCCTTGAGCAGGTCTAGTATTCAGGCGATCAAAGTCTAATAAAGTAAGAAAAGAAAGAGAAAAGAAAAGAAAAGAATTAAGAATAAAGGAAAAAGAAATATATATATATATATATATACTGCTTTTATATATATATATATATATATATATATATATATATAAAGACGTAGAAAGTTGAGAATAATAGATTTAAGAATTATATTATAGTAATGTCAAACATATATTACTTACTTGGAAACAAGGTAGGAAAACAAAGAAAAGAAAAGAAATAAAAGAAAGGAAAAGAATTTAAAAGAAAGGAATTACACACACACACACACACACACACACACACACACACACATATATATATATATATGCATATGTAAATATGTATATATAGTAGTGCGCATATATATATATATATAAATAAGAAGATGAGAGAATTAGATTTAATAATTATTATTATTATTATTATTAGTGTTGAATATATATATATATATATATATGCGGACAGAAAGAAAAGAAATTAAAAAAAAGGAAAAAGGATTAGAAAGAAAGGAAATATATATATATATATATGGAGAGAGGTACGAAGATGAGATAAATCCGATTTGAGAATTTGAATTATATTAATGTTAAGTGTGTGTGTGTGTGTGTGTGTGTGTATAATATGAATATCAATATATATATATATATATATAGATATATATATATGCGTATTAAGTTGGAAGTTAAACTTTCAAGTATATAGAAATGGACTAGACCTGATTAAGTGGGATTTCTGTGAATATGTAACACGACTGGAGGACGGCAGACACGGCCTCGCTGGACACGGGACACGCTCAAACTAAGCTTGCCTTAGGTAAGACATTTATATAACGTAGACGTAGGATTATCCTGTATAGGATTGAACCTTACAATGAAAGGATTTGAATACCTAGAGATTGGACTTAACGAAATGAAATGTAGGTACGATATTAAGCTCGCTAAAGTACCATGGTGGTGTGATATTAACCGGAAATGAACCGATATGGTATAGACACATAGACATCATGAGATTGAATGATAAGCACTCATGCAAATTCATGAGCATTTCATTATATGATTTTCATTTCATTTTCTTAAATTTATTGCCATTAAGCATGCCTTATTTACTATAAATGAAACTCAAAATGATTTATTCTTGTCATGTTTATAAGAATACTTTGGATGCTTAAATGGCTTTGAAAGAATGAATTTATAGTTTTCACATATGTACGTATATATGTGTAAATGATCTTAAGAAAAGCATTACGTACATTGAACTATTTTCATAAGAGAGATTGAATGCTTTATGAGACTATAGGCACCCCAAGAGAATTAAATTCAATAAAGCATAGTGGAAGCCGCCTAATTGGAGATTACTCATTAGGCATAGATGCTTGTCTGACAATAGTCGTGGACAGGTCTCAGTCTCGCCTGATCAGTGGGGCTGAGAGACATGAGGTCTATGGCCATAGATAGCGTCCTAGTGGTTTCCAAGGGATGATGATATGATTCTTCACTGCTAGCTGCAGTGATCTAAGCCCTTATTGATAGTGAAATAGGGATCGAGCCTAATCTCAAATGACATGAAATGAAGTTTAAAGTATGGTTTTAAAACAAAAATGAACTCTAAAGTCGATATAGCTTTATGCCATATGAAATGTATATGATATTGCACATGACATGAAATATGTTTCAAAAGTATAAATGACATGAACTGAAGTTTAGAGTATGGTTTTAAAACAGAAATGAACTCTAAACTCAATATAGCTTTATGCCATATGAAATGTATATGATATTGCACATGACATGAAATATGTTTCAAAAGTATAAATGACATGAAATGAAGTTTAGAGTATGGTTTTAAAACAGAAATGAACTCTAAACTCAATATAGCTTTATGTCATATGAAATGTATATGATATTACACATGACATGAAATATGTTTCAAAAGTACATGTGACATGAAATGAAGTTTAGAGTATGGTTTTGAAATGGAAATGAACTCTAAACTCGATATAGCTTTATAGCATATGAAAATGTATTTTGATGTTGCACATAATATGAAATATGTTTCAAAAGTATATGTGACATGAAATGAAAAAGCTTGCATACTTCAAGCATGTCTTAAAAGTAAAACTGAGATGTATTGATATTTTTGCATGTCTTGAACATGTTTTAGAAGAATATGTATTATATGTTTCAAGATTTGCAATCACTTCCTATATAGGTATATGTTAAAAGTCATATCATGATTCTATGACTTAGGCATCTCATGACCTGTCGAGGTATAGTTGAATTGAGCTTGAGAACCTAATAGACATATGTTACATGATGAATAAGAGAATGATTAATAGTGAGTTCTCATCTCATGACATCACGCATTGTATTAGAACAGTATAATTCTAATTCTGCACTTATATAAATGACTTATTGAGCCTTGCTCATTAAACGCTATTTAAATTTTTCAGATTGAGCACGGAGTTAGGGGAGTATTTCAGAGCTTTCCGAATGGTCCCAAGCCTGAAATATAGTGCTAACTCTCCAAGGAGACTTTTGTGAGCACTTTGGTTATATATACTCATCTTTTGTATTTGTTGGCTCTATAGGCTATACCAAGAGGGGGGTGAATCGGTTTTTTACTAACCTTAGGTTCGTTTTTCGGTTCCTCTAAATTCTCTAGCTTAGATTGATATTTTCTAAGTTCTCTAGACTACTCAAGCATGCAATATAAATTCAATTCAATAAGCACAATATAATTGCAAGTAAAGAGAGTAGGGAAAGAGAGATTTACACAAGCGATTTATAGAGGTTCGGCAACTTGCCTACGTCCTCTACCTTGAGACGCTCCCAAGGATTTTCCCCAAATTCACTATACTTGAATTTGTGTTACACTCCCTCTTTTTGCAGGCTCAAGAGAAACCTCTCTCTTTTTCTAGGCTCAAGAGAAACCTCTTCTCCCTCTTTTTCTAGGCTAAAGAGAAACCTCCCCTTTTACAAGGAATGAGTTGGTTTACAAGTGGTGCAATCAAAGAAGGCCTCTAAGTAGGCAAATGATTACAGAAATTAGGCACAAGTGAAAGCCTATACAAGATTTGTGCTAAGCAATATAAGAGATATGTGAATGATGGAAGATGAAGACTTTATAGCTTTTGATTTGTTGTTGAGGCTTGAGGATTTGAGGAAAATGAGTATTGGAGTTGATTGAGTAGTTCCCCTTGCTTCCTTTAGCTTCTAAGCCTCTATTTATAGTCCCTTGGATGGTTTGTGGACGTTGGTTGGAGCCAAAACAGAAACTAGCCGTTGTATCTCACAGAACTAGCCGTTGGGGACTTTCTGGTGTAAAGGGATCAATCCTTTTGCAAAAAGGATTGATCCCATGCTTCATTCTTGGCTTCCAGGGCATTCTGCCAAAAAGGGATTGATCCCTTTTCCTATGGGATCGATCCTTTTCTTCCAGAGGGCATTTTTCCTGCACTTTTGGGCTAGAAATGATATGGCTTTTGATTTTAATTCAACCCAAAACATTTATAAGCTTTAAGGGAGTTTTTCTTGACTTTCTCAAATGAAAATATTGTCCAAAAACTTATAAGTAATTTTCTAAACTTATGTTCAATAATTCTTGAGAAAATTACTTAATATTGAAAACAATTTTATAAAGTATTAATACCGATAAGAATGAATCATTAGATCATGGTCTTAATGTTAGATATGAACACTTAAAATGGATTGAGAAAATCATGTGTGATAAGACAAATTTATAATATGAATTAAAACATTAAAGCTTACTTAAGTTTTTGTCATTTCAAAGTATATATGGCAATTTAAAGCTAACATTCTCCCCCTTTTTGATATGACAAAACTTAATGTAAATTTGCTTTGAAAATTCTTTCATAAAATACTCCCCCTCAAATAAAGCAAGATTTTACAAAGCTCCCCCTTAATATAAGCATGGGTTTTGAAAATAAATTTTCAAACTATTTCTCCTCCATTTGAAAATAAATTTTCAAACTATTTTTCCCCCATTATCTCTCCCTTTTAATATCTATCTCTCCCCCTTTTTGTCATAGCAAAAAGAAAGAAAAATAATAAAAAATATGCTCCCCCTAAAATCATGGCTATGTGAGAAGAGATAAAAAATATGCTCCATCCAACAGCAAACATGTTAGTACATGGGACTCATAGCACAAATAAATAAGTCAATATTCACAAAGAGTATGAAATATTCAGCAAAGAATATGACTTATGATCCTAAACCAATTGTTTATAAATAATTTTGCAATAAGTTCTCAATTGGTAAGAAATGAAGCAAGTTGAGTATAAATATCTACTAAGGTCTATGACTTGCTTATTTCAATCCTATTAAGCACCTAAGTGTATCAATTATTCTCTAAAGTCCAACTAAGGTGCATGTCAATATATCATGATTATGAGCTAAAATTATATAACATATCATATGCATGTGCTCATAAATCATTTTCAAGAAATATTGTGCCTAGAATTAAGATATATAGCAATTAACTACATATTTTAGTACACAAGAGTTTCATGCAAAAATATCCTAAGAGAATTCTTCTCTATTTGTCATTTCAAACTAAAGAGCACAAGAAGAATTGTAAATTTAAAGCTCATAGCAATTGGCAATTTAGTTTTGGCTTACCAATTGTTGAAAATATGGTTGCCAATGATACTAATTGTTATTTCAATCTAAATACCAATTGTTACTAATGGTTGACTTTGATATTTTGCATGAATCCAATATCTATGTGTAGTGTGTTCATGTCAAGAAAATAATCATTCTAAATATGCAAGAACACAATCACACATCATCAAATATGCATATGGATTAATTAAACATAAGCATACTATCATAAAGTATTAATCCATATTCATATTCACAAAGTTATACCATATGGAAGATTTAGACAATAAAGGTATTCAAGCAAACACATTTTCTTCCATGGTTTAAAGTACAAAAATCCTATGCTTATTTTCCAATTCAAGTCCTTAACCAATTATGAGCAAGGAAAGATTCATTAAAGCCCAAGTTCTTTAATAATTTAGCCATAAGAAAAATTTAAGTACATGGATGATAAAGTTTCATGCATTTGAACATTTAGGATCCATTTACCATCACAATTTATAGGCCAATGACCATTACCAATTGTTGAATTTACATTTGAAATCAATCCACTAGATGTAAAATTATCATGAAACCTAGTGTGAAATTGATAAGTCAAGCCAAGAGATTTAATCCTATAAGCATGCTTGACTAAGATGAACAAAAGGAATGAAGAATATTCATTATGCACAAGTTCATCAAATTCTCAAATATATCCATAAATTTCTTGAAATAATTCTCAAAATTATGTTTAATCATTCATTGAAAGTATGTTTCAAGATTATTTCAAGAGTTATGCAAATCATGAATGTTTTGAACAAGAAGAATGATTTTGCACTTGTGAGTTCAATAAAAATGATATTGATTGTTGAAAGTGATACCATTTGTTGGAAATGATACAAATTGATGGAGTTGAGGCATGATATCAATGAAAAATGATTTTTCATATTTTAAAGTTCATCAAAAAGAAGTTAAAACAATGAATTTTAAGTTGAGAAGTGATAAAGTATCAAAACAATGAAAAGTTCTTCTCAATTTCGGTTGAAAACATGCAGAAAAGCCCTTTGGGCCTGGGGGGATCGATCCCTATAGGAGAGGGATCGATCCCTTAACTCCAAAATGCAAATTTCCTGCATTCTGCTCAAGAGAGATCGATCTTGCTTATTGAGGAATCGATCCCTCATCCTGTTTCTGCAATTTTTGACAGAAAATCCAACCTTTGAGGTACCAAAATTTCGTTTTTGAGTATTTTAAGTCCAAGTAAGGGTTTAAACATTTGTAAAACATGATTTTGGACTTGTATGAATGAAAAACCATTTTACAAAAGATTTTGCAATTTTGGAAGAATTTACGCAATAAAATGCATTTTTGGCCTCAAAGGATGTCATTTTGAGAGTTAAGCATATTTTGACAAAACTCAAGCATTGGAAACCACAAATATGTCAAAACAAACTTGTTCACATAGGTTTTAAGCACATATATCATCAAATCATACATCTTGTGAACAACATGCCATGATTTCCAACATACAAGTTCTTCATTATTACTCATGACATGACATTTTGCATATATGACATATTTGGTATTTTGAGACAAGTAAATACATTATCAACACATAGGAAACTTGCTCAAAATGCAGAAATCCAATAATCATTTCAAAATTACTAAACATGCTTTTCATCCAATAATCCAATGCCTCAAGAACCATCCATCAACCAATCAACAATCATTCAACATGCCCTTTCTTTATTCATTCAACTCATAATGCACCAAGAATCATTAACACATTTTCTCATCAAAGCACAACTAATCAAATAAAAGTTTAAAGGAGTAAGGAATTAAGCTTACAAAACTCCTTTGCTTGAGAGTGCTTTGCCTTGAATTGTTGAATCCACCTTAGGCCTTTCTTGAAGGATTGTTGTGACCTTGCCAAGGATGGATTTCCAAGCTCTTCCTCTTTCTCATTGGCATAAGCAATCTCCATGGGGGGTGTGTAGAGCATTTGATCTCAATTTCTTCTTTGTATTCTCATGCTCTAACACTCCTACAACAAACAATTTAAGCATGTTTTGGTACCCAAATTTTCTTGGGTCCATAAGAGTTAGTGCAAACAATTTTTGATCCTTTTGGGATCCACTTCAAGCACAATTCATCATTATTTATAGCATGCTTTGGCACCCATATTTTTCTAACTACTCTTTCTCTAAATGTGGTTTTTCTATATGTGTATGCTTGTGAAGAGTGTCCTATTCTATTGCATAGTGAGCATGTAAGAGATAAATCATGCATGGTATTTTTGCTCACTAGGAAATTTTTAAGATGAGTTTCCTTTTGTTTAGCATTATAGCCTAACCCATCTTTGTCAAAGAAAGCTCTTTGGGTTTCTAACATATGATCTAGCTTTTGTTGACCCATATAGAATCTAGAAAATGAATTATGCAAATTTAAGTTCTTTTTATTTACTTCATCAATTTCTAGATTTGCTTCTTCTAATTTCTTTTCAAAATCAAGCTTGGCATTCAATAACTCATCATTTTCCATTTCTAGTTTTGTAATCATTTTCTTGTATTTTGAATTCATGCATTCAAATTCACTAGCTAGCTCATCAAAAGCATTTTGTAAATCATCATAAGAATGGTCATTGCATTCACTAGAGCTAGGTTTCTCCTTTTCATCCTCAATAGTCAAAGAGCTAGGATTTGCCAATTTATCTTTAATGTCTTCTAACTTCTTTTCTAGCTCTAATTTCACCTTGGTGAGTTCATCATTCTTTGAGCCTAGATCTTTTATTTTCTCCTCCAACTCAACATTAGTATTCATCAAAATTTCATTCTTTTTTCTAAATTTGTTTAACTTTTTGTTATATTTTGCATGCATTGATTTATATTCATCACTTAGCTCATTAAATGCATCTTGAAGCTCATCAAATGAATATTCTTCTAAAGTTTGTCAGCTAGTCTCAAAATCATCACCTAGAGCCATTTATGATCGTTTTGCTCGATAGAGGTTAGTCTAAATCAATCTCGAGCCCAAGCTCTGATACAAATTGTTGGCTCTATAGGCTATACCGAGAGGGGGGGTGAATCGGTTTTTACTAACCTTAGATTCGTTTTTCGGTTCCTCTAAATTCTCTAGCTTAGATTGATATTTTCTAAGTTCTCTAGACTACTCAAGCATGCAATATAAATTCAATTCAATAAGCACAATATAATTGCAAGTAAAGAGAGTAGGGAAAGAGAGATTTACACAAGCGATTTATAGAGGTTCGGCAACTTGCCTACGTCCTCTACCTTGAGACGCTCCCAAGGATTTTCCCCAAATTCACTATACTTGAATTTGTGTTACACTCCCTCTTTTTGCAGGCTCAAGAGAAACCTCTCTCTTTTTCTAGGCTCAAGAGAAACCTCTTCTCCCTCTTTTTCTAGGCTAAAGAGAAACCTCCCTCTTTTTCTAAGGCTAAAGAGAAACCTCCCTCTTTTTCTTAGGCTAAAGAGAAACCTCCCCTTTTACAAGGAATGAGTTGGTTTACAAGTGGTGCAATCAAAGAAGGCCTCTAAGTAGGCAAATGATTACAGAAATTAAGCACAAGTGAAAGCCTATACAAGATTTGTGCTAAGCAATATAAGAGATATGTGAATGATGGAAGATGAAGACTTTATAGCTCTTGATTTGTTGTTGAGGCTTGAGGATTTGAGGAAAATGAGTATTGGAGTTGATTGAGTAGTTCCCCTTTCTTCCTTTAGCTTCTAAGCCTCTATTTATAGTCCCTTGGATGGTTTGTGGACGTTGGTTGGAGCCAAAACAGAAACTAGCCGTTGTATCTCACAGAAACTAGCCGTTGTATCTCATAGAAACTAGTCGTTGGGGACTTTCTGGTGTAATTCCAGGGCATTCTGCCAAAAAGGGATCGATCCCTTTCCCTATGGGATCAATCCTTTTCTTTCAGAGGGCATTTTTCCTGGACTTTTGAGTTAGAAATGATATGGCTTTTGATTTTAATTCAACCAAAAACATTTATAAGCTTTAAGGGAGTTTTTCTTGACTTTCTCAAATGAAAATATTGTCCAAAAACTTATAAGTAATTTTCTAAACTTATGTTCAATAATTCTTGAGAAAATTACATAATATTGAAAACAATTTTATAAAGTATTAAGACCGATAAGAATGAATCATTAGATCATGGTCTTAATGTTAGATATGAACACTTAAAATGGATTGAGAAAATCGTGTGTGATAAGGCAAATTTATAATATGAATTAAAACATTAAAGCTTACTTAAGTTTTTGTCATTTCAAAATATATATGGCAATTTAAAGCTAACAGTATTTAATATCAATTCAGGCTGTTTTTGATTCAGTACTTAGATGGGATGTAACATAATATAGAGAATAGCATCTAGACTATGGTAAAGAGGAATTATAGAATTGTTGATTTTTGCATGAGTATGGATATATGATTGAGTAGCCTGAACAAGTGACCAAGTAAGATGTAAATCATAAGATGAAATGCTATAAATTGGAAATAGACTTAGGTTATGAAGAAAGTTTAGACTCACTAGAAGAAAGAAAAATGGTGAACTTGGTCATAGTAATGCTAGAATATAATCAACTGTCATTGTGGGAAGCATGAGCTGGATATTACTTGTGAATTTTATGCAGGTAATTAACCTGGGTAAAGTGATAAAAATAAGCGAGGGAGTTAATGTCCTGAAATAAAAATTCACTGCATTGCACTTAAACAAAACAAATATAGAAAAGCGAAAAGAAAAGAAATTTAGCCCTAAATTCTACGCATCAGTGCAAATAAGAGGTACCGTCGTGACCTTCGGCTCGTGACAGATTTATTGGTATCAGAGCTGAGATTGTCTAGTGCATGTCAGCATAGATGAGTTAGAATGGTTTACATCCCATAGTACTGTAATTGCCTGATTGTTAAGTGCTCAGTAAGTGCAAAATACTGTTCTAAATGCATGTGTTTTTATTTAGAAATTAAATGATAACAAAGTAAAGAAGACTACTAAGTGGTGGATGATTTGAAACCTCGATAAGTAACACAATAGCCTGTAAGGTATTGTGATGTACAAAAAAAAAAAAGGGGACTCCTCAAACCTGTCATTGGTAGAATTAAGATTGGATACGACATGATATTTAATATGAATCTTTTGTAAATGTTAGAGATTTGTAAGGTATGTCGTGCAAAATAACAAATTGTTGTAGAAGTTAAGATTGCGTGAAATAAGACACGTAAGACCATAATGTCTTACTATTGATCTTGACCTAGTTTAATAGTTTCTAAAGTATAAGAGGATGAATGGTCACAAGATATGAACTTACGAGATACATCAAATTTGGCAAAGTTATTGAGTATTGAACTTTGAAATTAAAAAGGGATTGTAATTTGAGAATTTTACATGAAATAGGTGATCTTATAATCTTAGGTCTGTTCGATAAGGCATTGAGAGGAACTCGGTGAGGGCCCCACCAAGACTTCTCTATCCGAATTGAACTAAGACCCCGAAATGATGATATTGGAATAAAAAGGGATATCATCAGTTAATAGATTTTAAGATCACCTGTTTAAAAGGTATCTTGAAGAGAGAGAAATAAATTGAGAAATGACGAATATACCCTTATATTGAAATAATTCTCCCGAATCATAGATGACTAAATTCATTTGGAACCGATTGATGGTAATAAAAAATGGATAGTGTAAAGAATGTATTACAAGTATAATGGTCCCTACTATTAACCCAACCTATACTCTGATGAGTAATGCGACTGGCGTGTATACTGTGGGAGGTCGAGAGATAGTCGGCCCTGTTATGGTTTCTTAGGGCCTGAATTAAATGTGAAAAGATGAGGTATTTGGTTAGGGATTATTGGATATTATGAAAAGTAATACACTTACTAAGTGTGACTAAATAAGTGAATCGATGTGAAATATATGTTAAATGATTTGAAAGTTATACGTATGTGTTTCGAGGATACATAGTAGAATTGTAGAATGTAAATAACGAAACATCCAAGATGATATGAGGTTATGATTTAGAAGTTACTGGATGGATTTTTAAATAATTTTCGGAGTAATGTGGATTCGAAAGATTATTAACTCGATTCACAACCTGGAACCTATTTATAAGCTCTTATTGGGGAACATAAAAGAGTTTGAAGAGCTTAAGAAATTACTCCAGAGATTAATGAATAAAGAACCCATCTGTATTAGTGTAACTGGTGGAAACACAGATGATATGGTTCGAAAGAATAAGCATAGCTTATGATTGTGTACCAAATTCCAAGTACTCAATAGTATTATTATTGAGAATGAATAAGTTATTATTCATTATTGATGTTTTACTTGATCCACTCAATGGTGTATGTAGAGTTTCAATATCAATCTTTGAATAAGATGTTATTGGATAAAAAGCTTACAGAAAAGTGTTCATAAGGTGATGTTCAGAACTCGGTATAACTCTTACTAGTCCTTTGTAGTACTTAAGAGATTTAAGAAATATCTTGTGGCGTTTGTGGATTTAATGAATGAAATATTTTAATCACATACAGATAAATTATAATGGCATGAAACCACGAGATGTGAATATGTATATTTATTTGAAGAATATAAGCAGCATCCTTGAATAATTTCACAAACTTCTGGAAACTGAGAATTTTGTTGTCAAGTTCAGTAAATGAGTTTTAACTGAACAGTACCTTTGTAGAGACGTGTGGTCTCGAATGATAAAGTGATTATTGGTTTGTTAAAAAAAAAAGGTTATTGCTAAGTGAGTATGATTAAAATATAGTTATTGGGGTACAAAAAAATTACGAAGTTTACTCGAATAATATAAATGATTTGTTGAGGAGTTGTGGAATTGGTTGCTTTATTGGTATGATACATACATATAAGAAAATTAAGTGGAAGCGAATGAATATGTATGAGTATAGTATTTGAAATTGCTAAAAGATTTTTAACGGAAGAGTACTATACCATTTGGAAAAGTAACGGAAGTAATAAATGTGAAAAGATAAAAATGTATTAAAAGACAAATCATATGATGATAAGGGAATACGAATTACGAGGTAGTTCCCAAACCCAAGATTGTATGTGATTTCCTTTGATTATCATGTGGTTATGGCTAGATATAAGATCGAGCCAAACTTAACAGATAAAAATTAGTTATACTCAGAAGAGTGAATAAATGAAGTACTGCCAGTCATGTAAATGGATATATATATACATATATATGCATATATGTATATATATTGGCACTATGAAATTGCATAAGTAATGTGGAGACGGAATTAATATTTTGATAAATTCAATTACAGAATTTGATTGTGGAAAAATTACATCCTCAGATACATCCAAAAATTTAGTGATGTTACATTTACTATAAGAATAAGGGATGTAATGGTAATATTATATGAAAAGAGATGTCAGGGAAAATTATTACCTAATGTCTCATTCACTGTAAGTGATGATTGATATTAAAGTCTGCAAATAAAGTGCAATCTTAACTAAACTGTGAAATGATGATTGTGGGATAGTAAAGAATCCGAAGAAACCATAATGCCATTTGGGTGATTATTGACAGATTGACTAAGTTTGCATACTTTTTGGCTGTGAAAGCCACAGATTCACTCAATGCCCTTGTAGATTTGTATGTCAGGGAGATCGTGAGATTACATGGGGTCCCAGTAAGCATAGTATCAGATAGAGATTCTCGGTTTACTTCTCATTTCTGGGAACATTTCCAGGATGCTTGGGGAACTAAATTGAGTTTCAGCACCGCTTTCCATCCTTAAACCGATAGGCAATCAGAGAGAACAATTCAAACCCTTGAGGATATGTTGAGAGCATATGTCATGGATTTTCAAGGTTCATGGGATGATAATTTGGCACTGACTGAATTTGAGTAAATAATAGCTTCCACTCTAGCATTGGGATGGCACCGTATAAGGCGTTGTATGGACGTAGATATAGATCCTCGATAGGCTGGGAAGAAGTGGGTGAAAGGAAAATATTTGCTCCTGAACTTGTAGAAAAGGCTGCAGAGAGTGTCAGATTGATATGTGATCGATTGAAAACGGCACAGAGCAGACAAAAGAGTTATGCTGATAATCGCAGGAGACACTTGGAGTTTCAGGTGGGAGATAAGGTATTTTTAAATATCTCTCTATCTAAAGGCATAATGAGATTTGGTAAAAGAGGAAAGTTGAGCCCTCAGTACATTGGTCTGTTTGAGATACTAGACAGAGTGGGTGACATGGCGTATCAATTAGCGCTACCACCAAAGCTATCGAGTGTGCACAACGTCTTTCACGTATCTATGCTCAGGAAATATCATCCGGATCCTTCCCATGTGATTGACTATGAACCTTTGGAGATCAAGGAGGACTTAAGTTATGTTGAGAGATCGCTTTAGATTTTGGATCGAAAGGATAAAGTGCTACGATCCAAGACTATACCCTTGGTAAAAGTGCTATGGCAACATCACTCCCCAGAAGGAGCTACATAGAAGTTGGAGAGTCTAATGAAAGAGAAGTACCCCCACTTATTTTAGGATAACTTGGAGCAATTTGGAAGACCAAATTCTTATTAGGTGGGGAGGATGTGAGAACCGTAATTTTTCTATAACGAATATGTACTCAACGAACAATATAAGTGAAAGTGATGTAACAATGTAATTTTAAGAAATTGCAATTGCAAGATTTTGACTATAATTATAAGAATCGACATCTTCGAGAATAACTTGAGACGTACATGAATATTTTATGTATATATAATGTACATTCAATAAATACAAAAGGAGTTTGTACCTATATATAAAGGATCAGTTGCATATGCCATGAACCAAGTTAAACGCATACAACGTACATGTATACGATGTGCGTGCATGCATGCGTGCATGTGCAAGTACATAGATAAATACGAATAATAAAATGTAATATATATATATATATATATACACACATATACACACGTATAGACATACGATCAAAGGAAGTAAAAATACACACACACACACACACACACACACATATATATAAGATAAGTGTGTATATGTATATGTATCATTACAAATTACATGCATGAGTTTAAATATATATACTCGGAAAAATACGTATATAAGTACAAATGTATTTACAAGAACAAAGAAATTGTAATATGTATAAGGGTAGAAAAATATGTATTTAACTAGATAAATAATGATATTAAATGAATAGATAAAGATATGAATAAATAATTATAATAAAGTAATGAAAGGGTTTTAAATATATATAATATATATTTTAAGGGTTGATAGGAAAAGTCCCACCAACCCGTTGAATCACACAGTAACCCTTACTATCTCTTTTGCCTTCTTTGAAATTTTTCTCTTCCATCGATTTTCTTCAGTCGGCTCTCTTTCCCTTTACTGTTTCCATATACTACCATTAACTCTCAAGCCTCTTATTTTCTCTCAATCTCACGACCTCTCCTTGTAGATATCTACCTCACGCATCAACTCATTTTCACCACTCATTGAATATGTCTTTCTTTACTCCATTTCCCTTGTCTTGTTGAGCGAATCTGAGTGGAAAGAAAAACTAAAACCAACGACACAAATGAAGATGGAAGTTGCAGCAACAGGATGGCATTTGTTGTGATTGTTAAGGACGCCATTTAAGGACAGGAAACAAGGATAGGAAAACTGATTTCAAGGGGTTTCGTGTGTGGCATTTTGTTGGTTTTGACGTGGAAGAAATTGGTGATTAAAGGGCTAAGCTGGGATTTTCGATCAGGGCAGATCAAGGTTAGGTTGAATGGTGCTTTTAGAAGCTGAAATGGGGACTGATTAGAAGTGTGAAAAGTGAAGACAATTGGTGATTAACTTGGGTGTTGAACCAGTACGTCGGAAGTGAGCGTTGTGTTGGTTGAGCTGGCTGAGTTAGGTGTGCAAGGGCTGTCGTGGAGTGTACAGCTGCTGTTGATGGTGTGTATTCAGGCGGTCAAAGTCTAATAAGGTAAGAAAAGAAAGAGAAAAGAAAAGAATTAAGAATAAAGGAAAAAGGAAAAAGAAATATATATATATATATATATATATATATATATATATATATATTAAGATGTAGAAAGTTGAGAAGAATAGATTTAAGAATTATATTATATTAATGTCAAACATGTATTAGTTACTTGGAAACAAGGTAGGAAAACAAAGAAAAGAAAAGAAACAAAAGAAAGGAAAACAATTTAAAAGAAAGGAATTAAATATATATATATATATATATATATATATATATATATATATGCTACTTACTTGAAAACAAGGTAAGAGACAAAGAAAAGAAAAGAAATAAAAAAAAGGAAAAAGGATTAGAAATAAAGGAAATATATATATATATATATGGAAATATAATGCATATATATCTATATATGGAGAGAGGTACGAAGATGAGATAAATCTGATTTGAGAATTTGAATTATATTAATGTTAAGTGTGTGTATATATATATATGAATATCAATATATATATATATATATATATATATATATGCGTATTAAGTTGGAAGTTTAACTTTCAAGTATATAGAAATGGACTAGACCTGATTGAGTGGGATTTTTGTGAATATGTAGCACGACTGGAGGACGGCAGACACGGCCTTGCTAGACACGGGACACACTCAAACTAAGCTCGCCTTAGGTAAAACGTTTATATTACATATAAGTAAGATTATCATGTATAGGATTGAACCTTACAATGAAAGGATTTGAATACCTAGAGATTGGACTTAACGAAATGAAATGCAAGTACGATATTAAGCTTGATAAAGTACCATAGTGGTGTGATATTAACCGAAAATGAACCGATATGGTATAGACACATAGACATCATAAGATTGAATGATAAGCACTCATGCAAATTCATGAGCATTTCATTATACAATTTTCATTTCATTTTCTTGAATTTATTGCCATTAAGCATGCCTTATTTACTATACATGAAACTCGAAATGATTTATTCTTGTCATGTTTATAAGAATACTTTAGATGCTTAAATGGCTTTGAAAGAATGAATTTATAGTTTTCACATATGTACATATATATATATATATATATGTAAATGATCTTAAGAAAAGCATTACGTACATTGAACTATTTTCATAAGAGAGATTGAATGCTTTATGAGACTATAGGCACCCCAAGAGAATTAAATTCAATAAAGCATAGTGGAAGCCACCTAATTGGAGATTACTCATTAGGCATAGATGCTTGTCTGACAATAGTCGTGGACAGGTCTCAGTCTCGCCTGATCAGTGGGGCTGAGAGACATGAGGTCTATGGCCATAGATAGCGTCCTAGTGGTTTCCAGGGGATGATGATATGATTCTTCACTGCTAGCTGCAGTGATCTAAGCCCTTATTGATAGTGAAATAGGGATCGAGCCTAATCTCAAATGACATGAAATGAAGTTTAAAGTATGGTTTTAAAACAAAAATGAACTCTAAAGTCGATATAGCTTTATGCCATATGAAATGTATATGATATTGCACATGACATGAAATATGTTTCAAAAGTATAAATGACATGAAATGAAGTTCAGAGTATGGTTTTAAAACGGAAATGAACTCTAAACTCGATATAGCTTTATGCCATATGAAATGTATATGATATTGCACATGACATGAAATATGTTTCAAAAGTATAAATGACATGAAATGAAGTTCAGAGTATGGTTTTAAAACGGAAATGAACTCTAAACTCGATATAGCTTTATGCCATATGAAATGTATATGATATTGCACATGAGATGAAATATGTTTCAAAAGTACATGTGACATGAAATAAAGTTTAGAGAATGGTCTTGAAACGGAAATGAACTCTAAACTCGATATAGCTTTATAGCATATGGAAATGTATTTTGATGTTGCAGATGATATGAAATATGTTTCAAAAGTATATGTGACATGAAATGAAAAAGCCTGCATACTTCATGCATGTCTTAAAAGTAAAACTAAAATGTATTGATATTTTTGCATGTCTTGGACATGTTTTAGAAGAATATGTATTATATGTTTCAAGATTTGTAATCACTTCCTATATAGCTATAACTTAAAAGTCATATCATGATTCCATGACTTAGACATCTCATGACCTGTCGAGGTATAATTGAATTTAGCTTGAGAACCTTATAGACATATGTTACCTGATGAATAAGAGAATGATTAATAGTGAGTTCTCATCTCATGACATCACACATTGCATTAGAATAGTATAATTCTAACTCTGCACTTATATAAATGACTTACTGAGCCTTGCTCATTAAATGCTATTTAAATTTTTCAAATTGAGCACAGAGTTGGGGGAGTATTTCGAAGCTTTCCAAATAGTCCCAAGCTTGAAATATAGTCCCAACTCTCCAAAGAGACTTTTGTGAGCACTTTGGGTATATATACTCATCTTTTGTGTTTAATATCAATTCAGGCTGTTTTTTATTCAGTACTTAGATGGGATGTAACCTAATATAGATAATAACATCTAGACTATGGTAAAGAGGAATTATAGAATTGTTGATTTTTGCATGAGTATGGATATATGATTGAGTAGCATGAACAAGTGACCAAGTAAGATATAAATCATAAGATGAAATGCTATAAATTGGAAATAGACTTAGGTTATGAAGAAAGTTTAGACTCACTAGAAGAAAGAAAAATGGTGAACTTGGTCATAGTAATGCTAGAATATAATCAACTGTCATTGTGGGAAGCATGAGCTGCATATTACTTGTGAATTTTATGCTAGTAAATAACCTGGGTAAAGTGATAAAAATAGGCGAGGGAGTTAACGTCCCGAAATAAAAATTCACTGCATTGCACTTAGACAAAACAAGTATAGAAAAGCAAAAAAAAAATAGCCCTAAATTCTACGCATCCGTGCAAATAAGAGGTACTGTCGCGACCTTCGGGTCGTGACAGCTGTCTCACCTTGCCAAGAATTTTCACTAGACCCTCATACTTGCGCACCAATCTGCGGTCTCGCTTCCATAGAAACCTAAGCTGTTCAGGCACTAGTCTAACCAATACCAAATCACCCACATTCAACTGTTGTGCTTTTCGACCCTTGTCCGCCCATTTCTTCATGCGCTTTGATGCTTTTTCCAAGTAAGCTCAAGCAATCTCAGTGTTTTGTCTCCACTCTTTGGTGAAGTTGAAAGCTCGAGGGTTTTTCCCTTTATACGGCTCAAGAGGAGTGTGGGGCAATCTCGGTTGTTGTCATGTAACTACTTCAAAGGGACTCTTGTTCGTGGCGGAGCTCTTTCTAGAATTAAAACACAGTTGGGCCACATCTAATAGCAGAGGCCAATTCTTCTTATTAGCTCGCACAAAATGTCTCAAGTACTCTTCCAACAACCTATTAAAGCATCCTGTTTGTCCATCTATTTGAGGATGATAACTTGAGGAGATGTTAAGTTGGGATCCTAAGATAGTGAAGAGTTCTCGCCAAAATGACCCTGTGAATCTAGGATCTCTATCATTAATGATGCTCTTTGGAATACCCCAGTACTTGACCACATCCTTGAAGATTATACGAGCTGTGTCTTCGGCTATACAGTACTTCTGGGCTGGTATGAATGTGACATATTTTGAAAATCAATCAATGACTACAAGGATGGACCCAAGATCGCCAACTTTAGGGAGTCCAGCTATGAAATCTAGAGAGATGCTTTCCCAAGGTCTTGTTGGCACTGGCAATGGTTCAAGTAAGCCCGCTTGTTTCTTTCTTTCAACTTTGTCTTGCTGGCAGATAAGGCATGTCTTGGTGTAATCCATCACATCCTGTCTCATATGCGGCCAATAATAGCCTTGTTTTAATAGAGCAAGGGTGCATTGCCAACCCAGATGACCTGCCCAAGGGGTATCATGACATTCTTGCATTAGCATCTATCTTAGGTTTCCTGCTCTTGAGACAAATAATCTTGGACCTCTTATTAACAAAGCCCCATTCTCACACCAAAAATTCTTCGACTTCCCTTCTTCTACCATCTTCATTAAGGACTTGGCTTAGGGATCTTTATTCAGATTTTCTTCGATTAGTTTACGAATCTTTGTGGTCACTTTGGTAGCTGACATCGGGGCAATTCTCCTAAGTGCTGTTAATTCCGCCCGTCAACTCAATGCATCGGCTACCTGATTAGCACTCCCCGTTTTGTATTCAAAATGAAAATCAAACTCCACGAGAAATTCTTGCCACCTTACCTATTTAGCTATGAGCTTTGGTTGAGTGAGGAAATGGCTAACTGCCGTGTTGTCTATCTTGACAACAAATTTTGACCCAAGTAAATAATGCCGCTAGGCCCTCAAACAATGGATTATGGCTAAGTTCATTCTCTTGTGCTGTGTATCTTCTTTCGGCCTAATTTAACTTACGGCTTTCGAAAGCAACTGGGTGTCTTTCTTGCAATAGCACTCCCCTATTGGCAAAATCTGAAGCATCATTTGTACTTCAAAGGGTTTTCCAAGGTCTGGAAGGACCAATACAGGGTCTTCAATTAAGATTTGCTTCAAATCCTCAAACACCTTGTGGCATTCACCCAACCAGTCCCACTTCTTGTCTTTCTTCAATAATTCCATGAGGGTTGTTATTCTACGGGAGTATCCTTCCATGAATCTTTGATAATAGTTGGCCAGTCCAGGAAATGAGCGAAGCTCTTTAACATTTTTCGTGGCATGCCACTCGTTAATTGCCTTGACTTTCTCCATATCCATCCGAATCTGCCCTTGTTCCACAACATGGCCTAAGAAATGGACTCGGGTCTGAGCGAAGTAGCACTTCTCCCTTTTTACATACAACTGGTGGTCTCGAAGTCTTTTAAAGACTAGTCTAAGATGATTTTGATGCTCTTCTAGGGTAAAGCTAAAGACCAAGATGTCGTCCAAATAGATGACCACAAATTTATCAAGGTACTCATGAAATACGTGGTTCATCAAAGTAGAAAAAGTGGCAAGAGAATTTGTTAGTCCAAAAGCATGACTAAGAATTCAAATGCACCATACCGAGTTACACAAGTAGTCTTTGGCTCGTCTCCTTCAGCGATTCTGACTTGATGATACCCGGACCTTAGATCAAGTTTAGAGAAATACTTGGCCTAACTTAACTGATCAAAGAGGTCCGCTATTAGGGGAATTGGATATTTGTTCCTCACTGTCACCTTGTTCAAGGCTCTATAATCCACACATAATCGTAAGCTCCCGTCGTGCTTCTTTTGAAACAACACCGGTGCCCCGAACGATGCTTTGGAAGGTCTGTTAAAGTCAGCTTGTAATAGTTCATCCAATTGTTTTCTCAACTCAGCCAACTCTGGGAAAGCCATACGATAAGGTCCTTTTGCAGGAGCTTTTACTCTCGGAAGGAGTTCAATTTCATGATCTACTGATCTTCGTGATGGTAGGACCTTCGATAGTTGGTTAGGCATTATCTCCTTGAACTCTTCTAGCACTTATCTTATCCCCTCTGGCACAAACTCTGACTTGACCCTCTCTTTGCAAATTGTCATGGCCACATAAGAGGGCTCTCCTCTTTTTACTCCTGTCTTAAACTGCAAAGCTGAAATTATCTTCTCGTTCCTAGGGAGGATCATGGTCGGCACTACACATGGGCATTCCCCCAAGAACAATAGGCAATTGGCTGCTAGAATCGGGATCGCCTGAGCCAGCATCATGAAATCTAATCCCAAGACAACATCAAAATCGTCCATGGGGAAACGGTGAAGTTGATGCCTCCTTCCCATGGTCCAAGTTTGGTCATCACATTCTTAGAACTTTCACAAATGGCAAAGGCTGGTGAATTGACTGCTTTCTTCTATCCACAATCCTTACTAACCTTTAGACCACACCTCTTGGCCTCCTCGGGTGTGATAAAGGTATCGGTTGCCCCCGTGTCGACCATTGCCCTTGTAGGTTTCCCATTGAGCATTACCTCAACGTACATCAAGCCCCTCTTCGGCTCTTTCTTCATTTGACTTAGCTGCGAATGAAAGGCATTGAGGAATCGGATGGAACCCATTCTCGCGGGTTCTTCCACAGTCTCTTCGGCTACTGGTGACAATTATGGAGCTTCTTGGGTGGAAGTCCTTAGTGCATTAAGGGCAGCTCTATGGGGACACTCGGCCACTCGATGCGATCCCTAGCATAGGAAGCAAGCTAATGGTTGTCTAGGCTTGAATGTTGGAGCGTTGTTTGTCTTAGATGGAGGGGCGTCTCTACCTGGTGGTCTCCTGTCCACTCCTCCACTCGAGGGACTATCCACCCTGGCCACCTTTCCTCCGTTTTCATAGTTGGAGTTACTGCCTACTGATGGAGGGTTCTTGCACTTGCTTGAGCTGTCATTGTAATCGTTGAGGTGTTTGGCGGCAGCCATTGCTGTGGCTACATCTTGTACCTTCTGCCTTTGGAGTTTTGTTCTAGCCCAAGGCTTAAGTCCCTCAAGGAAATAGAACATCTTGTCCCTTTCAGACATGTCCCTAATATCCAACATCAGGGTCGAAAAGCTTCTAACAAACTCTCGCATCGTTCCTGTTTGCACCAATTCTCGTAACTTTCTTCAAGCCAAGTATTCAACATTTTCGGGGAAGAATTGGTTCTTCAGTTCTTACTTTAGATCGCTCCATGTTTTGATGGGGCACTTCTCACTTACAAACTTTGAACGCCACCATAACTTGGCATCTCTAGCAAGATACATTGAGGCCATTACGACCTTTTCTTCCTCTGACTCTGTGCGCACCACTCGAAAGTATTGCTCGATGTCAAACAAGAAGTTCTCAAGTTCTTTTACGTCCCTTGCTCCCTCATAACAGCGCGGTTCCGGCACCTTAGCTCTTTTCCCCTATCTAACTTGCTAGCACCAGCCCTGCCCATAGCTAGTTGAAACACACTAATTTAAGCCTTGAGATTATCGAATTCTTTTTGAATAATTCTCAATGCATCTCTAGTCTCTTCACCTAAGTTAGCTAGCGACTCGACAACTCCCGCTTGGTTGCCTCAATTTCCCCTAATTGGTCATTAGTGACCATGTGAGCTTTCAAGGCGGCCACTGCAGCCTTGAGCTCCTCAATTCTTATTCTATCATCTGACCCTCCTCGAGTCGTCATCATTTTCTTTTCATTTGCTAGTGCAAATAACCAAGCTCTGATACCACTTGTTACGGACAAGGCTTTTTCTCACTAAAGCGATTGGCCGTGCAGCACTTGAATGATCTCATCCACACAAGTTAGCCAAGATATCACAACAATTTGAACAATTAAAAAATCAAGCAACAAGTTTCTTAGGGGCACGCCACGGTATCGCGAGGCATAAAGGATTCACACAACATAACCACAGGTGTTTCTATAAGAAAAAAAATTTGTTTTATTAATGATAGAGAGTTTACAAAAGATTACAAAAGAAGTTGGTTCTTCCACACCATCGTCGGGGCCAAGGAGCGCAGCCCTAGATGGGTGTACTTGCACATACCTTAACCAGTGAGACAGCCCAACAACCCGCCTACTGCTTACCCCTCCTAAAGAGCTAGAGAGCTTTTACAGCTATGCTACCAGTAACCATTAAAATGTTTGAAATGGGGACACTTTTCCTAATTCTCCTGGATTCTATTTTCCCCATGGCACTTCTACCCGGTCATGACCATATACATGGTTGGCTCATGACAATATGGGTGTTTTCGTGGGAACATTTGTGGCCCAAAATCGTAATGCTGGCTCCCTTACTGCTCTAGCTTGTTTGAAAAATGTCGAGTCTAATATGTCTTGCATGCCTAATCTACACTAAATTGAGACATTATTTCAAGCTTACTCTCCTTGGATTTATTTCCATCCTGATGAAGCTTACCTCCCATCATCAGTCGACTGGTTCTTTGCCAACGGAGCATTACTGTATACAAAGGAAGAAGAGTTGAAGCCAGTTTTAGTCGAACTAATGAGTTCAAACCTTCCCCAAGGCGGCTTAAATGATGGTAACTATTGGTTAGATCTCCCCGTAGAAGAAGCATCCAAGGTGGGAGTCAACAAAGGAGATTTGCAGAACTCCAAAGTTTACTTGCATGTAAAACCAATGCTGGGGGCAACCTATACAGACATAGCGATATGGGTGTTTTACCCCTTTAATGGACTAGCAAAGGCTAAAGTAGAATTCATCAACATTCCATTAGGAAAGATAGGTGAGCATGTAGGCGATTGGGAGCATGTGACTATGAGGGTCAGCAACTTTAATGGAGAATTACATAGCATGTATTTCTCAGAACATAGTGGAGGTTCATGGCTGAACGCATCAGAGCTTTAGTTTAAAGATGGAAATAAACCTTGTACATATTCATCCTTACATGGCCATGCCATGTATCTAAAACCTGGACTAGTTCTGTAAGGAAGTGGAGGGATAAGGATTAGAAACGACACTGCTAAGAGTAAGATCTTCATGGATACTGGCTTCCAATATTCATTAGTTGTAGCTGAGTATTTGGGTTCTACTGTTATTGAGCCTCCATTGGCTGAACTATGCCAGGGAATAGGTTCCCAAGATTAGCTATGACTTGGCGGAGGAGATTAAGAAGTTGGAAAAATTATTGCCAGGAAAGCTTAAATCTGCTGTTGAGAAATTTGTGAATAGCCTACCAAATGAAGTGTTAGGGAAGAAGGGCTTACAGGACCTAAGATGAAAAGGAATTGGAATGGAGACGAGGTTTAAATGTTGTATACCTAGAATTATGGCATGAACATTGTAATGAAATGTATGCTGAGATCATGTACTTTTTTAAAGACCAGTGAAAATAAAACTGCTTATGTGGATTGATGTACGAAAGGTTCTCCCTAAAGGTGGCAAAAGTTGACTTGACCCAAAAAATCCGCCTAATTAATTCAAATCCAAACTCGACTAATCTGATTTGACTAAAAAAGTCAACAACCCAAATCCAACCCGATCTGAATTTGAATTGATCTGAAACTAAATTTATCTGAATTCACATTGATCCAAACCAAACCTGTTCTGAACCCGAATTGATCTGAACCCAAATTCATTCGACTTTAGATTAACTCAAACCCGACCTGATCCGATCCGAACTTGAATTGATCCGAACCCAAATTGGCCCGAATCCAAATTGATCCAAATCCAAATTAACCTAAACCTGAAAAAATTCAAATTTAAATTTAATATTATCAATAAATATTTAAATGTTAAAATTAATTATCAAAGTATTTTAATATAGTAAAAATATAATTTTTTTCAATAATATGAGGGTTATATTTATTTTAATCTAGTTAAACTTAAATATTCACTTTTATAGTATATTCATTTGAACCTAATGTATAATTATTTAATGGCTAATCTATAATAGAGTATAGAAGCTATATCACCTACACATAATGTATCCAATTATTTTATAAAAAATCAAGATAAATTAAAGAGATATATAGTACTGTTTTATAATATTTAGTAAGGATTATTAAACCACTTTTGTTCATAAAGTTATTAATTATTATAGATAATAAAAATAAAATAAAAAAATGTAATTAATTTATGAATATTGATAAATATATTATAAAGAAAACTATCATATAGATTATTAAAAATTTTGATTATTTCAATCCCAATTTTACTATAGGTCATGTAAGAAGAAAATTTTATTTTCATGAGTTTTGTAATTCTTGGAAATGTGGTTTCAATTGATTTTCATACAAAATAAATTACATCGAGATGACCAAGGCTTAATCCAATAAACCTGTCCAATCGACCCGAATCCAAATCCGACCAACTCGAATTGACTAAAAAAGTTAACGACCCAAACCTGATCTAATCCGAACCCGGATTAATTTGAACCCAAATTAATCCGAAATCAAATTGATCCAAACCCAACCTTATTTGAACCTGAAATGATCTAAGCCCCAAATGATCCGATTTTTCCCTAACCCAAAATGATCCAATTCAAAATAACCCAACTCAAACCCAATCCGACCTACCTATTTGCCACCTCTATTTAAAACCTTTCATCAGCTCAAGAGGTTGTTTACTTACTAAGGAGGAATATGATTATAGAGCTTTCTCTTCTTGGCAAACAAGTTGCATCTTTTATTGAAGTTAATGATATTAGAATTTTCCAATTGATGGTCTCTATTAATTGATAGTTTTGAGTTTTAGTAAAACAGGTTGACAATTTAGTCTTGGTATGAAAACATGCAAGGAAGCCCTATTAGTTAATTATGATAAGCAAGTATGGGCATTTGCGCATCTTATTATATCAATGTAGTGTGATGGTCATGTAGACCTGGAACTTAATAGTTTTTTATGGAGAACTATTAGGTTTAACCACAAATATAATGCTAGTATCCTCTTCACTTCTCAATGTATTGGAATTTACCTATTGAGAGCCACCCTAAAAGAGAAAAAGAAGATGAAGACTAGTTAAGCATAGTTTTAGTGATTATGCTTCTGCTTTTGCTAATATTTGCCTCAAACAAGTATACTTAATTATTGTTTACAATTATTTGGTGTTCTAATTTTCACATAAGAGACTTATAAATTAATTTAATCTTACATGTGGCATCAAAGCCAGACCTCTGTGATATTAGAATCCAAATTGTTTTTATGTGATTTAACATTAAAAAAATTTGGAATATTGTAATTATTGGAACTTTATTTTGGGTGAATTTTTCGAAGAACTAAATCAGGGCATTTGTTCTCCTTTTTGATACAGTTAGACATGTATAATGATCTCCCTTTAATTTGTTTTATAGAGAGAAATCAAAGAATTAAATTTGTTTATAGAATTTAAACTTTAGACGATTATATAGATGGATTTATTTGATTACATTTGTTAAGTTTTGATGCTTGTTTATAGAATTTAAACTTTAGACGATTACATAGATGGATTTATTTGATTACATTTGTTAAGTTTTGATGCTGATTCATATGAAAATTATTTTTCGAACAAAACAATGACAAAATAAAATATGGATTTATATATAATGCATTGAAAGTGTATAGTTTCTGTATACTGTCAATGCACCAGAGGTTGACACTTTATTAATAAGTCTTTATGAGCAAATTAAAATAAATTATTTATATTTATTTTAAGGGCTTGACATATTTTTTAATTTGCTTATTGATGAAGTGTCAACATCTGATGCATTGATAATGTATAAAACTATACAATATCCGTGCATCATATATAAACCTATAAAAGATTAGTTCCACAAAAACGGAGTTTAATTAAACTAATAGTAACAATTTGAAGACAAGTTTAAATGGGTTCTTTATATCGAAAATCATTAGGTTAATTAAATTAAATTTTATATAGTTTTGACTTGTTACTATACATGGATTTTGATAGATCAGTGTTTGAATTGAGTTTTGAATATTTAATTGAAATAAATCTCATATATATATATATATATATGTATATATATTATCGATGTAAACGAAGAAGGAAATCTATTCGTCTGTTATTGTTAAGAAATTTGGCCGGCCACCATGGTTTATTTGCTTTGACTAATTAATTTTAGTTTCCTTGTCCCAGTAATGGTGACTTAAAAGATGATAGAAAAGAAAACTAGAAAAACAGGATATTATATTGAGATACTTATAACATGTACAACGTGTATGGGTTCACGGTGATAAAGATATATATACATACACTTATTAGTAGAGGTGGTAAAAGTTGACCTGATTCGAAAAATCCGTCCAATTAATTCGAATCTAAACCCGACCGATCTGATTTGACTAAAAAAGTCAATATCCCAAGTCCAACTCGATCCGAATCCGAATTGATCCAAAACCAAATTTATCCGAATTTACATTGATCCAAACCCGATCGGATCCAAATCCGAATTGATCCGAATCCAAATTCATCCAAATTTAGATTAACCTGAACTCAAATTGATCCAAACCCAAATTGATCCGAATCCAAATTGATCCGAATCCAAATTTACCCAAACCTGAAAAGATTAAAACTAAAATTTAATATTATCTATAAATATTTAAATGTTAAAATTAATTATCAAAGTATTTTAATACAGTAAAAATATAATTTTTTTCAATAATATGAGTGTTATATATTTTTTTAATCTAGTTAAACTTAAATATTCACTTTTATATTGCATTCATTTGAACCTAATTATTTAATGGTTAATCTATCATAGAGTATAAAAACTATATCACCTACACTTAATATCTCCAATTATTCTATAAAAAATCAAGATAAATTAAAGAGATATATAATACTGTTTTATGATATTTAGTAGGGATTATTAAATTACTTTGATTCATAAAGTTATTTATTATCATAGATAATAAAAATAAAATGAAAAAAATGTAATTAATTTATGAATATTGGTAAATATATTATAAAGAAAACTATCATACAAATTATTAAATATTTTGATTATTTCAATCCCAATTGTACTATAGGTTATGTAAGAAGAAAATTTTATTTTCATGAGTTTTGTAATTTTTAGAAATATGGTTTTAGTTGATTTTCATACCATATAAATCACATCGAGATGACCAAGGCTTAACCCAATAAATCTGTCCAATATATCTGAATCCAAATCTGACCAATCCAAATTGACTAAAAAAGTCAACGACCCAAATCCAATATAATCCGAACCAAAATTAATTCGAATCCAAATTGATCCAAACCCGCACTTATCCGAACTCAAAATGATCCGAATTCGAAATAGACCGATTTTTCATTAACTCAAACTCGACCCTATTCGAATCCGAAATGATCTGAACTCGAAATGATCCGATCTAAAATGATCTAACCCAAACCTGATTCAATCCATTCATTCGCCACCTCTACTTATTAGTGATAGAGTAGGAAGCCTATGGTATATTTCTCAAGGTTTCGACTGGTAGATTATAGAAAAAAAAAGGGCTTGTTGGTTGGGATGAGCCCGGCAATTTTCATTATATTGGTTATTGCCACGTGGATGCTCCTGTCCTTACTTCTTTTCTTGCAAAATTAATGTATGTCCAACAAAATTGATTTGTAAAAAAAAAAAATTAGCAACAAAAAAAAAACGAAAAGAAATAAAATCCGGTGCCAACATTCCGGTTAAACTTCATTTCTTATAAAATTTATCTACAAAGTAAAAAGACAAAAAAAAAATTCCGATGACAATTACACTAAAAACTTCCTAATGAATTTAAAAAAACAAAATTTATGTATAAAAATAAAGAGAAAAAAATTACTAAAAAAACAATTAAAAAAAGAAAAGGATGAAATAGGGCCTACGTGGCACCCCACCATCCTAAAAAAAAACTTATTAAAAAAACGAAAAAAAGAGTGGGTATGCCAGGTGGACATCCACTATCATCCTTGTTTTGCAAAATTAAGATTATGGATTTGAAAGTTTTGAAGTAGTATTATTATAAATACAGGAGAAGTTGTAGATGAGGATGTGAAATCAAGAAGTTAAGCTGCTGGCATGGAGCACCAATCTCTTAGATTTTTCCCAATCCTTTTCACCTTTCTCCTTTTTCTTCCCCTTTTCATGGCCCTGAGATCAATAACATGGAAGAAGAAACCCAGACCAGAGCTACCGCCTGGACCACCGAAATTGCCTCTCATCGGCAACTTGAATCTCTTTATTGGTGCCCCTCCTCATCGCTGCCTGAGAGACTTGGCAAAGAAACACGTCCCCGTGATGCACCTCCAACTCGGCCAATTATCCACCGTCGTAATTTCATCACCGGAAGCCGCACAACAAGTCATGCAAAATCCATGACGTCAACTATGCGAGCAGGCCCTATTCTCTTGCAACAAGTGTCAAACTTACAATCGCGTCGACATTGCCTTTGCCCCGTATGGAGACCATTGGAGACGGATAAGAAAAATCTGCGCGCTGGAACTGCTAAGTGCGAAGAGCGTGCAGTCGTTCAGGGCTATCAGGGAGGAAGAGGTTGCAGAATTCATCAGACAGGTTTCTTCCTCAGCAGGATCGCCAGTTAATCTTAGGAAGAGATTGCAGTCTTTAACTTATGGCATCATTTCAAGGGCTGCGTTTGGAGTAAAATACGAAGACCAAGACGATTCGCGTTACTTGTTGAGGGATTGGTAGATATGTTTGGCGGCTTCAGCCTTGCTGAGTTATTCCCGTCACTGAAATTGCTTCATGCTATTAGCGGAGCAACCTTTAATTTGAAAAAGCTTCACCAAAATTTCGATAAGATTCTTCAAAACATCATCGAAGAACACAGAGCCAGACAAGCGACTATGAGTTGCAAGGAGGAAGCGAATGATCTTGTTCATGTTCTTTTAAATCTTCAATCACATGGGGAGCTTGGAGTTTTACTAACAGATTCCACCATTAAGGCAGTAATTCTGGTTAGCATCTTGACTTTGGCTAACATAATTAGAGGTGTAACTAAGTCGAGTCGAAACAATCCAGTACCAAGCTCGAGTTTGGCTTGACTCGAAAATAAACGAGTCTAATTCGAGTAATCATACTCAATCTCGAATTGCTCAGAGTAACTGGATTTATTTACACCCTAAGCATAGTATCCTTATGTCAATTCGTCTAATCAAACCGAAAAAATATCTTAATTGTTTCAGGACGTATTTACTGGTGGGTATTACACATAATTGCTCCAACTGGAGTTTAGTTTTTAGCTTAACTGTACAAGTGTTTGCTTTGTAACTAATTAAAATGATTAGTTGTTCTGTTTTCTACCTATGAGGCAATTAGTGTAACAATTGAAAATTTTATCTAATCTTAAATTAGTTGTTTACTATTTAATATAAAAAAAAAATTCAGCAAATTATATAATATATATACATATATATAAAACAAAACACATGTGACTAAAGTATAAAATATTAGTATTTGTTAGTGGCGTCTTGGAGAAGCCAAATTACTCACCGACCTCTACTCATCTTTCCATATGTCTCGACTGAAGGAAATTGAGAAGGAAAAAGAGTATCAGTCGGCAGCAAGCAGGGTAGGCGAGGATCACATTGGGTAGATACAGTGACGTGCTGAAGGATGGAAGCGGGCTGGAGATTAACAGGGACCATTTGAGGAGAGGTGCTGTAGTGAAAATAGAGAAGGAAGACGTGGATTGAATCAGGTTGAAGGAGGAGATACTCACGTCGGAAAAGAGAAGGAGAGATTCTTGCCGGAAAGGAAAGGAAAGAAAAGAAAGAAGGGAAAGGAAGGGTCAGAAGCCGTGACATTTGGGGTGGCCAAAAGCTGTTGTGGGGCGCTGAGCTAGGGGCAGATATTAACATCATTAGGGTTCAAAAGAGGGGTGAAATAGGAGTTACAGCTGAGGGAAAAGAACCAAGAAAGGAAGAGTGCAAATGGTTGCTGTGAACCAGTGCACAACCGAAGGCCAAAATGGCCTGATCAGCTGCTAAAAAAAAAAAAAAAAATAAAGAAGTAAGGCAACCGAACCAAGCGGTGCAGAGGTAAATCGAGGTAAAGGAAAGCTTACAAGATTCTTGGTTTTGAAAGTCTTCAAAGGAGGGATTATTTGGAAAATGAACAGCAGCAGAAGCACAGGAGACTCACGGCTGGATTTTTGGACAGGGGTGTAACGACTGATCCGTGGCATTTGGCTGGAAGTTTAAGGTCTCTTTAGTTAGGAAAACAGGGCGTTGACAGGGGCTGTTGGTCTCCATTTGCTAGCTATTCAAAATAATAACTCTAAGGATCGAAACCCAGAGAGAGAGATTCAAGAAGAAGAAGGGAAGCTTGTCAAGGTAATTTAAAAGATAAGGATATTATAGTTTGATTAAGAATATGGTGTGTGTGCATATATATGTATCGAGTTGCACAACTAATGAGAAATTGTTGTAGTAATGAGCTTATTATATGAGATATGAAATAATAACTTGAACGTGTGTATGGTGTAGGATTATGTTGGGGACTTGAGTAATCTCAAGGAAGAGCTAGAGTAAGAAATCCTCGAAGGTAAAGAACTAAGGTGGATAAAATAAATTATTAGAATGATATAGTGTGAACTAATAAAATTTGAGTGAGATATAGTTCTGAAATTATAGTATGAATAATTATTAAATGGGATTTATGTATTGACATTATAGAGAAAAACTTCCAAGGAGGTGAAGTTGAACAATTGGCTAAGGAGTGCAAAAGTGACGTTATCTAGGTAAGGGAATTTACGGTAAACGTTTATTAGTCTGCTATGTTGTGTATGTCTAAATTGTTGTAATTTAATACTTATGGGTTTAAATGCATCCTTGGTTGAATTTCATATGTATTGAACTGAATTGAAGTATGGTCTTGAATTTGAACTGTGTTGGATTTGTGGATAAAAATGCTGTTGGTTGGCGTTTTATGCAGGTTATTTGGTTGTGGATTATGATGCTGGGTAGTGTCCTACCTATGCCGTCATAATGCCGAAATTTCGTTAGAAATTATTCAATGGATTTTGGTGTTAAATTTAAATCCTACAATGTATTTAAAAACCTCATATATTTTAAGCACTATTTCTTGTCACCGAAATATTGTCTTTCTAAAATGTGTTTTGTACTATGAGGTTATCAAAACTAGAGTGTTTACTACAATTCATGCCTCCTATACTCTGGATACGTATAAAAGTATTTTCGCATGAATTTTGGCATAAGAGACGAGGGATGCTTGGAAGTTGCCTGTGTGGCACTTAACTCGCCTGTGTGGCGTAGATGAGCCTGTGTGGCACCCGCCTGTGTGGCGTTTAAATTATGCCTATGTGGCATTTAGTAAGCCTGTGTGGCAATTAACGTAAAATATCCTGGATTGCTTTGTGATCTTCCAGGTCCTGGATTGCTTTGTGATCTTCCAGGTGTCCGACAAATAGTCGTGACTTATACCTCAGCTACTAGATGATCACTAGTGCTGGGATGATTCATGATCATGGATAGAATCTTGGTTCGGAACGGTAACCACTGCTAGCTACAGTGGACGCTTTCATAGAAAGCTTTTGGTTATTTCCAAAGATCCCGATTATATTGCGATACCTTATCAAAGAAATCCTGTCTCTCAAAAATGTTTTCATTGTGTACTTCGATTTTTTTAAATGAGTGAGTGCAAGTGTTTTTATAGCTTATAGAACAATGAATTGTCAACTTGCATTTTTCGTAAGACACACTTAAGCATGAGTTTTGACGTACTTATTCACGCATACACATGCACGCACATAGCAGAACATCTAATATCACTTAGCGTATGTTTTCTTACTGGGCTTTCCCCAAAGCTCACCCCTTCCACCTCAGATTATTTCAGGTAGACTTGGCACGAGCGTGGTGCATCGGTAGTCTTTTGTCGAGCTACAGAAAGTTATATTTCGAGCCAAGGTATAATCTTTTGTTCTTTTGTTTATATCCCAGACTAAATTCTTTTGTGTACACAGTGTATAGGATTTCGGGATGTAAGTACTAGGTGATATCGAGCCTGTAAACACAGTGTGATCGTAATTAAGTTGTAATCTCGATATGTTTATATATTGAATCACATGGATGTCTAGTATTTTAGAAGTTACATGGAGATTTAAAATTTCTACAGGTTGAGACAATGATGTACATTAGTATGGGGATGGATACTAGACTAAAATAGGGGTGGAGATTTTCAGTTTCGTTTTCGACATGTCTTACGAGAAGACTATAATGGGACCTTAGACAACTAGTCTTAAACGAATATAAGAGTAGGACTACTCATTAGGTATTTAGCTACACTGAGCGAGAGACAAACATAGGAAGTGAAAGAAAAAGTTAGCCCGAAAAATCCGGCTTCCGAGGGCGTTACAGATTGGTATCAGAGCATAGTTTGTCTAGTCTCGTGTCAGTGTAGATAGGCTAGAACTAGTCTTACATCCCAAGTAACTGTGTGCGTCTGGATATAAACTGCGAATGATGTTTTGATACGATGTTACTGTGTGTTTTTCGATAAGAGTACTAAACATGTTTATCATAATTAGGTATATCTGAAATGAAAGGACGGTATAGAAGCGTGAGGAAAGTTGGGAGGAGACAAGAGGAGCAGGCTCCCGAAACACCGATTCCAGAGCCACCGCCACCTCCTCCTCCTCAGCCAGAAACTGAAGGAGACCGTATTACTCGAGTTGAGAGGAATTTAGACACCATGTCCCGAAACATGGATGCTATGTCTACCATGTTTACTCAGTTCATGGCGAGGTTTAATCCGAATCAGGTGGTGCCACCCTTGGCCCCAACAGTGCCGCCACCTCCTCCATCAGTTGTACCTCCTCAAGCACCTCCGCCACCACCACAGAGCACTCAAGTACCACCGCCACCACAAGTGGTTACCCCACAACCACAATCTGAGCCTCCACAACCACCAGCATCATCTTCTGCTACTGGGGACATAGTTAAGAAGAATATGGAACTCCTCAAACAGTTTCAGAAAATGAGTCCCCCGGTATTCAAGGGAGTAAGGGATCCAGTGCAAGCAGAGGAATGGGTCCTACAAATGGAGAAGTCATTCAAGTTTATGGGCTGTAGTAGTACAGAAAGGGTGTCCTTAGCCACTTTTATGTTGCAATCGGATGCTGAACATTGGTGGACATCCACTGAGAAAATATTGAGTGCGCAACACTCGGAGATTACATGGGAAGTCTTCCTACAGTACTTCCAAAACCAGTATATCCCCGAGACAGCCCAAAGGAAGAGACAAACAGAGTTTTTGAGCTTGACTCAAGGGAGTATGACGGTGGACCAATATGAGGCCAAGTTCACGGCCCTCTCTCGATATGACGTTGATATCTCCTGTAATGAGACTAAAAAGACTTTGAAGTTTATTACGGGATTGAGACCGTCCATCCGGAGTCGATTGGCAGTATTGGACATCACAACTTACCCGGAGGCCCTAAGGAAGGCCCAACTAGCGGAGCATGACATAGAACTCACACAGAATGAGTATGGCTCCAAGGGTAAGGACCATGGAAGGAGTCAAGGGAAGAGGCCAGACATGGGGAGACATAAGCCTAATCAAACTCCTTTCAAGAGGCAGAGGTTTTATGACACTCGACATCAGCCTACGAAACCCACACCATTCCATGCCACACCAAAAGCTCAGACTTGTGGAGTATGTGGTAAGTTTCATGGGAACAAGCCCTGTTACATGGTCCCTCGGGCTTGTTATCACTGCGGGAAATATGGGCACATGATGAAGGATTGCCCGACACTTACTACCACACCTTCAGCTCCACCGAAACCAGTTGAAGGACAAAGTAGTCAACAGAAGAAGGTCACAGACAAGGGAAAGAAACCAGTGACACAGGGGCGAGTCTTTGCCTTAGACCAGGAAGCAGCTGACGCTTCCACCAATGTGATCAAGGGTAAACTTCTAATCCATGACTTAGAAGCATTCGTTTTAATTGATTCAGGTTCCACGCATTCATTCATATCACCTGCATTTGCTAAGAGACTACATATAGAGCCTGAACACTTAGACTACGTATTGTGTGTTAGTACTCCTATGAAAGAGTCACAAACAACCGACCTAGTATATAAGAATTGTAAAGTTAAGGTGGGAGGTAGGAATTTAATAGCAGACTTAATCATGTTGAACATGTTAGACTTTGATGTTATTTTAGGCATGGATTGGTTGACAGCTAACCGTGCCAATGTAGACTGCTATAAAAAGATTGTAACCTTCTCCCTACCTAAACCACTTGTAATACATTTTGGAGGTAAGAAATGAAATATAATTAATATTTTTTTTGTGAATCTTACTTGTGGAAATGTTATTCTTGTGAAGGCTATTTAGCATTCGTTGAAGACACGAATAAGGACCATCCGACATTGTCTGCAATTCCCATTGTGAGAGACTTTCCAGATGTCTTTCCGGATGACCTACCAGGGTTACCCCCAGAAAGAGAAACTGAGTTCGCCATTGACCTTTTTCCCGGCACTCAGTCAATCTCCAAGCCTCCGTATAGAATGGCGTTGGTAGAGTTAGAGGAGTTGAAGACTCAGCTTCAGGTACTTTTAGACAAGGGGTTTATACGCCCCAGCGTGTCTCCGTGGGGTGCTCCGGTACTATTTGTGAAGAAGAAGGATGGGAGTATGAGGTTATGTGTGGATTACCGGCTATTAAACAAGGCCACTATAAAGAACAAGTACCCGCTACCTAGAATAGATGACTTATTTGATCAGTTGCGAGGTGCAGAGGTATTTTCCAAGATTGACTTGAGATCGGGATACCATCAGTTGAGGATCAGAAGTCAAGATATCCCGAAAACGGCATTCAGAACACGTTACGGCCACTATGAGTTCTTAGTGATGCCGTTTGGTTTGACAAACGCACCCGCAGCATTTATGAGTTTGATGAATGAAGTCTTTAAGCCGTTTTTGGATAAGTTTGTGATAGTGTTCATCGACGACATCCTAGTGTATTCCAAGTCTCATGATGAGCATGCTCAACACTTACAGATTGTTTTACAGACACTTAGAGAAAAGAAGTTGTATGCCAAGTTTAGTAAGTGTGAGTTTTGGCTCGAGCAGATTTCCTTCTTGGGTCATATTGTGACAAAGGATGGAGTATCCGTAGACCCGTCCAAGGTTGAGGCCGTGGTTAATTGGGAAAGGCCAAAGACCGTCACAGAGATCCGAAGTTTCTTGGGCTTAGCGGGGTACTATAGGAGATTTGTTGAAGGATTCTCTAAGATAGCAGCTCCATTAACACGCCTTACACGCAAGGAAGTCAAGTTCCAATGGACTGATGCGTGTGAGCGTAGTTTTCAGGAGTTGAAGCAGAAGTTGACCACAGCACCAATCCTAGTTATCCCGAGTGGATCAGGAGGTTTTACGGTGTATAGTGATGCATCCATTCAGGGTCTAGGGTGTGTACTAATGCAAAATGGCAAAGTAGTAGCTTATGGTTCTAGACAGCTTAAGGACCATGAAAAGAATTACCCTACTCATGATCTTGAGTTGGCGGCCATAGTGTTTGCATTGAAGATTTGGCGCCACTATCTTTATGGAGAAAAGTTTCAAATATTCACAGATCATAAGAGTCTCAAATATTTATTCTCTCAAAAGGAGTTAAACATGAGACAACGGAGATGGATGGAATTGTTGAAAGACTATGATTGTGAGATCTTGTACCATCCCGGTAAGGCGAACAAGGTGGCTGATGCTTTGAGTCGGAAGAGCATGGGCTTGGTTTCATACATGATGGTCAAGGAATGGGATTTGATGAAACAGTTTTCCGAGTTGAGTGTGAATGTAAAGCCTTCTGAAGGTTTTCTAATTGCTAGTCTAAGAATCGAACCGAGTATAGTGGAGCAGATCAGACGAGCACAGAGAGAAGATTCTAGATTAGTGGAGATGGTAAATCAAGCTGAACAAAATGAAAATTCGGAGTATAAAGTAGGCGAAGATGGACTACTAAGGTTTAGAGGCCGAATATGTGTCCCTAGTGACGATAACTTGAAGAAGCAGATCTTGGATGAAGCTCACAGTTCTAAGTATACCATGCATCCGGGGAGTACAAAGATGTATCGGAATTTATGCCGAGTGTATTGGTGGTCAGGGATGAAGAAAAATATAGCTGAGTTTGTATCAAGGTGCTTAGTTTGTCAGCAAGTGAAGGTTGAACACCAAAGGCCAGCCGGATTACTTAAGCCTTTGGAAATTCCAACATGGAAGTGGGAACATGTCACCATGGATTTCATCATGGGATTGCCGAGAACTAGAAGGAATCATGATGCAATTTGGGTAATAGTAGATCGATTAACTAAGTCGGCCCATTTTCTTGCCATGAAATCTACTGATCCCTTAAGTGCATTGGCAAACCTGTATGTGAGAGAAATAGTTCGATTACATGGCGTCCCAGCAAGTATTACTTCAGATAGAGACTCAAGATTTACGTCTCGGTTTTGGGAACACTTTCAAGAAGCTTTGGGGTCACAACTCAATTTCAGTACTGCCTTCCATCCTCAGACTGATGGACAATCTGAGAGGACTATACAGACCCTAGAAGATATGTTGAGGGCATGTACTATTGATTTTAGAGGCTCATGGGATGACCACTTACCCTTAGCCGAATTTGCCTACAACAATAGTTACCATGCTAGTATTGGAATGGCGCCATATGAGGCCTTGTATGGACGGAGATGTCGATCTCCAATCGGTTGGGAAGAAGTGGGTGATAGGAAGTTGTTTACTCCTGAGCTTGTTGAGCGAGCTTCAGAAGATGTTAGATTGATATGTGAGAGACTCCGAACAGCTCAAAGCCGACAAAAGAGTTACGCGGACAATAGGAGAAGAGAATTGGAATTTGAAGTAGGGGATAGTGTCTTCTTGAAGGTCTCTCCATCGAAGGGTATCATGAGGTGTGGCACGAAAGGAAAGTTAAGTCCTCGATTTATTGGTCCATTCGAGATTCTAGAGAAGGTTGGAGACGTTGCATATCGATTAGCCTTACCGCCACAGCTATCGAGTGTGCATAATGTCTTTCACATATCCATGTTAAGGAAATACTATCCGGATCCCTCTCACGTGATAGCATATGAACCATTTGAGATTCGAGAAGACTTAAGTTATGTAGAGAGGCCAATCAGAATTGTAGATAAAAAGGAGAAAGTGTTGAGATCAAAGACTATTCCTTTGGTAAAAGTTCTATGGCAGCATCACTCATCTGAAGAAGCTACTTGGGAACTTGAGAGCTTAATGAAGGAGAAGTACCCCTACCTATTCCAACCCGACATGGAAAATTTGGAGGACCAAATTTCTTAAGGTGGGTGGAATGTAACAATTGAAAATTTTATCTAATCTTAAATTAGTTGTTTACTATTTAATATAAAAAAAAAATTCAGCAAATTATATAATATATATACATATATATAAAACAAAACACATGTGACTAAAGTATAAAATATTAGTATTTGTTAGTGGCGTCTTGGATAAGCCAAATTACTCACCGACCTCTACTCATCTTTCCATATGTCTCGACTGAAGGAAATTGAGAAGGAAAAAGAGTATCAGTCGGCAGCAAGCAGGGTAGGCGAGGATCACATTGGGTAGATACAGTGACGTGCTGAAGGATGGAAGCGGGCTGGAGATTAACAGGGACCATTTGAGGAGAGGTGCTGTAGTGAAAATAGAGAAGGAAGACGTGGATTGAATCAGGTTGAAGGAGGAGATACTCACGTCGGAAAAGAGAAGGAGAGATTCTTGCCGGAAAGGAAAGGAAAGAAAAGAAAGAAGGGAAAGGAAGGGTCAGAAGCCGTGACATTTGGGGTGGCCAAAAGCTGTTGTGGGGCGCTGAGCTAGGGGCAGATATTAGCATCATTAGGGTTCAAAAGAGGGGTGAAATAGGAGTTACAGCTGAGGGAAAAGAACCAAGAAAGGAAGAGTGCAAATGGTTGCTGTGAACCAGTGCACAACCGAAGGCCAAAATGGCCTGATCAGCTGCTAAAAAAAAAAAAAAATAAAGAAGTAAGGCAACCGAACCAAGCGGTGCAGAGGTAAATCGAGGTAAAGGAAAGCTTACAAGATTCTTGGTTTTGAAAGTCTTCAAAGGAGGGATTATTTGGAAAATGAACAGCAGCAGAAGCACAGGAGACTCACGGCTGGATTTTTGGACAGGGGTGTAACGACTGATCCGTGGCATTTGGCTGGAAGTTTAAGGTCTCTTTAGTTAGGAAAACAGGGCGTTGACAGGGGCTGTTGGTCTCCATTTGCTAGCTATTCAAAATAATAACTCTAAGGATCGAAACCCAGAGAGAGAGATTCAAGAAGAAGAAGGGAAGCTTGTCAAGGTAATTTAAAAGATAAGGATATTATAGTTTGATTAAGAATATGGTGTGTGTGCATATATATGTATCGAGTTGCACAACTAATGAGAAATTGTTGTAGTAATGAGCTTATTATATGAGATATGAAATAATAACTTGAACGTGTGTATGGTGTAGGATTATGTTGGGGACTTGAGTAATCTCAAGGAAGAGCTAGAGTAAGAAATCTTCGAAGGTAAAGAACTAAGGTGGATAAAATAAATTATTAGAATGATATAGTGTGAACTAATAAAATTTGAGTGAGATATAGTTCTGAAATTATAGTATGAATAATTATTAAATGGGATTTATGTATTGACATTATAGAGAAAAACTTCCAAGGAGGTGAAGTTGAACAATTGGCTAAGGAGTGCAAAAGTGACGTTATCTAGGTAAGGGAATTTACGGTAAACGTTTATTAGTCTGCTATGTTGTGTATGTCTAAATTGTTGTAATTTAATACTTATGGGTTTAAATGCATCCTTGGTTGAATTTCATATGTATTGAACTGAATTGAAGTACAAATGGTCTTGAATTTGAACTGTGTTGGATTTGTGGATAAAAATGCTGTTGGTTGGCGTTTTATGCAGGTTATTTGGTTGTGGATTATGATGCTGGGTAGTGTCCTACCTATGCCGTCATAATGCCGAAATTTCGTTAGAAATTATTCAATGGATTTTGGTGTTAAATTTAAATCCTACAATGTATTTAAAAACCTCATATATTTTAAGCACTATTTCTTGTCACCGAAATATTGTCTTTCTAAAATGTGTTTTGTACTATGAGGTTATCAAAACTAGAGTGTTTACTACAATTCATGCCTCCTATACTCTGGATACGTATAAAAGTATTTTCGCATGAATTTTGGCATAAGAGACGAGGGATGCTTGAAAGTTGCCTGTGTGGCACTTAACTCGCCTGTGTGGCGTAGATGAGCCTGTGTGGCACCCGCCTGTGTGGCGTTTAAATTATGCCTATGTGGCATTTAGTACGCCTGTGTGGCAATTAACGTAAAATATCCTGGATTGCTTTGTGATCTTCCAGGTCCTGGATTGCTTTGTGATCTTCCAGGTGTCCGACAAATAGTCGTGACTTGTACCTCAGCTACTAGATGATCACTAGTGCTGGGATGATTCATGATCATGGATAGAATCTTGGTTCGGAACGGTAACCACTGCTAGCTACAGTGGACGCTTTCATAGAAAGCTTTTGGTTATTTCCAAAGATCCCGATTATATTGCGATACCTTATCAAAGAAATCCTGTCTCTTAAAAATGTTTTCATTGTGTACTTCGATTTTTTTAAATGAGTGAGTGCAAGTGTTTTTATAGCTTATAGAACAATGAATTGTCAACTTGCATTTTTCGTAAGACACACTTAAGCATGAGTTTTGACGTACTTATTCACGCATACACATGCACGCACATAGCAGAACATCTAATATCACTTAGCGTATGTTTTCTTACTGGGCTTTCCCCAAAGCTCACCCCTTCCACCTCAGATTATTTCAGGTAGACTTGGCACGAGCGTGGTGCATCGGTAGTCTTTTGTCGAGCTACAGAAAGTTATATTTCGAGCCAAGGTATAATCTTTTGTTCTTTTGTTTATATCCCAGACTAAATTCTTTTGTGTACACAGTGTATAGGATTTCGGGATGTAAGTACTAGGTGATATCGAGCCTGTAAACACAGTGTGATCGTAATTAAGTTGTAATCTCGATATGTTTATATATTGAATCACATGGATGTCTAGTATTTTAGAAGTTACATGGAGATTTAAAATTTCTACAGGTTGAGACAATGATGTACATTAGTATGGGGATGGATACTAGACTAAAATAGGGGTGGAGATTTTCAGTTTCGTTTTCGACATGTCTTACGAGAAGACTATAATGGGACCTTAGACAACTAGTCTTAAACGAATATAAGAGTAGGACTACTCATTAGGTATTTAGCTACACTGAGCGAGAGACAAACATAGGAAGTGAAAGAAAAAGTTAGCCCGAAAAATCCGGCTTCCGAGGGCGTTACAATTAGTTGCTGGCCTCTACGTGTATATATATGACACATGATGATTAATACAATTGAGCTCTCATTTTTCATCATTTCAAATATTCTAACATGATACCAGAGCTTTTAAATTTCCCGCTCGTTTTCTTTTCTCTTTTCTAGTCATTTTCCCGCTAGTTTTTCTAGCTTTCCAAACAATTTCTCTTCATGGCTACTTCATCAATCACATTGCGGCCAGAAGAAACTCCATCTTCACCTTACTTTCTTCATCCTAATGAAAATCCGGCGCTGGTGCTAGTTTCGTCTGTACTTGATGGATCTAATTACGCCTCCTGGTTTCGCGCCATGAAGATGGCTCTGCTTTCTAAAAATAAGCTCGGTTTTGTTGATGGATCCATACCTGTACCAACTTCGAAGGATTCTTTGTTTCCTGCTTGGGAGCGCTGCAACACAATGGTTCTCTCATGGCTTTTGCCTTCAATCTCAACATCTATTACGCAGAGCGTCATCTGGTTTGATGTTGCTGCTGATGTATGGAAGGACCTTAAGGATCGGTTTTCTCATGGTGATGCGTTTCGAATCGCAGCTTTACAAGGAGAGATCTACTCTTTTTAGCAACGATCTCTCTCTGTTACAGATTATTACACTAATTTGAAAGTACTTTGGGATGAGATGATGAATCTACGACCTCTTCCTAAATGCATTTGTGATCCACAATGCAAATGTGGAGCAATCGATCTCACTCGACAGTACAATAACAATGATTGTGTGATCCGATTCTTGACTGGTCTCAATGACAGCTTCTCCACTGTCAGATTGCAGATAATGTTGATGGATCCCTTGCCTTCCATTAACAAGACCTTTGCTCTTGTTATTCAGCAAGAACGACAGATGAATGCTACCTCTGTTCAGTTGCATCTTGATTCTTCAGCTTTTGCCAATAAGGTGTGAGTTAATTCACGTAGCACAAACACCTTTTCTGCTCAAAGGTCCAATTTTCCTTCCAAACGATCTGTATGCTCTTTCTGTGGCTACCATGGACACACTGTTGATAAGTGTTACCGTAAACATGGCTTTCCACCTGGTTATAAATCTAAAGGCAGATCTGGAACTGTTAATCAAGTGACAACATGTTCTTCTGGTTTTACAAAAGGATTTGATGTTGAGATTGTTGCCCCTAAAATCAATGCTAGAGAGTCTTCAGTCATGCTCACTCAGGACCAGTATAATCGTTTAATTGCATTGCTTCCTTCTGCTAACATGTCTGGCTCCAATTGTTCCCATGATAATGCTGTTACTGATGTCCCACAATCGATAGGTATGAATTCATCTCATTCTACACAGCCTTTATCCTTTATTCTTGATACTGGAGCAACTGACCACATCGTTTGTACTTTATCTTGTTTCAAAGCTTATTTTCCAGTATCGAAGTTTGTTGTGAAGCTTCCTAATGGACAACATACTAATGCCACACATATTGGAGTAGTTCATTTATCCTCAGATATTATTCTTCATGATGTCCTTTATGTTCCTACTTTTTCTTTTAATTTGATATCAGTAAGTAAGTTGTCCAAAGCTCTAAATTGTGTACTGATATTTCAACCTGCATTTTGTGTTATTCAGGATGTAAAGACATGGAGGACGATTGGTTTAGCTAAGCACAATCATGGTCTATACCATCTTTATAATGTTTTTCCCCTTCACACCTCTGTTATACCAACTGTAAATGCTTTAGTGCCATCAACTACTATAGATTTGTGGCATTGTAGACTTGGACATGCTTCTAATCATAGAATAAAATTGTTGAATCGTATTGATCCTTCCATTGTTGTGCAACATCACTCTTTGTGTGAAACTTGTCATTTTGCTAAGCAAAAAAGGTTACCATTTCCAATTAGTGTTTCTTCCTCCAAAGCATGCTTTGATCTTGTACACATTGACATTTGGGGTCCTAATCCTGTACCCTTTTTATGGCCATTTTTATTTTTTAACTGTGGTGGATGATTTTACTAGGTATACCTGGGTTTACCTTATGAAATTCAAGTCAAAAGCTAGAGCTTTGGTCCAAGCCTTTTGCTCATTTGTTGAAACTAATATTGGTCTCAAAATTAAAACAATTCGAACCGATCATGGGCAAGAGTTCAATATGTCTTCATTTTATTCTTCTAAAGGTATCTTACACCAGACATCTTGTGTCCAAACACCACAGCAAAATAGTGTGGTTGAACGCAAGCATCAACACCTTCTTAATGTTGCCCGAGCTCTTAAATTCCAAGCTTATCTTCCTGAAAAATTCTAGTCAGATTGTATTTGTCAAGCTGTACATTTAATTAATCGGATTCCCTCACCTATTATCCAGAATATGACACCATTTGAATTACTGTATAATCATCCACCAACATTTTCTCATATTCGAGTATTTGGTTGCCTTTGTTTTGCTTCCACCTTAGCTCATCCAAGAACAAAATTTCAACCTAGAGCTATTAAGTCTGTCTTTCTTGGTTATGTCAACGGTGCTAAAGGTTACAAACTTTATAACCTTCATACCAATCAAACTTTTATCTCCAGGGATGTTATCTTTTATGAACACATTTTCCCTTTTGCTACATTTGATTTTTCTTCCACTTCTGCATCATTTTCTCCTAATTTTGTACTTCCTTCTTCCAATCCCAACTCTCGTTACTATTCAGATAATATTTCATCTATTCTTGACTCCTCTTTCTCCCCTTCTATTGACTCCCCTTCCACTTCTAGTCCAGCTTCTTCTTCCTCACCACCTATACCTTTAAGAAGATCCTCTTGCCCTCGGTTTCCTCCTTCTTACCTTCAAGACTATCATTGTAACTTAGCTACAGCCAATCAGTCCACATCTTTACCTTTTGCAATAAGCAATTCAGGTTGCAAGTATCCTCTTTCTTCTGTTCTTCATTATACCAAATGCTCCTCTTTACATAAATCTTTTATTTTTAACATTTCCTCTGTTGTTGAACCTCGTTCTTATAGTCAGGCAGCAACACAGGACTGTTGGCGTCAGGCCATGCAAGCAGACTTGGATGCTTTGCAATTAAACCATACCTGGATTTTGACTGAGTTGCCTGTTGACAAACGAGCTATTGGTTGCAAATGGGTTTATAGGATTAAACATCGATAAGATGGTACTATTGAGAGATACAAAGCCAAGCTTGTGGCCAAGGGGTTCACTCAACAGCATGGGGTAGATTATACAGATACATTTTCCCCTGTTGCCAAGATGACTACCATTCATGCTCTTTTGGCAATTGCAGCAGCTAACAATTGGAAGTTACATCAACTTGATATTAATAACGCTTTTCTTCATGGTGATTTATCTGAAGAGGTTTATATGGAACTTCCACCAGGGTATTCTGGAGCTAAACCAGGTTAAGTCTGTAAACTTTTGAAGTCTCTATATGGGCTCAAGCAAGCTAGTCGACAGTGGTATCACAAACTCACTACTGCTTTGCTTGCTAAGGGTTTTACAGAGGCTCTATTTGATCCCTCTCTGTTTGTTCAGGCTTCTAATTCCTCCTTTATTGCATTGTTGATCTATGTTGATGATATCATCTTGGCTAGTGATAATGATCCACTCATTGCAGAAATGAAGTTATATCTTGATTCTACCTTTCGGATCAAAGACCTTAGGACTCTTAAGTATTTTCTTGGTCTTGAAGTAGCACGATCTCAGCAGGGCATTCATTTGTCTCAACGCAAGTATGCTTTAGACATCTTGCAAGATAGTGGATTTCTTGGGAGTAAGCCTGTTTCTACACTGATGGTTACTTCCTTAAAGCTTTCTCAGACGTCTGGTGAACCCTTGGATGATGCTGTTGGATTATGCCCTTAGAACCATTCATTAGATGATTGACTTTGGCATTTTTATGTATCATGACATTTTATTTATAGTTCATTATTATATTTGTCTTATAACTGCGTAATATAATCTTATATGATAATGTCCTTAGAATAGTAATAACACACTATTCTTAAAATATCCCTAGTCAAGTATTATTGTGAACAAGGATAACAATGATACGATAAGACTAGTATGTGGTTGACTGATGACCATTGTCATGGATATAGGATATCAAGTCATCACATAGGTACATGTTAGAGAACTATGTACTGGATCGACCCTCCATGAGAACGCTACATGGATTGTTATATGAGTGTCATAAGCGATTCTCATAGTGATGATGGTGTATGTGATCCTTTGACTTGAGATCATCAGAGATCCCAACATAGAGAATTGCATACTTTAATGCTGCTAGATGTCATTCGTAACAGGATGGACTATAAAGGTAGTAATTGGGTATGCCTTGATCTATGTAGAGGGATGTTGAGTGATCAAGATAGAATTTATCCCTCTTATATAACAAGAGTGATGTCTTGGGCCCTTTGATAGAGTGAGACTAAGAAATGCATGGCCGTGCTCGAATAAGTCAATATGAGATATTGATTTTATTTGTTTAATTAGTCTACTCAAGAATCAAGAAACGCTGATTAGACTATACAAGTGTGACACATTCCATGACTTGTGTCTAATCAAGACATCAAAGGATAAAGGGATTAGACTACACGGTAACATCTATCACGAGTAAGGTTATGTCGAGTCATTGACATTCTCGTTACATGGGTAGCAATGATGTGTTGCTAGATACCGCTCATTGACTGTGACAATTTTGTCATTGCCATTGTTTTGAGAACCTATTGGGTCGCACACTTAGAACGGATCAATGAGGAGCTTAATTAATCCTATTCTGAATTGGATTAAGGATATAACTAATCCTATTCTGAATTGGATTAGGGATATAACTAATCCTATTCTAAGTAGGATTAGAATTCTGTTTGGTAGTAAATTTTAGGGTAAAATTTACTGCCTATAAAAAAGGATGTTTTTTCTAAAACATGGCCGCACTTTTTATAAAACAGAAAACAAAACATTCTTTTTAATCGAAGCTAGCAATTCGGTTATAAGGAATCAAAAGCTCTTTAAGGCTTCTGATCGTGAGACGTTCAAGAGTCGTGAGATCCGTTCGTGTGGATACCATAGAGGCAGGAACGAAAAGTTGCTGCTTGTGATTCGACCAAAGACAGAAAAATCAGAGAAAACGTTAGGTAAAATCTCGAAACCCTAATCAGGCAACCCTCCGAATCGATCTTGGTGGAGGCCGAATGATTTAAATTTCGCTGCATGTTTGTTTAGGTTTCCTTCAGATGCTTCTTCCTATAGAAGACTTGTTGGTCGACTGTTGTACCTTACATCTACAAGTCCTGATCTTTCCTATCCTGTCCAGCAGCTTTCTCAATAGATTGATCAACCTACAACCACTCATCTTCAAGCTGCTCATCGTGTTCTTAGGTACATCAAAGGTAGTCCAGGGCAGGGTCTTTCCATCTACTTCTACTCTTCACTTGAAAGCCTTCTGTGATTCTGATTGGGCTTCATGTGTTGACACTCGCAAATCGATCACTGGCTTCTGTATCTTTCTTGGTGATGCTCTCATTTCTTGGAAGTCCAAGAAATAGAACACCATTTCCAGATCTTCATATGAGGCTGAATATCGTGGTATTGCATCTATCACTTGTGAACTTCAGTGGCTGTTGTATCTTCTTCAAGATCTTCATGTCCCTCATCCTTCCTCTGCTTTGTTGTTTTGTGATAGCAAATCTGCCATTGCCATTGCAGAAAATCCCATTTTTCATGAGCGCACAAAGCACATTGAGATCGATTGCCATCTTATTCGACAGAAAGTACAAGCTGGGATCATACGGTTACTTCATGTATCTTCCTCTTCTCAGCTTGCTGACATCTTCACCAAACCTCACTTTGCTGCCAGCTTCAGACTTGTTCTTCCTAAGCTTGGTCTTCATAACCTTTATGATCCCGCTTGAGAGGGGCTATTACACATAATTGCTCCAGCTGGAGTTTAGTTTTTAGCTTAACTGTACAAGTGTTTGCTTTGTAACTAATTACAATGATTAGTTGTTCTGTTTTCTACCTATGAGGCAATTAGTTGCTGGCCTCTACGTGTATATATATGACACATGATGACTAATACAACTGAGCTCTCATTTTTCATCATTTCAAATATTCTAACTACAATAGAGTGGGCAATTTCTGAAATGTTGAGAAATCCAAGAGTTCTTAAAAACGCACAGACAGAGGTGAGGCAACTGTTTGGAGACAAAGGAGATGTTAAAGAAGAAGCATTGGAAGATTTAAAATACTTGAAGTTGGTTGTGAAAGTGTCAAGGCCCAGCCCGTATCACCATGTCGTCGGCTGGCATCCCCTTGGCCCATCGGCCCCAGGTTTACCTCGACTCAACCGTATTGTCCGCTCTGGATTCTAGAGGTGGCCCCCGTCAGTTCAGCTGACGTGGCACTTAGGTCCTCACACGTTTCTTTCGCGTCCTCCGCTACTCGAACCCTTGACTTCCTCAAGAGTCGAGTAACGACTAACCATTGGACCTAGGTCCAATGGTTAGTCGTTACTCGACTCTTGAGGAAGTCAAGGGTTCGAGTAGCGGAGGACGCGAAAGAAACGTGTGAGGACCTAAGTGCCACGTCAGCTGAACTGACGGGGGCCACCTCTAGAATCCAGAGCGGACAATACGGTTGAGTCGAGGTAAACCTGGGGCCGATGGGCCAAGGGGATGCCAGCCGACGGCCTGGTGATACGGGCTGGGCCTTGACAATAAAACGCGCGTTTTATTGTCAAGGCCCAGCCCGTATCACCAGGCCATCGGCTGGCATCCCCTTGGCCCATCGGCCCCAGGTTTACCTCGACTCAACCGTATTGTCCGCTCCGGATTCTAGAGGTGGCCCCCGTCAGTTCCGCTGACGTGGCACTTAGGTCCTCACGGATTTCTTTCGCGTCCGTCGCTACTCGAACCCTTGACTTCCTCAAGAGTCGAGTAATGACTAACCATTGGACCTAGGTCCAATGGTTAGTCGTTACTCGATACTTACGAGAAGTAAGGGGTTCGATTAGCGGCGGACGTGAAAGAAATCCGTGAGGACCTAAGTGCCACGTCAGCCGAACTGACGGGGGCCACCTCTAGAATCCAAAGCGGACAATACGGATGAGTGAGGTAGTCCGGGAAGCGGGCCTCACAATAAAACGCGCATTTTTTTGTGACAACCAGTATCATGTGGGGCCGGTCGCACTCAACCGTATTGTCCGCTTTGGATTCTAGAGGTGGCCCCCGTCAGTTCAACTAACGTGGCACTTAGGTCCTCACGGATTTCTTTCGCGTCCGCCGCTACTCGAACCCTTGACATCCAAGCGATTCGAGTAACGACTAACCATTGGACCTAGGTCCAATGGTTAGTCGTTACTCGACTCTTGAGGAAGTCAAGGGTTCGAGTAGCGGCGGACGCGAAAGAAATCCGTGAGGACCTAAGTGCCACGTCAGCAGAACTAACGGGGGCCACCTCTAGAATCCAGAGCGGACAATACGGTTGAGTCGAGGTAAACCTGAGGCCGATGGGCCAAGGGGATGCCAGCCGACGGCCTGGTGATACGGGCTGGGCCTTGACAGAAAGAAACCCTCAGACTACACCCTCCTGCTCCATTGTTAGCTTCGAGAGAAGGTGCAGAAAGATGTGAAATCAATGGCTATGACATTCCTGCTAAAACAAAAGTAATTGTTAATGCATGGACCATGGGAAGGGATCCTAATTGCTGGACAGAAGCTGAGAAATTTTATCCGGAGAGGTTTGTTGATAGCTCAATCGACTTTAAAGGAGCTAATTTTGAATTTATCCCATTTGGAGCTGGAATGAGGATGTGCCCTGGGATGTAGAGCCAACGTTGAGCTTGCGCTTGCATATTTGTTTTATCATTTTGATTGGGAATCTTGTGATGGAACAAAACTTGAAGATATAGATATGACTGAGGCCTTTGGTATCACAGTAACCAGGAAACGTGATCTATGCTTAGTTCCTATTCCTTACCATCCATCCAATGTTGATTGAATGATATAATAGAAAGGATTACATTACTTTTATGACAAATTAATATTTATGTTATTACTTTTTATATATAATTTGTCTAAAAGAGATTCAATTTTATCACATATCACATAAAAGACTAACAACGGATGAGATTTAATTGTTTACCAATAGGAGGCATCTGTTAGAGATTAAAGTAATGATCACAAAATTGCTGTGAAAGTTATTGGACTAGTATATATATTTTCAATGATAAAAATATATAGCAACATAATTTGAAAAGATAATTAGTTTAACATATATATTGTTATTGACAATTTTAAAATTTTTATTTGAAAAAAAAACTATTTTAAAATTTTTGTCATGTATAGGGAAATTCTTTCACCAATGGAATAACTATCACTAAAGTTGATAACAACTTTTTTTTTAAAAAACATACTATTTTAAAATTTTTGTCATGTATAGGGAAATTCTTTCACCAATGGAATAACTATCACTAAAATTGATAACAACTTTTGGTTGGTATTATATGTTATATAGGTGCAATAAGAAGTTATCTAAAGCTGATAAAAATTTCAAAACTTCCCATGCAATGTTGACATTCCTAGTGAAACTCTAAAGTAAATATTAGATTTGCTATATGTAATATATTGAAGAGTTATTATTGGATGATTATGATAAAAACAATTTATAATGTTAATATATATAATTTTTTTTTTAATTTTTACAATTTTTTTTGAGATAATGGGTGTGATGTGAGATCCATAAATTTTCATACACCAATCCTGTATTCCATGTGTAATTTAAGTGAATATAATACAATAATACAATTTTTAAGATTCCAAATATAATGCAATAATAACGCATAGAATCGAAGTCTTCGAAAGAAATGTGAAATGTACATTAATATAGTATATGCAATGTACACTGAATGGATACAAAAAGAGCTATAATTCTATGCATGAATATTGTTATGTACCTCCATGAACCAAATTAAATGCATGCAACATGTGTGCATGCACACATGCAAACTCAATGTATGCTATGTGCAAGCATACATATGTATTTTCGAATGTGCATAATTATATATATATATATATATATATATAATTAATTAAAATATATATAATAAATAAATGATCAAGTAAAGTAAAAGTAATATAATACATATGTATATATAAATACTTGAAAGAACAAAGAATCTAAAAATATATATACGTATGGATATATATAATTATATTTAAACAAATATGAATATATGAGCATATAAATAGAAACCTATCTATAAGCATCTATACGTAATTATATATGAAAATAAAAAGGTATATAAGTATTCTGCAAGAAAATATATATTTAAAGTATATAAAAAAGTTATATAGTATATTCATATTTTTATTTTCAAAAAAATAAAAAAATAAAAAAATAATAAATAAAGAAATATACCTATGCACAAAATATTTATTTTATAAAAATGATAGAACGTAGAGATGATATATAGATATAATAAAATATAAATATATGTATAAAACTATATATTTTATAAAATATATATTCTAAGATATAGAATAAATATATATATATATACACACACACGTACACATGATAAGGTAGAAATATAAACAAATATATATAGATTTATATATATATATATCAAAGAAGAAAAAGATTAAAAAAAAATCGATCCCTTTCTCCACTATTTCATCTCTCTCTCTCACACCCTGTCGGTCACAACTCTCTCACTGTCCATCGCCCTACTCTCTCATTTCTCACGCATCCTTACAACAAAAAGGGAAAGGAAATGGAAGAATGAAGGATCAACGATGAAGCACTGCAAACAGAACTGAGGAAGCAAAGAAAACCGAGGCTAAGAAAGGAAAGGCAAAATCGTGAGCGAAACAGGGGTGAGGCAAGGGCAACTGGTGGCAGTGAAGGGCGACCAAGATGGCTGCTGGAGACAGAGCAGGGGCATAACTCAGGGCCAGTAAATAGGGGGGCTAATCGATGCTGGTGTAAGGGAGTTTGAAGAAGACTGAAGATGAGTTGAGAACAGGGTACGTAAGGGCTGTAACGAGGGGAAATAAGGCTGGATATAGGAGGACAAAACAGGGGAAATGGTGTTGTTCTGGACTCGATTTGGGTGCTGAGTTGAAGGGTGAGTTCGGCTTAAAAACAGGGGCTGGACAGGAACTATTTCAAAGGGTTTAAGTGCAGACCGAGGTTGGTGGTGGTGCTTCAGACGTGAGTAGAGGGTCTCATACATGCTATTTGATGCTGCTAGAGTGGTTTGGAGGAAGGGCTACTGGCAAGGCTGATAAAGTGTTGTTTTTAGAGGAAATGTAAGCTAGAAGATAGGAGTTTAAAAGGGGCTGTTTCGTGGCTGTTTGAAAGGCCTTCCAAGGCGATTTCAAGCGGTCACTTGGTAGCTGTTATAAGGCTGGAGTTGGAGTTACAATAAGAGCAGTGTGGCGTGGAAGAACAAAGGAAAAAGGAGCTGGGAATGTACTGATTTTAAGGCTGAAAGGGATGCTGCCCGGAGCTGCTCGGGTGTGTTAAGAACAGCAGTGTTTTAGGCTTGCCAAGGCTGAGTTTGGGTGGCTCGAACCCTTGGCAATGCAGGGCTATTGAAGTGCCCAAAGGTCGCTGGTTGTAGGCTATTATAAGTTTGATATTGGGACTAAAATAAGGAGGGTAAAAGAAGTGAAAATCCAGAGCAAAGAAAAGGTGAAAAGGCAGCTGGCCGTGAGTAAGGACAACAAGTTTAGGCTCTGTTTGAAGCTTTTGAAAGGGGTAAGAATCATTTGCTTTTGCAATGAGATTGAAAAGGGTGGTTCTAAATGGCAAAAAAATAATAAATAAATAAAAGAATATTTATATACATACACAAGAAAAGGAAGGAAGAATTAAGAGGAACATGTGAAGGATTTGTTAAATCCTTGTGAAAATTAGTAAGACAATAAGTGAGCTTAGTAGTGTGTTTATGAAACTTTTATGAATATGTTAATTAATTCTGAGTATGGTATGATATGGAATTGTAGAAAAATTAAAGGTGGAGACCTTGTGGAAGATTAAGCACCAAACGTGGATCTATCTAAATCTGAGACACTTGCCTAGTATGGCGATTTAAAGAAATTGGTAAGAGAGGTCATGTAATACCGTACTACTTATATATATATATATATATATATTTAGAATCTCATTGAGTTGATACTAAATCGATTAACATTGTTTAAATATGTAGCACGACGTAAGGTGACGATTCAAGTTTGATAAAGCTCGATGTGTGAATGCCAAGTTCAATAGAGGTAAGACGTTTATATAACGTAGAAATGGAATTATACTGTATAGGTTAGTATACGATGATATGATGATTCAAATGCTTATAGAGGTTAATATATGATGATATGACGATTCAATGCTTAAAGAGTCAATTTAACTAAGAGATTTGGAATAGTATAATAGTGTTTGTTGATATGGTACAATATAAGAGGTGATATTATGGAATTGTGATTTAATGAAGTGAAATGCAGGAATGACACAGAGCCCTATAAGGTACCATAGAGGTGCAATATTATGAGAAAATGATTCAATGTGGTATTGACCTATAGGCATCACAAGGTGAAATCATATTGCATTGATGCATTTCATAGGTACTATGTCATACTGTTTTAAACTCATACATTTAACTACATTACCTTTAAACATGCTTCATTTATAACTTGAGATTTTGAAAGGATTCCTTCATATAATACTTACATGAATAGTTTAGAAGTTTGATTTGTTTTGAAAAGAATGAATTTATGTAAATGATCTTGAAGAAAGGTGTTACATATTTTACACTATTTTCACAAGAAAAATAAAAGGTTTGAATGTTTTATGATACTATAGGCACCCTAAGAGAGTTAAACTCAATAAAGTATAGTGGAAACCGCCTAATTGAAGATTACTCATTAGGTAGAGATGCTTGTCCGAAAATATTCGTGGACAGGACTCAGTCACACTCGATCAATGGGGCTGAGAGACATGAGGTCTCTGGCCGTAGATAGCACCTTAGTTGGTTTCTAGGAGACGATGACATGATTTTCATAGCTAGCTACAGTGATTAAAGTATTTATTGATAGAGTATTAGGGATTCAGCCTAGTCTTAACCCTAATATGATATGTTGTCTAGAGTATGGTTTTATTTAATATGAACTATTGACTTGACATGATTTTACAATATATAAGAAATGTTTTAAGATTGTACATGTTTTGACATGCCATAAAAGTAAATATGAGATTTTTTGATACAGTACATATTTTTTAAAAAAAAACATGCTTTAAAGGTACATGTGATATGTTTTGTGAATTATACATGCTTTAGTCATGTCTTAAAAGTATATATGAAATGATTTAAGATTTTACATGTTATGAACATGCTTTAAAAAGTATATGTAATACGGTTTCGAGACTATATACATCTCATACATTATTATATACCAAACGTGATATGATTTGAAATGATAGTGATTTATACAATAAAGTTGCATAAATTCTTACCAAATCAGGACATAACAATTTGCTTTCTACATGAGGGATGTCATGACCTTATACTATACGTGAACATGAGAATTATATGAGGAGTGTGATGGCTATATAATACAAGTGACTATGTTTTTACACATGAAAAGTGATATGATTTAATACCGTACATGAGCATAATTTCTAAATGATAAACGATCTGAATTTGGTATTGCGCCTGATCATGGTTTGCATATGAGATGTGACATGACATAAGTTTGATATAAGCATAGTTTAATACCATATGAGGTCAGATTTACATATGTTTCACTGTTGTACAAAATACTGTGGTATGAGAATAAGAGGATTGAAAAATGATCGAATTGATATGATTAGAGGTTTATATGATAGACAAGTGGTGGGATGTGGATAATGAGGTATTTCGAAATACCCTTTTCCATTGATACCTTAAACTCTTGCTTAATTAGAAATCTTTAGGACATGATCTGAGCTGTTTGATAAATGATTGCAGAGTGAATATAACATGAGAATCTTTACTTAAAGGTTTCATGCATTTGTATTAGAACAATATAAGTTTAATTCTACACTTATATAAATGACTTACTGAGCCCTCACTCATTAAACAAGAACTAATTTTCAAATTGAATACATGTTGGACAGTTCTGAAAATTTAATAGTGTATCGACGTCTAAAGACCTTGCTATTGAATTTATGGTATTGTAATACTTCTCTCATATATGATTTTATTTTTAGGCAAATTTCTGAATAGTACTATATGATACGATGTAAACTAAGATAATGAGTTGTCAATATAATATTTTGATGTTATATGATGTGTATGTGGTGATTAGTTGTGGATATTAGGACTGTTGAGATAATACCTATTTGATAAATATAATTTGGATTGTAGGAAATGTTGTATTGCATTGTGATGATTTGCAGGTAATTAATTGGTAAAATCTCAAAATATAAGTGTGATATTTATACATCTACCATTCATACATAAGTGAATATAAGTGTGATATAATTATCCAAATAACCTATACCTTGCAGGAATAAAGGATAACAGATGGTGGCCCCCCCAGGACTTTTAGTGTCCTAGAGTAGGTGAAACTTGGTGGACACAATATTTGGAGCTAAATATGGATAAGGTAAGAATTTGAACTCTAATTTAGTTTGATTGTGCATTTTTGAGAAGCGTACAAACAAATTAAAAAATTATGATTAAGTTCATAGGTCAATAGAATTTTCGTAAATAACGGTCAAACCAAGTTGATTTTGGACTCATGATCTATGATAGAAAAATTCTCATAAAATAAGGTTCTAGTCCATGTGGACTGATGGAATTAAACTTGTGCAAAAATAAAAATTTATCCAATTTTATGGTTAGGGGTATTTTAGTAATTTCACCCAAACGATTAGTCAAACTTCAATAAAAGCTCAACCAAGAGTTAGAGCAAGTTAAATAGATATATTTCATGATGAAATAAAATATTTTGAAGATTAGACTGATTGTTTAAACCAAAGTCAAACCAAAATGTGTAAAATTGGAAGATTACTTAAGAGTAAGGGTAAAATAGTAATTTTCACCATAAAATATCAATTTAAAAGAAAATTCCAATTCTTCTCCAAAAAATTTTGGCAGCAAATAGACCTGCACCATTCTCCTCCATAGCCAAACCTTGTGAAGAGAGAGAAAGCCTAGGAAACTATATTGAAAACTCAATGAAACTGAAAATTTCCTTCACCCAAGTTGTTCTCCTCAACTTCCTCTATCTTCCTATACCAAAATCATTATCTAAATCAGAAAAAAATAGAGGCCACCAAGAAAAAGGTAAGAAAGGAATAAATTTTCATGATTTTTACTTAGTGTTTAGCATGTTTAGATAAATATTTAAGCTTGAATCAACTTGAAACTAGGAAGACACTTCCTTAGGGTTTCAGCCAAAGGTGATTAGGCATGAAAATGTTATAATTTGATGAGGAAATAATGTAGAAAAATTGCAGAACTCATGTAAAGAAAGAATTCAAGCTTAAAAGTGAAGAAAACATATGTGTGGAAGTTTTGAAGGAGTCGGCCAAAGCAAGGGGAGTGTGAAATTGTGTTCAATTTAATGTATTCTAGGTCTTCAAATAATGTACAAATCAATAGGAGATTGTAGGTGAAATCGGAACTAAAATCAGAGTTGTTTAGCTAAAGTTGCAGTGTTAGCACCAATGAAAAAGAGACTGAAATGGAAGTGATTATAGGCAATGTGATGGTTCATGGAGAGTTAATAACTCTTTGTAATTGAAGTTTGGTGATTTGACAATGCTAAATCAGAACTCAAATAAGGACACTGGTGCTGACAAGCAAAAACATAGTGAATTAAGAGGTAAAGGATGAGTGTAGAAGACTTAGGGATACTATGGTGCATGTTTTAAAAATATGTGCTTTCCTTGAATTTGGAATGTTGAAAATTGGTGTTGAAATGGGAATTGTTGCTGGTGTTATAAACTTCATTTTTATTGCAAGAGGGCTAGAATAGAAACAGCTGTTATACTGCCGAAGATTTCAATAAATTTATAGAATCATATTTTAAGATCTTTGAATATTAGAAATGAAAGATTTATTGAGTTAATTTTGTCATATTTATTGAAATTCAATATTTTTACTGAACCCGAAATTATATATTTAAAAATACATGTTATTGAATTTTACATATGTGAGGGTACTTTCATGTTTTTATAACTGATTTACAGATAAATAGAATATTTTTAGAACTGTATATTGCATTATGAATATTTTATGAATTTTTTATTTTTGAATTGCTTATATTTCCAATATATGCATTAATGGACTGACTGAAGATTTATAATTTTGAATTTATCTCTATAAACTGCTATGAACTATTTATTTATTGTTTTGAAACTGTAGGCCTCGTAGCTGCTTATTAGCACATGCACCTTATTGTTACTGTAGCTGAGTGATCTTGATCCCATCATTCAATATCCTCATGTGACACCTAACTCGTGTTCATCTGCAGACGACCTTAAACTATGGCCAAATGTCCCCTTGCATGAGTCTAATGGGTGATGCCTTGTCTCCACTATTTTATCTGGGGTGGCAAATTCTTAGACATCTTGGGCACTCCCAGGAAAATATATATATGTTATGGATTTTTGAATATAAAATCTTTTATAATTATTGAATATGCTTTCTAAGTTTTGTTATTGTTACTGAAAATGATTTTTATACAGTTTATGAAGAAATAGTTTATATTATTTACTTGAATATCTGAAGTTACTATTAAAAGTTGTTTATTACCGTTTACTAATTATGCATGTTTACTGTACTGTTTGCTTCTAAATAAAATTCCTATAGTTAGATTTAGATGCAGGGACACGTGAGGTGTTCCAAGGCATTCTTCCATACTCAGCCTGGTTATCTAACAGATTATAGTATCAATTCCCTACATCATGCCAAATTTTATACTCCGTTTTTATATGAAAAGTATGATTTTGATTTTTGCATATAAGATACATACTATTAGTTTTTGTATACAATTATCTTATTGAGCATTAGCTCACCTCCTCCTTCTCCTTCTAGATTATTTTTAGTGATCTTTCGGCTATGAGTGGGAGGAGTATTATTTATTATATCCCTCAAGTGGACCTTAGATTTCTGTAGAGGTATACACGGTTTCCATTTATATGTTCGAACTTATATGTACAATACTTTTACCTTTTGTACTTAGACTTGGGATGTAAATCGGACTAAAATATATTTTGGAAAATTTGTAGTTTGTATATATTTTTTATAGTAAATGAAAAGAAATAGTTCCTGGGATTAAATTAGAAAATGAATATAAATTTTAAATTAAATTATTAGTGAAGGCACTGCAGATAGCTCAACCAACAGTAAATAAGGTTTGGAAATGGTATGGAAATCTATATTTCGGATTGTGACAATAAGTGGGGGGGGAGGGGTTTTCAATTTGTTTATAAGAAATAGTAAGATATGGGGTATAATTGATCTTTCCCTATCTTAGAGAGTAATTTAAATCATAATTGAATTAAAGAATGAATGGAAATGGTTTAGTGACTACATTGAGACCAAATACAAACTATAAAATAAAAAGAAAAAATTTAGTTCATAAATTTCTTAACAAGACTATGTATAAGTGTCAAGTGAGCGTCACGGCTTTTGGGTCGTGACATGTGAAGAAGATGAATTTCTTCCATGGGTGAATGATAAATCCATCATTCCAATAAATAAATAAAAATTAAAAAAAGGTGTAGTTTGGTTAATATATATTTTTTTAATTTGAGATAGTGGGTGTGAAGATGAATTTCTTTTCATCCGGGAATGATCAATCCAACATTCTAATAGATAAATAAATAAAAAAAATCGTGGCCTTTGGTCAATCATTTTCTCTATATGAGATAGTGGGTGTGAAGAATTGTTTTACTGGGTGAATGATCAATCCCTCATTCTAGTAAATAAATAAATAATTAAAAAGACATTTGTTATTTTTCAATCATTGAGGGATTTTTTCAAGAGTATGATGCATTGATAGTGTATATCTTCTATATACTGTCAGTCAACCATGAGATGACATCTCATATGGAGGTCTTTTAAAATAAATATTAACAAAGTTTTTAAAGTTATTTTTAAGGGCCTATATACTTTTAGACTTTGCTCATTAATGAGGTGTCATCTTATGATTGATTGATGTGTATAGAAGTTATACACTATTAGTGTATCATATATAAACTCTTCTTTCAATATGCATTATTACTAGAATTAGGCCCCTACTACAGTCAGGAAATTTCTTTTCATTAATTTTTTCAGCATATTTAAGTAATTTAATTTAAAACAAAATTTTATAAAAATTATAAAATTTAAAAAATAGATTTAACATTTCATAGATTACATTTACGTTTTTGTTAATTTTTGTGCTATGATATGATTATTATATTTTTTATTTTTTTTGTTCCATATATTTTTTATTAATTATTTGATCAAATGTATTGAAAATTGTAAATTCTTTTTCTTAAGAACATTTAAAAACAAAAAAAAGTGCAACAGTTATGAATTTTTATGAAATGGTTTTGATTTGTTTATATTAGCTTTAAATTGACATGTATTTTGAAATAACAAAAACTTAAGTAATATTAAGTGTTTGACTCTATAATGTAAATTTGCTTTATCAATCATATGTCTTAAGAACATTTAAAAACAAAAAAAGTGCAACAGTTATGAATTTTTATGAAATGGTTTTGATTTGTTTATATTAGCTTTAAATTGACATGTATTTTGAAATAACAAAAACTTAAGTAATATTAAGTGTTTGACTCTATAATGTAAATTTGCTTTATCAATCATATGATTTTCTCAAACCACTTTAAATCTACATATCAAAGTTTAAGACCATCATTTAATTGCATATTCTTATTGGTCTTAACATTTTACAAAATGATTTTGAATATCTTCATTAAGTAATTTTCTCAAGAACATATTGAACACAACTTTAAAAAATTACTTAACAAGTTCTTACACTAAGTCTTTGGTTGAGAAAGTCAAGAAAAACTCTCACAAAATTCTAAAATATTTTGGGATGATTTAAAATCAAAGTACACATCATTTATAACCCAAATTAGCCCTGAAAAGTGCAAGAAAAGTATGAGGGTTCGATCCCCCATGTTGGGGCATCAATCCACGAATGGTAGAATGCTCCAGGAAGCAAAAAGGAAGCATGTGATCAATCCTATAAGGGAAGGGATCGATCCCTTCATGGCAGAATGCCTTGGAAGCTTGCAAAGAAGTATAGGATCGATCCCCTAGGTCAAAGGATAGATCTTTTACCTTGAAAATGCACTCCAACAGCTAGTTTTTGTGAGATACAACGGCTACATTCAGTTTTGTCTCCAACCAACGTTTAGAAACCATCCAAGGGACTATAAATAAAAGCTTGGAAGCTCAAGGAAGCAAGAGAAACAACTGAGCAACATCTTTCTTCATCTTCTCCATCTTCCTCAAGCTTATCAAAATCATAAGTGCTACAAAGTCTTCATATCATACTCATCATCTTTGTATAACATAGCACAAATATTACATAGGATTTCTCTTGTGCTTAACCATTGTAATCACTTGCCTACCTAAAGGCCTTTCTTTGATTACATTCCTTGTAAACACAAACACACCTTGTAAAGAGGAGGTTTCTCTTTAGCCTTAGAAAAATATGGAGGTTTCTCTTGAGCCTACAAAAAGAGGGATTGTAATACAAATTCAAGTTAGTGGATTTAGGAAAATCCTTGGGAGCGTCTCAAGGTAGAGGACGTAGGCAAGGTTACCGAACCTCTATAAATCGATTGTGTACATCTCTCTTTCCCTACTCTCTTTACTTATTTGCACTTATATTGTGATTGTTGAATTGAATTTATATTTTGATTGTTGAATTGAATTTATATTGCATACTTGAGTAGCCTAGAGCACTTAGAAAACTTCAACATAGGCTAGAGAATTTAAAAGAATAAAAAACAAACCTAAGAGTACCACAAGATCGATTCACCCCCCTCTCGATTTAGCCTCTAGAGCCAACTGTTTAACCCCACTATATATGAGGTCATTTTAATGTTTAAAAATTGTAGTACAAGGATAAAAAAATTAAAAATATACATATATTTTATATGTGTATTATCTATTAAAAATTTGAAAAATAAACACGAACAAACAATAACAAATAATGAGAAAGAAAAAGAAAATACGCAAAAAAAATTAAAAAAAAAAGAAAAAAACACAAAATAAAGGAGGGCAATAGAGAGAGAGAGAGAAAGAGAGAGAGAGAGAGAGAGGGATTTGGTTACACTCAAAACAATCTAAATGAATAATTCAAATGTATGACTCGTATAATATCTTAAAATAAAAAACTAATTTTCTTTTTTAATTTTCTAAAAGTTAAGAACCTATATACATTAAAATTACAAACAAATAAGTTATCTCATTAAATCAACTATCTATTTCAATTTCTAAAAGATGAATATCTCTCCCTATATATTAAAAATAAAGAAAAATTATAAATCATTTATCGATTTCTTTACACATCTTTTATCAATATATATGTATTGTTGTTCTTTATAAACATTAAAAACATATTATAAAAATAATTAATTATGATATAAAATTTTTACTTGGATGAACATTTTAAAAGAAAAAGACATGTATTTTTTATAAATACGTGACGTGTGGTAATATATATTTTTTTAATCATTAATGTTGAAAATGCCCACCAAAAGTCATATGATCATTGATCTAAGATTACAATTCTACTTTTAATAAGCTTCAACTTTTGATAATAATCTTATATATATTATGTAAATATATAAAAGCCAAAGCTTTTGGCTAAAAGGAAAATATCCTACATGAATAGGTTAACTTTTTTATACTTAGAATAATAAATTAAATTTTAATTTTCTATAAAATAATCTTATTCATAATTATTTAATTTTAAAATATTTGAAATTTAAAAAAAAATTAGATTTCAACCATTTTATATTCATTTAAATTAAATTAAATTTATCTCAGATTTTAATTTTTCTTTTATTACATATTATGTTATTTTAAATTAAAAAAAATATTTATATATTTTAATTGGAATTATCCTAAATTTTTGAATCTTTTATCCTAAAAATTAAAATTGTTTTTTAAGTCTATATTTTTTAGTATTGAATTAAACTTCTATGTCTTTTTTTTTATATTTTCATTTTATTTCTTTTTCAAATGTATTTGTTCAATCATTTCATTTATTTTTTTTTTCAATCATTTTTTTTGGTTAAAAGGAGAAAGAAAGTATCAGAACGTCATACGAATTATTTATTCCTTTGAAACGTATATTATCTTAAATATTGTTATGAGATTCATAACTTCTGCCATGCTTACATATTATTAGTGAAGTTAGGAAGAGTAGGTGTCTCATAAATGTTTAAATGTTGCCTGTTCTATAGGTATAAAGAGGAATTGTAAGGTAGGCCCCACTTGACTTTTGGTATTTTTGGTGGAGGTGAAACTTGATGGACACATTATTAAGAACCAAATATAATGGTAGCATTAATTTGCACCTTAAACACATTCGTTTATGCATGTTTTGAAAAGCGTGCAAACAAATTAGAAAATGGCGATTAAGTCCCTAGGTCAATTGAACTTTTGTGAAAAACGGTCAAACCAAGTTAACTTTTGACCAACTATTAGTGATAGATAATTTCTCATGTAATAAAGTTTTAGGTTATATGGACTGATGGAATAAATCAGGTGTAAAAGTAGAAATTTACGCGATTTAACGGTTATGGGTATTTTGATAATTTCATCCAAATAATTAGTCAAACCTCAACAAAAGTTCAACCAATGATTGGAGCATGTTAAATAGAGGTGTTTTATGATTGAATAAAATATTTTGAAGATTAGACTAATCGTTTTCATTGAAATCAATTCGTTAAGGGCAAAATTATAATTTGCACATTAAAATATCCTTATTTTAGAAATTTCCAGCCTTTCTTCCTCTTAAAATCGTCAACCATCTTCTTTCTCTTCTTTCCTCCATTGTTGAACACTTGAAAAGAAAGAAAACCTTGAAAACTATACCGAAAACACACCGAAGCTTGAAACAATCTTCACCAAACTTGTACAAAACTCAGTGCTCGATCTTTTGACACCAAAAAAAAGTGCTAAAAAGGCCAAAATCTTGGTGTTTGAACTCCTCTTAGATTTGGCCAAGCATAAGGAGGTGAGAGAAAGTTAATTTTTCATGGTTTAATGGTTTTAAGCTTTGTGTTTAAGGTGTTTAAGCTTGTATCTAGCCTTAGATTGAATCAAAACAATGTCAATCTCTCTCCTAGGGTTTCGACGAAGCATATATCTTCATGATTATGGTGTTGTCTCATGTAAAAATGATGTAGAATGAATGTATAACATGTGTAAAGAATAACTTTAAGCTTGAATTATTGAAATGAGACATGTAAGAGAGAGAATGGATTTGGCCAAGGTGAAGGGTATACTAAAAGAGTGTTCAATTCAATGTGTTTTGGGTCCTAGAATAATGTACAAATTAATATAAGACTATAGGAGAAATCAAAATTGAAAATAGAAGTTTTTTATTGTAGTTGTAGTGTTAGCACCGGTGTGAAAAAGATTGAAATGAGAGTTATTGTAGGCAACGTAATAGGTTATGAAGAGTTAATTATTCTTTATAATTGAAGTGAAATGTTTTGATAGTGTTTGTACGGTGTTTTGCAGCTCGAAAGTCAGAAAATGATACTAGTGCTGACGAGTACCACTACAACAAACTGAGTGGTAAGGGATAAGTATAAAAGATGTAGAGATACTGTGGTGCATGTTTTGATAAAAAGTGATTTTATAAGTTTGAAATTGTCTAGATTTGATTTGAAAATGAGAATTGAAATTTGGTGTATAAACTGCATTTTCGTGTAAGGAGGTTAAGGTAAACTATACCGCTATGCTACCAAAATTTCGTAAAATGAACTTATAATCTTCCTAACCACCACCTATTCTTATATTTATACTTAGAATAATATGAAATTATAATTTTGAGGGTTGGAGATCAAAAGTTCATGAACTTGCATAAATTTTTTTAACTCTATTTTCCATAGTGATATTAGCGATTTTCTTGCTAGTAGTGCTATATCTATATTCTTATACTACTGTTAGGTGTAAAGAAAATATTTTAAATATTTATTTTTGAATTGAGAATATTTGGTGAATTTTATTCCTCGATTGTATTGATTTACTAATTTTACTGATTTAAATGTTATATGAGCTAACTGAAAATATATATTATTGAACTTATCTCCGTAAACTACTATAAATTGTTTATGAACTGTTTTGATACTGTTGGCTCCATGGCTACTTGCGAGCACATGCACCCCTATTATTATTGTTATTGTAGCTGAGTGATCCTGATCCCATCATTCAGCGTCCTAGATTACATTGCCGATGTACATTTGTGGACAACCTTTTGACTATGGCCATATGTCGTTATGCATGAGTTTATGGGGTGATGCCTTGTCTCCACTATTTTATCTGGGATGGCAAATTTTTGGATATCTCAGGCACCCTCAGACCTTAATTATGTATTTTTTATTTTAAAATATTCATTAAATATGCTTTTGTAAATACTGTTACTACTTACAAAAACTAATTACTGTATTGTTTATGGAGAAATTATTAAATTGTTTCTTGGAATGACAAATGTACTGCTAAGCATCATTTACGAACATTTATTGAACTATGTACGTCAACTGGACTTCACCTTTTTAATAGAAATTCCTATAGTCGAATTTAGATGCCAGGACAAGTGAGGTGCTTCAAAGCATCCTTCTGTACTCAGCTTGATTATCTAACCAATTATAATATCGTTTCAACACTGTGCCTAATTTATGAAATTCATGTTTTCTATGTAAAAGAGTATGATTTTGATACCTGCATATAGATATGTATAATATCAGCTTTTTTATACGAATTTCTTACTAGGCATAAGCTCATCCCTTTATTCTCTTTTTAGATTATTTCTAGTAGTGTCTTAACCTCGATTTTGGAGGATTTTTACTTTTGATATCCCTTAGGCAGATTCTGGACTTCCTAGAGTATACGAATTTACATTTATATGTTCGGACTTATGTGTATGGTGCTAGTTGTATATATATATTCATACTTGGGATGTAAATCGAAACAAGGATACTATTATAAAAGTTTTGACATTTTATATGTTTTTGTGTATTATAAATTGAACAGGATAGTTCCTGGGTTAATTGTGTAAAAAATAATTGTTTTAATATAAATTAAGAAGTGAGGATACTACAGACAGTCCAACTGTAAGTAAGTAAGGCATAAGAAAATTGTATTGTGAACTGTATAGCAGTATATGACAATTGTATTTAATTATTCTAAATAGATTTAAATTTTAAAAACCTCAAATTATAAATTATTTTTATTTATATTTACATTTTTACTTCTTACCTTTTATGTTTGAGACTGTTATAAATTTTTTTTTCAAATCCTAAAAAATAGATTTTTTGCAACTCTAATTAATTTTATAAGAATAATTTGGAGTTATTTAAATTCAAATTTTAGAAATAAATTATTTTTAAATATGAAACATTATTCAATAATCTATTAATAATAAATGTAGTAAGAATTGCTTTGTTTAATATTGTAGCTATTTAATTTATTTAATAATTAATATTTATTATATTTAATTTTTTATAATTTTTTAATTGGTATTCGATTTGATTTTTTTTAAAATTTTGTGTGTTTTATATATGCATCAATTTTTTATAATATTATTCTTGTTTTAAAAAAATTATTGTTGTTGTTGCACGAAGCAATAATTATTAGATGTAGAAGGAAATCGTTTGCTCCTGCAGAACAAGTGTCATCAAGAGCTCTGCAAAAGAAAGAAGTCAGAGAGACACAGGGAGTTGTTCCCTGTGTAAGCACTTCAATGCTTAAGTCAAAAAGAGAATTCAACAGAGTCTTAGTAATCAAAAAATAAAACTTAGGACCATGTGCCTGTACCGTATTTATAAATGGATAATTACCTTAGTTATTACGGTAATTACTGATGCTATAAATTTGATATGATTAAACATGCCAAGGGTAATTTTGTCTTTTCACTATTTTGGCCTTTAAAGATAGAATTCTAATTGGAAAGTTTTTTTTTGCCACAGGAAAGAGAGGGTTTCAGCTCTCGGGAGGTGGTTACAACCATAGACAAGAAAAGGCAACTGTTGTGACCCGACAACAATGGGAGGCAGCACATTCGACGGGAGACGGCACCTTCGACAAGAGGCGAAACACCCTATGGGGGGCGGCACCTCCTGCGAGAGGTGATAATGCCATGCGGGAGGTGGCACTACCAGGAGGCTGCTACTCCTTGACATGTGGCACTCCTTCAAGTCGCCACGTGTTTTGATTGGTTTGTAACCATGGGCCTTAGTATTGGGCGTAGGCCAAACCTATATCAATTGCTCCCCACTATTTTATCTGAAATCAGTGATAAATAATTAAAGTCTGGGAGTGGCTGCGATATGTAAGAATTTACCACCACAGATAAACAGTGGAGACAAGGCGTCACTCAATATAGACTCATGCATAACGACATATGGCCATAGTGAAAAGGTTTTCCATAGATGTACACGGGCCAAGTGTCATTTGGGACACTGAATGATGGGACCAAGATCACTTAGCTATAGTAATAGTAACAGTAAGGGTGCATGTGCTCGCTAGTAGCTATGGGACCAACAGTCTCAAAACAATTCATAAAGTAATTCATAATAGTTTACAGAGATAAGTTCGATAACATATATCTTCAGTCAGTTCATAAAGCATTTAGATCAGTAAATCAGTATAGTTGAAGGATAAAATTCACCAAATATTCTTAATTCAGAAATAAATGTTCAAAATATTTTCTTTACACTTAACAGTAGTATAAGAACATAGATATAGTAATAATAGCATGAAGCTCACTAAAATCACTACGAAAAATGGAGTTATAAAAATTTAGGAATGTTTAAGAACTTTTTGAACTCTAACTCTAAAAATCATAATTTCATATTATTTCAGGTATAGATACAATAATAGATGGTGGTTAGGAAGATTTTAATTTGTTTTACAAAATTTTGACAACATAACGGTATAGTTTACCCTAACCTCCCTACACGAAGACACAGTTTATAAACCCAATTCCAGCTCTCAATTTCAAATCAAATCTCAACATTTCAAACTTAAAAAAGCACTTTTATCAAAACATGTACCACTATATCCCTCCATCTTCTATACTTATCCCTTACCACTCAATTTGTTATAGTAATGCTTGTTAGTACCTATATCTTTTTTTGACTTCCAAGCTACAGAACACCATACAGATACTATCAGATCATCACATTTCGATTATAAAGAATAATTAACTCTTCATAACCTATTATATTGCCTACAGTAACTTTCATTTCAATTTTTTCACTCCGGTGCTAACACTGCAACTACCGTAAAAACACCTTTGTTTTTAGTTTCAATTTTGCCTTCAATCTTGTATTAATTTGTACATTATTCTAGGACCCTAAACACATCAAATTAAGCATGGATTCTACCTCCCCTTCTCTTGGCTGAATTTGATTAAGCTTCTTACACTTGTGTTTTCTTTAATTCAAGCTTAAATTCTTGTTTTGGACTAGCTTTACATCATTTCGACATCATTTTCTCATCAAGCTACAACATATTCATGTATGGGAATGCTTGGCCAAAACCCTAAGTGGATGACTTTCATGGTTTAAATTTGATTCAAGCTCAAATATATGTTTAAACATCTTAAACACTTGGCCCTTCATCATAAAACCTTGGAAAACTTAAGCTTTTCCAATGTTCTTACCTTGGTTGAAATCTTTGGGAAGCCCCACATCTTAATTTTGGCCACTTTGGCACTTAATTTTGGTCCAATTTGTAGAGCTTTGAGTTCTGTACAAGTTTGGTGAAGATTGTTTCATGTTTTGGTGTGTTTTACGGTAACGTTTTCAAGACTATCTCTCTTCAAGTATTTAACAATGGAGGGAGGAAGAAGAAGATGATGGCTGCCGACTTTAGGAGGAAGAAGGGTTGGAAATTTCTAAAATAAAGATATTTTATAGTGAAAACTACCAAAATGCCCATACACTTAAGTAATATTCTAATTTTGCCCTTCAGGGTTTAACTTTGATTTAAACAATCAGTCTAACCTTCAAATATTTTATTTAATCACAAAATAAATCTATTTAATTTGCTCTAACTTTTGGCTGAGCTTTTGGTAGGGTTTGACAAGTCAATTGAGTGAAATTACGAAAATACCCCAATCGTGTAATCATGAAATTTTTAGCTTTTTCGTATGATTCAATCTACCAATTTGAGAGGTTTGAGACATCTTTAGACTAAAAATCTTCTACCATTATTACTTGGTCAAAAGTCAAAGGGGTTTGATCGTTATTTATGAAAATTCAAACAGCCTATGGATCTTATGACCGTTAATGATGTTGTTAGTTGTTTTTAGTCTCAAATGTGGATGGATGCAGTGAAAGATGAGATGGATTCCATTGCATGAAATAGAGTATGGGAAGTTGTTGAGCTTTTAAAAAGGTAAGCCAATAAGTTGTAAATAGGTGTATAAAACTAGGAAAGATTCTAAAGGAAAGATTGAAAGATTCAAGGCTAGATTGGTGGCTAAAGGGTTCACTTAAAGAACATATTACAATGAGACATTTTCATCGGTGTCTACCAAAGAGTCCTTTAGAATTATCATGGCTTTGGTTGCCCCTTTTGATTTAGAGCTTCATCAAATGGATGAAATACAGCTTTCTTGAATGGTGATTTTAAGAAGGAGGTTTATATTGTACAACCCAAAGGTTTTGAAGATCATAGGAAAGAACATTTAGTTTGCCAACTTAAGAAATCCATTTATGGCTTGAAATAAGCTTCTCAGCAGTGGTTCTTAAAATTTGATGAGGTAGTTACTTCCGTTGGTTTTGAGGAAAATAAAGTTGACTAATGCATATATCTCAAAATCAGTGGGAGTAAGTTCATATTCCTTGTGTTATATGTGGATGATATTTTGCTAGCATGTAATGATGTTGGACTATTGCATGAGACTAAGCAGTTGTTGCCCAAGACTTTTGATATGAAAGATCTTGGGGAAGCATCCTTTGTTCTTGGGATTGAGATTCATAGAGATAGATCTCGAAGTTTATTGGGACTTTCACAAAGGGCTTACATTGATTGTGTGCTCCAGAGATTTAATATAGAGAATTGTAAAGGTGGGGAGCAATTGTTGATAAAGGTGGCAAATTTAATCTCAATCAGTATCCAAAGAATGACTTGGAGAGAGAATCCATGAAAGATATACCTTATTCTAGTGCAGTTGGGAGTATTATATATGCCTAAGTTTGCACTTGATCGAATATAGCTTTTGCAGTAGGTTCTTGGTAGGTATTTATCAAAGCCTGAGATGGATCATTGGGTTGTTGCCAAGAAAGTCATGAGATACTTGCAGAAGACTAAGGATTACATGTTGATATATAGAAATGTAGACAATCTTCAGATAGTTGGGTATACGGATTTTGACTTTGCTAGATGTTAGGACAACATGAAGTCTACTTCAGGGTATATTTTTATGTTAATAGGAGGAGCTATTCCTTAGAAGAGTGTTAAGTAAACACTTTTAGCTTTTCCACTTTGGAGGCTGAGTTTGTTACATGTTATAGGGCTACTACACAAGCTATTTGGCTAAAGAACATCGTCTCAAGACTTAGTATTGTTAATTTTATCTCTAAACTGCTTAAGATTTATTGTGATAATAGATCTAAAGAGTTGTTCTCTAAGAACAATAAAACTACTAGTGGACCTAAGATGTGGAGATTAAATATCTCAAGGTTAGAGACTTTGTGAAAAATGGTGACATTGTTGTTGAGCACATTGATACTGATAGCATGATTGCTGATCCTTTGAATAAGGGATTGAGGCTTAATGTCTTTTGGAAACATGTTGATAGCATTGGTATTTTGCCGTCCTTTGATGTATTGGTTTAGTGGGACTATGTTACTTGTGATTAAACACTCATATTTATTTTACATCATGCTATGTTGAGACCTCTCAATGTTTGGAACATTTATATGTGATGTTTCACTTTATATATTAATTTGATGATCATCATTGATTTATTTGTGCTAGTGTGTTGATATTTTGTACATTTACACTTGAGAATTTGTGAAATTGACTTTGTGTCAATGGGATATATCTCGATAAATGATACCGCTTGATAATCTTAAGGCAAAATGAATAAAGACATATTAGCATATCTGGTTGCAAAATAGATTTCTCAGTGAGTTAAGGAGAAATCGGAGGACTGACAATGAAAGTAACATATTAGATCACTGTTGGGTGTTATTTTCTCGCCACACAACCACACTGAGATCCATTGTTGATGTGGTCACTAGTATTTGTAACCATTGATTGATCTTGTGTCAATAAAGGGCACAATTGCCGCTATAATTTGGTATTAGTTGGTTATGTTGAGTAGCATCATTAAGATGTTGTTTCTAAGGACTAAATGCTTTTAAAATCATAGCCACATCAAAAGTAAAGTAAATTAGCCTGGAGCCTTGTTTTCTAAAATATAAGTTTTCTTAAATTTAAAACCCCAGTCAATATTGTTTAAGTGGGGGAATGTTAGGATTTTCCAATTAGTGGACTACTACTAATTGGTCAATTTAAGTTTTCATAAAACATGCTAATAATTTAGTCCTAGTATGAAAACATGCATGTAAGCCCAATTCAATAATTGTGATCAACATGAATGATCTTTTGCACATCTTATTGGGCCAGTGTGGTATGGTGGTTGTGTAAGCTTGAAACTTAATAATCTTTGATAGGGGACTATTAGGTTCGACTACAAATATAAGGCTATATCCCTTCTTCACTTCTCAACTTCTGTAATTGTGAGACCCAATTTTGTAATACCGTACACCATATTTTTGTGTAAATCTTTAATATTGGAAATAAATTATTTAGTGAAATTAAATAAATATTGAATGTGGATTTCCACTTTGGATTTTGAATTTATTAGACTTATGAATTATAATATGGTGTATAAGAGGTGAAATAAATATTAATGGATGAATCGACGGTATAGAATAAATAAAGAAAACAAATCTGAAATTTATAAATGGAATTGATATTTTCATAGTATAATATGCAAATAAATGATTTATAAGAGAGGGAAATTTTATTATTTGGATAAGTTGTAATTTGGCATTGGATGAAATACACATAAAGGAGGGGAATTAAGTAAAAAACGTGCAGAAAATTTAGACTGCATGCCATTTCTTTTGCTGCTATTGTGCCACACGGTTCATCCATCTAAAGAAAAAGATTGAGATGCAATTTTATGGCATAAAATATACAAATAAATGATGTTTAAAGGAAAGGAATTGATTAATTGGACAAGTGATAAATTGTGATTGGTTGGAGTGTATAAAAAGAGAAGGAATATGAGTCAAACCGTGCAGCAGAAAAAAGTTGGCTTTCACGCCACTTAATTTGCTGTTATGTGCTACTCAGTTGTATCCACTTAAAGAAAAAAAAGGAATGATAAAAATAATGGGTTGTTAGCTAAGTGGAATGTTCTTATTGGACCATATGATAAGTAGAAAATTCAATAGAGTAAAACTTAAGCAAACTCTTCTTCATTGCCGACTCCCTCTGTTGCTTCACGATTTTTTTTTGTTGGCTGCACCTTGCTCTATTTTGCTTCCGTTCTTCCAAAATTTAAGAGCAAAAACCTCACCTTCTTGCTATCTAAACGTCCAAGCTTTCTTAACAAACCTTCCCTCCATCTTAAGACCATCTAAAAGACCAAGAAAGGAAGGCTGATGTGAAAGTAAAACAACATAGAAGTGAAGTTGTGTGGTTCGGTTAAGGAAGAAGACATCATTTTCTATTGTTTTAATTAAATCTAAAGTTGTGATATAGCCTAATCTAAGGTGTAGAAGGAGGTTATCAACTTAGTTTTCCATAATTTTGGCTAGACAAAAATTAGCCATTTGAAGAGAGGTTCGGTTGGCATGAGAAAGTAGAAGTGCTTTATGGTTTCATGCAAGGAAATAATAGAAATTAAGCAAGTAAGTGAGGAATTAAAGGTTGAAGCAATAAATTATGGTAAAAGATTGAAAATAAAAAATATGTCATTTTATGGGTTTCGATGGGTTTGTGAACTATTGGAAGACATGCACTTGCTTGCATGAAAATAATATAAAACAATAGCTTATGATGGAATAAGGAGGATGGAAACGTTAGAATTTCAAAAAGGAAACAAAATCATGGAAGTGGGCATTTAAGGGGTTTCGGCCATAGCTTATTTGGCCATAATATTATACTGAATTCTATGATTTAATAATAGAAAATGAATATAGAAATTGAAAGAGAAAGATTGGTGAAATCGAACTGAAAAAGAAGCTAAAACGAAAAAGTATAGTTTTAGCACCAGTGTATATTATACTAGTTGTACATATGCTGTGTCATTAATGGTTGCATTTTATGAAATTTAGTGGCTTAAAATTAAGAGGAAAAATATTGATAGTTTTTTATAAAATTATTTTGCAGCTAGGAATTACGAATTTTGGTAGGCGCAACCGGGAAGCTCGGTTTCATTAGATTGGTAAGGGGAAAGTGTGTGAGTTGTATGGATATGATGAATTACATGATTTATGAAGTTTAATTTTATGAAATTATTGAAAGCTTGAATTGCTTTGAAAATCATGCAAATTGTGGTTGAAAGCTGGTTTTATATACTATAATTTCTATGCAAGAGGCTAGAAATTCAAAGTAGTTATGCTGCCGAAAAATTATTAAAATTATTCTAAAATATCATGAAATATTTTAGATGCATAAATGGAATAAATCATGAATTTTGGAAATCATTTCCATAAATTTTCCATAAATTTTCCATAAAGTGGAAATTGTTGAAAAATGCTAAATTAAATATTCATATTGTGGATTTTTATTTAAAGTGAGAATGAAATATATTCTTTTTACTATTAATTATTCAAAAAAAATATTTATGAGATTTCTCACTATATACATGAATATTTATCGACTTTTTTCCCTATATTTGGAAATGAAAAATAAATACCTTTTTGGAAATAATAATTGACATAAATGATTTAATTCATTTCAATTCCTTAAAGGTATTTTTATGGGAAAAAATGATTTTATACCTTTATAGAACTAAATAATGATCTTTTTTATTTTATAAATTCCATAAAGGTGATGAGATGGTGAATAAAATGTATTGAGATGATTTTAGGAAAAATGTGAAAATGATGGAAATTCCTAAAAAGAGGAAATGTTTGAAATTGTGAGCCTTATGGATAAACATAAAATATTTCAAATTATTTTGAATAAGATCCATAAAGGCTATGATGCAATTTTATACTGTTTTGAGACTTAGACCCTGATTTCATGCTTACTGATTACTGTTATTGTGACGTGACTGATTGACTCGCCAAGTCATTAGCGGTCTCGGAGTTACCTGGCAAGTGTACCCGATGACCCTCTATAGAGTATGGCCATAGATCTTACTGTATACTGTTACTGTGTCTCTTAGGAGAAGATGATAGTATGATATGATTTAGGATGATGCCTAGTCTCAACCTACAGAAATACTATTTACTGAACTATATCATACTTATTACTGTCTATTGAACCGTACTGAGAACTATTGTTTGGTGGAAAAGAATATTATGAAATATTATTTCTAATATAGAAATAATTACTGAATTGTTTATCCAACAATTTTGGATATTTACAAACAACTATACTGAAAGTGACTGATTACTATTTCTATAGTTTTATATCTATTAGTCACTATACTGCTTTATTACTGAACTGTCACGTGTTTTAAACTGTTACTGAAGTGATGAAAAATTAAATGGTTTATTCCATTTATATTTAGGGAAAAATAGATATTTTCCAGCATATAAGATTGATCGTATCAAAGCAGCATACAACTCCTTTACTGAGCACGTTGTCACTCACCCTTTTATTTTTCCAACTCCCTAAATTAAATGCAAGGATTATTGAGATCTTCTTCGGATAAATATATTTGCGAATGGCACATTGGGGCAAAGTGCCTTAAATTTTAAAGGTACAATCACTTCTCTTGTAAATTCAGACACATACATACAGTACTACTTTACTTAAAATAGAGAGAGGAGATGTAAAGTGTAAGAAATATTGTAAAAACTTTATATTTCGAATTTATTAAATGGATAAATGTTTACCTTTTATTACTGTTAATGTTCAAGTGTTAAAGGCATCACAGATAGCCCAATCATAAATTGTGTATAAAATATGTTAATTACTGTACTGTGGACTGTTACAGATTTAATGGTATCAGAGCAAGGTTGACCTGATGTCTATTGATGCCTTTAGAATAGAAAGTGTTGAAAAAGTTTAACATCCCCTGTAGTACTGTATAGTCTAAATGTATAAAGGAACCAAGTGACTGTAAATTAGGTTAAGTGTGGTGTAGGAGTTTACGAAACAAGGGTTACAAAAAGGGATTGTAATCCGAGAATTTTACATGAAATAGGTGATGTTATAGCCTTACTGGAGGTCTGTTCGAAAAGTATAAAGAGGAACTCGGTGAGGGCCACACTAGGACTTCTCTGTCCAGATCGAACCAAGATCTTGAAATGATGACGTTGGAGTGAAATGGGATATCATCAGTGCATAGATCTTAAGATCACCTATTTAAATGTATCTTAAGAGGGAGAAATAAAGTGGAAAATGACAAATATGCCCCTATATTGAAATAATTCCTCAGAATCATAGTTGATTTAGTTGATTTAGAACTGACTGATGGTGATAGAGTAACTGATGGTGTAAAGAATATATTACATGTATAATGGTCTCTACTATTAGCCCCACTTATACTCTGATGAGTAATGCGACCCGGAGTGTATACCGTGAGAGGTCGTGAGATACTCGGCCCTATTATAGATTTTTAGGGCTTGAATTAAACAAGAAAATATAGGGTATATTGGTTAGGGATTATGGGATATTATAAAAAGTGATACACTTACTGAGTGTGACTAAAATGGTGAATTGTGCATTGATGATTCAATATTAGTGTTATTAATTCAGGTTCTATATATTCCTTCTGTTTCTTATGAGTATAAATTAGAAATTTATAGAATCGGAATATTTTGAAATATGCTTTACAGAATGGTATATTATGAAATTAAAACACATTTAAGTGAATCGATGTGAAATATATGTTAAAAGATTTGAAAGTTACATGTATATGTTTTGAGGATACATAGTAGAACTGCTAAATGTATATACGAAACATCCAAGGTAATTTACAGGATGAATTTTCAAATAAATTTTCGGAGTAATGGGGATTCGAGAGATTATTGACTCGATTCACAACAAGGAATCTATTTATAAGCTCTTATTAGAAAGCGTAAAAGAGTCTGAAGAGCTTAAGAAATTACTCCAGAGATTAATGAATAAAAAACCCATCTGTATTAGTGTAACTGGTGAAAACACAAATGATATGTGTAGACACCATTACCAACCTAGACTACTGCGTGTATGTTCTTGTAAAAGGTAAGGTTTTTGGCATTAAATGACATTTTTTTGGTGCATTGGCATTAAATGACATACACTTGTTTAAAGAGGAGTAAAAGCCACGTGATTTAATGCTTTTAATCATTTGTTTTATTAGTCAAGTGTCCCACTAGCTTAATTTAATATATATAATTTATTTAATTAGAAATTTGTGTAAGATAATTTAGGAAATTTAATTAAAGTTAGAAAATGATGTTAAGGTATAAAATTTGAGAAATTGACTTTGATAATTAAATTAGGTAGTTGATGTGAATGAAATAATTTGATTTGGCGTGTTGATATTTTATATTTTGTTGATGTATTATTATTTGTTTGTTTGTTTATTTTAGAATTAGGAATTAAAATAAATTAAAAATAGATTATTGAAAACTATAAGGACAAAAAAAAATTAATTATGATATTAAAAATTAAAACAAATATTAATAATTCTGACGATGGAATTTTAAAGGTACTGCGCTTGAGTAGTACTTTTAGATATCTTGAGGTGAGGAGGTTCTTTTTAAGTCTTACCAGCTTGATGGAAGATTTAAAAATATATTTCCGATATTTAGAATTCAAACTTATTATTAAAAATTGAAATAAGAATCAATTAAAATTAATTGTAATTAAAAGAATAAATAATCAAATTAGAAATAAAGTATTATAAAAATTAATATAATTAGAAATAAAATAGAATAAGATAATAAAAATATAAATATTCCGACGACAGAATTCTAAAGGGACTGTGCTTGAGTAGTACTTTTAGATATCTTGAGGTGTGGAGAGTTCTTTTAAGTCTTGCCAGCATGATGGAAGATTTAAAGGATATTTCCAAGATTTTATAAATTAAATTATAAAAATAAAAATAAAATTAGATTAAAAATAGTAAATTAAAATTAAGTTTATTATAATAAAGAATAAAGATCAAATTAATAAATTAGAATTAAAATTAGAAAATAACTAAAATAAATAGAAATTAAATTAAATTAAATATTTTAATAAATGTGAATTATTCCGAGGATGGAATTTAAAGGGAATTGCGCTTGAGTAATTTATTTAAAAATTCCTAAGGTGAGAAAGTTTCTTTAAGGTCTTACCAGCTTGATGGAAGGTCTTTAAGAAAATCTTCAATATCAAATAATACATGTTTATTTAAAGATATAAAAATAGATGAAAATAATAATTTATATAAGAAAATAATAACAATAGAATAAAATAAGATAAAATAATAAATAGAAATTGGATAGGAGTCAAAATAGGATTTGCATAAAAATATCTAAACAATCCGACGACGGAGCCTCTTCAAGAAAGGCGATTGGCCCTACTTGAATACTCTTGAGGTGAGAAAAACTTTTAGGTTATCCAACCAGCTTGATGGAGGAGACTTAAAAGATTTTTCAATATTTAATTATATCGAGATTACAGTAAAAAGGCAAAATTAGGATAACCTTAGATTATTTGGTACCATTTTAGGATGGGCGTTGTGAGGGTGCTAATCCTTCCTCACACGTAACCGTACTCCCGAACTTAGAACTCTTAACGTAGACCAAGCCTTATCCTTAGTTTGAATAGGTGACCAATCACACCTAGGTTAGAATGGTTGGTGGCGACTCCATATTTTTGTGTCTAGCTATTAGGTTTCCCAAAACTTAATACGTTATGACAGTTTGGCGACTCCACTGGGGACATTAGAGAGTCAGGCCATCAGGTAGTTTAAGGTTATCAAGATTTTGCCTAAAACTTTAAGTTTCATAAAATATTTAATACACACACTTCACATTCATGTGCATGCATTAGCCCTCGACCCGGGCTTATCCTTCATAGGAGGGAGTATAGTACCTTTGCCTTCGTGAGGTGATAACCTCCACACAGGCCAGTGAAATACTCCACTCAAATTGAACCTTTCCGTTTGTAGCCTGTAATGGGTGAGGATTGGGTGCCTTACTAGTCTTGTGTGGACGACAGTAAGGAACAATTTTGGAACCTTTAGCCCTTTTATTAAAGCCATGCATATAGTGAAATTTAGAAGACCAACTATAATATAGAACCATATCAACCCATGCCCATTATTTAGGACACATGTTTGATCAAGTTTGTTTGATTTTTATTTATACATGAGACACTAAGAGGGTACCTTGAGTTCTTCACCAAAACATTCCCATGCATCACTCATCCATTATTGTTACATGACAATTTTTTAGCATACTATTCCATTCATACGCATGTAGCATCATCTTGTTTTGTTCATATTCATCTCATTGTTTTTAAACAAAGCATTTTCAAAATTTTTCAAGCATCACCATATGAAAAACGATGAACTCTAATTGTGGTAATAAAGATTCGAAGATAGCTCGACCAAAGGTTCATTCACACAACACTCGTTATCAAGCTAAGATCATGGAAGAAGAATCAAGCATGCGCATGGAGAAGATGGAAAAAGCTCAAGAGGAAATGAGGGGGCAATTGGCCCAAATTACAGAGCTGTTGAAAAATCTAAGCAAGGGCAAAGGAGTTGTAGAAGAAGTTGCAGTCCAAGAAGGGGTTCAACAACGCAGTATGGAAAACCCTGTCTATCCTCCTGGATTTGGTCCATTTCCAAGTCAAACATCCCAAGAAGGAAGATGTCCACCTGCTTACACTGCTATACCCCAAGTATTTGGACAAGCTCAATTCCAAGGACCCGCCTATCCTTCCCAAGGCGCAAAATCTACTGATCCCATTGAGGTACCCGACTTAGATAACCCAAGGGAAACTGAGAAGTTGAAAGCCAAACAAGCAGAAGAGAAAGATGAGGCGAAGTCGCAACAAAAGATTAATATGTTGGAGGAAAGGATTCGAGCTATTGAAGGCTTAGACTTTTATGGTTCCATGGATGCTACTGGGTTATGTTTGGTGTCAGACTTGGTTATTCCACCTAAGTTTAAAGCACCAGAGTTTGAGAAGTACAATGGAACTTCCTGCCCTAGGTCTCATCTTATTATGTATTGCCGGAAGATGGCTGCTTTCGCTCAAGATGATAAGCTCCTTATTCACATTTTTCCAGAATGTCTCACTGGATCTGCTGCTAAGTGGTACAATCAATTAGATGGAACTCGAATCATCACTTGGAATGACTTGGCAAGAGCATTTATGGCTCAATATCGACATGTTGCTGATATGGCCCCTGATCGTCTGTCGCTCCAAAGTATGGAAAAGAGGGCTAATGAGAGTTTCAAGCAATATGCCCAAAGGTGGCGTGATATGGCTGCGGAGGTGCAACCTCCACTTTCGGAGAAGGAGCTTACCATTATGTTCGTTAATACTTTGAAGGCTCCATATTACGATAGAATGATCGGTAATGCCACCAAGAATTTTGCTGATATGGTATTGTCTGGTGAGATAATTGAGAATGCAATCAAGAGTGGAAAAATTGAAGCTCCCAACAATATTGAGAAGAAAGGAGGAGCTAACAAAAGAAGGGAAGAAGAAGTCCATGCTGTTGCATATGGAAGGCAATATGGAGGCTATTACCCATAACACCCTTATCACATGCCACAACCTTACTATCCTGCTCAGAATCCCTATCATTCTTACCCCAAGGTTAATGTTCAACCTAGTCCCCAGACACCTGCCCCAACTATTCAACCAGCTAAGCAATTCAATAAACAAGAGGGCAATCATAATACATCATGGCCAAAAAGAGAAAGGATTCCCATTGACCTAATTCCCATGACCTACACTGAATTGTACCCAAAATTGATCAAAGGACAACTCATTGCACCCATCTATATGGAACCTCTCAAGCCTCCATATCCAAAGTGGTATGATGAGAATGCTCGATGCGAGTATCACTTCGGGAACGTGGGTCATTCCCTAGAGAACTGCACGGCACTAAAATATAGAGTGCAAGGATTGATAAAAGCTGGCATGTTGAGTTTTGAGACTAAAGGGGAACCGGCTACGGATGCAAACCCATTACCTGACCATACGAATGAGGGATGAGTTTTGTGGGGGCATGAAGGGTTCAAGCCTGACAATTTTGAAGATCTATAAATTCTAGTTTTATTTTTGCTTTCTTTTATTTCTTTAAGTAATGCAAGATAGTTTTTGAAAGTGCTTAAGCCCATAAGCACGAAATAAATTTTATGTATGAGTTAACTTTTATTTATTTCCTTTTCAATAAAGCGACTAGTGTGGTGCACTGTCAATTTCTCATTCCATTCATTTTCCATTTCTCAACATACTCACCATATCTTTCACTCACAAGTATCCAAATAATGAACATGATGATAATGATGTTAATAAATTTAGGATTCAATTTTGAAAGAACCACTATTGTTAATGAATTAACAGTATGCCAATGTTGCGAAAGCAAGAAAATGAAGGAAAGGTTCCTCACCATCCGCACTTGATAGACGGTACGAGAAAGGTGAATCTCTTACAAAAGCTTCTCACAAGTTTGTCATTGTTCGATAAATGATCTTTAAGGAAAGCACTTACATTTGAAATGATAAATGGCTTTCTTTCACTATCCTTCAAGCATGAGTAAAATTATCCTTTGATTACCCCTTTTGAGCCTATTATATTTTTGTAATATAACCCACCAAGGATCACCCTCCACATCGGGGGCAAGGAAGATGAGATAAAGAAATTTTAAGGGCAAAAACGAAAGTGTTCATGATGAATCGAGGGGCAAAAAAAATAGCCCAGTTTTATGAAAAAAAAAAGAAAAGAAAAAGGGTTTGAATTCAAAAAGCAAACCCAAAAAAAAAGCAAGAAAAGAAATGGGTGAATTAGAAAGGGGCAAAATGCCTGAATGTTTTACTTGATAAAAAAGTGATCCTTTTGTTTATAAACCCTGAAATACATTTTGGGCTTACTATATCATTTTCTTTCATAAGCCCTCACCTGAGCCTACATTACGTGCCTTTAAAAGCCCATTTTGATCAAATGTAAATGCTTAAATTGAAGAATCATGCATTGAATGAAGACATACTTGTACAATGAGATAACGATCTTTTAAAGGTTCAATGGAGATAAAAGAAGTAGATCAAGTTGAATGAAGAAGTCCATGAGCTTTAGAAGATATCTTGGATCAAAATCGAGAATGCCTATTAGGGGGCATTAATTTGGATTGAGCACTGAAGGTTGAAGTTTGTCAAAGCCAATGAGGTTGAAAATGAAGAAAAGAAAAAATATGAAAAAAAAAAGAAAAAAGAGACAAAAAAAGAAAAAAAGGAAAAAAAACAAGAAAAAAAAACAAGAAAAAAGAAAAAGGAGGATTCAAATTGAAAACTCGAAAAGGGCAGTTTGAATCAAATGAGGGGGCACCTAAGTTGAAAACCTGAAAGGGCGGCTTAGGAAGAAGGTCAACATCAAAAAGTTTTGATACGAGGGCAAGATTGGCAGACACTACATGAAAGAACATATCAACATAAGAGTAGGCTTTTGGAAAAGAATTTTAGATTGACTTGATTGAAATTGTCAGAATGTTCATTAAATGGATACTGAAAACCTTATTCCAAACAGACTGTCCCATTGATTTTTCTTGATTTCATGTTCATTTTCTAAGAATGAATATTTATATCTCTCTTGATCATTTTAAATTTATACCACCCATATAACAAATTGAGAATATGCATAAGTGCATTACATTGGTGGTCGAGTTGGAAGGAAAATAAATAAATGTTGGTAACCTTTTTTGGGTAAATTTTTGAAAAAATATTCTTTTGAGAAATCTTGCATTACTAAAAGAGACAAAGAAACAAAAATAACAAATGACGAAAACCTAAATTTGAAGGCATGATGGCAAGTCTTTAAGCATAATGGGACCAAGATTCATTAGAAGGTGGGATGAGAAGTGGAGATAGAAGATTTGAATAAGAAGAATCTAGCAGATATGTGGAACTTGAGGAAAACGAGATGAGCTTGAGAATCTTGTTACCACAATTAAGATTGCATTTACATACATTCAAGGAATAATTTAGGGGGCATGACATTAACATTCATAGCATTCATGGTATTCATGGCATTCATTATATTCATGACATGCATGACATTTCATTATTGCATTTTGACATGAACTATTAGGATAAGAAGTTTTGAATGATGAAAATTTTGAAGAAAAGAGAAAGTGTAAGAATAAAATGTATAGGACAAAAATATAAGAGATGGTAATTTGAAAAATGATGAGAAGATGATAAGGAAAATACTGTTTTTGAAAAAAAAAACCTTAGATGAGGGCAAAAGTCCAGTTTAGTTGACACCTTAGAGGAGGATGAAGTCTAATATTGTTGGTATCAAAATGAAAGTTAAGCCCAGTCAAACCCATGTTAACTGGCATTCTGAAATGAAAGCTTTATTTTTCAAAGTTCCAATGCCTCTAGTGAGAGGAGCACAAGATTATTTTTCAAAGTTCCAATGCCTCTGGTGAGAGGAGCACAAAGTTATTTTTCAAAGTTCCAATGCCTCTGGTGAGAGGAGCACAAGTTTATTTTTCAAAGTTCCAATGCCTCTGGTGAGAGGAGCACAAGGTTATTTTTCAAAAGTCTCAATGCCTCTGTGAGAGGAGCACAAAGTTATTTTTCAAAGTTCCAATGCCTCTGGTGAGAGGAGCACAAGGTTATTTTTCAAAAGTCTCAATGCCTCTGGTGAGAGGAGCACAAGATTATTTTTCAAAGTTCCAATGCCTCTGGTGAGAGGAGCACAAGACTATTTTTCAAAGTTCCAATGCCTCTGGTGAGAGGAGCACAAGGTTATTTTTCAAAAGTCTCAATGCCTCTGGTGAGAGGAGCACAAGATTATTTTTCAAAGTTCCAATGCCTCTGGTGAGAGGAGCACAAGATTATTTTTCAAAGTTCCAATGCCTCTGGTGAGAGGAGCACAAGGTTATTTTTCAAAAGTCTCAATGCCTCTGGTGAGAAGAGCACAAGGTTATTTTTCAAAAAGTCTCAATGCCTCTGTTGAGAGGAGCTCTTTATTTTTCAAAAAGTCTCGATGCCTCTGTTGAGAGGAGCTTTTTGTTTTCAAAAGTCTCATAACCTCTAGTGAAAGGGGCTTTTATTTCATGATCATCTTGCATTCCTTAGTCTTATGATAGGAGAGACTAGGAATTTCACTTTGCATTCCTTAATCTTGTGATAGAAAAGATTAGGAAATCCCATTCATTTTTGCATTCCTTAGTCTTATGATAGGAAAGACCAGGAAAACTTCATCTTGCATTCCTTAGTCTTATGATAGGAGAGACTAGGAATTTCATTTTGCATTCCTTAATCTTGTGATAGAAAGGATTAGGAAATCCCATTCTACTTTCATTTCCTTAGTCTTATGATAGGAGAGACTAGGAAAACTTCATCTAACATTCATTTCCTTAGTCTTATGATAGAAGAGGCTAGGAAACTTCATTTTGCATTTATTCCTCAATCTTTATACGAGAGGAAGATTAAGAAATTTCATTTTGCATTTATTCCTTAGCCTTATGAGAGAGATGGCTAGGCAATATCAAAAAAAAATCATTGACAGGTCTTGCATTTGGACAAAATGGTTGTCTATGTCTTTGCACCATTACTGTTTCACAGTAAAGTGCAAAGAGGGGCAACTGTAGACACCATTTTTGTCCGGTTCTTTTTCAAACATTTTTAATTAATTAGTTTTTATATTTGATTTTTAATTTTTAATTTTTATTTTTTAGATTTAGAAATAAATTTTGGATTTTGATTTTGATTTTTATAGAATAAAATAAAGAAAATAAAAAAAAGAGAAGGAAATCAGAATTAATTTTAATAGGAAAGTAAAATTAAATGAGACTATTAAAGATTGAAAATCAAAATTTTGTGAAAAGGAAAGTCAAAATTAATATCGGATTCAAGTCCGATTCTTGAAATCTAAAAATATTTTTCCTAGAAAATTGATTCTTGAATTTTATATATATTACCAAAAATAAAAAATAAAAAAAACAAAAAAAATAAAAAAAAACCCTAGGTCTATAAAAGGAGAGAGCACAATACACAAAAGGTGGGGAACACACAAAAAAAACCTAGAAAAAACACGAGAAAAAACCTAGAGGAGAGACCCACGGCGCCTTTTTTTTTTTGCTAAAAAAAAAAAGTCTTCCCAGAGGAAGCCACCGGGAGGGGGTTTTTTCAAAAAAAAAAAAGAGAGAAACAGAGGGTTGCAAAGGGGAATTTAGCTGTTGTCGTCTCTTTGGCTGTGTTGCTTTCTTTTAAATTGCAGAAAATTTCCTTGCAACTGAACAAGTGAAGAAAAGAAATAGAGAAGAGGCAGTTCGTTGGAGCACCTAACCCATGTAATTGCTGTAAAATATAGTAGAACCGTGGTTGCACCATATTTTTGCTATCTCCATCATCGTCGCTCTGCTCGCCATCGTCATCTCCATTACCAACCTAGACTACTGCGTGTATGTTCTTGTAAAAGGTAAGGTTTTTGGCATTAAATGACATTTTTTTGGTGCATTGGCATTAAATGACATACACTTGTTTAAAGAGGAGTAAAAGCCACGTGATTTAATGCTTTTAATCATTTGTTTTATTAGTCACGTGTCCCACTAGCTTAATTTAATATATATAATTTATTTAATTAGAAATTTGTGTAAGATAATTTAGGAAATTTAATTAAAGTTAGAAAATGATGTTAAGGTATAAAATTTGAGAAATTGACTTTGATAATTAAATTAGGTAGTTGATGTGAATGAAATAATTTGATTTGGCGTGTTGATATTTTATATTTTGTTGATGTATTATTATTTGTTTGTTTGTTTATTTTAGAATTAGGAATTAAAATAAATTAAAAATAGATTATTGAAAACTATAAGGACAAAAAAAATTAATTATGATATTAAAAATTAAAACAAATATTAATAATTCCGACGATAGAATTTTAAAGGTACTGCACTTGAGTAGTACTTTTAGATATCTTGAGGTGAGGAGGTTCTTTTTAAGTCTTACCAGCTTGATAGAAGATTTAAAAATATATTTCCGATATTTAGAATTCAAACTTATTATTAAAAATTGAAATAAGAATCAATTAAAATTAATTGTAATTAAAAGAATAAATAATCAAATTAGAAATAAAGTATTATAAAAATTAATATAATTAGAAATAAAATAGAATAAGATAATAAAAATATAAATATTCCGACGACAGAATTCTAAAGGGACTGCGCTTGAGTAGTACTTTTAGATATCTTGAGGTGTGGAGAGTTCTTTTAAGTCTTGCCAGCATGATGGAAGATTTAAAGGATATTTCCAAGATTTTATAAATTAAATTATAAAAATAAAAATAAAATTAGATTAAAAATAGTAAATTAAAATTAAGTTTATTATAATAAAGAATAAAGATCAAATTAATAAATTAGAATTAAAATTAGAAAATAACTAAAATAAATAGAAATTAAATTAAATTAAATATTTTAATAAATGTGAATTATTCCGAGGATGGAATTTAAAGAGAATTGCGCTTGAGTAATTTATTTAAAAATTCCTAAGGTGAGAAAGTTTCTTTAAGGTCTTACCAGCTTGATGGAAGGTCTTTAAGAAAATCTTCAATATCAAATAATACATGTTTATTTAAAGATATAAAAATAGATGAAAATAATAATTTATATAAAAAAATAATAACAATAGAATAAAATAAGATAAAATAATAAATAGAAATTGGATAGGAGTCAAAATAGGATTTGCATAAAAATATCTAAACAATCCGACGACGGAGCCTCTTCAAGAAAGGCGATTGGCCCTACTTGAATACTCTTGAGGTGAGAAAAACTTTTAGGTTATCCAACCAGCTTGATGGAGGAGACTTAAAAGATTTTTCAATATTTAATTATATCGAGATTATAGTAAAAAGGCAAAATTAGGATAACCTTAGATTATTTGGTACCATTTTAGGATGGGCGTTGTGAGGTTGCTAATCCTTCCTCGCACGTAACCGTACTCCCGAACTTAGAACTCTTAACGTAGACCAAGCCTTATCCTTAGTTTGAATAGGTGACCAATCACACCTAGGTTAGAATGGTTGGTGGCGACTCCATATTTTTGTGTCTAGCTATTAGGTTTCCCAAAACTTAATACGTTATGACAATATGGTTCGAAAGAATAAGCATAGCTTATGATTGTGTACTAAATTTTCAGTATTCAATAGTATTATTATTGAGAATGAATATGCACTTGTTCAGGATTGAGGTTTTACTTGATCCACTCAATGATGTATATAGAGTTTCAAGATCAATCTTTGAATAAGATGTTATCGGATAAAAAGCTTACAGATATGTGTTCATAAGATGATGTTCAGAACTCAGTATAACTCTTACGAGTCCTTTGTGGTACTTAAGAGATTTATGCAACATCCTGTGAAGTATGTGAGTTTAATGAATGAAATATCTCAATCACATACAGATAAATTATAAAGGCATGAAACCACGAGATGTGAATATGTATATTTATTTGAAGAATATAAGCAGCATCCTCGAATAATTCCACAAACTTCTGGAAACTGAAAATTTTATTGTTAAGCTCAGTAAATATAAGTTTTAACTGAATCATAACGCTATTAGAGACATATGGTCTCGAATGATAAAGTGAACATTGATTTGTTTAAATAGAGGTTATTACTAAATGAGTGAGATTAAAATAATAACTAGGGTACGAAATTACGGGTTTATCCGAATAATACAAATAATTGTTGAGGAGTTCATGGAAACAACTGCTTCACTAATATGATACATATATGTGAGAAAGTTAAATGGGAGCGGATGAATGTGTGGGAGTATAGCATTCAAAAATGTTAAAAGGTTTTAACGGAAGAGTACTATACCATTTAGAAAAGCAACTGAAGTGATAAATGTGAAAGGATGAAAATGCATTAAAAGACAAGTCATATAATGATAAGGGAACACGAATTATGAGGTAGTTCCCAAATTTAAGATTGAATGTGATTCCTCTGACTATCATGCGGTTATGGCTAGATATAAGATTGAGCTAAACTTAACAGATAAAATTAGTTATACTCAAAAGAGTAAATAAATGAAGTACTTCTAGTCATGTAAATGGATATATATATATATGTGTATATATATATATATTGGAATTATGAAATTGAATAAGTAATGTGGAGACGGAATTGGTATTTTGATGAATTCAATTATAGAATTTGATTGTGAAAATATTACATCCTCAAGTACATCCTAAAATTAAGTGATGTTACATATACTATAAGAATAAGGGATGTAATGGTAATACTATATAAAAAGAGATATCGGGGAAAATTATTACCTAATGTCTCATTCACTGTAATTGATCATTAATATTAAAGTCTGCAAGTGAAGTGCAACCTTAGGTAAACTGTAAAATGATTATTGCGGGATAGTAAAGAATACGAAAGAACCATGATGTTATAGAAGTGACTATAGATTGATTGACCAAATTGATTCACTTCTACATCATCAATTTCTTGATCTCTTGAATGCCTTAGTCGATATATATTTGTGAAACGGTGAGAATGTATGTGAAATTCCAGTGAGTGAGTACATGTGATAGGGATCCCTGATTTGCCACATGCTTTTAAAAAAATAGCAAAAGGCTTTGGGATCACAAATTTACTGTCAGCACCGCTTCTTATAGAAGTAAATATCCGAGCGCATTGTGTAGACGCTTAATGATATATTAAGAGCGAATGCACTGAATTTAAATAGCTACTGGGATAGTTACATGCAATTAATTAAAATTGTTTAAATGATAGTCACCAAATTATTATCGACTTGGCACCAAATGAGATAATATGTGATAAATAGTATGAATTATCTCTGTATGAAATATCTACTGTATGAAAAGAAGCGAAAATTTTTAACTCCCAAAATTGATAAATAATTTCAGGGAGTATAAATTGATTATGAAAGAGGAAATGTGTGAATTAAAGGAAATTCGGATTGTAAAGGTATACTGGCAATCTCATATTAAAGACAAGATTAACTGAAAGTTAGAAAGTATATAAGGAAGGAAAGTACCTATATTAGTTGTACTTCCTAAATAAAGTGAAATTCGGAGGACCCGTAGAGGGTATGATGTTATCTAGCTAATTGTGGATAGATTGACTTAGTTTGCTCATTTTCTGTCACGACCCGTGACCCCATTTTTCACCTTATGGTACACAACTTAACCGGTTGGGCTGTCTGTAATACTTCACTTGTATTAACTGTTAAACAATTTTACATAATATTGTTTATATTATACACATCCCTTATCTTAATTAATCAGATAAGTAGTACTGTAGACATGTCTAAATACAAAAAATAAATGATCATACCTCAAATAATTCAGTCGGTCTGTCACATTGTCCTTTACGTACAGCCGTGATCCACAATCCACTGAACTCACAATCATCAAAACCTGAAATATTTAAAATTAAGGGGTGAGCAACACCACGGCTCAGTAAGATAATTATATGCCTCACTTGATACTCAGCTTCTTATATGCTGAAAATCTTTTTCATTTTTCCTATGGGCTCTAGGTTCGCATGTAGGAAGGATACTACAGTCGGCTAGGGATCCGAATGGAGTAAGGTAGGTATTTTAGAATACCATACTTGTTCCGGAACCTAGAAGCAACTGTAGAGAGAAATTTTTATTTCGTTTTGAATTAATAAATCCTTTTCCTTTTCATTCCATAATCTTTTCATATTCTTTTCAAAATAATGCTTTTATGAATTAAAGCATTTAAATAGAATAACTAATATTCATATATTCTTTGAAAAGAATATTAGTTAAATCATCATTATTTTTCTTTAAAAACTCATTTCATGTTTTACTGTACTCTCATAATTAGTACAGTACTTTAAATAGCAAAGTAAACTATTCAAATCTATTCCACTTATCACATTAGCAAAACAGCAAGCACTTCTGTAGAGTAGTCACGATACACGTCGATAAATCGATTACTATGCAAGTTAATAAATCAATCCATTTACAAAACGAAAGTCAATAAACTTTAAGGACATAGCTTAACTCACTGAAAACAGTTTCAAATAACCGATCACTTAATAACTTTAGGCGTAAGCCCCAGTTCACTGATTCAGTTACGACATCCATTTTAACTAGCAATGGAGTTAAGTGTCATATCGAGGAAACTCGTGTAGCACGTAGGTCCTTCGGGATTCTAGAGGTGGCTCCCACGGTCCAACTGGTATCCGTGAAGCACGTAGGTCCCTTGGGGTTCTAGAGGTGGCTCACACGATACGAAAATCAAGTCTTCACTCATTTTGGCCTTTAGGACACAGACTTCTTACTAACACATCGGAACTCGTGTAGCACTTAGTTCTCAAAGGATTCTAGAGGTGGCTCCCCATAGTTCACAAAGAATCTATGTAGCACTTAGGTCTCTTGAGTCTTCTAGAGGTGGCTCACACGGTACAGAAATCGAGTCTTTACTCGGTTTGGCCTTTAGGACTTTGACTGATTACTAACACATCGGAACTCGTGTAGCACTTAGTTCTCAAAGGATTCTAGAGGTGGCTCCCCATAGTTCACAAAGAATCTATGTAGCACTTAGGTCCATTGAGTTCTCTAGAGGTGGCTCACACGGTACAGAAATCGAGTTTTTACTCGATTTGGCCTTTGTGCCATATACTTTCCACTATCACATCAGACCTCGTGTAGCACTTAGTGCTCAAAGGATTCTAGAGGTGGCTCCCCATAGTTCACAAAGAATCTATGTAGCACTTAGGTCCCTTGAGTCTTCTAGAGGTGGCTCACATGGTACAGAAATCGAGTATTTACTCGGGTTGGCCTTTATGCCTATACTTTTCGCTACCTCATCAGAACTCGTGTAGTACTTATAATCTAATATTCCATTTAAAATCATAGTAAGAATATTAGATTTATCATTTCTTCCTTTTTGAAAACATATTACATGTTCGTATCACATGTCTTATGAAAATCATCTCACAGTACTATAATCAGTACCGAAATGAGCATTTTGTAAAAATGCTATAAATCAATTGATTTTCTTCTCATATCATATAAACATATTCTTTTCACATGTCACGCATCCTATAACACATTTTCCTTTTGACATATCCCATATCGTATAAAACACTTATCTTTTATGGAATCTAAGATAATCATCAATCTTATCATATTATAGACCTCGGAGAGTAAAGAAATAAATAGGTCAAATCTATGACCATAATCTATATTGCCCTCGGTGGATCACTGATCAGGTGTCGATCGGGACTAAACGTATCACATATCAAACATCAACATGATAGGATGCCAACTAGTCTCAAAACCGTATTTTTTTTATCATAAAATAAACCTTTATGGAATTTATAAAAATATATAATTCCATAATTTAAAACCATAAAGGTTAAAAATTATTTAGTGAATATTTATAAAAATATTCATAAAAATATTCACTGTATTTCACTTCATCTTTCGTCTCGTATTACGTGTAATTTATCTATTCCGAGAATTTTCGGTGATTTCATTATCACCATTCTCGAAAACATGAATATTTTAAAATTCCATCTCATTATATTCATGTTTTATGAAATTTAGTAATTTCCTCATTTTTCATGATTTAATATCGATTTTCGGAAATAAAATCATTTAATATGATTTTATGAAATTTTTCTAAAATTTTCGGCAGCATAACGGCTGCTGATTTACTAACCTCCTGCACGGAAAAACACAGTTTATAATTTCGAGCCAGTACTTCATCCCAAAAATTGCAGCAAATCATGCATCATAATAATTTTCATAAAATATTTCCATAAAATATTTCAAAATTAAAATATGCAGACTGAATATCCTTACATTTCCATAAAATATTTCAAAATTAAAATATGCAGACTGAATATCCTTACAGTGCTGCAGATGCATCCCTGGCCTTTTTTTCGGGTCGGACACTTCCTCTTATCGATCGCGCCCGCACTCCATCTCTCCCGATTCCTTATCCCGATCGCTGAAAATAATTTCTAAAAATAAAATTTCTAAATTTTAGAATTTTTCCATAATTTATTAAATTTTTCTAAAATTTAATTTCCAGGAATTTCTTACTGAATTTCCGTAAATTTTCGGGTTGTCGAATTTTCGAGAATCTCTGAATTCTCGAAATTCTCCTTTTTCCTCTTTTTCTTCCTTTTTCCTCTTTTCTTTTTCTTTCTTTCTTTTTCTTTTCTATCTCTTCCTTTTTCTTTTTCTTTTTCTTTTTCTTTTTCTTTTTTTCCCTTCCTTTCCCGGTCAAACCGGTTCAGACCGGTCCAGTTCCTTTCCTCGTCGGTTCCTCCCTGGTGGTCGGTTCTCCGACGGCTCGGTGGCTCAGCAGCTGGCTGGCATCGAGACGAACTTGTTGGTGGCCTCAGCTTGGCATGGATTGACGGCACGGCGGCGGATCGAGGCGGAATAGGTTCGGTTTCTTCTTCCTCTTCGCTGGCCCTCCTCCGCCATTCATTGCACCTCTGGTGGCTTCCCATGTCTTCCTCTTCCTCTGGTGAAGCTTCGGTTGTAGTGGCGGCCACCGATTTGGCCGGCACTGTCGTCTCTTATTTTTCCTTTTCTCCCCGATTTCTTTCGTTTCTATTTTCCGTTTTGCTTTCCGTTTCCTTCTTCCGTCGCCGGACGCCTCTTCCTCGCATCGCCGGCGTCGTTCACTTCTCTTCTTCTATCATGCCCCGCCGACAGTGGCAGGATGCTGCCGGCGGCTTCCAGCTGGGAGGAAATCGGGCTCTGTCCCGATTCTTCCCCCTTTTTTTTCCTTCTTTTTGTTTCTTTTCTATTTTTAGTTGTATTTCCTTTCCCTTTTTAGTATATAATTTACTATATATTATACACTATAAATTATATTTTATACATATAATATATATACTATATATTATACATATATTATTTCATATATAATGTAATACAATATATATTATATATAAATCATATATATTGTATATTACAAAACATATATCCAGTATATATATATATATGTATACTACAAAACATATATCTAGTATATATATATGTGTGTGTGTGTGTGTGTGTGTGTGTGTGTATATATATATATATATAAATATATATATATACTTTAAAATCAATAACATTTACATATACAAATTATATAAATGTTATAATACAACATATATACATATAAACTTTAATATAAAACCACATTTACCTTTCTTCTATATGTATTTATATAATTATATATACACGTAAAATATTATGTTTATATACATATGTATTATTTAAATTTATGAAATAGTATATATTTCCATATATATACCAACGTATATTAAAATATACTATATAGTATTTTAAATACATATGTATTTGTATAAAGTACATTTGTAAAATTTGTAATTATATAAACATACTTTATTTTCATTTCTCATTTTTCTTATTTAATCTGGATTTTAATTTATCCAAATTAATTTTTTTCCTCTCTCTATTATTTTTATTTTCACTTCCAATTTAATTTCCTTTACACGAATTTCCCGATTCTTTCACTTCCTCAATTCTCACGATTTTCACTAATATCTCGTTCTCATAATTTTATTTATTTATTCCAACTAATTTATTTTCTCAAATATTTATCTCCAATATTTATAATTTCCAATTAAATGAAAAATTTACGGTTATCACATCCTCCCCACCTTAAGAAATTCGATCCTCCGAATTTAACTTAAGTCCAAAGGTGGTATATGCCGTATACTTACGACTTTTGACCTCTAGGTCATCTTCCAAGTAATACTGCCAGTACACTTTCAACATCAAGAGTACTTTAGACCACTACATGCTGTCTTTCATCATATATGTCTATATTCTCGTAAGTTCATTTCTCAAATCGGGAATTATTCACTTTTACTCTTTTCATATAAGAGTCCATACACAATATTTTTCATATTACAGCTGATCTATGCTGTTCATCATCCATTCTTTTCACTTAGTGCCAAGTCGACATAATTTGGTACTATTATGTACTCATGTAAATCAATTGTATGTAAGTGTCCCAATAGCTTTCACATCTCATGCCACGCTCTCTCAATATCATGGAGCATTTACATCTCATGCTCATATATATATATATATATATCAGTACGAAGCGGTGCTATCAATACACTTGGGATCTCAAAGCCTTTTGCTATCACTCATTAGCATATGGCAACTCAGAGACTCCCATCACATGTAAGGCTCACTGGAACTGTACATACACATTTACACCGTTTAACACTTATACTTCGACTAAGGCACTAAAGAATCTAAAAGTCTGATAGTGGAAAATGATTCTATTTAGATCATTAGTCTTTAATCACTTCCATATCATCATTTCTCTTTTGGACTCTTTATTGTCCATAATATTCATTTTCACACTTATTCCAGCAAGGCTGCATCTCATTTGCCGACTTTACTATAGATCATTTCTTACAATCATAATTCATGAGACTATCATATTCTTTTCCTGTAGTATGGTCTTTAAATCTTTTTTCATAATTTAGATTCTATAATTGAATCCTCCAATCATCCATTTAGTCATCACATTATCTATACAGTTCCACCGTTTCTATCATGTCGAGGTGGTTATATGTACAAGCATTTCTTATTTATATATTGGCAATAAACATAACAATTATCTTACTCCTTTGAGTATCATTAATTGCGCTTATCAAAGTTGGCTTGATTTTTTTACATCTTGCCACAGTTATGTGATAACCAACACAAATCACCTTCAGTCTTACCTTTGGGGACTGTTTCATATTGATGTTCCCTTCTCATCATGCAATTTATTTCCTTATTCCACTTTCATTTTCGTTTTCATATTTCCACTTTTATCTCTTCATATATTTTTACTCTCATCATTTTTGTCGGTTTCTTCTTTTTTTTTATAATTATATTTATAATTATACATATAATTATATTACAAATAGTATATATATATATATTATTTTCACAATATATATATGTTTACATTTTAATTAAATTAATTAATATATATTTCATACATATACATGTTTCATTTATATACATAATTGTATATAAAAATATAAATATGCATTTATTTAAGACAAAATAGTATATATTTCATTTTATAATATATATATACTATATTTCATATATATACATATGTATTTATATAAAAGTTATTAAAATATATTTATATAATCTAATTATATAAATATATAATATATGCATTTTTATTTCATTAAATTTTTGGATTTCTTAGTATCCAATTTATTTCTCCTTTTTATTTCCTATTTAATTTGGATTTCCATTTATCCAAATTAAATTCCTCCTTTCCTTATTTTCCGTAACTCCGGCTTTATTTTCTTTAATTAGGTCTCATCTATAGAGCAGCTAGTCTCATCACTCTTTTATAGACTGGCAGTAGTATCTAGCTAGACTCATTACTTTCGTATCTCAATCATTATCTCTATATCATAGACAAGTTCACTGTCATCCTGTCGTTTCAAGATCATATATCTCAAGAGGAGATACTGTCTAGCCAAATCTCCTAGTTGCCAATCTTAGCACAATTCCATAGTCTTTAAGAGTTTAAGGATCATATCACAATGCTGCTCATGTTCCATTTATACTTTAGACTCTATCAGTATTTCATCAATTTACTCATGTAAGGATGCCTCATTCTTTAGGCTTATATACTTCATAAGGTAAATCGTTAACCTCGTAACCTCAATAAGAACTCGTAAAATTTACTCCGAGTTCTAATCATTATCTCATGGACATCAATATCTAATCTTTTATCTAAGGATGCTTTATACCGAGGCTAGTCTTATTAACTCCTCATGCTTATCAAATCAAATTCATAAAGCGTCCATTTCATCATGTAGATGAATACTTGTTCTTTACAAGAACTTTATTACCTAGTAGCCATTTACTATATCATGTCGATTCATCTACTTATTAAGATCATTTGTGCTGCTCTCTTTTACACTTATGCAGCCAACTTCATTAATCTCAATTTTTTTTTGTATTTCCATCAATCACACCTTATACACGTGCACTTCATTATTCTTTCATTTTCTAGAGTAGATTTCCTAAGCTTTCGAATTTTCTTAAGTTCTCCGATATAAGCTTAGAATCAGATTTCATATTCAAAATCGAGTCAATGTTATCTCGATTCCTCCAATTTATATAACTCTGGAAGTTCTATCGGAAATCAAATCCGATACTTTCTTTAATCACATATTTCTCATTAATTCGAACATTTCATCCTCATGTCCTATCATTTACACTATGTATTCTTAAGGTAGAGACATTTACTATTCGATTCATTTCAACTCATACTCTACCTTGATTTCATTGTTCACTCATCTCTCACAGCATTACTAATCTCATTCTAGTAAGCTGTATCAAGTACAATGGTTATTAACACACTTTACAGCTAACCGATTTATTATAGTTATTCACTTTAAAATCATTTCCACTTAATGAATTCAGGCTTAATTCCCTTGAGTATATTATCCACGAGGTTCGAACCTTGGCACCCTTACGTACCTGGTTCCTTACACTCGTGTTATCACTAAGCTTCTTGTAAGAGTCCCGCCCGTTCGAATCGACCGTCAGCGAGCATCCCCTAGGTGATCCTTTCGCCCCAGGTTTACCTTTACTAGTGAGTCGGCGATAACATAGTTCGCCTGTATCTCACAACACATGATCCACTACAGGTCGCCCATCATTGGGTCGCCCATCATAGTTCTATCTCAAGGATCCTGAAGAACTTAGGTTAGCTGTCATCTTCTTTTTATTACTTCACTGTTCTTATAATTATTCTCTAATTCACAGTACTCCACATAGTACCTCATTCTGCAGCACATATTTCAAGATATGTCGGTTCTATATAAGATTATCTATTTGATACCTCAAAGTAGTAACAATGTATAGAACCATAAGTAACCATACCAGTATGTATTTCATTATCTGTACTATTCACTTCATCAGTCAATTCCTCTAATCATTTCACTTTTCATAGTATTCAACGATCCCGTTCAATACACTCTAATTTTTCGACCCTTACTATTAATAACCGGGCCAATCATCTGATGACATTCCACTACACTCTTTGGATCACATCATATAAGGCCTGGGCCCGTCCGCCATTCGCCTGTACACATCTGTACTATCCGCTCTAGGTTCTAGAGGTGGCCCCCGTCATGCAGACGTGGCACTTAGCCCCTCAAGGATTTCTTTCGCGTCCGTAATCTAAGTGTTAGTGGATTCAGTAATAGGGATCGTTATATTCATATGACATCCTCTATGCCATTAATAATTCCATTACTATTAATGGATTCTAATTCAACTCGGTTTTATCACTGTTCCGAACATCGCCCAATATAGGGGCATTTTCGTCATTTTGACATTCGTTTCTTTCTCCTCAATGTACTTTAGAATCAATGATCTCATTATCTATGTGCTGATAGTATCATTTCTCATACTAATATCAGCCATTAATATCTGGTTCGATTTCAACAGAGAAGTCCACTAAAATCCATAAGTGGATTATTCTGCTTGTAATACAACTTTATATCATCAATTTCTCTATCAAATCACTCAATTCCAAGTTCTGTTAGTCTATTCTAACTCCCAGTAAAATTTTAGAGGCATAGGTATTTTGGTCTTTTTTGGCCAAAAATTTTCTCTCTCTTCAAATTACCCTCAATCTGTGATCTTAAAGTCTATTTAATGATGATATGTCGTTCCTCTCCCTTATACCATCACTTTCAGGTCTCAGTTCGGTTCGGACAGAAAAGTACTGGTGGGGCCCTCACCGAGTCCATTTCTGTTCCTTACCGAACCGACCTTCATTTAGATCATAAGATCACCATTTCAGGTAACATTCCCGAGCCGTTTTCCCTTTTTAGCATTCCTTATTCCAAAGTTGCTCACTCCCTTCTAAACACTTAATTCAATTTGTAATCATTTATTTTCTCTATGTATTCAGACTACACAGTACTACAGGAGATGTTTAACTTTTTTCCTTCCAAAAGTATCCACAGACATCAAGCCAACCATTGCTCTGATACCATTAAATCTGTCATGACCCGAGACCCCATTTTTCACCTTATGGTACACAACTTAACCGGTTGGGCTGTCTGTAATATTTCACTTATACTAACTGTTAAACAATTTTACATAATATTGTTTATATTATACACATCCCCTATCTTAATTAATCAGATAAGTAGTACTGTAGACATGTCTAAATACAGAAAATAAATGATCATACCTCAAATAATTCAGTCGATCTGTCATATTGGTCTTTACGTACAGCCGTGATCCACAATCCACTGAATTCACAATCATCAAAACCTGAAATGTTTAAAATTAAGGGGTGAGCAAAACCACGGCTCAGTAAGAGAATTATATGCCTCACTTGATACTCAGCTTCCTATATGCTAAAAATCTTTTTCATTTTTCCTATGGGCTCTAGGCTCGCATGTAGGAAGGATACTACAGTCGGCTAAGGATCCGAATGGAGTAAGGTAGGTATTTTAGAATACCATACTTGTTCCGGAACCTAGAAGCAACTGTAGAGTGAAATTTTTATTTCGTTTTGAATTAATAAATCCTTTTCCTTTTCATTCCATAATCTTTTCATATTCTTTTCAAAATAATGCTTTTATGAATTAAAGCATTTAAATAGAATAACTAATATTCATATATTCTTTGAAAAGAATATTAGTTAAATCATCATTATTTTTCTTTAAAAACTCATTTCATGTTTTACTGTACTCTCATAATTAGTACAGTACTTTAAATAGCAAAGTAAGCTATTCAAATCTATTCCACTTATCACATTAGCAAAGCAGCAAGCACTTCTGTAGAGTAGTCACGATACACGTCGATAAATCGATTACTATGCAAGTTAATAAATCAATCCATTTACAAAACGAAAGTCAATAAACTTTAAGCACATAGCTTAACTTACTGAAAACAGTTTCAAATAACCGATCAAGTAATAACTTTAGGCGTAAGCCCCAGTTCACTTATTCAGTTACGACATCCATTTTAACTAGCAATGGAGTTAAGTGTCATATCGAGGAAACTCGTGTAGCACGTAGGCCCTTCGGGATTCTAGAGGTGGCTCCCACGGTCCAACTGGTATCCGTGTAGCACGTAGGTCCCTTGGGGTTCTAAAGGTGGCTCACACGGTACGAAAATCAAGTCTTCACTCGTTTTGGCCTTTAGGACACAGACTTCTTACAAAACATCGGAACTCGTGTAGCACTTAGTTCTCAAAGGATTCTAGAGGTGGCTCCCCATAGTTCACAAAGAATCTATGTAGCACTTAGGTCCCTTGAGTCTTCTAGAGGTGGCTCACACGGTACAGAAATCGAGTCTTTACTCAGTTTGGCCTTTAGGACTTTGACTGATTACCAACACATCGGAACTCGTGTAGCACTTAGTTCTCAAAGGATTCTAGAGGTGGCTCCCCATAGTTCACAAAGAATCTATGTAGCACTTAGGTCCATTGAGTTCTCTAGAGGTGGCTCACACGGTACAGAAATCGAGTCTTTACTCGGTTTGGCCTTTGTGCCATATACTTTCCACTATCACATCAGAACTCGTGTAGCACTTAGTGCTCAAAGGATTCTAGAGGTGGCTCCCCATAGTTCACAAAGAATCTATGTAGCACTTAGGTCCCTTGAGTCTTCTAGAGGTGGCTCACACGGTACAGAAATCGAGTATTTACTCGGGTTGGCCTTTATGCGATATACTTTTCACTATCTCATCAGAACTCGTGTAGTACTTATAATCTAATATTCCATTTAAAATCATAGTAAGAATATTAGATTTATCATTTCTTCCTTTTTGAAAACATATTACATGTTCGTATCACATGTCTTATGAAAATCATCTCACAGTACTATAATCAATACCGAAATGAGCATTTTGTAAAAATGCTATAAATCAATTGATTTTCTTCTCATATCATATAAACATATTCTTTTCACATGTCACGAATCCTATAACACATTTTCCTTTTGACATATCCCATATTGTATAAAACACTTTCCTTTTTAACATGTTACTTATCATTTATGGAGTCTAAGATAATCATCAATCTTATCATACTATAGACCCCGGAGGGTAAAGAAATAAATAGGTCAAATCTATGACCATAATCTATATTGTCCTCGGTGGATCACTGATCAGGTGTCGATCGGGACTAAACGTATCACATATCAAACATCAGCATGATAGGATGCCAACTAGTCTCAAAACCATATTTTTTTTATCATAAAAGAAACCTTTATGGAATTTATAAAAATATATAATTCCATAATTTAAAACCATAAAGGTTAAAAATCATTTAGTGAATATTTATAAAAATATTCATAAAAATATTCACTGTATTTCACTTCATCTTTCGCCTCGTATTACGCGTAATTTATCTATTCCGAGAATTTTCGGTGATTTCATTACACCATTCTCGAAAACATGAATATTTTAAAATTCCATCTCATTATATGCATGTTTTATGAAATTTAGTAATTTCCTCATTTTTCATGATTTAATATTGATTTTCAGAAATAAAATCATTTAATATGATTTTATGAAATTTTTCTAAAATTTTCGGCAGCATAACGGCTGCCGATTTACTAACCTCCTGCACGGAAAAACACAGTTTATAATTTCGAGCCAGTACTTCATCCCAAAAATTGCAGCAAATCATGCATCATAATAATTTTCATAAAATATTTCCATAAAATATTTCAAAATTAAAATATGCAGACTGAATATCCTTAAAATGCTGCACATGCATCCTTTACCTTTTTTCCGGGTCGGCGACTTTCTCTTATCGATCGTGCCCGCACTCCATCTCTCCCGATTCCTTATCCTGATCGCTGAAAATAATTTCTGAAAATAAAAATTCTAAATATTAGAATTTTTCCATAATTTACTAAATTTTTCTGAAATTTAATTTCCAGGAATTTCTTATCGAATTTTCGTAAATTTTCGGGTTGTCGAATTTTCGGTAATCTCCGAATTCCCGAAATTCTCATTTTTCCTCTTTTTCTTTCTTTCTTTTTCTTTTCTTTCTCTTCCTTTTTCTTTTTCTTTTTCTTTTTTCCTTTTTCTTTTCCTTTTTTCGCCTTCCTTTCCCGGTCAAACCGGTTCAGACCGGTCTAGTTCCTTTCCTCATCGGTTCCTTGCCGGCAGCCGGTTCTCTGACGGCTCGGTGGCTTAGTAGCTGGCTGGCGTCGAGAGGAACTTACCGGTGGCCTCAGCTTGGCCTGGATCGGCGGCACGGCGGCGGATCGAGGCAGAATAGGTTCGGTTTTTCCTTCCTCTCCGCCGGCCCTCTTCCGCCGTTCATTGCGCCTTCGGTGGCTTCCCACGTCTTCCTTTTCCTCCGGTGAAGCTTCGGTTGCAGTGGCAGCCACCGATTTGGCCGGCACCTCCGTCTCCTATTTTTCCTTTTCTCCCCGGTTTCTTTCGTTTCTATTTTCCGTTTTGCTTTCCGTTTCCTTCTTTCGTCACTGGAAGCCTCTTCCTCGCGTCGCCGGCGTCGTTCACTTCTCTTCTTCTATCTTGCCCCGCCGACAGTGGCAAGATGCTGCCGGCGGCTTCTGGCTGGGAAGAAATAGGGCTCTGTCTCGATTCTTCCCCCTTTTTTTTCTCTCTATTATTTTTATTTTCACTTCCAATTTAATTTCCTTTACACGAATTTCCCGATTCTTTCACTTCCTCAATTCTCACGATTTTCACTAATATCTCGTTCTCATAATTTTATTTATTTATTCCAACTAATTTATTTTCTCAAATATTTATCTCCAATATTTATAATTTCCAATTAAATGAAAAATTTACGGTTATCACATTTTCTGGCTATTAAGTCTACGGATCCAGTTAGTGCCTTAGCCGATTTATATGTCAGGGAGATAGTGAGGTTACATGGTGTTCCAGCGAACATTATATTTTATAGGGATTCCCTCTTCACATCCCATTTTTAGGAGAGAGTTCAAAAGGCCATGAGATCCAAACTGAGTTTTGCACCGCGTTTTATTCGCAGACTGACAGACAGTCTGATTACACGATACAGACGCTCGAGGATATGTTGTAAGCATGTGCACTTGATTTTAGAGGCTCTTGGAACGATCATCTACCCTGATAGAGTTTGCTTATAATAATAGCTGACAGGCGAGTATCGGCATGGCACCTTATGAGGCTTTATATGGCAGACAATGTAAATCCACGATAGCATGGGAAGAAATGGGAGACCGTAAGTTATTAGCTCCCGACTTGGTCGATCAGGCTTCTCGTGATGTACAGGTAATTTGTGAAAAGGTAAAGACGGCTCAGAGTTGGCAGAAAAGTTATGCAGATACTAGATGCCAATCACTAGAGTTTTCAGCGGGTGATTATATATTTTCGAAGGTCCCACCCTCTAAAGGCATAATGAGATTCGGTAAGAAAGGCAAGCTTAGTCCTCGATACATTGGATCTTTCAAGATCTTAGATCACATAGGAGAGGTGGCATATTGGTTAGCACTACCTCTAAAGTTGTCAAGATTGCATAATGTATTCCACGTCTCGATGTTGAGGAAATAACATCCAGATCTATCTCATGTAATTCGACATGAGCCACTGAAGATTAGAGAGGACATGAGTTACGTTGAGAGGTCGATACGGATCTTGGATAGGAAGGATAAAGTGCTGCGATCTAAGATCATTACGTTGGTTAAAGTGAGTTGGTAGTATCACATTAAGGAAGAGGCTACTTGGGAGTTAGAGAGCCTTATGCGTGAGAAGTATCCAGAGCTTTTTTCACTAATAGGTCTAGGTGAAATTTGGAAGACCAAATTTCCTAAGGTTGGGAGAAAATGTGAGACCCTGTTTTATAATATTGTACACCATATTTTTGTGTAAATCTTTGATAGTGGAATAAATTATTTAGTGAAATTAAATAAATATTGAATGTGGATTTTGACTTTAGATTTTGGATTTATTGCTTATGAATTATAATATGGTGCATAAGAGGTGAAATAAATATTAATGGATGAATTGAAGGTATAGCATAAATAAAGAAAACAAATCTGAAATTTATAAATGGAAATGATATTTTCATAGTATAATATGCAAATAAATGATTTATAAGAGAGGGAAATTTTATTATTTGGATAAGTTGTAATTTGGCATTGGATGAAATACACATAAAGGAGGGGAATTAAGTAAAAAACGTGCAGAAAATTTAGACTGCATGCCATTCTTTTGCTGCTATTGTGCCACACGGTTCATCCATCTAAAGAAAAAGATTGAGATGCAATTTTATGGCATAAAATATACAAATAAATGATGTTTAAAGGAAAGGAATTGATTAATTGGACAAGTGATAAATTGTGATTGGTTGGAGTGTATAAAAAGAGAAGGAAAATGAGTCAAACCGTGCAGCAGAAAAAAGTTGGCTTTCACGCCACTTAATTTGCTGTTATGTGCTACTCAGTTGTATCCACTTAAAGAAAAAAAAGGAATGATAAAAATAATGGGTTGTTAGCTAAGTGGAATGTTCTTATTGGACCATATGATAAGTAGAAAATTCAATAGAGTAAAACTTAAGCAAACTCTTCTTCATTGCCGACTCCCTCTGTTGCTTCACGATTTTTTTTTGTTGGCTGCACCTTGCTCTATTTTGCTTCCGTTCTTCCAAAATTTAAGAGCAAAAACCTCACCTTCTTGCTATCTAAACGTCCAAGCTTTCTTAACAAACCTTCCCTCCATCTTAAGACCATCTAAAAGACCAAGAAAGGAAGGCTGATGTGAAAGTAAAACAACATAGAAGTGAAGTTGTGTGGTTCGGTTAAGGAAGAAGACATCATTTTCTATTGTTTTAATTAAATCTAAAGTTGTGATATAGCCTAATCTAAGGTGTAGAAGGAGGTTATCAACTTAGTTTTCCATAATTTTGGCTAGACAAAAATTAGCCATTTGAAGAGAGGTTCGGTTGGCATGAGAAAGTAGAAGTGCTTTATGGTTTCATGTAAGGAAATAATAGAAATTAAGCAAGTGAGGATTTAAGGGTTGAAGCAATAAATTATGGTAAAAGATTGAAAATAAAAAATATGTCATTTTATGGGTTTCGGTGGGTTTGTGAACTCATGGAAGACATGCACTTTCTTGCATGAAAATAATATAAAACAATAGCTGATGATGGAATAAAAAGGATGGAAACATTAGAATTTCAAAAAGGAAACAAAATCATGGAAGTGGACATTTAAGGGGTTTCGGCCATAGCTTATTTGGCCATGATATTATACTGAATTCTATGATTTAATAATAGCAAATGAATATAGAAATTGGAAGAGAAAGACTGGTGAAATCGGAACCAAAAAAGAAGCTAAAACGAAAAAGTTCAGTTTTAGCACAGTGTATATTATACTGTTTGTGTATATGTTGTGTCATTAATGGCTGTATTTATGAAATTTAGTGGCTTAAAATTAAGAGGAAAAATATTGATAATTTTTTATAAAATTATTTTGCAACTGGGAATTACGAATTTTGGTAGGTGCAATCGGGAAGCTCGGTTTCGTTAGACAGGTAAAGGGGAAGTGTGTGAGTTGTATGGATATGATGAATTGCATGATTTATGAAGTTTAATTTTATGAAATTAGTGAAAGCTTGAATTGCTTTGAAAATCATGCAAATTGTGGTTGAAAGCTGGTTTTATATACTGTAATTTATGTGCAGGAGGTTAGAAATTTGCAGCCGTTATGCTGTTGGAAAATTATTAAAATTATTCTAAAATATCTTGAAATATTTTAGATGCATAAATGGAATAAATCATGAATTTTGGAAATCATTTCCATAAATTTTCCATAAAGTGGAAATTGTTGAAAATGCTAAATTAAATATTCATGTTGTGGATTTTTATTTAAAGTGAGAATGAAATATATTCTTTTTACTATTAATTATTCAAAAAGAATATTTATGAGATTTCTCACTAAATACATGAATATTTATCTACTATTTTCCCTGTATTTGGAAATGAGAAATAAATACTTTTTTGGAAATAATAATTGAAATAAGTGATTTAATTCATTTCAATTCCTTAAAGGTATTTTTATGGGAAAAGGAAATGATTTTATACCTTTATGGAACTAAATAATGATCTTTTTTATTTTATAAATTCCATAAAGGTGATGAGATGGTGAATAAAATGTATTGAGATGATTTTGGGAAAAATGTGAAAATGATGGAAATTCCTGAAAAGAGGAAATATATGAAATTGTGAGTCTTATGGATAAACATGAAATATTTCAAATTATTTTGAATAAGATCCATAAAGGCTATGATACAATTTTATATTGTTTTGAGACATAGGCCACGATTTCATGCTTACTGATTACTGTTACTGTTATGTGACTGATTGACTCGCCAAGTCATCAGAGGTCTCGGAGTCACCTGGCAAGTGTACCCGAGGACCCTTTATAGATTATGGCCATCGATCTTACTGTATATTGTTATTGTGTCCCTTCGAGGATGATTACTATGTCTTTTAGGGGATAATGATAGCATGATATAATTTAGGGTGATGCCTAGTCTCAACCTACAGAAATACTATTTACTAAATTGTATCGTACTGATTACTGTCTACTGAACCGTACTAAGAACTACTGTTTGGTGGAAAAGAATATTATGAAAATTTATTTTTAATATAGAAATAATTACTGAACTGTTTATCCAACAATTTTGGATATTTACAAACTACTGTACTGAAAGTGAGTGATTATTGTTTCTACAGTTTTATATCTACTGGTCACTATACTGCTTTACTACTGAACTGTCACGTGTTTTGAACTATTATTGAAGTGATGAAAAATTGAATGGTTTATTCCATTTATATTTATGGAAAAATAGATATTTTCTTGCATATAGATTCATCGTATCAAGCAGCATACAACTCCTTTACTAAGCATGTTGTCGCTCACCCCTTTATTTTTCCAACTCCCCATATTAAATGCAAGGATTATTGAGATCTTCTTCGGATAAATACATTTGCGAGTAGCACATTGGGGCAAAGTGCCTTAAATTTTAAAGGTATAGTCACTTCTCTTGTAAATTCAGACACATGTATACAGTACTATTTTACTATAAAATAGAGATAGGGGATGTAAAGTGCAAGAAATATTGTAAAAACTTTATATTCCGAATTTATTAAATGGATAAATGTTTACCATTTATTACTGTTAATGTTCAAGTGTTAAAGGCATCACAGACAGCCCAACCATAAATTGTGTATAAAATATGTTAATTACTGTACTGTGGACTGTTACAGTAATGTCTTCAAGTTTTGCCATGTTTGCTGAAAATGGTACGCCTGATTAATTGTTTGATATCTCTTGTGTTTTAATTATTGCATAAGAAAATTGTTTGATTGATCTTACGTAATCTACAATTTGATTAAATTAAGTTTTAGTTATAACGTATGTTATATGAAAATATAACATAGATAGTCATATTATATAATTGTATGCATACTTGTTCTAATAATTTTTGATATTCAAGTTTATTAGCAAAGTGATACACTTTAGACATGGTAAACTTAGTACTTTCTGTCTCAATATTTTAATTTGTTGCTTTTGTTTGGAACATGAAAATTTCACTCTGAGATCTTCAAATATCTTTCAAATTTTTATAATCTCCATTTTCATAAATCATGGTCATATACATATCATTACATTAAATTGAATTTTGGACAATATTAAAATAATTGATAACAAATCAGTACCTTAAGAGAAATTTTATAAAGATTATCAAGGTATTTATTAATTAATTTTTTAGCTTTAGTGTTGAAAAATATAAACATCGCTTTTCTAAAACCATCAAATGTATCAACATTCAATTCGTACCTATAAGGTGTAATTGTTAACTAATCAATATATTAAGAGAAAATTTATAAAGATTGTCAACATCTTTATTAATTAATTTTCTAGCTTCAATATTGAAAAGTAGAAACATCGCTTTTGCATAACCATTAAATGCCTCAACATTCAACTTGCACCTATAAAGTATATAAAATACTATAATTAAGTTATATATATTAAAATTATAAAATACTTATATTATCATCATGGAGTAATTTCTGTTTAATGTTTTAAATATAGTAAATATAATTATTATTTACTTTGGAGTTGGATAAGGGCATCAACATTACAAGAAGAAAATGAAATTTTCTATCAACTTTAGATACCTTTTTGTTGCACCCATATGACATATGATACCAACAAAAAGTTGTATCAACTTTCATGATAGTTACTCTACTGGTTAAAGATTTTCTCTCTATGTATATTATATATAACACAAATTCAAAAATAGTCAATAACAATATACATTCTAAATCAGTTATACTTTAAAATTATGTTACTATATATTTTATCATCGAAACAACATATATTAATCTAGTACTCATGGGTTGTGGCTCATTTGGCAATACAAACTGAGTTTGTGGGAAGAGCTCTCACTAAACACACCTTTAGGGAGGGGTGAGAGCCTCAACTATGACGAAGCCCTGAGTAAGATTAGTCTTAGACTATTAAAACAGATGATGATACCTGTGGTTTACACAAAAAAATACCTTGAACAGTGATTTTGTGACCAATACTTTAATATTCAATAAAGATGCCCTATTTATAACCATTAAAACCTCATTCGATGCTAATATTTTATGTGGTGCAGAATGAAATGTTGTACCAGATTTTGTTTAGATAAACTAAATACAAAAAGTAATAGAAATTTCAATTTTTTACTCTTAAGATTCATGAATACCAAGCATTGATTAAAAAAAAATGAATGATTACATGCAATTTATATAATAACAATAAAGAAGATTAAAAATTTTAATAGATATATATATATATATATTACCTTTTAGACAATTAAAAAAAAATTAATTGATAAAAGCTGTAGATATAGATATTATATTATATTTTGTAATATTAATATGAAAAAAAAAGAATGATTACATGTTATGTATTAATTTAAAAAATTAAAAAATTAAAAAAAATAATTAGTAATCATTAAATGTAAGATGTTGTTATATTATTATATGTTATATATTACATTATCCATATACTAATTTTAATATATATAAATATAAATGTTATCTTTTAAAAAAAATTGATAAAAGCTATAGATATTGATGTTATATTTTGTAATATTAATGTAGGTAGAGATAAATGGCATGCGATTTTTATTTAATTTTAAGGATAATTATCCAATACACTGTTAGTGGAGTTTTTTGACTTCAAAAGTAGGGTTAAGATAATGACACATCTTATTTTAATTATTTTTTATAATCTTAATATTTTTAAAAGACATGTGTCATCATCCTAACACCGCTGGTGGAGTAAAAAAACTCCTGACAATGAATTAGATATTAATCCTAATATTAATCTATATATAGATATACATGTTTATTTTTTAAAAACTGAAATAGATAATTAATGTAAAAAGATAATATACACACACACACTTCTATCTTTTTGAAACTTGAAAAGAGAGAATTATTTTTTTATTTAAATATATTACACTTGTTAAATATTTAGACTATCCACATAGGATGTTTTACTTGTAACTAAATGCTTTGGCTTCTATAAGAATATATAAGATGATACCTTAGAAAAAATTATTCTAAAATAGGTTATGGTTAGGAAAATGTAATATTTTGTCATAAACTACATTTTTTTAAACGTAGTATTTGAACTTTTTTCTAGCAGTGAGTGTTAATTAAAGAAGGGTTATTTTAGAATATTTTGGAGATTACATTTCCCATTTCCATTACCTACCCAGTATTGTAATATAATATAATATAATATAATATAATATATTAGGGGCTTAAAACTCAAATATACCTTCAACATTTTGTACAAAATGGATATAGGCTTAATACCCAAATATGTCCTTCACGTTTGCCACAAAATGGAATTAAGTCCTCAACATTTAATTGCATAAAAATTAGTCATAAACGTTTCAAAATAATAGAATTAAGGACATTTTCATTAAATTCTTTAATTTCTGTTACCCTTGCGCAGTAATAAAACTTAACGGTGTTGAGGGAATTAACGGAAATGTCCTTAATTTTGTTATTTTGAAACGTTTAGGATTGATTTCTATACAATTAAACGTTAAGGATTTAATTCCATTTTGTGGCAAACGTGGAGGACATATTTGGGTATTAAGCCATGAATATAAGTTCTTAATATTTTATTGCATGTAAATCAATCAATAAACTATTATTTTTTGTCAATAAACACCCAACCTTTCAAAATATTGTAATTAAGTTCAAGTCTGTTACATGATACCAATTGCCATTTAGACATCTAACGTGGCAACTGATGTTGATACATGTCCTTTTGGATTATCATTTAGCATGCCACGTATGTCATACAAACGGAAGTTAGTGCATTTTAACAAATTTAAATTTAATTGTAAGATTTTAAAAGGTTGGGGGTTTATATAATAAAAAAATAAAAGTTTATGAATTCATTTGCATGCAATAAAACTTAAGAGTTTTCGATCCATTTTGTGCAAAACTTATATGCACACACATATTTAATACCCAAGTATATTTTTTCCGAAGATATAGTCTGACTTTTAGTCCAAGCCTGTTTTTTAATTTTAACATGCAGCCCGATCCTACCCTAGTCGAAATATAATTTTATTTATTTATTTTAATTTTTTACTTATTTGTTTTTTATTATTTTATTCCTTTTAAAGTTTAATTTAGTTTATCAAAATTTTAATGTTAATTTTCATATTAAATATATATAATCATGTTTATTAATTAATAATATTTTGTATATATATAATTACATTATATTTATTAAATATATTTAAAAAATTAATTTTATTTATGTGTTGGGTCGAACTAGGATAAGGTTTCAAACAATCAAGCCTTGATTAATATTTTGCTCAAGCTCGATAATTACATCGGATATTTTTGTTTAAACTTTCCCAAAAATCAAATCTACTTCCGAGTTTCAATGATTGGTTTGATCCTTCGACAGCTCTATTGGTATTTTCATAAACGCACCCATTGGAATGTGGTGTCCGGCTGCGGCCGGGTATCACAAAAGCTGTTCTTGTGAATCCGAGAGAATGACTGTTTTCTAGTCGAACCAACATAAATGGTAGCATTCTCACTCAGAACAAGCAATTACATAAAGTTAATCTTGACGATAAGAAAAAGAAAATTAATGCATTTGGATTGCAGTTTGGTTGTCACTTTCGTTAATGTTTTGCTTTCGGAAGCAAGAATTAGAATCTTTAAGTTTTTCCTTTGTATTTGTAGCCGGCTTTTGAAAAAATCTGCTCCAATAGGTGGCCTCTAAAAAGTCCATTTTTGTATAATATCTAGTTTCAGAATACAAGAAAAACCAACGCAATCAGAACAAAAGAAAAACAGCTTGGTGTAGAATAAAGGTTGAACGATGTCCAAAAGCATGTCAAAGGCAAATTGGGTTCCTTGCACGTCACATGCATTGGCCTGCCCCAAGTGTCCTTTTATTCGCATATCTTTGCACAAAACGAAGAATATGTTAGCCTTATTTTCTTGTAAGTTCCACTCTCTTTTATTTCATATATATCAATTGTCATCATATTCAATCTATACCTTCGAAAAGATCGTAATGGGGAATTGTCTCGCACTCTCCTCTCCGGGAGATGTTTCCAAAAGAAAGAAGGCTTTGCCAATCGAAACCGCCTTCAGGCTTCCCTCTCCATTACCAACATGGCCACCAGGTACCTCTATTTGATCTTTACCAAGAAAATATTATGATCTTTCTCGTCTGTTTGACTGACCTGAAGATACTATTACAACAGGTAAAGGGTTTGCAAGCGGAACTATTGATCTGGGTGGAATACAGGTGTGCCAGATATCATCTTTTACAAAAGCATGGGCCACTCATGAAGGGGGGCCAGATAATCTTGGGGCTACATTTTTTGAACCATCCTCAATACCAGACGGTTACCACATGCTCGGCAGCTATGGGCAGCCCAATAATAAGTCGCTTTTTGGGTGGGTTCTTGCAGCGAAAGATGACACTGATGGGGCTTTGTTAAAACAGCCCATCGATTACACCCTTGTTTGGAGCAGCGAGTCTTTGAAAATCAAGAAAGACGGTGATGGTTATATTTGGTTTCCTGTAGCTCCAGAAGGATTCCAGGCTTTGGGCCAGATTGTCACCAACACCCGAGACAAGCCGTCCCTCGACAAAATGCGGTGCGTTCGATCTGATTTTACTGATCAGAGCGAGAGTTACACATGGATATGGGGACCGGATAAGGTAATTACTGTAAAGGAATTCAACTTTTTCAGTTTAAGGCCCAGAAACAGAGGAACACAGGATATGGGTATTTGCGTGGGCACATTTGTAGCCCAGAATCATAATGCTGGCTCCCCTGCTTCTTTAGCTTGTTTGAAAAATGTCGAGTCTAACTTGTCTTGCATGCCTAATCTACGCCAAATTGAGACGTTATTTCAAGCTTACTCTCCCTGGATTTATTTCCATCCTGATGAAGCTTACCTCCCATCATCAGTCGACTGGTTCTTTGCCAACGGAGCATTACTGTATACAAAGGGAGAAGAGTCGAAGCCAGTTTCAGTCGAACCAACGGGTTCAAACCTTCCCCAGGGCGGCTCAAATGATGGTAACTTTTGGTTAGATCTCCCCGTGGACGAAGCATCCAAGGAGAGAGTCAAGAAAGGAGATTTGCAGAACTCCAAAGTTTATTTGCATGTAAAACCAATGCTAGGGGCAACCTATACGGACATAGCGATATGGGTGTTTTACCCCTTTAATGGACCAGCAAAGGCTAAAGTAGAATTCATCAACATTCCATTAGGAAAGATAGGTGAGCATGTAGGCGATTGGGAGCATGTGACTATGAGGGTCAGCAACTTTAATGGAGAATTACATAGCATGTATTTCTCAGAACATAGTGAGGGTTCATGGCTGAACGCATCAGAGCTTGAGTTTAAAGATGGAAATAAACCTTGTACATATTCATCTTTACATGGCCATGCCATGTATCCAAAACCTGGACTAGTTCTGCAAGGAAGTGGAGGGATAGGGATTAGAAACGACACTGCTAAGAGTAAGATTCTCATGGATACTGGTCCCCAATATTCATTAGTTGCAGCTGAGTATTTGGGTTCTACTATTATTGAGCCTCCATGGCTGAACTACGCCAGGGAATGGGGTCCCAAGATTAGCTATGACTTGGCGGAGGAGATCAAGAAGGTAGAAAAATTATTGCCTGGAAAGCTAAAATCTGCTTTTGAGAAATTTGTGAATAGCCTACCAAATGAAGTGTTAGGGGAAGAAGGGCCTACGGGACCTAAGATGAAAACGAACTGGAATGGAGACGAGGTTTAAATGTCGCATACCTAGAATTATGCCATGAACATTATAATGAAATGTGTGCTGAGATCATGTACTTTTTTAAAGACCAGTGAAAATAAAACTGCTTATGTGGATCTATATACGACAGGCTCTCCCTTATCGAATTCCTTTGTCTTTTTTTTTCTTCGTTCTTCTTTGATAAAATAATTAATGTATAAATCTCATGGGACTAGATGAGCCGTACACGCCTACATATATTTTAACTACCATATTTTGCATTCTAAATCTGTGATGAATAAAAGAAAATTCCTTTTTGCTTTCGTAAGTAACTAGCATTATCACGGAAGATCAAAGACATATGATGGATCGACCAAACTTTTTTCAGCTGACATTATGAAATGCAAATTCATAATGCAATGATTTAAATTGTGATTGTGTTTTTAGATATTTTTCCTTATTGTAGACGCCTAACAAAACTATTACAATCATTATGATTATTGTGATTTTGATTTGTTTTTGGGCAAATGTAGTAGTTATCATTATGACTATAAAAACCACTACAACAAATTTGGCATTTTATGACGCATGAAATAATGTCATGAAATATTAATTTTTCGTCACTAATAGCTTTTAGTGATGTAAATTTAATCGTCACGACAAACGTCACCTTTGCACCGTCGCTAAAGGTCAAACGTGACAAACCTATAATTTCATCACTGATGCATGACTCTAACGTGACGCTAACATAAAGCATCACCTAATGGTTACTCTTTTGTGACGTTTTATTACGTCATAAATTAGTACAAAAATTCGTCATTAAATATTAATATCGTCACAAAAAAGGTGATAAAATTTTATATATTAGTGACGAAATATCATATCGTCACACTATAGGTGACATACAATTTCGTCACCTATAGTAGTACGATAACGTCATAAAAAACTCCTTAACGTCACTAAAAATAGTTGAAATTTTAGGTTTTGTATGACGAAAATATGAATTCGTCACACTATAAGTGACATAAATTTGCGTCACTTATGGTAATAGGATAACGTCATAAAATCTCTTAAACGTCACTAAAAATAAATAAAATTTTATGATTTTTGTGACAAAAAATCAATTTGTCACATTATAGGTGACATTAATTTTCGTCATTTATAATATTATGGTAATGTCATAAAAAAATGCCAAAATGTCACTAAAATATATATAAATTTTATTTTAGGCGACGTAATATAAAATGGTCACGCTATTAGTGACATAAATTATCGTCACCTATGATATTATAATAATGTCTCAAATTCCACTAAATATAGTTAAAACTTTAATTTTAGGTGATGAAACATAAAATCGTCACGTGATAAATAACAAAAATTAACGTCACCAATACTAGTAAAATATCTTCATAATAAAATCTCAAATATCACGATATTTTGATTTTATAATAGTGATTGAAATATTTAATGTCACAATATTACACGTCACATTTCTTTAATTATAAATAATATTTATATTTTTCTCAAATAATTAAATAAAAATAGTAGTATTCATACAAGATCTCGCTTAAATAATATAGAAAATAAATAACTATTTAAACATTTGTATTGGTTCTCAAATGCAATTAATACATTCAATAAAGTCAATATAAGTCACATAGAAATAAAATTGTTTAAAATAAAGTAAAACTAATACAATCCAAATTGTCCAATATTCAGAAATTTAAATAACCATGAAAAATACCTAATAAGTTTGAAAGTTTGGAACGAAATATACCAAATCTAGGAAATAACAGAACAAACTTGAATTGTAGCTCTCAATCCAATTCCTGTGTCAAGGGTGATTGCATTGATTGTGAATTTGTGTCACTTGAAACTACGATAAACAATTATTAACAAACTATCAATACAAGATATTACATAATTTGATAAGAAAAATAATAAATTATTATTAAAAGAGAATAATAACAATAATCTATGACTTATCACAAGACTTTGTCAAAAGGATAACAATTAAAAGCGCTACACATATTTCCATTATGAATTTTGTAAATACAAAAACTAATGTAACATAACAAGCAAGCTCATGTTCCAAGGAGTAATACAACAAACAATTTATAGTAGTAATTGTAATACAACAATTGTAAATCTAGCAACCAATATTATGCAATAAGCTAGCTCAAATTCCAAAGTATAGTACGACAAGTAATTTATTGCAACGATTTTAATACAACAATTGTAAATACTACAAACAATTAAATATAACAAACAACCTCAAGTTCCCAGGTGTAATACTCCAAGCAATTTGCAACAATAACTGTAATACAACAATTGTAAATACAACAACCAATGTAATGCGGCAAGCAAGCTCGAGTTCGTAGGTATATTACAGCAAGCAATTTGTAGTAGTAATTGTAATACAACAATGTAAATACAACAAACAATGTAGCGTAATAAGCTCAAGTTCCAATGCAATAGTTTAATTGCCTATAACAAACTAAAAGAAAATATAGCAAACAGTTTATATGCCAAATAGTTTGTAGCAAACTTGCTTTTCTTACTTTCAAGATCATGTGTTTATCATATTGTTGAAGTTAATATCAAATTTAAACAAAGCACATTCTTTTACTATGTAATAATGCCAAATGGTCAAATCATGTCTTAAATCTAAATCCCTAGATTTATACAATGGCATTCAGTGTGCTTCATGATAAAAAATTGTGAGAAGGAAAAGAAATACCTGAAGATTGGGGGATAGGGACTTGAATTCCAGCAGCTATCAAAGCATTTTTCATTGCTTCAATTTGACTTTCAAAATGTCCAAATTTTGATTTATAGTCTTCAAGTTCATCTTGTGTTTTTTTGAGAGTTTCTTTCAACTCTGAAGCATTTTCTTTTGAGCTGTTCTTAGTTGGCTTAGGTCCATAACCAAGTCCCTTGATGTATCTAGATCGAGTACCAAGGACCTCATCCATTATAGCATCAATGGTCTTAGGTTCTATTCCTTCCTCAGTAGGAGTTGATTCTAACTCCACCATTTTCTCCTAACAATTAAGAAAAATAATATTAACTAAAAGAATCATACTAAAACAAAAATAAAATTACAATTCTTAATTTCAAAATTCTTACATAAGCTGCTTGAGCCTCTGGTGTTGACCATTGTGATAACCGTAAATTTTTCAACTATTGGAAATAATAAATATTGAAAATAAATAATTAAAGAAAATAGATAAGAGGAAATAAATAAATTAAAGTAAATAAATAAAATTGTGAGAATCGGAATATTGTGAAAATTCCGAGAATTGAGGAAGTGATAAAATTTGGAAATTTAAGTGAGGGAAATTAAATGAGGAAAATAGGGAAATTTAATTTGGATAAATGGAAATCCAAATTAAATAAGAAAATGAGAAATGAGAATAAAATATGGTTATATAATTACAAATTATATAAATGTATTTTGATATAAATACATATGTGTTTAAATACTGTATGGTATATAGTATATATTAAAGGTACATTGGTATATATAAGAATATATATACTATTTGATAAATTTAAATAATACATATGTATTCAAGTATGATATTTTATGTATATGTAAGTATATACATATTTGAGAAAATGTAAATATTAAATTTCATTAAAGTTTGAATATATATATATTGTTAATACAATATATATATGGAATTAATACATTTATATAAATACTTATATAAATGTTATGTATTTTAAAGTATATAAATATACAAATATATATACTAAATATATATTTGTAATATACAATATATATTATATATAATATATATTATACTATACTTATATGAAATAATATATATGTAATATATAGTATGTATATTATATATATGTATAAAGTGTAAAGTATATAGTATATAATATATTTATATGCTAAAAATAGAAAGAAAGGTAAAACAAAAAAAAAAAAAGGAAACTAAACAGAAAAAAGAAACAGAATCGGGAAGACCCCGATTCTGCCTTCCCCAGGCGAGATCGCCCCCGTCAGCGGCCGCCGGAGAAGGAAAGGGAGAGAGGAGAAGAGAAAGTCGTCGCCGGCAAAGGAAGAGGAAGCTGATGGCAACGCCGGCGAAGCGAAACGGAGAAGGAATCGACGCGAAACGGCGGAAAACCGAGGAAGAAAACGAAACTAGATCTGGCGGTTGCCGGCGGAATTGGCCGCCGCCATTACAGCCGAAGCATCGGTGGAAGGAGAGGAATGGGATGGAGGCCACCGGTGAGGCCAACGACGGCGGAGGAAGGCCGACGGAGGAGGAGAAGTGACCGAAGGTAAACCGAGTGGATCCGCCGCCGTGCCGCCGATCCAGGCCAAGCTGAGACCACCGGCAGCTTCGCCTCGACGCCGGCTAGCTGAGGGACCAACGAGCCGCCGGAGAACCGGCCGCCGGCGAGGAACCGGCGAGGAAAGGCTCTGAACCGGTTTGACCGGGAAAGGAAGAAGAAAAAAGAAAAGAAAAAGAAAAGAAAAAGGAAAAAGGAAAAAGAAAAAGAAAAAGAAAAAGAAAAAGAAAAGAAAGAAAGGAAAGAAAAAGAGGAAAAAGGAAGAAAAAAGAGGAAAAAGGAAAATTTGGGAATTCGGAAAATTCCCGGAAATTCGACAACCCGGGATTTTACAAATTCGGTAAGAAATTTCCCGAGAATTTAATTTCAGAAAAAAATTAAATAAATTATGAAAAATTCTAAAAAATTAGAATTTTAATTCCAGAAATTATTTTCAGCAATCGAGATAAGGAATCGGGAGAAATGGAGCGCGGGCGCGATCGATAAGCGGAAGTTGCCGACCCGGAAAAAGGTAAGGGATGCATGTGCAGCACTGTAAGGATACTCAGTCTGCATAATTTAATTTGAAATATTTTATGCAATTATTTTATGAAAATTATTATGATGCATGAATTGCTGAAAATAATTTGGGAAGAAGTACTGGCTGAAAGATTTTAAACTGTATTTCCCGTGCAGGAGGTTAGTGAATCGGCAGCCTTATGCTGCCGAAAATTTAGAAAAACTTTATAAAATCATATTAAATTTATTTCCGAATTTCGATAGTAAATCACGAGACATGAGGAAATTTCTAAATTTCATAAAATATGAATATAATGAGATGGAACTTAAATAATTCATGTATTCGAGAATGGTGATAATGAAATCACCGAAAATTCTCGAAATAGATAAATTACACGAATTACGAGACGAAAGATGAAGTGAAATATAGTAAATAATTTTTGGATATTTTAATCAATATTCACAAAAGGATTATAACCTATGGTTTTAAATCATGGAATTATATAATTGTATAAATTCCATAAGTGTATTTTCCGATGAAAAAAATACGGTTTTTGAGACTGGTTGGTATTCTTATCAAGCTGATACATGATATGTGACATGTTTAGTCCCGGTCGACACCTGATCCGTTCCCACCGAGGACAATATAGATTATGGTCATAGATTTAGACCGGGTTAGTCCCTTTACCCACCAGGGTTTATAGTACGACAAGATTAACGTCTATATTAAAATCCATAAATGATAGCTGACATGTTTAAAAGGGAAATATTTTACATGACATGGAATATTTCAAACGGAAAGGCCATAACCGAGCAGAGACTCGATGATTGAACCGTGGGAGCCACCTCTAGAGTCCTTCGGGAACTAAGTGCTACACGTGTTCCGATATTTCATTACAGGCCATACCGAGCAGAGGCTCGATGATTGAACAGTGGGGAGCCACCTCTAGAGTCCTCGGGAACTAAGTGCTACAACGTGTTCCGATGTTTCAGTACAGGCCATACCGAGCAGAGGACTCGATGATTGAACCGTGGGAGCCACCTCTAGAGTCCTTCGGAACTAAGTGCTACACGTGTTCCGATATTTCAGTACAGGCCATACCGAGCAGAGACTCGATGATTGAACCGTGGGAGCCACCTCTAGAGTCCTTCGGGAACTAAGTGCTACACGTGTTTTCCGATATTTCAGTACAGGCCATACCGAGCAGAGACTCGATGATTGAACCGTGGGAGCCACCTCTAGAGTCCTTCGGGAACTAAGTGCTACACGTGTTCCGATATATTTCAGTACAGGCCATACCGAGCAAGCTCGATGAATTGAACCGTGGGAGGCCACCTCTAGAGTCCTTCGGGAACTAAGTGCTACACGTGTTTCCGATATTTCAGTACAGGCCATACCGAGCAGAGGCTCGATGATTGAACAGTGGAGCCACCTCTATAGTCCTTCGGAACTAAGTGCTACACCGTGTTCCGATATTAGTATGAGAAATCGTAGGATATTGTGACGATAAGTAAGTGAGTGTGATTCGTGAATTCCGACAAATGTCAAAGAATGAAATAGATTTTAATAGCTTATTCTGCTTTTATAACGGACAGAACTAATTAAGAGATTACAATTAAAACCATGAAATAAGTTTTAAAGAAATAAGATGAATTTTTAACTAATATTCTTTTCAAGGAATATACGGAAATTAATTATTCTATTTAAAGGCTTATTTCGTAGAAGCATTATTTTGAAAGGAATATAAAAAGGTTATGAAAGATTAAAAAGGAAAGGATTTATTAATTCAAACAAAAGAAAAAAAATTTCTCTACAGTTGCTTCTAGGTTCCGTAACAAGTATGGTATTTTAAAAACCTACCTACTCCATTCGGATTCCTAGCCGACTGTAGTATCTTTCCTACATGCGAGCCTAGAGCCCATAGGAAAAATGAAAAAGATTTTCAGCATATAGGAAGCTGAGTATCAAGTGAGGCAGATAATTCTCTTACTGAGCCGTGTTTTGCTCACCCTTAATATTAAACATCTTAGGTTTTGATGCTGGTGAGTTCAGTGGATTGTGGATCCTGGCTGTACACGAAGGACAGTGTGTCAGACCGACTGATTATTTGAGGTATGATCATTTAATTCTCTGTATTTAGACACGTCAACAGTACTACTTATCTGATTTGTTACGATAGGAGATGTGTATAATATAAACAATATTATGTAAAATTTATTAACATCAGTACAAGTGAAGTATCGCAGACAGCCAACCGGTTAAGTTGTGTATAAGAAGGGAAAAAATGTGGTCACGGGTCGTGACAGATTTAGTGGTATCAGAGCATTGGTTTGGCCTGATGTCTGTGGATACTTTGGAAAGAAAAGAAGTTTAAACATCCCCTGTAGTACTGTGTCGTCTGAATACATAGAGAAAATAAATGATTGTACTGGGGTAAAATGATTTAAAGGGAGTGAGAAAGTATAACTGAGAATGTTTAAAGAAGAAAATAGGCTCAGAAATTACCGAAAAATTTGTGATCCTTCAAATCTATAAGAAGGCCTGTTCGGTAAGGAACAGAAATGGACTCGTGAGGGCCCCACCAGTACTTTTCAAATCCGAACCGAACTGAGACCTGAAAGTGATGGTATAAAATAGGGGAATAAAAAATCATCATTAAAATAGACTTTAAGATCACCGATTGAGGGTAATTTGAAGAGAGAGAAAATTTTTAGCCAAAAATGACCAAAATACCCCTACCCCCAAAATTTTACTGGAGTCAAAATAGATCACCAGAAGTTGGAATTGATCGATTTGACAGAGAAATTAATGATATAAAGCTGAATTACAAGTAAATTAATCCCATTGTGGATTTTAGTGAACTTCTCTGTCGAAAATCGAATGAGATCTAACTTGCTGTTATAAGTATAAGAAAGGATACTATCAACACATAGATGATCATTCATTGATTTGAATGTATATTGAGAGATAGAAATAAATGTCGAAATGACAGAAAATGCCCCTATTGGGTGATGTGCGGAATAGTGTTAAAACCGAGCTGAATTGGAATCCATTGATAGTAATGAATTATTAATGGCATAGAAGATGTCATATGAATCTAACGATCCCTATTACTGATTCCACTAACACTTAGATTACGGACGCGAAAGAAAAACCCCGAGTGGACTGTGGGCCATAGGGGATAACAGTAATGGTTGAGTGAGCGGCCAGGGCTCCCCCACGAGTGGACTTTGGGCCATAGTGTAAATCCTGGGCTTCACAATAATAACAATCCGTGAGGGACTAAGTGCCACGTCTGTGTGACGGGGGCCACCTCTAGAGCTCAGAGCGGACAGCACGGATGAGTGGTGCGGCTCGGGTCCCCTCCGGCTTGAGACCGGCAAATCCGAGGCATCACAATAAAACGTGTACAGGCAGACGGCGAACGAGCCGGGCCTTATATGATGCGATCCAAAGAGTGTAGTGGAATGTCATCAAATGTTTGGCCCGTTATTGACTGAAAGGGTCAAAAAATTAAGAGTGTATTGAACGGGATCGTTAAATACTGTGAATAGTGAAATGATTACAAGAATTGACTGATGAGGTGAAAAGTACAGATAATGAAATACATACTAGTGTGATTACTTATGTTCTGTACGGTTTTCATTTCTTTAGGTATCAAACAGATAATCGTACATAGAACCGACGTATCTTGGAATATGTGCTACAGAATGAGGTACTGTTTGGAGTACTGTGAATTAGAGGATAATTATAAGAACATTCAAGTGATAAAAAAAAAAAGAAGAAGATGACCGCTAACCTAAGTTCTTCAGGACCCCTGAGACAGAAATGTGATGTGTGACGTCCCCGTCACTTCATCTTATCATCTAACTTTATCTTATTATCTTATCCGATCTTATTTTGATTTAGTTTATCCAGTGTCAACTCTTCCTTTTCTTAAGCTAATTATTAAATAGCTCACATAAATTTGTTTCTTTTCAATAAACATCAAATGATATATATAAATACCATTCATTTCCACAAGATCTCATACATCATCTTATCTTACATCCCGACATCTTAATTCTTCTATATACATAAATTTCTACTTGTACTGTACTGTAGCTGAATTACAATTTACCGTACATAAACATATGAGTATACCTTCTATGCTAAACCGGGAGCGTATAGAGAAGTACACTTTGCTTCTTCAAAAACAAGCTCCTCTAGTCGGAGCGAGGCTCACTTCAGATAATCTGAAAAATGGTCGTAAAAAGGAGTGAGTTTACTCAGTAAGAAAACTACATAAAAGAGCGTGCTATGCCTCTATATGTCTTTTTCCTAACTTGGCTCTATAATGTCATGTAAAGCATTATAAAGCATGCATCATAAACATGTTTCATGCATTGTTTGCAAACATGTATATTCATAAAACGACATGGCAAACATACTTTGTATGCTTCATTTAAAACATAGCATACATATAAAAACATGCATCATTCTTCTTACTTTAAAACATACGTCATACTTCGTAACATACTTTAAAGCATACTTCATAGCATACTTAAAACATACATCATACTTCTTTTAACTCAAGACATACATCATATATCCTTTAAAATAGGATGGAGACTATGTACAATACTTTAAGCGATTGAAACGTCATATGAACCGTTCATTCCCATTCATATGACTCTAATCATGCATTGGTACAGTAGTGCACTCCGTATAGTCAGGGATTCTCTCCTGCCTTTATCTTTTCACTGTGAACACTAGTCAGGTGTCAATGTGGGATTGAGGACCGGACTAGGGTTCCTCGCTCAACATAAATATTACGAGGACTTGATCAAGTCACTCAGCCATCAGAAATGCATAATCATTACGCAGTCCATAGTCTCAAAACATTTATTGTATACTTTTCAGAAAACACCTTGTGTTTAAATCAAACAAGGTTTGAAAGCATTTTTTTTTATACATGGCAGTCGACTGGCCTCATAGGGCAGTCGGCTGCTGCTTCATAACTTCATTTCTCGAAATTATTTTCATTTCGGAAAATACAGTAGGGCAGTCGACTGGTCAATATAGCAGTCGACTGGTTTTTCAAACAGAATGCTTCTTAAGAAATAGCAGTCGACTGGTCTATATAGCAGTCGACTGTTTTTGAAACAGAATGCATCTCGAAAAATAGCAGTCGACTGATCCTATAGCTGTCGGCTGTTTTTAAAACAGAATGCATTTTCATAAATAGCAGTCGACTGTCCCATATAGCAGTCGACTGGTTTGAAACAGAATGCTTACTGGAAAATAGCAGTCGACTGGCTTACATAGCAGTCACTGGTTTGAGTCGGTTTTCGGAAAACAGCGTTTTGGTTTGTCTCTAGGCAGTCGACTTCCTTTTAAGGCAGTCGGCTGCCCCTAGCCTAATTGGTACTAGGAGACAAGTCCGAAAATGCACTTTTTCCTGCACAAAACCAGCTGATATTTCTTTCCAAATCACACACAAACATCATAAAAACATGCGGACATAGCCGCCTTACGTCCGTTACATAATTTCCTTACCTCAATTCCTTCGGAAACGCGAAATCACTTGGCGCGTCACCTTAGCTCTTCACTTCTTTAACCTAAAATCATCATAACCACATCAAACCTTAAATTAAACTACATAACATGTTATAAAATCAATACAACTTTACTAAAAACTAAACCAAATTGACTAAATCATCTTTTCTTTACCTTCACTAGAGACCAAAACTTCAAAATCTGAGATCTCCTCCAATACTTGGAATCAATCTTCCAAACTTTGGATATCTCTTGGTCTAGTGACAAGGATCGTTTTTCGTTAAATGAACTTAGTGAATTGGTGAGGGAGTAAGGTGGTTTAGCAAGGAGCTTGGAATGGAAAACTATGGAAGAATAGAGGAAACGAGAGGGATGGGGCTGCAAGGGGGCTGACGTTGGTGATAGCTGGTGAGGGTGATGAGTCATGCAAAGGCATTAAATGCATGCTCATCCTTTCTCTATCTCAGCCATTAGCATCTCTTTGACTCATTTGACCCATTAATTTCCTCATGACTCATCCATTTAACCTCCAATCAAAATTCTGAATTTAATTCTTTTCTCATGCTCACTTTATTTTCCTGATATCATCTTATTGTATTTGACTTATTGACATTCAACTTTATTATTTCTTCTATATTCCATTCATCATGCATACATTATCCATACATCAATTACACATAACTCTTCATATTCATTTAATCATATTAACTTAGAAATACTTTACAAACATGGAGGAATTACATGAAAATTAGGGATCTCACATCCTCCCCACCTTAGAAAATTTGGTCCTCCAAATTTGCCTTAGCTTATCATGTGAATAATTCTGGATACTTTTCCTTCATTAAACTCTCTAGCTCCCATGTAGCTTCTTCCACGTATGTATTGCCAGAGCACTTTCACTAATGGATCGTCTTAGACCTCAAAACTTTTTCTTTTCTTTCCAAAATCTGAATTGGCTTCTCTACATAGCTCATATCTTCCCTTATCTCCAAGGGTTCATATTCTATGACATGAGACAATCCGGATTATACTTTCGGAGCATCGACACATGAAACACATTATGCACTCCGATAGCTCCGGAGGTAATGCCAATCTATAGGCAACATCACCTATTCGATCTAAGACCTCAAATGGACCGATGTAGCGAGGGCTCAGCTTACCTCGTCGGCCAAATCTCATAATTCCTTTGGATGGAGAAACTTTCAAGAACACAAAATCTCCAACCTTGAACTCAAGTGGTCTCCGTCGAGCATCTGCATAGCTCTTTTGTCTACTTTAGCTGTCTTAAGCCTCTGACAAATCAGCTTAACATCTTCTGATGCTTGCTCGACTAGATCTGGAGCCAATAACTTACGTTCGCCCACTTCTTCCCACCCAATCGGAGATCGACACCTTCTTCCATACAAAGCCTCATATGGTGCCATCCCGATACTTGCATGATAGCTATTATGTATGCAAACTCAGCCAATGGCAGATGGTCATCCCAGGAGCCTTTAAAGTCCATAGCACAAGCCCTCAACATATCCTCGAGCGTCTGAATCGTGCGCTCGGACTGTCCATCAGTCTGCGGGTGAAAAGCTGTGCTAAAACTTAACTTAGATCCCATGGCTTCTTGAAAATGCTCCCAGAAATGGGAAGTAAACCTGGAATCTCTATCAGAAGTGATGCTCACTGGAACACCGTGTAGTCTTACAACATCTTTTACATACATATCTGCCAAAGTATTGAGTGTATCAGTTGACTTCATAGGTAGGAAGTGAGCTGATTTTGTCAATCTATCGACAACCACCCAAATACCATCATGATTTCTTTTGGTTCTTGGCAATCCCATGATAAAATCCATCGTAATGTGCTCCCACTTCCACATAGGTATAGGCAGAGGTGTAGTAGTCCTGCTGGCTTTTGATGCTCTACCTTAACCTGTTGACATGTGAGACATCTTGCTACAAAATCTGCTATGTCTCTCTTCATGCCCTTCCACCAGTACATCTTTCGAAGATTGTGATACATCTTCGTATTTCCTGGATGCAATGTGTACTTAGTGGCATGTGCTTCCGTCAAGATCAATTTCTTCAATTCATCTTCATGTGGAACACATATACGACTTCTGAACCTCAAGATTCCATCACTACCAAGACTGAACTCCGAAATCATACCTGACTGTATCTGAATGATTCATAGCCTCAATACATCCATCATCTTCCTTTTGAGCACTTCGGATTCTTTTTATCAAGTCTGGCTCAATCCTCAAACTAGCCATCATTCCAAACTGCTCATGAGGTGTAACATCTAAACTGAGGCTTGCAAATTGTTTCATCAATTCATGCTCTTTAATCATCAAGTAGGCTATCATACTTACATGCTTTCGGCTCAAAGCATCTGCCACCACATTGGCTTTTCCCGGGTGGTACAAGATCTCACAATCATAATCCTTCAGAAGCTCGAGCCATCTTCTTTGCCTCATATTCAATTCTCTTTGAGAGAACAAGTATTTCAGACTTTTATGATCCGTAAAAATCTGAAATCTCTCACCATATAAATAATGCCTCCATATCTTCAGGGCAAACACTACTGCAGCTAACTCCAAATCATGAGTCGGGTAGTTCTTCTCATGGTCTTTCAATTGTCTGGAACCATATGCCACTACTTTACCGTGCTGCATCAACACACATCCTAAACCTTGCCCTGAGGCATCACTATACACCGCAAATCCACCTGAACCACTAGGGATGGTAAGGATCGGTGCAGTCGTTAGCCTGCGCTTCAACTCTTGAAAGCTACTTTCACAGGCTTCATTCCACTCATACTTCACTTCCTTGCGCGTCAAGCGCGTCAATGGAGCAGCTAGCTTCGAGAAACCCTCTACAAATCTTCTATAGTAGCCAGCTAAACCCAAGAAACTCCTAATCTCCGTCACAGTCTTCGGTCTTTCCCATTGAACCACCGTTTCAATCTTCGATGAATCAACCGAGACTCCATCTTTACTGATCACATGACCTAAAAAGGAAATCTGATTCAACCAGAAATCACATTTACTTAGCTTGGCATACAATCCTCTATCCTTGAGGGTTTGCAGAACTATCTTTAAATGCTGCTCATGCTCTTCTCGAGACCTCGAGTAGACCAAAATGTCATCGATGAAGATAATGACAAACTGGTCCAGGTACTGCTTAAATACATCATTCATCAAGTTCATGAAGGCTGCAGGTGCATTAGTCAGACCAAACGGCATCACCAAAAATTCATAATGGCCAGACCGCGTCCTGAATGCAGTCTTAGGGATATCTTCATCTCGAATCTTCAACTGGTGATATCCCGATCTCAAGTCTATCTTGGAAAAGACTTGTGCACCCTTAAGCTGATCAAAGAGGTCGTCAATTCTGGGAAGAGGGTACTTGTTCTTGATCGTCACTTTATTCAGCCACCGGTAGTCAATACATAACCTCATACTACCGTCCTTCTTCCGGACAAAAAGCACAGGAGCACCCCAAGGGGATACGCTGGGTCGTATGAATCCCTTGTCTAGCAACTCCTGAAGCTGTTTCTTAAGTTCTTCCAATTCTACCAAAGCCATCCGGTAAGGAGCTCTTGATATAGGCTCAGTCCCCGGCACCAAATCAATCATAAACTCCACTTCCCTATCCGGAGGAAGTCCTGGAATATCATCCGGAAATACTTCTGGAAAATCTTGGACTACAGGAATATCCTTGAGTCCGGGACGTTTCTGATCTACGTCCTCCACATAGGCAATAAATCCTTCACATCATCATACATATTATTCATCATTTTCATTTGCAAACAATTAAGATCAAACATGCTTTTATATTAATTACTTGTAAAATTTACAACATAGCTAACAGGTGAAGAGAATGTTACGCTCTTAGCATAACAGTCCACTATGACATGATTATTAGCTAACCAATCCATACCCAAAATAACATCAAACCCATATATATTCAGTAGGATTAGGTCAGCCTTAGATTCTCTTTCTCCTACCCGTAGCTTACAATTTCTATACACTAACTCCGTCATTTGTGATTCCTTAAAAGGTGTACTTATCCTTAATAAGTGTCCTAAAGTCTCAGGCTCAACAGGTATTTTCATAGCAAACTTAGAAGACACAAAAGAATGCGTAGAGCCTGGATCAAACAATGCCATGACATTCATATCAAATAGGTAAATTGTACCTTTAATCACTTTGGACGAGGCATCGGCAGACTCTTCGTCGATGGCAAACACTCGTCCTTGGGTCACAGCTTTCTTCCCCTTTTCGGCAGCAGTGGCCTTAGGTTGCGGTTTAGGAATCTTATCCGATTCATCAGGCATCTTCGGATCTCTCTGAGGGCAATCCTTAATCATGTGCCCTTTCTCCCCACATCTAAAGCAAGCGCCACTAGCCAAGCGACATGGCTGTGATCCGTGAAATTTCCCGCACTGCTCACATCTTTGCATTGTACTCTTTTGCGAGCTAGCGGTACTTCCAACTTGATTTCGGGATCGCTCATCACTTATCTTGATCCCTGTAGCTTTAGGAGTACCTATATCAGTATCATCATCATCATAACTCCAACTTCAATATAATTCCATATAACTATTAAATTAATTTAAAGATCATCTTTCTATACTTTACTTACCTATAGAAACTCCTTCAGATCGTCTACTCCTCCGAAATGGATACTTATCACTCGAAGCTTTCTCATCCGACTTCCGCTTCATCGGTTCCTTGCCCTTACCCTTGGCTCGGAAGTCAGCATGATGCAAATCATAGTCTTGCTCACACAACTGAGCCTTGCGGACAGCTTCTCCATAGGTGGTGATATCCATCGGATACAGTTTGGATCTAATCGGGGACTTCAATCCCTCGATGAACCTGTATATCTTATGCCCTTCATCTCTGAGGACCTCTGGATCAAATCTACTCAAGGTAATAAACTTTGATTCATACTGATTCACCGTCATCGTACCTTGAGTCAAACTAAGAAACTCAATCTTCAATCTATTACGATCAGTGCGTGGGATGTACTGCTCATGGAAAGCTTCTACAAATCTATCCCACGTAACCTCATCATATCGGGCCTCTAACACGGTCCGGGTGGCTTGCCACCAATATTCAGCATCATCCACTAATAGGTAGGCAGCCAATCCTACTTTTTCCCTTTCAGAACAGGGCATGTACTCGAAAGATTTTAGGACAGCTTTCATCCAGTTCTCAGCTGTCAACAAATCTCTCTCCCCTTTGAACTTAGGCGGATCCAATTTCTTAAATTCCTTAATCAATGCCACACTGCAATAAGCTCTAGAATCCCGCCTTCCAGTAACTGGGACTGGTGGGGTTACTTCAGTAGGAGGAATAACAGTTGCAGTTGTTTGAGTGCTTGTGGCCACATTCGGGAAATTAGACATAAATTGGTTGAACATCGTGGCCATGTTCTCCATATGCTTTTCCATTTTCGCTAGCCTTGTATTCGGGCTATGTGGTGGAGATGGATGAGGAGACGGAACTGGGGGCTCTTCAGTGCGACCCCGTCCTCTTCCTCTACTTGTACCTCTTCTTCGTGAGCTCATACTGTAAAGATAGCCATCATTGAGCTCTTTAGTATAACTATAAACAGTTATACTATGCATTTGCATTCAGACAAGTACAGTACAATTAGGGATATACTCTATTTCTAGCTTACTGACACTGACAAACTACAAATCAACTTGCTCTGATACCACTCTGTGACGTCCCCGTCACTTCATCTTATCATCTAACTTTATCTTATTATCTTATCCGATCTTATTTTGATTTAGTTTATCCAGTGTCAACTCTTCCTTTTCTTAAGCTAATTATTAAATAGCTCACATAAATTTGTTTCTTTTCAATAAACATCAAATGATATATATAAATACCATTCCATTTCCACAAGATCTCATACATCATCTTATCTTACATCCCCGACATCTTAATTCTTATATACATAAATTTCTACTTGTACTGTACTGTAGCTGAATTACAATTTACCGTACATAAACATATGAGTATACCTTCTATGCTAACCGGGAAGCGTATAGAGAAGGTACACTTTGCTTCTTCAAAAACAAGCTCCTCTAGTCGGAGCGAGGCTCACTTCAGATAATCTGAAAAATGGTCGTAAAAAGGAGTGAGTTTACGCTCAGTAAGAAAACTACATAAAAGAGCGTGCTATGCCTCTATATGTCTTTTTCCTACTTGGCTCTATAATGTCATGTAAAGCATTATAAAGCATGCATCATAAACATGTTTCATGCATTGTTTGCAAACATGTATATTCATAAAACGACATGGCAAACATACTTTGTATGCTTCATTTAAAACATAGCATACATATAAAACATGCATCATTCTTCTTACTTTAAAACATACGTCATACTTCGTAACATACTTTAAAGCATACTTCATAGCATACTTAAAACATACATCATACTTCTTTAACTCAAGACATACATCATATATCCTTTAAAATAGGATGGAGACTATGTACAATACTTTAAGCGATTGAAACGTCATATGAACCGTTCATTCCCATTCATATGACTCTAATCATGCATTGGTACAGTAGTGCACTCCGTATAGGTCAGGGATTCTCTCCTGCCTTTATCTTTTCACTGTGAACACTAGTCAGGTGTCACATGTGGGATTGAGGACCGGACTAGGGTTCCTCGCTCAACATAAATATTACTGAGGACTTGATCAGAGTCACTCAGCCATCAGAAATGCATAATCATTACGCAGTCCATAGTCTCAAAACATTTATTGTATACTTTTCAGAAAACACCTTTGTGTTTAAATCAAACAAGGTTTGAAAGCATTTTTTTTATACATGGCAGTCGACTGGCCTCATAGGGCAGTCGGCTGCTGCTTCATAACTTCATTTCTCGAAATTATTTTCATTTCGGAAAATACAGTAGGGCAGTCGACTGGTCAATATAGCAGTCGACTGGTTTTCAAACAGAATGCTTCTTAAGAAATAGCAGTCGACTGGTCTATATAGCAGTCGACTGTTTTTGAAACAGAATGCATCTCGAAAAATAGCAGTCGACTGATCCTATAGGCTGTCGGCTGGTTTTTAAACAGAATGCATTTTCATAAATAGCAGTCGACTGTCCCATATAGCAGTCGACTGGTTTGAAACAGAATGCTTACTGGATAAATAGCAGTCGACTGGCTTACATAGCAGTCGACTGGTTTGAGTCGGTTTTCGGAAAACAGCGTTTTGGTTGTCTCTAGGCAGTCGACTTCCTTTTAAGGCAGTCGGCTGCCCCTAGCCTAATTGGTACTAGGAGACAAGTCCGAAAATGCACTTTTTCCTGCACAAAACCAGCTGATATTTCTTTCCAAATCACACACAAACATCATAAAACATGCGGACATAGCCGCCTTACGTCCGTTACATAATTTCCTTACCTCAATTCCTTCGGAAACGCGAAATCACTTGGCGCGTCACCTTAGCTCTTCACTTCTTTAACCTAAAATCATCATACCACATCAAACCTTAAATTAAACTACATACACATGTTATATCAACTCAATACAACTCTAAACCATAAACCAAATTGACTAAATCATCTTTTTCTCTTACCTTCACTAGAGACCAAAACTTCAAATCTTGAGATCTCCTCCAATACTTGGAATCAATCTTCCAAACTTTGGATATCTCTTGGTCTAGTGACAAGGATCGTTTTTCGTTAAATGAACTTAGTGAATTGGTGAGGGAGTAAGGTGGTTTAGCAAGGAGCTTGGAATGGAAAACTATGGAAGAATAGAGGAAACGAGAGGGATGGGGCTGGCAAGGGGCTGACGTTGGTGATAGCTGGTGAGGGTGATGAGTCATGCAAAGGCATTAAATGCATGCTCATCCTTTCTCTATCTCAGCCATTAGCATCTCTTTGACTCATTTGACCCATTAATTTCCTCATGACTCATCCATTTAACCTCCAATCAAAATTCTGAATTTAATTCTTTTCTCATGCTCACTTTATTTTCCTGATATCATCTTATTGTATTTGACTTATTGACATTCAACTTTATTATTTCTTCTATATTCCATTCATCATGCATACATTATCCATACATCAATTACACATAACTCTTCATATTCATTTAATCATATTAACTTAGAAATACTTTACAAACATGGAGGAATTACATGAAAATTAGGGATCTCACATCCTCCCCACCTTAGAAAATTTGGTCCTCCAAATTTGCCTTAGCTTATCATGTGAATAATTCTGGATACTTTTCCTTCATTAAACTCTCTAGCTCCCATGTAGCTTCTTCCATCGTATGGTATTGCCAGAGCACTTTCACTAATGGGATCGTCTTAGACCTCAAAACTTTTTCTTTTCTTTCCAAAATCTGAATTGGCTTCTCTACATAGCTCATATCTTCCCTTATCTCCAAGGGTTCATATTCTATGACATGAGACAGATCCGGATTATACTTTCGGAGCATCGACACATGAAACACATTATGCACTCCCGATAGCTCCGGAGGTAATGCCAATCTATAGGCAACATCACCTATTCGATCTAAGACCTCAAATGGACCGATGTAGCGAGGGCTCAGCTTACCTCGTCGGCCAAATCTCATAATTCCTTTGGATGGAGAAACTTTCAAGAACACAAAATCTCCAACCTTGAACTCAAGTGGTCTCCGTCGAGCATCTGCATAGCTCTTTTGTCTACTTTGAGCTGTCTTAAGCCTCTGACAAATCAGCTTAACATCTTCTGATGCTTGCTCGACTAGATCTGGAGCCAATAACTTACGTTCGCCCACTTCTTCCCACCCAATCGGAGATCGACACCTTCTTCCATACAAAGCCTCATATGGTGCCATCCCGATACTTGCATGATAGCTATTATTGTATGCAAACTCAGCCAATGGCAGATGGTCATCCCAGGAGCCTTTAAAGTCCATAGCACAAGCCCTCAACATATCCTCGAGCGTCTGAATCGTGCGCTCGGACTGTCCATCAGTCTGCGGGTGAAAAGCTGTGCTAAAACTTAACTTAGATCCCATGGCTTCTTGAAAATGCTCCCAGAAATGGGAAGTAAACCTGGAATCTCTATCAGAAGTGATGCTCACTGGAACACCGTGTAGTCTTACAACATCTTTTACATACATATCTGCCAAAGTATTGAGTGTATCAGTTGACTTCATAGGTAGGAAGTGAGCTGATTTTGTCAATCTATCGACAACCACCCAAATACCATCATGATTTCTTTTGGTTCTTGGCAATCCCATGATAAAATCCATCGTAATGTGCTCCCACTTCCACATAGGTATAGGCAGAGGGTGTAGTAGTCCTGCTGGCTTTTGATGCTCTACCTTAACCTGTTGACATGTGAGACATCTTGCTACAAAATCTGCTATGTCTCTCTTCATGCCCTTCCACCAGTACATCTTTCGAAGATTGTGATACATCTTCGTATTTCCTGGATGCAATGTGTACTTAGTGGCATGTGCTTCCGTCAAGATCAATTTCTTCAATTCATCTTCATGTGGAACACATATACGACTTCTGAACCTCAAGATTCCATCACTACCAAGACTGAACTCCGAAATCATACCTGACTGTATCTGATTCATAGCCTCAATACATCCATCATCTTCCTTTTGAGCACTTCGGATTCTTTTTATCAAGTCTGGCTCAATCCTCAAACTAGCCATCATTCCAAACTGCTCATGAGGTGTAACATCTAAACTGAGGCTTGCAAATTGTTTCATCAATTCATGCTCTTTAATCATCAAGTAGGCTATCATACTTACATGCTTTCGGCTCAAAGCATCTGCCACCACATTGGCTTTTCCCGGGTGGTACAAGATCTCACAATCATAATCCTTCAGAAGCTCGAGCCATCTTCTTTGCCTCATATTCAATTCTCTTTGAGAGAACAAGTATTTCAGACTTTTATGATCCGTAAAAATCTGAAATCTCTCACCATATAAATAATGCCTCCATATCTTCAGGGCAAACACTACTGCAGCTAACTCCAAATCATGAGTCGGGTAGTTCTTCTCATGGTCTTTCAATTGTCTGGAACCATATGCCACTACTTTACCGTGCTGCATCAACACACATCCTAAACCTTGCCCTGAGGCATCACTATACACCGCAAATCCACCTGAACCACTAGGGATGGTAAGGATCGGTGCAGTCGTTAGCCTGCGCTTCAACTCTTGAAAGCTACTTTCACAGGCTTCATTCCACTCATACTTCACTTCCTTGCGCGTCAAGCGCGTCAATGGAGCAGCTAGCTTCGAGAAACCCTCTACAAATCTTCTATAGTAGCCAGCTAAACCCAAGAAACTCCTAATCTCCGTCACAGTCTTCGGTCTTTCCCATTGAACCACCGTTTCAATCTTCGATGAATCAACCGAGACTCCATCTTTACTGATCACATGACCTAAAAAGGAAATCTGATTCAACCAGAAATCACATTTACTTAGCTTGGCATACAATCCTCTATCCTTGAGGGTTTGCAGAACTATCTTTAAATGCTGCTCATGCTCTTCTCGAGACCTCGAGTAGACCAAAATGTCATCGATGAAGATAATGACAAACTGGTCCAGGTACTGCTTAAATACATCATTCATCAAGTTCATGAAGGCTGCAGGTGCATTAGTCAGACCAAACGGCATCACCAAAAATTCATAATGGCCAGACCGCGTCCTGAATGCAGTCTTAGGGATATCTTCATCTCGAATCTTCAACTGGTGATATCCCGATCTCAAGTCTATCTTGGAAAAGAATTGTGCACCCTTAAGCTGATCAAAGAGGTCGTCAATTCTGGGAAGAGGGTACTTGTTCTTGATCGTCACTTTATTCAGCCACCGGTAGTCAATACATAACCTCATACTACCGTCCTTCTTCCGGACAAAAAGCACAGGAGCACCCCAAGGGGATACGCTGGGTCGTATGAATCCCTTGTCTAGCAACTCCTGAAGCTGTTTCTTAAGTTCTTCCAATTCTACCAAAGCCATCCGGTAAGGAGCTCTTGATATAGGCTCAGTCCCCGGCACCAAATCAATCATAAACTCCACTTCCCTATCCGGAGGAAGTCCTGGAATATCATCCGGAAATACTTCTGGAAAATCTTGGACTACAGGAATATCCTTGAGTCCGGGACGTTTCTGATCTACGTCCTCCACATAGGCAATAAATCCTTCACATCATCATATTATTATTCATTTTCATTTGCAAACAATTAAGATCAAACATGCTTTTATATTAATTACTTGTAAAATTTACAACATAGCTAACAGGTGAAGAGAATGTTACGCTCTTAGCATAACAGTCCACTATGACATGATTATTAGCTAACCAATCCATACCCAAAATAACATCAAACCCATATATATTCAGTAGGATTAGGTCAGCCTTAGATTCTCTTTCTCCTACCCGTAGCTTACAATTTCTATACACTAACTCCGTCATTTGTGATTCCTTAAAAGGTGTACTTATCCTTAATAAGTGTCCTAAAGTCTCAGGCTCAACAGGTATTTTCATAGCAAACTTAGAAGACACAAAAGAATGCGTAGAGCCTGGATCAAACAATGCCATGACATTCATATCAAATAGGTAAATTGTACCTTTAATCACTTTGGACGAGGCATCGGCAGACTCTTCGTCGATGGCAAACACTCGTCCTTGGGTCACAGCTTTCTTCCCCTTTTCGGCAGCAGTGGCCTTAGGTTGCGGTTTAGGAATCTTATCCGATTCATCAGGCATCTTCGGATCTCTCTGAGGGCAATCCTTAATCATGTGCCCTTTCTCCCCACATCTAAAGCAAGCGCCACTAGCCAAGCGACATGGCTGTGATCCGTGAAATTTCCCGCACTGCTCACATCTTTGCATTGTACTCTTTTGCGAGCTAGCGGTACTTCCAACTTGATTTCGGGATCGCTCATCACTTATCTTGATCCCTGTAGCTTTAGGAGTACCTATATCAGTATCATCATCATCATAACTCCAACTTCAATATAATTCCATATAACTATTAAATTAATTTAAAGATCATCTTTCTATACTTTACTTACCTATAGAAACTCCTTCAGATCGTCTACTCCTCCGAAATGGATACTTATCACTCGAAGCTTTCTCATCCGACTTCCGCTTCATCGGTTCCTTGCCCTTACCCTTGGCTCGGAAGTCAGCATGATGCAAATCATAGTCTTGCTCACACAACTGAGCCTTGCGGACAGCTTCTCCATAGGTGGTGATATCCATCGGATACAGTTTGGATCTAATCGGGGACTTCAATCCCTCGATGAACCTGTATATCTTATGCCCTTCATCTCTGAGGACCTCTGGATCAAATCTACTCAAGGTAATAAACTTTGATTCATACTGATTCACCGTCATCGTACCTTGAGTCAAACTAAGAAACTCAATCTTCAATCTATTACGATCAGTGCGTGGGATGTACTGCTCATGGAAAGCTTCTACAAATCTATCCCACGTAACCTCATCATATCGGGCCTCTAACACGGTCCGGGTGGCTTGCCACCAATATTCAGCATCATCCACTAATAGGTAGGCAGCCAATCCTACTTTTTCCCTTTCAGAACAGGGCATGTACTCGAAAGATTTTAGGACAGCTTTCATCCAGTTCTCAGCTGTCAACAAATCTCTCTCCCCTTTGAACTTAGGCGGATCCAATTTCTTAAATTCCTTAATCAATGCCACACTGCAATAAGCTCTAGAATCCCGCCTTCCAGTAACTGGGACTGGTGGGGTTACTTCAGTAGGAGGAATAACAGTTGCAGTTGTTTGAGTGCTTGTGGCCACATTCGGGAAATTAGACATAAATTGGTTGAACATCGTGGCCATGTTCTCCATATGCTTTTCCATTTTCGCTAGCCTTGTATTCGGGCTATGTGGTGGAGATGGATGAGGAGACGGAACTGGGGGCTCTTCAGTGCGACCCCGTCCTCTTCCTCTACTTGTACCTCTTCTTCGTGAGCTCATACTGTAAAGATAGCCATCATTGAGCTCTTTAGTATAACTATAAACAGTTATACTATGCATTTGCATTCAGACAAGTACAGTACAATTAGGGATATACTCTATTTCTAGCTTACTGACACTGACAAACTACAAATCAACTTGCTCTGATACCACTCTGTGACGTCCCCGTCACTTCATCTTATCATCTAACTTTATCTTATTATCTTATCCGATCTTATTTTGATTTAGTTTATCCAGTGTCAACTCTTCCTTTTCTTAAGCTAATTATTAAATAGCTCACATAAATTTGTTTCTTTTCAATAAACATCAAATGATATATATAAATACCATTCCATTTCCACAAGATCTCATACATCATCTTATCTTACATCCCCGACATCTTAATTCTTATATACATAAATTTCTACTTGTACTGTACTGTAGCTGAATTACAATTTACCGTACATAAACATATGAGTATACCTTCTATGCTAACCGGGAAGCGTATAGAGAAGGTACACTTTGCTTCTTCAAAAACAAGCTCCTCTAGTCGGAGCGAGGCTCACTTCAGATAATCTGAAAAATGGTCGTAAAAAGGAGTGAGTTTACGCTCAGTAAGAAAACTACATAAAAGAGCGTGCTATGCCTCTATATGTCTTTTTCCTACTTGGCTCTATAATGTCATGTAAAGCATTATAAAGCATGCATCATAAACATGTTTCATGCATTGTTTGCAAACATGTATATTCATAAAACGACATGGCAAACATACTTTGTATGCTTCATTTAAAACATAGCATACATATAAAACATGCATCATTCTTCTTACTTTAAAACATACGTCATACTTCGTAACATACTTTAAAGCATACTTCATAGCATACTTAAAACATACATCATACTTCTTTAACTCAAGACATACATCATATATCCTTTAAAATAGGATGGAGACTATGTACAATACTTTAAGCGATTGAAACGTCATATGAACCGTTCATTCCCATTCATATGACTCTAATCATGCATTGGTACAGTAGTGCACTCCGTATAGGTCAGGGATTCTCTCCTGCCTTTATCTTTTCACTGTGAACACTAGTCAGGTGTCACATGTGGGATTGAGGACCGGACTAGGGTTCCTCGCTCAACATAAATATTACTGAGGACTTGATCAGAGTCACTCAGCCATCAGAAATGCATAATCATTACGCAGTCCATAGTCTCAAAACATTTATTGTATACTTTTCAGAAAACACCTTTGTGTTTAAATCAAACAAGGTTTGAAAGCATTTTTTTTATACATGGCAGTCGACTGGCCTCATAGGGCAGTCGGCTGCTGCTTCATAACTTCATTTCTCGAAATTATTTTCATTTCGGAAAATACAGTAGGGCAGTCGACTGGTCAATATAGCAGTCGACTGGTTTTCAAACAGAATGCTTCTTAAGAAATAGCAGTCGACTGGTCTATATAGCAGTCGACTGTTTTTGAAACAGAATGCATCTCGAAAAATAGCAGTCGACTGATCCTATAGGCAGTCGGCTGGTTTTTAAACAGAATGCATTTTCATAAATAGCAGTCGACTGTCCCATATAGCAGTCGACTGGTTTGAAACAGAATGCTTACTGGATAAATAGCAGTCGACTGGCTTACATAGCAGTCGACTGGTTTGAGTCGGTTTTCGGAAAACAGCGTTTTGGTTGTCTCTAGGCAGTCGACTTCCTTTTAAGGCAGTCGGCTGCCCCTAGCCTAATTGGTACTAGGAGACAAGTCCGAAAATGCACTTTTTCCTGCACAAAACCAGCTGATGTTTCTTTCCAAATCACACACAAACATCATAAAACATGCGGACATAGCCGCCTTACGTCCGTTACATAATTTCCTTACCTCAATTCCTTCGGAAACGCGAAATCACTTGGCGCGTCACCTTAGCTCTTCACTTCTTTAACCTAAAATCATCATACCACATCAAACCTTAAATTAAACTACATACACATGTTATATCAACTCAATACAACTCTAAACCATAAACCAAATTGACTAAATCATCTTTTTCTCTTACCTTCACTAGAGACCAAAACTTCAAATCTTGAGATCTCCTCCAATACTTGGAATCAATCTTCCAAACTTTGGATATCTCTTGGTCTAGTGACAAGGATCGTTTTTCGTTAAATGAACTTAGTGAATTGGTGAGGGAGTAAGGTGGTTTAGCAAGGAGCTTGGAATGGAAAACTATGGAAGAATGGAGGAAACGAGAGGGATGGGGCTGGCAAGGGGCTGACGTTGGTGATAGCTGGTGAGGGTGATGAGTCATGCAAAGGCATTAAATGCATGCTCATCCTTTCTCTATCTCAGCCATTAGCATCTCTTTGACTCATTTGACCCATTAATTTCCTCATGACTCATCCATTTAACCTCCAATCAAAATTCTGAATTTAATTCTTTTCTCATGCTCACTTTATTTTCCTGATATCATCTTATTGTATTTGACTTATTGACATTCAACTTTATTATTTCTTCTATATTCCATTCATCATGCATACATTATCCATACATCAATTACACATAACTCTTCATATTCATTTAATCATATTAACTTAGAAATACTTTACAAACATGGAGGAATTACATGAAAATTAGGGATCTCACATGATGGGCGACCCAATGATGGGCGACCCATAGTGGATCATGTGTCGTAAGATATAGGCGAACTATCTCATCGCCGACTCACTAGTAAGGATAAACCTGAGGCGAAAGGATCGCCTAGGGGATGCTCGTCGATGGTCGATATGAACGGGCGAGGCCCTTATAAGTATCTCAACGGTAACATGAGTGTAAGGAACTAGGTACGTAAGGGGTGCCAAGGTTCAAACCTCGTGGAGAATATACTCAAGGAAACTAAGCCTGAATTCAGTAAATGGAAATGGTTTTTAAGTGAATAACGGAATTGAAACGGGTAGCTGTGAAGTGTGTTGAGAATCATTGTAATTGATACAGCTTACCAGAATGAGATTCGTAACGCTGTAAAGTATGACTAGGTAATGAAATCAAGGTAGAGTATGTATCAAAATGATTTGAATATGGAATGTCTCTGCCTTGAGAATATACTGTGAAATGATGGGAAACCATGATGAAGGTCCAAAATGATAAAAGAAGTGTGGTTAAAGAAACTATCGGATCAGAATCCCGATAAATTCTAGAGTAACATAGATTGAGAAATTAGGTGAATGTTAACTCGATTGCGGATATGAAATTTATTCTTAAGCTTGTATCGAAGAATATAGAAGAAATCCGACAAGCTTAAGAAAATAATTTTTGGAAAATATTACGGATGATGAAATTCACAAGTATCGATGTAAAGAAAGGAAATACAAATGATATTATTTGAGGATGAATTAAATGATGTATTAAAATTTTTGGTTATACACTAAAATTCTTATGAAGAACAAATAAATATTATATGGAAGTGATGCCTTAAATATGATTTAATCGGAGATGTATAAGGAGCGTATAGGAGCAATCTTTGTAAAAGGCATAATCAAATGAAAAGTTGAAGAACGATGGTCACAAGATGATAAGAAATGTATGATTAAAGAAAGTATCAGGTTTGATTTCCGATAAAACTTCCAAAGTTATATAAATTAGAGGAATCGAGATAACACTGATTTGATTTTAAATATGAAGTTAAATTCTAAGCTTATATCGGAGGATGTAGAAAGAATCCGAAAAGTTAAAGAAAATAATTCTAAAAATTGTGTGGATAATGAAATTGACGTGTAAAGGTCTGAATGACGAAAATACAGATAATGAAAAAAATTTGAGAATAAAGGAGTTATCTGTATAGGTGTAAATGAGAGAAATGCAAATGATGTTGAGTTGTTGACAAATCAAAAGGGATATATTAAATTTCTATCATTGATAAAGTTCTGGTGAAGAACAAGTATTAATCTACGTGAAAATAGACGCTTTATTGATCTGATTAGAGATACGTGAGGAGTAAATAAGACTAGCTGCTGTATAAAGCGTCCTTAGATAAAAGATTGAAGGTTGGTGTCCATAAGATGATGATTTGAACTCGAAGTGAATTTTACGAGTTCCGATTGAAGTTATAAGGGTAATGAGTTGCCTTGTAAGTAGATAAGCCTAAGGAATGAGGCATCCTTACAAGAGAAAATTGCTAAAGTACTGATAGAGTCTAAAGTATAAATGGAACATGAGCAGCATTGTGATATAATCCTTAAACTCTTAAAGGCTGTGGAATTGTGCTAAGATTAACAACTAAGAAATTTGGCTAGACAGTATCTCCTCCTGAGATATATGATCTCGAGATGACAGGATTACAGTGAATCTATCTATGATAGAGAGATGATGATCGAGATACGAAAAAAAAAATGAGTCTAGCTAGATACTACTGCCAGTCTATAAAAGAGTGATGAGACTAGCTGCTCTACTAATGTGATGTAATTAAAGAAAGAAGTTAAAGTCGGTAAATGAATAAGTGTAAAGAAAAGATGGTGTGCAAGATTTTAAAAGATCTTAGCAGTATAGTACCATACCAATCGAGAAAACCGACAAAAAGGAATGAGAGTAAAAATATGAAAACGAAAATGAAAGTGAGATAAGGAAATAAATTGCATGACGAGAAGGGAACATTAATATAAAACAGTTCCCGCAGTTAAGACTGAAAACGAAGGGTGTTGGTTATCACATAACTGTGGCAAGATGTAAAATCAAAGCCAGAACTGATAAGTGAAAGTAATGATACTCCAAGGAGTAAGATAATTGATATGTTTACTGCCAGTAAAATGTTTGTACACATAACCACCTCGAAATGATAGAGATGGTGGAATTATATAGATAATGTGATGCTTAAATGGATAATCCGAGGACTCAATCACAGAATCTAAATTATGAAAAGAGTATATTCTCAGGTATATTCAAAAATTTAAATGATATTGAATATACCATAAGAGTAAGAGATGTAATGACCATACTACATGAAAAGAGACATGGAGAGAAAATGATTGTCTCATGATTTATTTCTGTAAGAGATGATTAACAGTAAAATTTGCAATGATATGTAGCCTTGATGGAATAAGTGTGAAAATGAATATTGTGGACAATAAAGAGTCCAAAAGAGAAATGACGATATGGAAGTGATTAAAGACTGATGATCTAAATAGAATCACTTTCTATTATCAGACTTCTAGATTCTCTAGTGCCTTAGTCGAAGTATAAGTGTTAAACGGTGTGAATGTGTATGTACAGTTCCAGTGAGCCTTACATGTGATGGGAGTCTCTGTGTTGCCATATGCTAATGAGAGATAGCAAAAGGCTTTGAGATCCCAAGTGTATTGATAGCACCGCTCCATACTGATATATATTTATATATATGAGCGTGAGATGTAACCGCTCCATGATATTGAGAGAGCGTGTGCACGAGATGTGAAAGCTACTGGGACACTTACATATAATTGATTGACACGAGTACATGATAGTACCAAATTATGTCGACTCGGCACTAAGTGAGAAGCATGGATGATGAACAGCATAAATCAGCTGTAATATTAAAATATTATGTATGGCTCTTATATGAAAAGAGTAAAAGTGAATAACTTTTGATTTGAGAAATGAACTTACGGGAGTATAGACATATATGATGAAAGACAGCATGTAGTGGTCTAAAGCACTCTTGATGTTGAAAGTGTACTGGCAGTATTACTTGGAGGATGAACTAGAGGTCAGAAGTCGTAAGTATACGGCATATACCACCTTTGGACTTAAGTTAAATTCGGAGGACCGAATTTCTTAAGGTGGGGAGGATGTGATAACCGTAAATTTTTCAACTATTGGAAATAATAAATATTGAAAATAAATAATTAAAGAAAATAGATAAGAGGAAATAAATAAATTAAAGTAAATAAATAAAATTGTGAGAATCGGAATATTGTGAAAATTCCGAGAATTGAGGAAGTGATAAAATTTGGAAATTTAAGTGAGGGAAATTAAATGAGGAAAATAGGGAAATTTAATTTGGATAAATGGAAATCCAAATTAAATAAGAAAATGAGAAATGAGAATAAAATATGGTTATATAATTACAAATTATATAAATGTATTTTGATATAAATACATATGTGTTTAAATACTGTATGGTATATAGTATATATTAAAGGTACATTGGTATATATAAGAATATATATACTATTTGATAAATTTAAATAATACATATGTATTCAAGTATGATATTTTATGTATATGTAAGTATATACATATTTGAGAAAATGTAAATATTAAATTTCATTAAAGTTTGAATATATATATTGTTAATACAATATATATATGGAATTAATACATTTATATAAATACTTATATAAATGTTATGTATTTTAAAGTATATAAATATACAAATATATATACTAAATATATATTTGTAATATACAATATATATTATATATAATATATATTATACTATACTTATATGAAATAATATATATGTAATATATAGTATGTATATTATATATATGTATAAAGTGTAAAGTATATAGTATATAATATATTTATATGCTAAAAATAGAAAGAAAGGTAAAAAAAAAAAAAAAAGGAAACTAAACAGAAAAAAGAAACAGAATCGGGAAGACCCCGATTCTGCCTTCCCCAGGCGAGATCGCCCCCGTCAGCGGCCGTCGGAGAAGGAAAGGGAGAGAGGAGAAGAGAAAGTCGTCGCCGGCAAAGGAAGAGGAAGCTGATGGCAACGCCGGCGAAGCGAAACGGAGAAGGAATCGACGCGAAACGGCGGAAAACCGAGGAAGAAAACGAAACTAGATCTGGCGGTTGCCGGCGGAATTGGCCGCCGCCATTACAGCCGAAGCATCGGTGGAAGGAGAGGAATGGGATGGAGGCCACCGGTGAGGCCAACGACGGCGGAGGAAGGCCGACGGAGGAGGAGAAGTGACCGAAGGTAAACCGAGTGGATCCGCCGCCGTGCCGCCGATCCAGGCCAAGCTGAGACCACCGGCAGCTTCGCCTCGACGCCGGCCAGCTGAGGGACCAACGAGCCGCCGGAGAACCGGCCGCCGGCGAGGAACCGGCGAGGAAAGGCTCTGAACCGGTTTGACCGGGAAAGGAAGAAGAAAAAAGAAAAGAAAAAGAAAAGAAAAAGGAAAAAGGAAAAAGAAAAAGAAAAAGAAAAAGAAAAAGAAAAAGAAAAGAAAGAAAGGAAAGAAAAAGAGGAAAAAGGAAGAAAAAAGAGGAAAAAGGAAAATTTGGGAATTCGGAAAATTCCCGGAAATTCGACAACCCGGGATTTTACAAATTCGGTAAGAAATTTCCCGAGAATTTAATTTCAGAAAAAAATTAAATAAATTATGAAAAATTCTAAAAAATTAGAATTTTAATTCCAGAAATTATTTTCAGCAATCGAGATAAGGAATCGGGAGAAATGGAGCGCGGGCGCGATCGATAAGCGGAAGTCGCCGACCCGGAAAAAGGTAAGGGATGCATGTGCAGCACTGTAAGGATACTCAGTCTGCATAATTTAATTTGAAATATTTTATGCAATTATTTTATGAAAATTATTATGATGCATGAATTGCTGAAAATAATTTGGGAAGAAGTACTGGCTGAAAGATTTTAAACTGTATTTTCCGTGCAGGAGGTTAGTGAATCGGCAGCCGTTATGCTGCCGAAAATTTTAGAAAAACTTTATAAAATCATATTAAATGATTTATTTCCGAATTTCGATAGTAAATCACGAGACATGAGGAAATTTCTAAATTTCATAAAATATGAATATAATGAGATGGAACTTTAGAATATTCATGTATTCGAGAATGGTGATAATGAAATCACCGAAAATTCTCGAAATAGATAAATTACACGAATTACGAGACGAAAGATGAAGTGAAATATAGTAAATATTTTATGGATATTTTTATCAATATTCACTAAAGGATTATAACCCTTATGGTTTTAAATCATGGAATTATATAATTGTATAAATTCCATAAGGTGTATTTTCCGATGAAAAAATACGGTTTTGAGACTGGTTGGTATTCTTATCATGCTGATACATGATATGTGACATGTTTAGTCCCGGTCGACACCTGATCCGTGATCCACCGAGGACAATATAGATTATGGTCATAGATTTGACCGGGTTAGTCCTTTACCCTCCAGGGTTTATAGTACGACAAGATTAACGTCTATATTAAAATCCATAAATGATAGCTGACATGTTTAAAAGGGAAATATTTTACATGACATGGAATATGTCAAACGGAAAAGGCCATACCGAGCAGAGACTCGATGATTGAACCGTGGGAGCCACCTCTAGAGTCCTTCGGGAACTAAGTGCTACACGTGTTCCGATATTTCAGTACAGGCCATACCGAGCAGAGGCTCGATGATTGAACAGTGGGAGCCACCTCTAGAGTCCTTCGGGAACTAAGTGCTACACGTGTTCCGATGTTTCAGTACAGGCCATACCGAGCAGAGACTCGATGATTGAACCGTGGGAGCCACCTCTAGAGTCCTTCGGGAACTAAGTGCTACACGTGTTCCGATATTTCAGTACAGGCCATACCGAGCAGAGACTCGATGATTGAACCGTGGGAGCCACCTTAGAGTCCTTCGGGAACTAAGTGCTACACGTGTTCCGATATTTCAGTACAGGCCATACCGAGCAGAGACTCGATGATTGAACCGTGGGAGCCACCTCTAGAGTCCTTCGGGAACTAAGTGCTACACGTGTTCCGATATTTCAGTACAGGCCATACCGAGCAGAGGCTCGATGATTGAACCGTGGGAGCCACCTCTAGAGTCCTTCGGGAACTAAGTGCTACACGTGTTCCGATATTTCAGTACAGGCCATACCGAGCAGAGGCTCGATGATTGAACAGTGGGAGCCACCTCTAGAGTCCTTCGGGAACTAAGTGCTACACGTGTTCCGATGTTAGTATGAGAAATCGTAGGATATTGTGACGATAAGTAAGTGAGTGTGATTCGTGAATTCGACAAATGTCAAAGAATGAAATAGATTTTAATAGCTTATTCTGCTTTTTAACGGACAGAACTAATTAAGAGAGTACATTAAAACATGAAATAAGTTTTAAAGAAATAAGATGATGATTTAACTAATATTCTTTTCAAGGAATATACGGATATTAATTATTCTATTTAAAGGCTTTATTTCGTAGAAGCATTATTTTGAAAGGAATATAAAAAAGGTTATGAAAGATTAAAAAGGAAAAGGATTTATTAATTCAAAACAAAAAGAAAAAAAATTTTCTCTACAGTTGCTTCTAGGTTCCGTAACAAGTATGGTATTTTAAAATACCTACCTTACTCCATTCGGATTCCTAGCCGACTGTAGTATCTTTCCTACATGCGAGCCTAGAGCCCATAGGAAAAATGAAAAAGATTTTCAGCATATAGGAAGCTGAGTATCAAGTGAGGCATATAATTCTCTTACTGAGCCGTGGTTTTGCTCACCCCTTAATATTAAACATCTCAGGTTTTGATGCTGGTGAGTTCAGTGGATTGTGGATCCTGGCTGTACACGAAGGACAGTGTGTCAGACCGACTGATTATTTGAGGTATGATCATTTAATTCTCTGTATTTAGACACGTCAACAGTACTACTTATCTGATTTGTTACGATAGGGGATGTGTATAATATAAACAATATTATGTAAAATTTATTAACAGTCAGTACAAGTGAAGTATCGCAGACAGCCCAACCGGTTAAGTTGTGTATAAGAAGGGTAAAAATGTGGTCACGGGTCGTGACAACCATCCTTTTTCCTTAGAACAATGAGTCGCTTTAAAAAATTCCATCCTATTAGGTTCTTGGTCATCATTGCGCTACATAAATACCATAAATTTTTTTAAAAATAAAGGTAATAAAATAAAAAAAAATCTAGAATGTTTAAGAACTTTTAGAATATAAAAATTTACCATGGAGTAACGACTAGCTACAAAGGCCCTCGATCCTTGGTTATGAGTCAACTTGACTTTGCTCCGACTTTTAGCATTTGTCTCACACCTCCTCTTCATTTACATAAGAATGCAAAATAAAATATAAAAAATAGTCATGACATATAAATATTATGTGATATATAGGAAAAATAAATCCTACAAGTACAACACTTATGCGAATAAGAAACAAACCTTGTATGCAGGATCACTAAACAAATCACAAAGTTTTTCCCAATTTTCTTGAGACAAGTTATACTTTGGAGGATTATTTTGGCGTGCCACTTCAGGGTTTGGAAACTTTTTATAATGCAAGTGTAGCTTATATCGTTCATTTCTTGCCAATTTGGACAAAATTGACAAGACAGATTTTTTAACAGCTTCATCATCCAATTTCATCTCAAACTTTGTCTAAAAGAAAAAAGAATCAAATTAATTGCTACATTTAAAACATAAATAGAAAAATAATCAACATTGAATATATGTAATAAATTTTTTACACTTACATTAAGTCTCTCAAAGGCATGCAACTTGTCTGTATTCTTCATATCTCTCCATTTTGTTGGGACCGGCATGAATTGTCGAGTAATGATTCCAATTTCAGAAGATAATTTAGCTGATTGAACTTCACAAATAGGTCTACCTTTATTTGGTGGTATATCTATTACCATCTTATTTTTTCCTTTGATGAATTTTTCTAATCCAATCCCTCGAGTTGGGCCTCGTACCCTTGTAGAGGGGATAGAATCTACAGCTATAAAAAAACTATTAATGGTATGCAAAACAATTGTAGATTTAAAAACATAAATAAAGAGCTGGGAAATTGCAGGAAAGAGAGAAATAAATAATGGATGAAATAAATAGTGAGAAAGAGAAAAGAAGAAGCAAAACCTACATTAAATCCATGGTTGCAACACACAAATCCAACAATGTTAATCCTTTAAAAGCAAAAAATCTGATATTCAGCAACCCAAGCAGCCCAGTACACATACATTGCTGCAAGGTGTTATTTCCATTTACAGTCCTCTTACTTTCACTTTATTTCCATTTACATGTGTCTAATGATGCATATTGAACATTATAGATTGAAAAAAACGCATTCTCAACAAGATGCATTTGGATGACTACAGAATTTATTGAAACCAAGACTGTACACTGCACAATTTATTGATAAATTCTCAGCTTATTCCAGTTTAATCCCAACCGCAGTTCGTGCACGATAAGTACGACCAAAATCAGTCTAGAAATTCATCTAAGTAAACACCAAGAAACTTCATTACCAAAAACAATTACCAGCATTCAAACAGCATGCCTTATCAAGTGCACATCAACGACTGTAATTGAACAGTAAACACACAAAAGGATACCCTATGGCATCCTCACCAACTCCAGTTTGAAAAAAAAAAGTCTCCAAAGAATGGAAAAAGATGTTTATAAAACATGCTTCGGCAAGCAGGTTTGAGCAAATCCTGCTCCCAATAACATTACTTTGATTTCAAAGAAACCTCCGAGAAGCATGACATAAAACCAAGTTCATCTAAATTGTTTCAGGTTTAAAATACAAAATGTGTTGGAAACAAACATATGGTAGAATGAATGATACATGAGACCATGAATGGCAAGTGAATACAAAATCCACATCGACATAATAAGAATATGACAATTCAAGCACTCTAGAAGTATATTGTCAAATTACATGGCATACAAATTACAAACAAACACCATATTCTGACCAAATTCTCAACTTAGCAGGTCGCTTGAAGCATAGTGTCTCCTAATGTAGTTCAAAAATTAACAGCTTCTTGCTAACATGAACCATAGATGAAGGAATCAGCTTATGTTTTATTTTTTGTTTAATTGCATATATTGGTGTGAATTTTAACATTATGTTTCTGTTGAGCAGTGAAATACATAATTTGCAGACAGAGACTTTGCATCAGCAATATGAACTTGTAAGGTTTTTAACAGTGTTTTGGCATGAACTCTTTCTTTTCTTTTCTTGCAAAAAAAAAATTCAATTTCATTTTGCCTGTAGTTGTTTATTACTGTTTAGATATAAGAAATATGAAATTATATCCAGAAAATGGGAGGCCTAAATTCTTTTGACATCAAATATAAGTGTCAATGAGTCATTTATTCGGTACTATATAAGTATTTAAGAAGCCTTCTAGTTTTGCTGTTGAAATCTATTATCCAATTTCATTTCATGGCTTTTGTAGGTGAAAAGGAGGACTATCAATGGCAATTCTGCATATGGCTCCCATGTCATGCAATATGGTGATATAGGTCTTAGCAAGGACAATCTCTTCGCATACTTGGGTACAAATCCTGAAAATGATGACTTCACATTTGTTGACGAGAACTCCTTGCTGCCACCTACAAAAGCTGTTAACCAGCGTGATGCTGATCTTGTCCATTTTTGGGATAAGGTTTGTGTCTTATATCTTATAAACTATATATTAAACACAATAATTGCGTGTTCCTATCTATTTTTTAAATATAATTAGTTAACAGCTCTAAATATATAAACTATATATAAACTGAATGGAAGTGCGATGACGTTGCAAACTCTAAAGACAACTCAAGTAAAAACTAAACAATAATAAAAATGAAAAGCCAAAATCACAAAGGGTAAAAACGAAGACAAAACAAAAAATACTAAAAAGCACCTAGTACAGCCTACAGTGAAAGGGAAACAACAGCAAGAGAGTTTTCATCACCAAAACACACACAGCTCAACAACACAAACTTTTCATCACCAAAATGTTGCGTTGTGCAGTGCAGCTCTCTGCATATACATAATTTAAGGTTTGCTACAAATGATTAAATGCTGTCACTATTGGTTTTATTTTTTTTATTCACATTAAATTTAAAAAAGAAAAAAATCACCTACAAGCTACAGATCAGAATAGAATAGCATCTTTGCTACAAGACATCTATGTGGAGTTGAATGTTTTGGTGCTGTGTCTTAGATTGACTTCAATGAAACTTTCTGTTTCTTTAATGTTTTTTTCCAAAAGGTTACTGTAAATATGTTACTGGAAACAAATTTGATTGTTGTGATGGATTTAATAGAATCAGTAGTGGATGCATGTATTAATCTGTCTTACTTTTAAGCTTTCTGCGATTCACATTATGCCAACAGTATTGTCACAAAAAAAAAGATATATAGAAAACTATGGGTAAAGCCTCACGGCTCAAGTGGTAAAGCACAAGACAATGCATATTTTTGTATTACTTGTATTATGTAATGCCTTAACTTTAATGATCAACAACTTGAATCAAAAAGAACTCTAATCATATGTTCAATGTCATTTGGAATTTAACAGAAGAATATTTATTATTTCAATTACATGACTACCAATTGGATAATCAGCCCATGCCATGCACTTAAAATAGACAAAAAGAAGAGTTCATGGATTATTTTTCAGGTTTCAAACAGCAAGCAATTTTCAGCAGTATTTATACCAGTTTGTAGCAAACTTGTTTTTCTCACATTCAAGATCATACCAAACAATTTATATTGTTACTAGGAATGCAAATCTTATATTCTAAATATACTACATACCAGCATTTTGAATGGGTGAATCTTGATTAGCTTGTTGTGGTGATTGCATCAAGTCATTAGCAGAACGAACTTGCTCTAATGATTCCACTGGATCATTTTGTTGCAATACAGGTGAAGGTTGCACAGTTGATTGGACTAATTCTTCTGAAATGTTTCTTTTTTTCCCTCTTTTTCCCGGTGCCATCCTGCAGTATAGACAAAGAAATTGTATATGATTATATATTCTTTAGAAAAATCAAACAAAAAAGGAATGAAAAAACATTAAAAGGACAATTACCTCAATGAGTCAAAGATTTTAAACCAAGTTGGAAACATGATACAAAAATATTTACAATGGAAACAATCAAAGATAATATAAAACAACTATTATTATAAACAAAATTACTCCATAACAACCAAACTTAAACAATTAATTAAGTTCTCATGACAATAACAAAAATATTTAGAACTTAGGATCTATATCACTATCATATTCATCATAAACATTTTCCTCCTTTTCTATGTCATCTTCAGTCCCTTCCTGATAATCTTGTTCGGATTCCTCCATGTAAGCATCATCAACTATTGCTTGAGTATTTTTCACAACCTCAGGAGCAATGACAGCTGCAGCAATATCATCCCTATGTAGTGGTCCATCATTTTCTTCGTTTTGCATAGTTCGTTCACTTTCAAACATTTCAACCTCTTGATCTATTTGATCTTCATCCACATCAAACATTTCACTACTTTCCACATGTTGCATATCTGGAACATTATATAAATTCCTATGATGAAACTTTTGTACCACCCACCAATCTTTCCCCAACTTGGTGTCATTCAAGTAAAAAACTTGATTTGCTTGAATTGATAAAATAAACGGGTCGTTCATGTACCAATATTTGTCAACTTTGATACTTAGTAAATGACCATCCTTATGAATTCTTTTCCTCTTACTATCAAGGTCAAACCACTCGCACCTAAACAAAATAACTTGACAATCTTTTATGTAATTTAGCTGAATAATGTCTTTTACAAGACCGTAAAAGTCAATTTGCTCATCTTCATGATTGCCTTCAACCACCACACCATTATTTTGAGTTTTCAAATGAAAATCACGCTCTTTCGTGTGGAACCTAACCCCATTAACTATGCAACCTGTGTACCTTCGTACACGTTTATCAGGACCATAAGCTAAAGAAAGTAACTCATCAGAAATTTCTTGTGAATCTTGATCTCGCAACAATGAAACCTATCATTTAAGGAAAAAAGAAATCAAAAATAATGATTTTAACATGTATAGTATCATTGATTTCACAATGTTTAGCAACATTGATTTTGAAACATTTACTTACTTGTCTCTTAAACCATAAGGGAAACTGCTCCTTATGTCTTTCTTCAATTGATAAACTATTCTGCAACCCAAGCTCTGTTTTATGTTTTCTATAACATAAAAAAATAAATAAAATAAAAGTTAGCTTAGTTAAGGAAAATAACTTACTTCGATAATTTATTATTAAAATCAAAAGACTTACTCCAAATATGGCTCGACTTCATCACAATTGTTCAATATATACCATTGAATCATTTCGAACTCTTCTTGTGACAAGACATCATATTTTGATACTCCAAAGGGGCGAACACTCTTTGAAAAAACAACTAACCCTTTCTCATCCACTTCATTGTCTCCATCATAGTTTCTATCTTCTCGATTAAATTTAGTCTCTATCCCAGAGAGGTACATAGAACAGAATGTTAAGCATTCACTAGCAGTATATGTCTCTGCTATACTTCCTTCTGGACGAGCTTTATTTCTTGTATATTTCTTGAGTTTACCTAAAAACCTATTAGTAAAAAAATAAAACTTTTTTAGTTAAACTTACTTCGATTGAACATTTCGAAATTTAAATTAGTAAAAGAATACATAACCTTTCAATGGGATACATCCAGCGATAATGCACAGGTCCTCCAAGCATGACCTCATGTGGCAAGTGTACAGCCAAATGTACCATCACATCAAAAAAAGCTGGAGGAAAAATTTTCTCCAATTTACATAAAATAACAACAATATCTACTTTTAAATCCTCCACGTCCTTCTTCTTCAATGTCTTGCAACATAATCTTAAAAAGAAATTGCCCAAGTCATCCAATGCTCCAAAAACATCTTTTGGTACAAACTTCCTAATAGCAACCGAAAGTATTCTCTGTAAAACGATATGGCAGTCATGAGTCTTCAATCCCGATATCTTACCATCAATTACATTAGCACATCGTGAGATGTTAGATGCATATCCATCTGGAAACTTCACTGAGTTTAAAATTTCACAAAATTCCCTCTTTTCCTCCTTTGATAAAGTGTAACATGCATAAGGCATCAAGTAAGAGCCATCTGAGAGTTTTTTCAAGTGCAGTTCTTTTTTTATTCTCATATCCTCTAAATCTAACCTCGCATTCACTGTATCCTTTGTCTTTCCTTCAATGTTCAATAATGTTCCTAAAACATTATCACAAATGTTTTTCTCAATGTGCATGACATCAAGATTGTGTCTTAACTTCAATGTTTGCCAATAAGGCAACTCAAAGAAAATGCTCTTTTTAGTCCAATTCAATTCATCAGGGGTACGCTTTCTCTTCCTATTGTTTGGATGCTTTCCAAAACCAATATCTTTCACAGCCTCTAACTGTAGTAACAACTCACTCCTAGATAACTCCTTAGGCTTTGGCCTATTTTCTACCTTACCATCAAACACTTTGCTTTTTCGCCAAACATGGACAGGAGCCAAATAACGGTGGTGATACATATAACATATTTTATTTCTTAACTTTCGTGAAGGAGCATCCACGTTACAAATAGGACATGCCAAATATCCTTTAGTACTCCAACCTGATAAATCTCCATATGCCGGAAAGTCATTTATAGTCCATAGAACTGCAGCATGCATTTGAAAATATTCTTTTTTGTAAGCATCATAAGTCCAAGCCCCACTTTCCCATAGATCTTTCAACTCATCTATCAATGGTCTCAAATAGACGTCAATATCTTTTCCTGGAGAGTTTCGTCCGGGAATAAGTAATGACATCATCATGAAAGCCTCCTTCATAGATTTCCAAGGGGGGAGATTGTAAGGCATAACCACAACGGGCCACACGCTATAGGTAGAGCTCATGATCCCAAAAGGGTTAAAGCCATCAGTTGCTAGGCCAAGTCTAACATTTTGTGGATCACGTGCAAACCAATCATTCACCTTGTTAAATTCTTTCCAAGCATCCCCATCTGCTGGGTGTCTTAGAGTATCATCATCAACACGCTTTTCTTCATGCCACCGCATATCCTCCGCTGTTTTCTTAGACATAAACAATCTTTGGAGTCTTGGTTTCACAGGAAAATAACGCAAGACTTTCCATGGAATTTGCTTCTCAACAACCTTCCACCTTGGCGTCCCACATGTAGGACAACTTTGTCTATCTTTAAACTCCCCCCAAAATAGAGCACAATCATATTTTGCATGCATGAATTGGTATATAATTCAATCCTAGGTCCCTCAAAGTTCTTGTTGCCTCATAATATGATGAAGGGATTGTACTAGTAGGGAAAGCCTCCCTTAGTAGTCCCAATATCATATTTACCGCCTTGTTGCTCATTTGGCAGTAAACCTTTATATGCAACAATTTTACAACAAATGACAACTTAGACATGCTGGTGTATTCAGGTAATAATCCACTTTGCGCCTCATTCAAAAGTTTTTTGAATTTTTCAGCTTCTTCCTCACCTAAATTAGTACTCTCATTAAGACCATCTTCATCCACTCGAGGAAAAACATCATCTAATAGATCATACACTCCATCCAAAACTTCATCATTAACTGTCGTTGCATCTCTAGAACTACTACTCTCATTAGCCAGATTTCCAGAAGTTGGCATCCTGAATTCAGATTGCTCACCATGATAAATCCAGTTGGTGTATCGCTCTGATATACCTTTCAAAAGTAAATGATCTTCTACCTCACCTTGACTTCTACTAAACACATTTAAGCAATCTCGACAAGGACAACGAATTTTACATTGTTCTCCCATTTTGATACGTACAAAATTCATGAATTGTGATACTCCTAAAACATACTTGTCAGAATATTTAGACTCCATCATCCAACTTCTATCCATGTTAATAGTTGCTCCTAAAATAATTTAAGCATAAAAAGAATTACCTTGTGATAAATAATAAACATTTTATGTAACATAGAAATTATGACATCATTTGAGCTTGACAAAATCCATATTTCATGTTTAAATAAATTAATTTAAATTAGGTTAATGTTTGAGGTCCAATTAACTCATAAATGTTAAGTTTGGAGTTAGTTTTGTGCATTCAAGGTCTACCCTATATGAATTGACAGAATAGCTAGACAGAATTGATTTGTCAACGTTGTAATTCATGTTTCAAGTTAAGAATAGGTCAATTATCCAATCTCCTAGCAATTTCATCATATAACATCTTGAATTAAATTAACAGATTATATAGACAAAATCAATAACAAGTTATTAGAACTCTAAAATAGACATTCACCACAACAACAAAAAAAATTGCAATCAATCAGTGAAAAAAAGGAGATAACTAGAAGATATAAAACATTTACTGAAATTGGTTGCCAAGGATAGGGATATAATACACACCTTGATGAAGAAAATCAACCACCTTTGATTAAATCTGCTTCTTATGCCTTTTGGAGGGAGAAACAAGACTTAACCTCTATATTTTGAAATCTCAACAACACTAACAAAAGAGGGTGAAAATCATATCTTAGCTTCATATTATTAATAACATACAAATAATAAGCGTAGTAAACAGAATTGTAACTTTCTTCCAATCACCTTAGTCTGGGAATAGTTATTCACTTAAATGGGGCCTTAGATTTGGTTGCTTAATTTCATTAAAAGCCATCACACTTCAAAATACAGGTAAAAAATGCAAATGGGAGTCGCACTCAAGTGTCACTCTCAATCCTTCTATTATCTCAATTACACAATAACATATGCCATTAAGCTACAGCATATGTAGAAAAACAAACCAAAAGAGAGAAAACATCTAAATTCTGAAAAGAAACATTGTGGCCAATATTAAGCATGATAGAACGGCACCATGGAAAGCATGTGCATGCACATCCACACACACAAATAATAAAGAAAACTATAACAGAACATATAGGTTGTAAGTACGAAACCTGATCATTACTATAAGATCTGGATGGCCATACCAACAAGCCATTTCTAATGGAATAGGAGAACTCTTTGCTAATAAAGAAACCAACAATATGATAAAAGAAACATATTTCTTTGAATCAACATAAGTTTTAACCTTGAATAACTTATAATGATTCTCATGAAGCCATTTGCTTTTAAATGCATTCAAGTATGATGCCCACACATTGCTGCGGGAATAGGGAGAGAAGGGAGGAGATAGGATGAAACAAAAAACAAAGAAGGATAAATGCATATAGTAAAAGTTTAGAAAAAAAATGTAACAAAAAAAAAGTTCTGAAAAATACATTAAAAATATTAAAGATCTTTCAAAGGATCTGAGAAAGCAAGAAAATATCTATTGCAAACTTCTTCACAGCTATATGTATGTATTGCGACCACACTAGACTTTCCAGGTGTTTTTTATGCTATTGTATAGTATACATTTTAAATTGAACTCCTATAATTTACTAATATGCATGTTAATTTTAAGAAGAGAATTTAAAAGTAAAATTAAATAACAATTTCATGGATTTAAAGTTTGCAATTCATAATATCAAGGATGATCGTTAAAACTTAAAACATGCCCTCATCACAAATTGTTGCCCAATGGAGTCTAGAATCTGGTAGATTTAATGCAACTTGAAAATAGTAATATCATCCACTCAAATGTTTTTAACTTGTATGTATCAACAGACATTATGTTGATTTCATTAATTTAATCTAAGCTATAATCATAGCTACACTGGAGAACAAACATAACATTTAACAAATAACCAACTCCAAAACATAACAATCCTATTAGATGAACAAATAATGTCATAACCAAATACAAAGTGGGACCAAGATATACAGCAACCAAAAGGAGTGCCAAGATTAATACTAAACAGGATCAACACAGACAACAACCGAAAGGAGCACTAATATAAAATTGCAAGTCTCTTTTTCAACAAAGGGAAATTTAAAAAAACAATAGATCAAAGAACATCTTCCAAAAAGGCCTTTACTTGCAGTCATAACAAATTAAATTACTATGACATTGAGAAAGAATGAATGAAAGAATATTATATGAGGAAATGATAAATATATATTGTACATTGGAATTGAGCAAAAAAAATAAAATAAAATAAACATCAACTTTGAACATTATTTTAACAATTGGACATTCATTGTTCACATATAAATCAAAGGCCAAGGAGAAAATTAAGTGAATTAAAATCTGAGAGAGGTCCTAATTTGTAGTAGTAGCCAACAGAAGAGTAAATTATGATACATGGATCAAGTCCATTTATTTCACGCCAAGTAGTTTTTTTCTTAATTCTCGAACTGAACAGAAAGTTTAATACAAACATAAGGGTACTGGACTACTTCTTTTCATAAAAATAATTCAAAAAGCATGCAGTGAGCATATATCATATGTGTTCCAAAAGCTAAAACCTCACATCTGCTATTCACATTTAGGATTTACAATCTCAAGCAACAAAAAATCACAACAACTAGTAATTATAATGCAAAAAATCTCTCCACTACCACAATCAACTTAAACAAACAAATGTGATTATTCAAACAACATCAAATATCAACACCAAAATCACATTTTTCTCAATAAAAGTACTGACCATGCTCTTTTTTGAATAATATCATAGTCAAGAAAGAATATATTTCTTAATAGTTTCACAAACAACAATTAATCCATTTCGTTATCCACTTCCATTACCAAAGTCAGCAAAAGTCACTAACTTTATAGCTAAAAACAAAAAATCAATGTTAACGAAGCCTATCAAGAAAAACCAAAAAATTCTCAATAGTTTTAACAATCAACAATTAACCATAAAAAAACAATGGTCTTCTCTCATTACAGAAGAATGGAAAGATGAGGCATAAAGGGGAACAATTGCCGGCAAAAAGATACCCAACATTAAAAACCCTTATTTTATATAAAAAGGGATGAAAACAAAAGCATAAAAGATTGAGACTTACCATTACTCCTCTGATTGCAGAGGATGGAAGACAACCGAAGAAAGCCTAGTGGAATGCGTAAAGAGTTCGCAGCTAATAAACTGTAAAGTGTTTTGGAGAGAGCGGGAACAAAAAAACATAAAAACGTGGTATTAAGAGTTTTGATTTAATCATATTTTTTGAAATATTTTCTAAAATAAAATTTATGATTAATTAAGTGATTTGCACAAATTAAATCAGAAACAAATGACAAAAACATGTGATAACACATAATAAAATTATGTATATATTGAAAATTATTTTAGCAATAGAATAATTTCAACTTTGGATAAAAAATTAAGGAAGAAATTTAATAGCTACCTGAAACAGCCCTTGATTTGGCCCCCTATTTCAGTCTCAACATCTCTTGCAAACTCCCTGTCCCGATCCCCTTTCCTTTTCTTTTTTTTTTTTGGGCTGAACCGTTTTAAATCCGGTTCAACCCCTTCTCTGGTCTAGCTTTCCGGCAGCAAAAAAAGGCATCAACGCCTACAGTGGTTGCAAGAAGCAGCTCACCTACCTCCCTTCTTTCCATTTTCGACGGAACAGCCCCTGATGGCAGCCCCAGCAACCTTTCTTTTTGCTCCTTTTATTCTCCCGTTTTCTCTCTCTTTCTTGTCGCCGGCAGTAGCTAGATCTGACACTGGTGCCACTTCCTTTCTCTCCCTGATAATCTCTTTCCCTCCCATCAGCATCGCCCCCCTCTTTGCTCTTTTGTTTTTGGGTTGCTTCAATGTCTGCCTACAAACAACCCTATACCGTGTCCCTTACATTTTACTTTCACTTTATTTTTTTATTTATATTTAATATTACTTTTATTATTAAATATATATAATATACATTTCTTTTATATATATATATATATAATCCTTATCATAATATATATAGTCTACTTAGTTGCTATTTTATAAAACAATAATATTTCTAATCAATTTCTTAAAACAATTATATTTCTAAAAAAAATTATTTCAATTATATTTACTTAAATTATTTGTATTCTTAAATTATATATTTTATTTTTCATATTATGTTAATTTATTGGATTATATTTCAAAACATACATTTTGTAAGAAAAATATTAAAATATAGAATAAATTAATTATTCAAACATCCATTGATGAAAGTTTCATTAAAAATACTGATTTTTAAAAAAAAAAATAAATTTGTAAGTTATATTGAATTTTATGAATCCATCAAAATTCATTAATAATAGATGAATGAAAATATCTATAATTAAATTTTTTTTCTGCTCACAAAACTTCACATTTTTTTATCCATAACAATTTCTATTAATGAAAGTAGGGGCAAACGTCAACAATGGAAGGGGGTAGCTTTGGCCACGCCAAATTATATTTGAAAATTTTTTTATATAATATATATTTGTATATTAATAAATAAATTTTGGCTTCTTCAAAATTTTTAAGACTTCTTTATATATAAGATTTGACAATCACTTTATCTTTTATAATATATGTTTACATAAACTTGAAATTATATGTGTGGGTATTGTTTAAATTACTTGTTTAGTCAAAAACTTGTAATTACATTCTTAGTTAAGTCCTCTAACTTATTTTTTTTTATTAGACTTTTCAAGTTTTTACTTCAATTTTCAAATTTATTTTGAATTTTTTTTGTTAAACTTCTAATATGCCTTTATTTTTAAATTTTTAATATATATCCAATCATGATTGTTAAACAAATTCAATAAAAATGCCAAACATCTACCTAACAGTTCAAAAAGTAATTCTGTTCGACATGACTCAAACCTAGTCCATTTCGACCTATTAACAGGTCTAGTTATACATCGTCTAAGTTAAATAAAAACATTATCATCAAAGTTATTGAATTGACACATAAAATGTAATAGTAATTTTAAATATATATTTTAAAATAATATAATTTACTGCATATATGATATATATTTATATATTTAGGAGCCTTTATCCCAATAAATACATAAAAATAATAATAAATTGTAAAAATATATATTTTAATATGATATAATTTATTGCATATATGATATATGATATATATACATATATATAATATATATATATATATATATATATAGTTTCATCACGGAATAGGTAAAATAAATTGTACATGTTACAATAAAAATATTATAAATGTATTAATTATACATAAATTAAAATTTTGTAATATGACAATTTTCAGGAAATATGTCACTGATAATTTTCTCATGAACCTATCTTTTAATTTTATTTAAAATTTTAATTTAATTAAAAATAAGAAATTTTCTTCTAACAATTTTTTTCCAAAATTAGCGACGTTATTACACGTCATTAATTATGTTATATATACATGACAAATAAATTATCGTTACTTATTAATTACACACTAATTTAATTATATTAGTGACAAATAAAAATGTCATCTCAATAGAAAATTTGTGACATTACTCATATCGTCATATATTTATTTGTCATTTATATGATGAAATTGTATCGTCACTAATAACTGTCTTTTAGTGATGCAAATATGCATCACCATATTTTCTTGAAACCAATTACGAAAACACAGATGTTACTAAAAAGCAAAAAACGTCACAAAAATATTTCCACATTTCTATTTGGTGGCAAAATTTGGCGCCAAATATATGATGATGTTTTTACAAAATGAGACATTTTGTAATTTGTCAAGTATAAAGTGTTCATTTTATGACAAATAAACAAATATCACAAAAAAATAGTAACTGTCAAAAAAGAGTTTCCCACCAATATATTTGGTGGTAAAATTTGGCACCAAATTTTTCTTGACGCTATCATATGACGATTTTATACATCGTTATACAAAATATCAAAACTATAGAGAAACGTGACGAATTACAGTATTTGTCACATATGATATACATTTTTTTATTAATTTTGATTTTGTAAATTAAATATTAAATAATTGATATTCATATAATTACAAAATTAAGTAAATAATAAAATACAAGTATAGAAAATTATATTTAAACAAATAATATTTTTGTTTTTCTTATCCATTTTTCATTGTGAAATCGTAAAATGAATTATATGTATGTTACAATAAAAATATTATAAATGTATTAAATAAAAATTGTTAAAATTATGTATCATGACAATTTTAATGAAATATGAACCCAATAATTTTCTAATTAACCTAAATAAATAATTTTATTTAAAATTTAATTATAATTAAAAAATAAAATTTTATTCTAACAAATTTAAATATTTTTCAAAATTAGTGACGTTATTACACGTCACTAATTATGTTATATATACATGACAAATAAATTATCATCACTTATTAATTACAAACTGGTTTGATTATATTTGTGATAAATAAATAACGTCATCAAATTAGTAAAAAATTTGTGAATTTACATATGTCATCATACATTACCGTACATTTGTGTGACGAAATTATATCGTTATTAATAATTGTCTTTTGATGATTACTATGTGCGTCTCTGTGTTTGTGTAAAATCAATGACAGACAAATATCGACATTAAATCAGTAAAAAATTTGTGACATTAGTCATGTCATCATATATTACCTTACATTTATATGACGAAATTATACTGTCACTAATAATTGTTTTTTGGTGACGCATGTTTGTGTCACCATGTTTGCTTAAAATAAATGACAAAAACACAAACATCCCCAAAAGTAAAAGAAAATGTCAAAAAAATTTTCCCACCATTTATATTTTGTATTAAAATTTAGCGCTAAATATTTAGTGACGCTATTATAAAATGAGACGTGATACAATTCGTCACGTATAAAGTGCTCATTTTATGACAAATAAACAAATGTCACAAAAAAGTTTCCCACCAATATATTTGGCGGTAAAACTTGGCGCCAAATATTTCGTGACGCTATAATGTGACGTTTTTATATATCGTCATATAAAATATTATAACCATAGAGAAGCATGACGAATTATAAGCGCCATGTTTATGTCACCATATATGTTTAAAATAAATGACAAAAAACACATACGTCCCAAAAAGTAAAAGAAAATGTCACAAAATATTTCCCACCATTTATATTTTGTATTAAAATTTAACACTAAATATTTAGTGACGTTATTATAAAATGAGACGTGATACAATTCGTCACGTATAAAGTGTTCATTTTATGACAAATAAACAACTGTCACAAAAAAAATTAGAAATCGTCACAAAAAAGTTTCCCACCAATATATTTGGCGGTAAAATTTGGCGCCAAATATATCGTGACGTTATAATGTGACGTTTTTATATATCGTCATAAAAAATATTAAAACTGTAGAGAAGCGTGACAAATTATAGTGTTCGTCACATATGATATACTTTGCGTGACAAAATTTAATGCGTCACTTAGAAAAATCGTCACAAATTGTCAGATTTGTTGTAGTGAACTCTAATTTTTATGATTTTTAAACGGATTCATATTTTATACACTGTTGGTAGAGTTTTTTGACTTCACAAGTGAGGTTAGGATCATGACACACGTCCAATAAAAATATTAAAAAAATGAAAGATAAATAAAATAAGACATGTGTTATTATTATAATCCCGCTTGTGGAATAAAAAAACTCCGCTGATGGTATATGAGATAATTATCCTCAATTTTTTTTTATTTGAGGAAAAATTTACTCATAGTTTTTTTATATTTTAAAATATTTTAATATTTAGATAGAAAGTATGATAATTAGACAACAAATATTGAGATAAATAATACTTATATGGATCTAGATAATAAAATTAATATATTTGGATACTATGCTCTGGAGTTTTTTAAAGTCTATTACACTGAAGATAGGTTTCAATGCATTATGGGTGGGAAAGATCATGCATTGTGTTAAAACAGTATCATTTTCAATTAAGTTGAATGATGAGCAGTTTGGATATTTCCATCCTAAACGAGGTATATGCTAAGGAGACTCTTTGTCTGCGTATCTGTTCATCCTATGTGTAGAAGGCTTGGCAAGAATGATCCTGAAGTCCAAAGATATAAGACATCTCACTGGAATCTCGGTTTGTCATGGCGCCCCCTCTATATCCAGCTTGTATTTTTGTTGATGACTCTTTCTTGTTTTTTAAAGCAAACGACTTAGAATACAACAAGATAGAGGAGATCTTATATTCTTGTGAGATTGCATTAGGCCAGCAAATAAACCTGGACAAATCAAGTTTGTTCTTCAGTAAAAACAAAGTAGATAGTGTGAAGAATCAACTTACTGCTTCTCTTGGTGTTTCAGTAGTCCAGAATATCGAGAGATACCTTGGCCTGCCAGCAATTCTAAGCATTCCAAACAAAAGCTTTTCAACATTATCAAAGATAGAATCTAGAAGAAACTATCTAAAAAGAAGAAGTTATTATCTCAAGCTGGGAATGAGATCTTGATTAAGTCAATCATACAATCGATTCCCAGTTATGCTATGAATGTTTTTAAACTTCTAGACCATTTCCGTGTAGGTTTAAACAAGCTGGTTGCTAAATTTTGGTGGCAATATGGTGATAATCAACATGGAGTTCATTGGCTACAATGGAAGAAACTGTGTTTCCCAAAAGTTGAAGGAGGTTTGGGTTTTAAGTGTTTTGCACACTTCCAATCTATCTTTACTTGCAAAACAGGGTTGCAGGCTACTAAAGTAGCCACATTCCCTGTGTTATAAGGTTTTAAAGGCAAAGTATTTCCCCAGTTGTTCATTTATGGATGCAAAAGTGGGACAAAACTCCGTTTTCACTTGGAAGAGTTTGTGTCAAGGTAAATCAGTGCTTTAGTTGGGACTTAGATGGAGACTTGGCTCAGGTTCTTCAATTCTCATGTGGCAAGGTCCATGGATTCCTAGACCATGGACTTTCAAACCTTCTCCGAGATTTAGAAGAGAAACTTCCTCCTTTAGACCTCGAAGGACGTATGGGACAATTATCAATAATGTGCCTAGTCTTATGACAATATCAACATTCATTGTTGTACATTTAGTAAGGAGATGACCTTTTTGGTTGCAAAACTTAGTTTCAGAGTTTTTGTTGGACTTTTAATAAGATGTGTCAGACTTTTAATATGGTGTTTTGCCTTTTTAATAGAATAGCCTAGAATGGGTAGCAAGAGCAACATTAGTCTAAGGAGGTTTGCTTAAGCCAAGACATGTTTCCTAAAAAATGAACTCATTAATATTAGTATCAAGTGAGGGGAAGTGGCTTGCAATAAAATAATGAAACTCTAACATATCCATATTCAAGACAAAAAGCCATGAGAAGTTGGATAAGGTGAAGCTGATCTTCACTAATGTTGGTCAAGTTAGTTGTTCCAAAGAGGTTGGACTTTAGCCAAGATTATATTAACTGATTGCGCAAGTTCTTTCTTGAGTTTGTGAAGAGATGTCCATAATTGATTATAATGAGCAAGTCCAGAAGTTGTGTATCTGATGGCCAAAAAATCTCAAATCTCCTTTGCAGTATCAAAATCAGCAAATTGAACATGAATGTCTCTAATAGAGCTGTTGTAAAACCAAGTTATGATACGATGATTTTTACTATCCTAATGACACATCCTAACTTATGAAAGTCTAAATATTTGCGAGGAAATTTTTTTTCCATTTTTTTGACTTCACTTACTCGATTGTTAGTGATTGCGTGAGTTATCTATTATGGTAACTTATCACGATTTAATCTAAGCGATACTGTGATCACTAAGGTCCCATTTCTATCACTACAAAAAAAGAGACTTTCAGCGACGGAATTAGCGACGGAATTTTCCGTCGCTAAAAGTCTTATTCCGTCGCTAAAGGGTTTTAGCGACAGATTAGTGACGGAATAATTCCGTTGGAAAAATCAATGTCGCTGATGCTCATTCCGTCGCTGAAAGAAAATTCCGTCGCTAATTCCGTTTAGCGACGGAATTTGTCCTTATCAGCGACGGATTTTTTGTTATCAGCGACGGAATTTTTCTGTCGCTAAAATGTAAATCGGTCACCTATTATCCGTAGCTAAAAATTTCAGCGACGGAATTTTCCGTCGCTAATTCCGTCGCTAAGTTTTTTTTATTTTTTAAATTTTATGAAAATATTCCGTCGCTAAAAGTTTTACCGACAGAATATTCCGTCGCTAATAATAAAATTTTCCGTCGCTAAATAATTTTACCTACGGAATTTTCCGTCGCTGAATGTTATCAGCAACGGAATATTCCGTCGCTAATAATAAAAATTTTCCGTCGCTGAAAGTTATCAGCAACGGAATATTCCGTCGCTAATAATAAAAATTTTCCGTCGCTGAATGTTATCAGCAACGGAATATTCCGTCGCTAATGCTATTATTTCCGTCACTAATTTCTTTGAATTCCGTCGCTAATAATATATTTTTTTATCACCATATATTATTTATGCATTTCACTACCAAAATGTTAAATTCCAAAATTGTTTCCAAAAGTTTTCCGAAATATATTTAAATTTAAGCTTAAGCTTAAATTCATGTTAAAACCCTAAATTCATGACTATAGCAACATTTAAAAGACCTTAATACATAAACATAAATTTTTAATAAAATTCATACATAATCATAAAATATGATTAAAATTCAACAAATTCATAACATCTCTCAACAACCATCAAATTCTTAAAACATAAAAAGAACAAAGTACTTAAATTTCTTACATTATAACAGAGATCTATGAAGAAGGCCCATCTCCGAGGTTCGGTGTCTGGCTATCATCGGGATTTGAAGGGCCTCCTTTGCTACTCTTCCATGCATTACTCATCTCAGCCATCCATTGGTGCATTTGCGGTAAATATTTGAGAACTTCATCAAGTTTCTCTTCTATAACATCGATGCGCTCATCCTGGCTTACTGTTGCTTGAGAAACCGAGAATATTGGACTTGCTGAGGAGGCGGATGACTCAAGTATATCTCTGTTTTGTGAACTGCTTCCAAGGCCGTACACATGTGTGCGGGTTGTTTCCATTCCTCCAATACAGTCACACCAAGCAACAGGATCAAAGTGTGGTTGACTGCTAATATCCGTACCATACTTTTCAACCAATGAAGCATTATATTTTTCCTATAAAAAAAATTTATTATTATAAATATATCTATACTTAAAAAGTAATTAAATAATAATTAACATACATAAAACAAAATAATTTTAAATATACGTACACTGACAACTTTTGACTTATTGTCCACATATTCACCTTGGCCAGCATTTTTTTTGTGAGTGCGATCAAATACCTCCTTATATGTAGGTGTTCGATTATATTGATTCCTCTTCACAAGTAAAACAAAAAATAAATAAGAGATTAGCTGTAAACAATATATATTTTAACTATAATATCATACATATGATTTAAAAAGTTACATACCAGTCTATATGCATGCACAGGAAAAGAAATCGATCCACCTGTATGCTTGGTAACAGTTCCTTCTTTTATGGTCAATCGATTTTGCTTTCCTTTCTGTGACTTCGCCTCCCATTCCGATTTGCCCCATAAGTCATCAATCAAGGAGTCCCATATCTCAACTTTGATCCAGCTGGACATATACCCTTTACAGTCAGCAATTCGATCTGTGCCAAAATGTTGCATTGCTTTTTTTCTTTCAGCTTGCAACAAGTCACGGAATCGTGTTTTGCAAATGTTCTCCCAAATATTTTTCACAATAATCGTTTCTTCAGGAGGCCACGCAAAAATTTCCTAAATCAATTGAAATCATTAGTAAAAAATCATGTTAAGTAAAATAATAAAATAAAGTAATGTATTAATTATTTGCGATTGACATACCGAAAATTTTTCCCATATTTTTGTTTTCACAGCAATTGGAACACTTTTCCATGTTGGCCAAGGATCAGTAAAATACTCTTTAATTAATGTTGTAATTGTCCGAACAGCTTGAGGCTCCAGAAAAGCGCTGCGAAAAAAAGTAAATTCAAATTTTTTATATAATATTAATTAAGTAACTTCATATAGCAAAATAGTATATTATTTTTATTACCCGTTATTCAGACAAGTAAGTCGTGCCCTTTGATCCGGATTACTTGGAGTCGAATATCCTTGATTGGGCCCTCTTGTTCGTTTTCTACCTCCACTGCCACTACCATCGGAACTCGCACCACTGCCTGTATTTGTCCAGTATGATCGATGTTAAGCTGCTCAATCGGTATTCCGTCAGGGGATATACCCTCGGCAGATGATGAGGCTTGGCCAGATGGACCATGTGTGGATGGGCCTTGGTCAATTGGACTATCTCTCTGGTCAATCAGTTGGTCAGTGGGTGGGTCCATCTCATCAGTATCCACTTCTATTGATGGAAATAATTGTGCTTCAAGGTTAATTGCTGGGGTCTGAGATCGTGGAGTAGGCATGAAAAAAGACTTCCAACTCGATGTAGAAGATCCACCGGAGCGAGCCTTCTTACCAGATGATTTTTTTGATGATTTCATTATACCTACAATACATGAAAAAAATAATATATGTATTAGATAATGAACTTAACATACAAAATAAATTAACTTTTTACAAAACATCTTACAAAATATCGTAAATAAAAGCAAACAAAAAAGTAATTAAGTTATTAAATTCACATAAACATTTTCTTAAAAGAAATAAGAGCAATTAGCTAAAAAAGACCTCGTCCTCATCATCATCATCATTGTCGTCGTCGTTGTTGGTGTCGTCGTCGTCGTCGTCATCGTCATCATCATCATCATCATCATCTTCTTCTTCTTCTTCTTCTTCTTCTGCAATATTTACCTCTTCATAATCTCCGCGAACGAGAATAGTGGGATTGTCAGGGTCTTCTGAATATTCAATATTTATAGGATGTGGATTTTCAATTTCTTGATAAACCCCATCATTTAAATCCACTATGTCCACATCACAATTTTGAATATTAAATCTAGCTCTTGCTTTTGTCTTGAAAACAACCCACCAATCACGACGATCTCTTTTTCTAGATGGATAAGGACTAAAATACACTTGCTGACTCTGTTGAGCTAATATAAAAGGTTCATTGCTAGCAAGTATAGACCTATGTTTGATTTCAACAAGAGCATGTCTAGGATGAACACGATAACCTCTCTCAATGTCAAACCAATGGCACTTAAAGAGTATAACTTTATTTCCAATCCCAAAATATTCCAACTCCACTATATCTATCAATATACCATAAAAGTCACGGTCAAAATCATTGTAACAATCACCTTTCACACAAACACCGCTGTTCATTGTTTTTCGAGTTTTTCCATATTCAAAGGTATGAAACTTAAATCCATTTACAAAATACCCTTGATAACAACTTGCCAAACGTGCTGGACCATGAGAGAGGTCAATGATACGTTTATCAATTGCATTTCCTTGTTCACGAACCTACATAATAGTGATTCTTGTGATGAGTGAAATGCAGTATCATCTATTAAAACAAAACGAATTATATTTAAATTACTTACATATTGTCTAAACCATTTCGTAAAATGCGCTTGACGTGTTTTCTCCAATTGTCCATCGTTCATCTCTGGTTCATTTCTTTTGACCATTTCATCAAATATCCTATAAAATCAATATATAGCAAGTATATATGACAATAAGGACAAGATCAAAAAGCCTTCGTTGTATTTATTGTATGATATGTAATGCTATATACTTACTCAATGTACGGGAGAACTTCTTCACAATTCATTAGCACATATATCACCGCTGCATCAAACTCATCTTCTTCCAGATATCACGATTGTTCTTTGCCCGCCCAAGTGGTCGCCCAGGATATTTGAAAATTGACAAACGTCCCATGGGATCTACGTCTCCTCCATCATCATTCCGTGGTGGACGAGTTAGCCTTGTTTGAATATTGGGATCAAAGTATAATGCACAAAATGTTGCAATTTCCTCCCTCATATATGCCTCACATATAGATCCCTCCACATGTGCACGATTTTTCACCTTCTTTTTTAGGCGATGCAAAAACCTAATTAAAGTATACAATACACATTTAATGGCATATAATAAGCGCTCTATTTCTTATAGCACATTGAAAAATGCTCATAGCAAACAAATTATTACCTCTCAAATGGATACATCCATCGGTATTGAACGGGTCCACCAACCTTGGCCTCGTAAGGTAAGTGAATGGGGAGATGTTCCATGCAGTCAAAAAAACTTGGTGGAAAAATTTTCTCTAATTTGCAAATTGTTTCTACAATGTTGCTCTGCAACTGTTCCATGTAATTCACATGTAATTCAGTTGAACATATATCTCGAAAAAAATGAGATAGCTCAGTAATAGCATCCCATATTGAATTAGGTATGAAATCACGAAAGGCAATCGGAATTAATCTTTGCATAAAAACATGACAGTCATGACTTTTCATTCCATAAAACTTGCCTTCCTCAATATTTACACACCGAGATATGTTTGATGCAAACCCATCAGGAAGCCTTAGCTCTTTCACCCATTTACACACTCTTCTCTGATCCTCTTTGCTTAAGGTAAACGATGCTTTAGGTGCGAAAGTTTTTCCATTACTTGTCACCAATTCCAATTCCTTTCGTTTACAAATCAGCGCCAAATCTAACCTTGCATTTGTGTTGTCCTTTGTTTTGCTTTTAACATCCATTAATGTATTGAATAAATTGTCAAACACATTTTTTTCAATATGCATGACATCTAAGTTGTGACGAATGAGGTTGGTATGCCAATAAGACAGCTCCCAAAAAATGCTTTTCTTCACCCAATTATGAGTTACCCCAAAACCTTGAGGTTTTTGTTGAGGACATTTTGTCCCAAATGTTAAGTCTTCCAAACTATCTATCCGAGACAACACTTCTTCACCTGACAATCTCATAACCGGAGGATCATAATCAACCCTTTTACTAAATTTATCCCTTTGCTTCCTAAAAGAATGATTAGGAGGTAAAAATTGACGATGACAATCAAAAAAACAAGGCTTTCGTCCATGTTGCAATCTAAAAGCTTTTGTATGTTCCATACAATAAGGACAAGATAATCTTCCATGTGTACTCCACCCAGACAACATTCCATATGCAGGAAAGTCATTAATTGTCCACATTAATGCAGCCCTTAACAAAAAAAGTTGATTTCTATAAGCATCATAAGTTTGAACACCCTCATCCCATAAGATTTTCAACTCATCTATCAAAGGCCTTAAAAAAACATCTATGTTTTGTGATGGATTGCTCCTTCCCGGAATTACCATATTCAATAACAAATATGGTTGTTTCATACACATCCAGGGAGGTAAATTGTAAACAGCAAGCATAACTGGCCAACAAGAATATGACCTCGTAGCTGGCCCAAACGGACAAAACCCATCTGCACATAAACCAATTCTAACATTACGAGGTTCCATATCAAATGATGGATGAGTACAATTGAAATGTTGCCAAGCTTCACCATCAACTGGATGTCTAAGCACTCCTGAAGAACTTCGATTGTGCGCATGCCATGTCATAAACTTAGCAGTTGCAGCTGACATATAAAGCCTTTGAAGCCTAGGGATTAATGGCAAGTAGCGCAAAATCTTGTACGGTGTCTTCTTTCCTCTTACCCCACATTGTCTATATCTAGGATGCCCACATATCACACAATGCATTAACTCGGCATATTCTTTCCAAAATAAAATACAATTATTCTTGCAAGCATCTATCTTAACATAACCAAGACCGAATTTCTCCATTTTTTTATTCATTTCATAAAAGTTTTCCGGTAAATGATTATTCTCCGGAAGCATACCTCTCACAATCTCCAACATTCGATTAAAACATGCTTCACTAACATTGTGCTCCGACTTCCAATTACACAATTGTGACATAGCAGATAATGTCGTGTGCTTAGAACATTCTGTCCACAATGGTTCATTTGCATCATTTAACAGAGAAGCAAAGTTTTGTCTTGATGAATTTTGTTCATGCTCATAAAATCTTGACTGATTAGCATTCCCGTCAAAATTAATATGACAAGCATCCCTCACCATTCTATTATACGGGTTTTGTTCTGAATACATTTCATACATCAGATCACCAATCTCGTCTCTATTTCTTGAGGATTCTCCTTCAACAACTTCACCATGTTTTTCCCAAATAGTATAACCACCCATAAAACCTTTGTAAAACAAATGTTCCCGTACCTTATCACATTCTAAAAAGATTCTATTTTGACATTTGATGCAAGGACATTTTATTCTATCTCCACTGACAAACTGCCTATTTGAACATGCAAATTCGATAAACTCTTCAACTCCATTTAAAAATTCATTTGTAATATAACTATTACTATCTAACCGGTTGTACATCCAACTCCTATCCTTATTCATGATACGATCTGAATAAAAGATCTGTAATTTAATAAACAAAACCACACAAAATAAATAAAATATAGCAATCAAAGCAAATATCTCAACCAATTTAAAAACAAAATAAAAATTTTAAATCAAAATTAACAATTATTTATTATAAAATGCATAATAAAATAGTTAAAATATTACCTCACGATCACAATCCACCAAAGCACTCCTTATTAATATTAAATAACCTACAAAAGCATAAAAACTACATATTAAAAATTAAATATTATTTTCTTTCTATTTTAAAATAAAAAAATAACGATTACAATACATACAACTTTCGTTACAATACATATTAAAACTATTAATACAACAATATATACATTTATGCAATGAAAAAATAATATATATAACAATGTATATATCTCACATTAATCCCAAAATTAATAATACTAATTCAATTAATTTATTAATATCATATAATTAGATACACTAAAACAATAATAAATATTCAGAATTAATAATATTATGACCAAATTAAATTTACATAAATAAATTTATATATTTAAAATGTAACAAAAATAACTTTAAACATTTAAATTCAAAATTTCTAGTAATATTATTATAAATACGGACAAACAAAAATAAACAACTAAAAACAAATTAACATTTTAAATATATATTTTAAATAAACAAATTAAACAAATAAATAAAAATTAATAATAGTAGTTCAATCAATCTATTACTATCATATAATTAGATACAAAAAACAACAATAAAATTTTTATAATTAATACTAATATGACCAAATTAAATTTACATAAATAAATTTATATATTTTAAATCTAACAAAAATAATTTTTCCCAATAAATACAAAATTTCTACTAAAATTATTATAAATACAAATAAATATATATTTTACATAAACAAACTACCAAACAAATAATTATATCTTTTAAATTTAAAAATAATACAACTACTATATACCAAGAGTATGACCGGCGGTAAGGACGACCGGCGGCAGGTCAGCGGCGGCGGGCAGTGGCGGCAGCAACGGCGATGGCAGGGGCGGGCGGCAGCAGCGGCGATGGCAGGGCGCAGTGGCAAGCTTCAGAGGAGTGGGCTGTGTTGGTTTTTTCTTTAAAAACTAGAAGGCGCCGGCGGTGATGAGAGGGGAGAGGTGACCGGCGGCGAGCTTCGGACCTTCGGTGGGGCAAGGGACGGCGGCGCAACGGGGAGAGGAAGAGAAAAACAAGGAGAAATTTGACCATCACGGGCGGAAGAAGAAGAAAAAGAGAGTGGATTACGAATTTCGAGGTATTAGCGACGGAATTTCAGTCGGATTAGCGACGGAAAAATTCCGTCGCTAACTAGATCTAACACGCTACACGAGGAATTAGCGACGGAAATTTTCCGTCGCTAATTCCATAGCTAATGGGCTTTAGCTACGGAATTACCGACGGAAAAATTCCGTCGCTAATTTTTTGACCTTTTCTAAAATATTTTGGAGGGAATTTTGGAGGGAACTTAGCGACGGAATTTTTCCGTCGCTAATTCCGTAGCTAATGGGCTTTAGCTACGGAATTAGCGTTCCCATTAATTCATCCACCGAAAAAGCATGTGTGAATTTAGCGACGGAATTTTTCCGTCGCTAATTCCGTAGCTAAATCCCATTAGCTACGAAATTAGCGACGGAAAAATTCCGTCGCTAAGTAGCTAAAAATTTCTCAACCGAAAAAAGCATGGGGAATTTAGCGACGGAAAAATTCCGTCGCTAAGTTCCCATTAATTCATCCACCGAAAAAGCATGTGGGAATTTAGCGACGGAATTTTTCCGTCGCTAATTCCGTAGCTAAATCCCATTAGCTACGGAATTAGCGACGGAAAAATTCCGTCGCTACGTAGCTAAAAATTTCTCAACCGAAAAAAGCATGGGGAATTTAGCGACGGAATTTTTCCGTCGCTAATTCCGTAGCTAATTGGCTTTAGCTACGGAATTAGCGACAGAAAAATTCCGTCGCTAAATTCCCTTTAATTTCTCCACCAAAAAACCATGTGGGAACTTAGCGACGGAATTTTTCCGTCGCTAATTCCGTAGCTAAAGCCCATTAGCTACGGAATTAGCGATGGAAAAATTCCGTCGCTAAGTAGCTAACAATTTCTCAACCGAAAAAGCATGGGGAATTTTGCGACGGAATTTTTCCGTCGCTAATTCCGTAGCCAAAGCTCATTAGCTACGGAATTAGCGACGGAAAAATTCCGTCGCTAAATTCCCATTAATTTCTCCACCGAAAAATCATGTGATAATTTAGCGACGGAATTTTTCCGTCGCTAATTCCGTAGCTAATGGGCTTTAGCTACGGAATTAGCGACGGAAAAATTCCGTCGCTAAATTCCCCATGCTTTTTCGGTTGAGAAATTTTTAGCTACTTAGCGACGGAATTTTTCCGTCGCTAATTCCGTAGCTAATGGGCTTTAGCTACGGAATTAGCGACGGAAAAATTCCGTCGCTAAATTCCCCATGCTTTTTCGGTTGAGAAATTTTTAGCTACTTAGTGACGGAATTTTTCCGTCGCTAATTCCGTAGCTAATGGGCTTTAGCTACGGAATTAGCGACGGAAAAATTCCGTCGCTAAGTTCCATGAACATTTTGCACCGAAAATCATATGAGAATTTAGCAACGGAATTTTTCCGTCGCTAATTCCGTAGCTAAAGCCCATTAGCTACGGAATTAGCGACGGAAAAATTCCGTCGCTAAATTCCACCTATGTTTTGGGTTTAGCGACGGATAATTCTGTCGCTAATAATTTGGCGCAATTAAACAGTATATCCCGCCATAATTAGCGACAGAATTAGCGACGGAAAATATTCCGTCGCTAATTACCGACGAATTTCTGTCGCTAATCCGTCGCTAATTCCGTCGCTAAATTCATTAGAAATTCCGTCGCTAATCCGTCGCTAATCCGTCGCTAATACTAATTATCAGCGACGGAAAAATTCCGTAGCTAAATTTCCGTCGCTGAAAATCATTTTTCTTGTAGTGTATTCTTTATTAGTTGATCCATAAACATTTAGCATCTCTATATCATCACCTATATCAATTTCCTTAGGCAAATCATCATTGAGATAGCATTAGTCTACCAAGCATGATATAGATATATATACACACACACATATATATACATACATACATACAGATCATATTTGTATCACCATCCCTAAACAAAATATAGTAGTAGTATCATACCATCACCATCAAGACACAATTCACATCCCAGTACTATTTACACAACCAATAATATATGCATATACATCACAACACAATACACTATGCCAAAAGGAGTTTGTGTTGTTGGATTATGCCCTTAGAACCATTCATTAGATGATTGACTTTGGCATTTTTTTATGTATCATGACATTTTTATTTATTATAGTTCATTATTATATTTGTCTTATAACTGCGTAATGTAATCTTATATGATAATGTCCTTAGAATAGTAATAACACACTATTCTTAAAAATATCCCTAGTCAAGTATTATTGTAAACAAGGATAACAATGATACGATAAGACTAGTATGTGGTTGACTAATGACCATTGTCATGGATATAGGATATCAAGTCATCACATAAGTACATGTTAGAGAACTATGTACTGGATCGACCCTCCATGAGAACGCTACATGGATTGTTATATGAGTGTCATAAGCGATTCTCATAGTGATGATGGTGTATGTGATCCTTTGACTTGAGATCATCAGAGATCCCAACATAGAAAATCGCATACTTTAATGCTGCTAGATGTCATTCGTAACAGGATGGACTATAAAGGTAGTAATTGGGTATGCCTTGATCTATGTAAAGGTATGTTGAGTGATCAAGATAGGATTTATCCCTCTTATATAACAAGGGTGATGTCTTGGGCCCTTTGATAGAGTGAGACTAAGAAATGCATGGCCGTGCTCGAATAAGTCAATATGAGATATTGATTTTATTTGTTTAATTAGTCTACTCAAGAATCAAGAAATGCTGATTAGACTATACAAGTGTGACACATTCCATGACTTGTGTCTAATCAAGACATCAAAGGATAAAGGGATTAGACTACACGGTAACATCTATCACGAGTAAGGTTATGTCGAGTCATTGACATTCTCGTTACATGGGTAGCAATGATGTGTTGCTAGATACCGCTCATTGCCTGTGACAATTTTGTCATTGCCATTGTTTTGGGAACCTATTGGGTCACACACTTAGAACGGATCAATGAGGAGCTTAATTAATCCTATTCTGAATTGGATTAAGGATATAACTAATCCTATTCTGAATTGGATTAAGGATATAACTAATCCTATTCTATGTAGGATTAGAGTTCTGTTTGACAATAAATTTTAGGGTAAAATTTACTGCCTATAAAAGGATTTTTTGTGTTTTCTAAAACACAGCCGCATAATTAAACAAAAGAGAAACCTGTTCTCTGTGGTTTTAGAGCTTCTTTCAAACAGAACAAAATATTTTTTTAATCGAAGCTAGCAATTCGGTTAAAATAAAAAAACGCTCTTTAAGGCTTCTGATCGTGAGACGTTCAAGAGTCGTGAGATCCGTTCGTGTGGATACCATAGAGGCAGGAACGAAAAGTTGCTGCTTGTGACTCGACCAACGACAGAAAATCAGAGAAAACGTTTGGTAAAATCTCGAAACCTTAATCAGGCAACTCTTCGAATCGATCCTGGTGGAGGCTGAATAATTTAAATTCTGCTGCGTGTTTGTTTCGATTTCCTTCACGTGTCCACATAGAACCCGAAACCATAAACTTGACCACAGTACGGAAAGCTATCCCTGAGGAGTTGTCTTGGCCGAGGTGATAGGTAGCAAAACTAATGATCAATTTGTGAGGAGGGGGGGGGGGGGGGGGGGTGGAACGAGGTGAGATATACTCGATAAGCAACTAACTATAAGTACTTGTAGTTAAAAAAAAAGCATGCGTCTCGTTCATTTAAAACATACAAGTCATGCACCGTTATCAATATAAAAAGACATGTATCTAAAAGAAAAACCGTATGTGCGGGGTTTGAATTTCCATGTCATTTCAATCAAGCATACAAATCAAGTATAACAGTATGCAAATAAAAAATCTATCAATCACGGTAATGTATCAGGAGACGAGGCATTACGTCTATTTGAAACCTCAAAGGTCAATCAATAACGATACACTGTAGCTAATACTAGCAATTTCCTAAAAAGGACGTTGTCTATACATAGATCAATCTGCCCCAATTCATTAATCAGATGAAATTGAGACCTATCCAAAATGTAATATACAGGATTAGCCAATCGTTTTCGAGATCTCTGTGGAGAAACAGTGCTCTAAGCAGCAATAGATGCCTGCAATCATCTCAATGCCAAATCTTGCAATCTCATTATCGAAGGTTCCAATTCATATCACAATTCAGTTGCATAAAACAGCTTTCCCAAAGTTCCAGAAATAAATATTTCTTGTGAAACTCTATTCAAAACTTAAGGCTTACATTCATAGGTTACAAGAGAATTAAAAACAAAACTTGATCATTTACCATGCTCAAAATCGAGAGCTAGTACATGGTTAAAAGCTTGTTGAAAACCTTTTAAAATCATGGAATTCATGTCAATACAGTGTAAAACACGTAAGCCCCATTTGCCGAAAGCTACAGAAACTTTTCAAAAGCATTTTAAAATGTCTCAATCAAGGAAAGCTTAGCAACAACAGATTCAAATCAATATGTGCCAATAACACCAATGACAATATGGAATTTCTCAAAATAGTTAGATGCAATATTAGTCCTTAGAGGTTACTTGCCACACTCCGTTACTCACATAGCTTAATTCAATTCCTCCCTTTGCCTATTAAGCTTCACGCAAGCTAATTGGTTAATCAAACCTTTAGGCTAAGCTTTCCTTGTAGTCGAATCTCCTTAGTTTCCTTAAGGCTTCAAATATTTACAGATTTTCCTTCTCTTCAAGCTTGTTCGATTGTGTCCTCATTTCTTCAAAAGTATCAAGACCTTTCTTCCAAGATGCCTTGACCGAACCAATCTTTCACTTCCTTTACGGGTTTCTTGGTTAGTTTTGTTTAACTCTCAAAATCGTACGTAGCTACCTCTCTCTTTCTCTCTTATATTTTGTTTTCCTTTCTTTACATTTTAATTTGAGTGCAGACACCTCTTGGTTTTCTTCCAAACTGAATGCCCCTTTACATTTTTTTTCCTCACTTTCTCTGATTTTGATATTACTAAGGAAATGAAGAAGCCTAACGCTCTCGCTCTCCACTACAATGTGTTACCTTTATCATTGCTAGGTGTTGAGTCAAGCATTGTATGCATTGCATAGTCTTACACGTTACTCCGATTAATCCTCATGTTAGTTGTTTGATTTCTCTTAGTTACACTTGATAGTTAGGTGTTACATGCATGGCTCCACTTAACTTGACTAGGTGTAAGTTTTTTAATGGTTAAAACATGCATAGCTGTACACATTTTACTCCTAAATTCTCCTATGGCCAAGTGTTATCATGCATTCATCAACTAACTTGCTAGGTGTTAAACGCATGGGAGTTAGGCTTAATGTATTCCCATGTTGACACCTAACTTAACAAGTGTTTTGTAGTTCCATTGCTCACTAATGCTGTGAGTTATATCTTGCCTTTACACTTAATGTTTATTTCCTTAGTTCAATCACTACAGGAAATCAGGTTTTTAACGGCGTTTTTTTTATCATTTAGCGGTGTTTATAAATGCCGCTAAGTGACTGTGGCACTTTGTAAAAACGTCACTACAAAACGTAGGTTATACTTTTGTCAGGACATATAACGGCATTTTTCAAAAAAAAAATGCCGCTAATACATAGCGGCAGTTGTGAAACGCTACTAGGTAAATTGTTTAGTGGCGTTTCTTGCGAAAACCTAAATGCCATAAAACGCAAATCCTATCCAGCCACGTAGCATGCGCTTGTGTTGTGTGCTTTCACTCTTTGCCTAAAGTTGTTTAAAGTACTAACGTTGTCTGTTTGCATCAGATTCGTATTTTACTGTTTTCGTATTTTACTGTTTCTCTTTTTCTTTCTTTCTAAGAGATATAGTTTTACTTTGTTTTTATCATTTAAAATCGCCTGTGTTAAATATTATGTCAAAATGGCTTTGTTTAGACTTAATTTTTTTCCAATAATTTTAAGAGAATTTTTAATAATATTTGATATATTTGAAAATTTATCAGGTGATTTTAAAAAAACATTTCTTTTCATATTGATTTGATATATTCAAAATTTAGAAGAGAAAAAAGAAATAAAGATAAGGGTAAAAGAGTTGCAGCATGTCAATAAGATGTCAAAGGCATTTCAATTATCTTCACGTACTAAGCATTTCATTGACAATGAAATCAGTCATAACAGTTCGAGAATGCAACATTGCTAGGCATATAGAATCCCAAACCCTAGTTACATACAAATAGGGGTAAACTACAAACACAAGCAGCAGCCCTATAATTTCTAAACAAGCTTGACTTACATAGTAAGACAAATAGTCAAAAATTGTTACAAATCAGATGAACTCAGTAGTTAAACAACAGATTAAAATGCTTTTGCTGTATTTCATTCCAAGATTTAATTACAATTATATTAAATCTTACCGGCCGCCAACAATTTAACTTCTAAAGAAATAGAATCTAACCACTGAAAGAGAAGGAAATAGATGAAAAATTTCAAGACCTGAATCGAAGAAGCTGCTCTCTTTGATGATTATAGATTGTCTTCTCCATTGTCACTAGAATGATCAAAACCCTACTAATAAACAAATATATATTTAGAATGTTAATGACATTTACTTTGATAAAAACACACTCAATAAATTTGATACCTGAGCTGGCTAAGAGTGTGAAGCTTCGAAACAATAGCAAAACTGAAAACAGAATTCCAAAGGGGATGTCGTTTATATAACTCTTTTCATTAGCAAGAATACAAAGGAGAAGGCAATTTTCTTTCCTAACCAATATAGAAGCACACATACATTATTTTAGTAAATATACATTATCCTTAGAAATCAGGATAATTTAGAAATCAACACATCAAATTCTTAAACAAATGAAATAAAGGATGTCTTTAAACCTGCAATCAAAAAACATGGCTTAGGAAGCCATATGAAAAATAGCAAATACAGAAAGGTCAGTCCTACCAAAGAAATCTGTTCTACAAATAATTTTCTTCCTTCTCCTATAAACAAGCGGCTGCCAAAACCATAATGCATTGAAAGCGTACTTAATTCCCCCACTTCTAATTATTCTTATTACCCCTCTGATATCTCTAATATCGAGGTTTATGTTGCTGCTTAAGCTTTTCCTTCCCCTCCTCGACATTCAAGACCAGTACATGTACGTGGCCAATATCAAACAAATCACGACATGGACTTTTCCTTTGTCAAGCCTTAAATTTATAATTACTTCTTTAAATATCTTAATTAATTACTACAGCTAGCTAGCTAGCTAGCACACTTTTTGATAACAAAAAGATTGTAACATGTACCTAATTTTGTGAACCAATTGAACTGCGTAGATTATTTTTATAATCCAAAGAAGAAATTAATTGCATAGTCTACTAATAGTGCTATATAGTATTCATGAATTAAATTCAATAGGTTGTAGTGCTTAATAAAAAGATGAGAGAGTATGAATATACACAGTATGTTTCTCATTTTTTTTATATGTATTACCCATCTATATGTATAGATGGGTTTTTTAGAAAATATATCTAACCACCTAATTAAGCTAACCCCATTTAAAAAAAAGGATTAGAATAAAGTAATAAATTTCGTGAGACCACCTCAAATGCTTATTAAATTTTTTTAATTAATAGATTGATAGAGATTAGGAAGAAAGAAATAACATTCGAATATCATAGCAGGAATTAGAAGTTAATCAACAAAAAAGGCCCTTTTGGAATAAATTAATGACTTACCTTAAGTAGTCATAATCTTGTTTAGGTAATTCCCTTGTAGATAGAAGGTATTAGCAAATGGCTTGTGATGGCAAATGATGGAGAGCTGGATTTGCAGCTTGGGAGGCAAGTTGGTTGGCTGACAGTGTCACACTTTCTTCAGCCAATGCATTGCAAAATGCTCTATCAGTTGTGAAGTTTCCTTCCTGGAGGTTTCACAAGAAAGTTTACAATGCCATAGTAATTGCATTAGCAAGCAAAAGGAAGAGGAAATGAAACAAATAGTTTTGAACATAAATTGCTTAATTAAACATGGAGATTTGACTATCCTAGATAGCTAAGAAGAGAAAAAGAGAATAGAAGGAAAAAGTTAAGAACCCTAGCATAACATAACAATGCAAGAAGTACAAGAGAAACGAATCAAGCTTAATTAATAGCTATTGAATCATGAAGAATACACATAAATACTACAGATTACGATGACTATTCCTAATCCTAATCCTAAACTTTTTATTACTATGTTATATCAATTCTTTTCCGATATGAACATGGTAGCTAGCTCAGATTTTGAGAGGTATTGGTTTGAGTTTCTCTTGCAAGGTCACCATTAATGACACTTGTATTAATTAAATATCAATACAGACAAAAGTTCAATACAAAACGCTACGAACTACAAATCTGCGTAGTCATGACATAAATCGGCCATTGAGAACAGATCTAAACCACCAAGGAAAACAAAACCTGATAGACTGCATATCCATAGAAGCTAATTGTGCGAGCAATCAAGCCAATCATTTCAAATTTCATTGCCACCTTCAAAGAGACTAAACAAACATAGAACACATCTCCAGAACCCAAAATGAAAAGCAAATCACGTAGTGCCCTAAATTCAACAGAAAACAAAATTCAGTTTAGGCATACATTAATGCCATTAATTCTTTCCTTCTTAGTCGTACATGTTATCCTTTAATTCAGTTTAGGCAAGAGTAATATAATTGAGCCACACAATTACTTTCATTTTTTAACACTCGCAGATCTTTAAAAATTCATTGGAATTAATCCACAATGAAATAAAATGTGAGCCATATATGTTTGGAACTATAATTGAGTTATCTTTCCAACAAAATTGGAATGACTTAATTTAGAGATTCCTAGCATGAGGATCTACAATTCATTGCAGGCTGCTCACTGGCAAAACGTCCTGCACATAGGTTCACTTTAAAAATTCATAGTCTACAATGAATTAAATTGCGAGCCTTATATTTCTGGAAATGTTTTGAAGCACCCTGATTGGAGCTTCCTACTATTAATTATGTGAAATTCATTACGAGGAGGTCGGTTGATCAAGATGCCTAAATGTAGTTGCACATAGGCTAACTTTAAAAAATTGCTGGTATTGACTCACAACAAAGTAGGATGTGAACCTTATATGCCTAAAAAGGTGTAACGTTATATTTTCTAAAAATTCCAAACTGACTTTTTCCTTTTAATTTCAATTGATTGGGCTATGCTTAGTGTCACAAATTCATTGTTAAGCTAAAATTACATTAGCTAAATCAATATCCATTTACTCAATTGGTCCCAGTTTAAACATTCCTGTTCACATGCACAGTCTCATTTAAGTCGATCTTATACATATCACAATCTACAACAATTTATATCTAAATAACCACCTTAATGGAACCTATAGATAGATTTAAAATATACCTTCTTACAAATATCCAACAGATAGTAAATATTTTTCAAATTCATTTAGTTTACATCCTTGTTTACACACTACGATGCTGTATAAATAAATCTGAATTCAGAAAAATAACTATACATATTATACCTTCAATGACGATATATAAAAGCCTTGAAGGAAGCAAAGAAGAACCCCTCTCTGTGAACGTCTACTACAAGTAATCTGGAAGGGAAAGTAGGAGGTGAGCTTACGCTTAGTAAGAAATATATATAAAGATATAGACACTGTAAGCTACATACCAGTATCTTAAACAGATCACTAAGTGCCAAAGTTCAAATGATAGATCTAAACAGAAACTTGAAAGGAAGATTCTCTATAGCTAGTTAGGGGGTTAGGGATGAGTTAGGAAGAATGCTTTAAGGCACCTCACTTGTCCCTTTTTCCTAACACCTCAACTAAAGAGAAGTCTAATATATCTATCGAAGAGGCAATTCATGCGTTGCTAAAATCAAAGTCAAACCAATTAACATGTCAGAAATTCATTTTCAAAATAGTAACATATAGATATCATAAATCAGTCAGAACTTGAATATATTTCACAGTTCAAATTAAAGTCATACATATACATATACATATATATATATATATATATGTATACACGTATCAATCCAATTTAGATTTCAAAGTTCAAATATAAGAAATTCAGAAATCATACGGAATACAGATAAATAATAGTAAGTGGAGACATGGCAACATCCTGATAGAAATCATGTAGTTCAAATCTTGTAAATGGAGAAATATCGACATATAGCCATAGTCACAAGGGGGCAACAATGAGCACTGATCAGGTGTCGACTGGGATAGCTGATGACTGGATCAAGGTCACTCAGCAGTTCATATTTAAATTCATATTCAGGTGCAAAAATATTGCAAGATTACTTAAAGGCAACTACAGGGAGCCAAAGTCTCAAAAACATATACATTTCAATAAACCAGAATTCATACCATATTCAAATCCTTTCAAATAACTGTAACTATCAAAATTCAGAGTCATAACATTAAAACCAAAATTCATCTCATAATTTCAAATCAAATATATCATGAACTTTCCATAGAAATCTAGTATTCAAAATATTATAGTAAATATCAAATTTCTTATCAGTCAGAAAATCATATAAAACATCAAAGCCATGCAATCATAATGCAAATTCCAAAAACCGAATCCTATGAAAGTTTCCATTTTATAAACGTTTTCAAATCCCTAATCTAATTCGTGCTAAACTATTGTTTTTACGAAAATTTCGGCAGCATAACAGTATGATAGTTCTAAATCTCTTATAATGCAAACACAATTTTATACACAAGGCAATTGATTTTAAAACCATTTTTAGTAGTATCTCCTTCGTTCTTTATACATATCCCTTACCACAACATTCACAATGCGATAGCAGTATCCTAGCACGAACAATCTAATAGGCAAGCGTATATTTGCCTATCGCCAAAAAGTTACCAAACCAATCCGAAGCTACAGAAATCAATCCAAATTCAATTCAATATCAGTTCTTCCTTCACGGAATATTTAAAACACTTAAATTTGGTCTTAATTTTATAATGCAACAGCATTTTTGGTACATTTTCTACCTAGACCGAACATTGCAACTTGTACCTAAACACTTCCTTTTTTTATTCTAACTATACCAATACTCTTAATAGCTTTCACTAATCCATATTTATTTATTTTACTACAATCACATACCAAACACAATTTACTTACACCATTTACAACAATAAAACTTTATAGATTTAATTTAAATTAAATTCCTACATTAAGGTTCCTCATTAGGGCAGCATGTGATCAGCTTCTTAATGTCCTTGCTTTAACAGATTTACACTAAATTTTCACTTAATCACACCAAAACAATAACATATATAAAGATCAAGCTAGATACAAATTGTTTACCCTTGGAACTCTTTCACAATTTTTGTTCTCAGTCTCCAGCCAAGATTTCTGCACTTTAAGACCATATATACACTCATATATCATCCTTATGACATATAAATTATTGAAAATTAAAGGAATTGGTTTGCTACACCTTACCCTAAGACAAACCAAAGTTGCCCTTGTTTTTACCTGTTTTCGGTTCAGGGGAAGCTGACTGTTTGCTTCTATTTGCAACAGCTCTTCAAGTATTTTGGGGCTGAAATTTGGTGTGTATGAAGGTTACTATATGAGGTTTAAATATGGAGTTTCCCTTGATTTAATTCATTCTTCTTCGCTCTCTTTTTCCCTCTTCTTTCTCACAATTTTTCTGCCTCTACTCTGTTCTGTGTTCAGCCAACTTTCTCTGCACTTAAAGAATATTTCTGGCTTTTATTTCCGGCCAATAAAAAGAGAATTGGTAGGTTAATAATATCTACATATAATCTTGTATTTTAATTAATTTTTTAAACAATTTACATGGCCCAAATATAAAGATATTTTCCTAATCTTCTTGGCTGTCAACGTGAATTCCCTGCTTTCTTTGGCTGCTGCTTTAACCGACTTCCTCACCTACTTGTGCAGACTTTTGTGTCTCATTTCCAGCCTATGCTCAGATTAGTTAGTAGCCTAATTATTTTCCGTTTCCATTTGGTGTTTATATATTTATAATTCCAACCAATCCTAAAAGAATTTGGTGGGATATTTTCCAATTCTATTGTGCATGTACCGATCATACTTTCCCTACTGAAATTCCATGTATTTCAACCTATTCTTTTCATATCTGCATGGTTAAATTTCTTGTTATACCTTAAGTTAAATGCTACACATTTCCATACTACTAATTAGAATGGGTCCATAGTTTCATTTTCCAACACATAACTCACATTTCTAATTGTTTCACTACACTTATAACCTACTTTAAAAATTCACTGAGATCAGTACAAAATGAATAAAAATATGAGGCATATATGGTTGGAAAGGTCTTCGAGTTAACTTTCCAACACAATTTGAATAATTTCAATCGGAGTTTTCTATCAAAAATTATGCCCGACTCTTTACCAATTGCTCAATTCTAAATTTCTTGCATGTGATGTGAATGTAGGAATTCATTGGTGTTAATAGACAATGAATTAAAATATGAGCCTTATATTGCTGCAAAGGTATTTCAATTAGCTTTCTAATGGATTTTGAATCGCCTTAATTAGAGTTTCCTACCAACCGCTATGGATAAATCTTTACAAATAGGTCAACTAGTAAAATCTATTACTGTTAAGGTATATAAAATTTCTGGTGTTGATCCATAAGGAACTAAAATGAAAGCCTTGTTAGAAAGATAACAAAGTTAACTTTCCAAATAATTTTACGGTTTATCATTTGGATGCTCCGATCAAGAATTATAATGAAATCACTAGTGATTGGTCATTTAAATTCTCATGATATTTCGGTCTTTAAAAATTTCAATCCTTAATTTACTTACGAAAAAAAAATGAAATTCATGGTTATCACAATTTGGGGTTTGACTTCTCCACATGGGGATTTAACCACACTCATTTAACTCCTATAAGTCAACAATATTGACCATTTTGACCACTCAGTCCCACAACCTATGACAAAACCATCGCTTTTGAATTTGTTGTTTGAAAGCCAGAGTATGGTCAAACGGATGAATTTTGAGGTGCAAATTCTTAGCATCTTAGTATTTCACTCCAAATATCAATACTTTAGAGTTTAGCTTCAGTTGGAGTGGTAGAAATCCCTATTGGGCCTGCAATCCAATTCCTTCTATAAGAACAAAGCATAAGGCAATCAAATACTATCGATAAATCTAATTGTTCTAACTTTGAAATTGTAACGCCCAGTTACCACATTTTTCACCTTATTTTACATAATTTATCCAGTTGGGCTGTCTGTGATACTTCACTTTACACTTGATATAAAACAATTTAATAAAATATTGTTAACATTATACACATCCCCTATCTTAATTACAAATATGTAGTACTATAGACATGTCTAAATACAGAAAATAAATGATCGTACCTGATATATCTTAGTCGGTCTGTCACATTGTCCAATATGCGCAGCCGTAATCCACAAATATTGGATCTCACCATCATCAAAACCTGAAATGTTAAAATTGGGGAGTGAGCAAACCACGGCTCAGTAAGAGAGTTATATGTCACACTTGATATTCAGTTATCTATATGCTGAAAATAATTTTTTTCATTTTCTTTAAAATCTTCCTAGCTGGCTCTAGGCACACATGTAGGAAGGATGCTACAGTCGGCTAGGGATCCAGATAGAGTAAGGCAGGTATTTTGAAACACCTAACTTGTTTCGAAACCTAAAAGCAACTGTAGAGAGTACTATTTCCGTTGTTTTCAAAACGATATAATTTTTCGTTTTTCCACGAAGTAAACCACTATTTCTTTTCACATTCAGTATACTTTAAAACACGTGACAGTTCAGTAGTAAAACAGTGGTTTACTTCTCTCCTCTTCAGTACAATAAAACACGTGACAGTACAGTGATTTGTAAATATCCAATCATTGGATAGTTACTTCTTCGATTATTTCTATCTTAGAAATAATTCTTATGTTATTCTTTTAGAATAAACATTTATTTTTCTTTTCAAATCAGTAACCGTATCATACATCAGCAAAACAGTATATTCAGTAAAACAGTAATTCGATACAGTTCAATCAATAGATAGTAAACAGTAGCTACCAGTTCAGAAAACAGTATAAGGTAGCTTTCAGTTCAGTAAACAGTAAATGGTAGCTTTCAGTTCAGTAAAACAGTAATCAATGGCTACCATTTCAGTAAACAGTACAGTTCAGTAACACAGTATTTTGGTACGGTCTTTCATCAGCAACAGTAAACAGTAAACAGTAGTTCAGTACAGTAAACAATACAGTAAATAGGATTCCGTAAATCCTTTCAGTAAACAGTAAACAGTAAGTGAGACTAAGCATCACCCTATAATCAAATCATGCTATCTCGTCCACTAGGGACATAGTAACAGTAATGAGATCTATGGCCATGATCTATAATATGTCCTCGGTGTATGCTTGCTAGGTGACAATCCAGGACGCTGATGACTAGCTGGTCAATCAGCCACGTGACAGTAATAGTATATGTGATGCATGAAACTCGGGGCCTAAGTCTCAAAACAGTGTAAAAACCGTACCTTAGCCTTTATGGATTTCAAATACCGTAAATCAAATTATTTCACACATATCCATAAGGCTCCCATGTAAATATTATCACCTTTATGAAATTTATAAAATAATTAACATTTTTCAAAACATTTCATAAAGGAATAAATCATGTTTTTCATACGGTAAAAACAGTCTGCAAAATCATCACTGTAAAAATAGAAAGGCAAAACTGTCCTTTTCCATAGTAAAACACATATGCACGCTTTCCCGTGCTTTTTATCCAAAATATGGTTTTCCATCATTTCTTAACCTTTATGGAATTTTCATAATTATTTGTTTCCATAATTAAAACCATAAAGGTTTTATATGAAATCAAGTAAATATTTAAGAATATTTATAAAAATATTCACTTCAGTCTCTTTTTCATTTTCATCTCGTTTCACGTGAAATATCACCTACCGGGTGAATTTTCGGTGATTTGCTTTTCACCATTCTCGAAAACATGAATATTTTAAAATTAAATATCACTATATTCATGTTTTACGAAATTTATTTAATTTCTCGATTTTCGTACCCGAAAATCGATTCACGTGAAATCAAATCTTTTATTTTGGTTTTCGGTGATTTTCGATAAATTTCAGTAACTTTTTGATAATTTTTTGGTAGTATAACGGCTGCCGATTTGGCTAACCTCCTACACAAAAATACAGTTTATATTTGTCAACTGGTATTTCACCACAATTTTCAAAACTAATCATTATAAATTGCATTTATAAATTAAATGTATAATTTAAAACATGGCCGAATATCCTTATAGGCGGCACATGTCTCCCTTACCTGTTTAGGGTCAACGACTACCTCTCGAAGGTCGCGCCCGTGTTCACCTCGTCCGATTCCATCGGCTCGGTCATCGAGGATATTTTCTGGAAATTAAATTCTAAAATTTAGAATTTTTTCATAAATATTTAAATAAATAAATTATTTAAATAATTTAATACTTTCCGGGATTTCCTACCGATTCCCGTAATTCTCCGGATTTCCCGAAATTCCTCTTTTTCTCTTTCTCTTTCTTCTTTTTCTTTCTTTTTCCTTTTTCCTTTTTCTTTTCGTTTTTTCTTTTTCCTTTTTCTTTTCTTTTCTTTTTCTTTTCTTTCCTGGCTCAGACCAATTCCAGACCGGTCCCCTCCCCTCGTAGTCGGTTCTCCTCCGGCGGTCGGTTCTCTGGCGGCTCGATGGTCCCTCAGCTGGCCGGCGTCAAGGCGAACTCGCCGACGGCCTCAGCTCCACCTGGATCGGCGGCACGGTGGCGGATCGAGTCGGTTTTCCCTCGGTTTCTTCTCCTCCTCCGTCGGCCTTCCTCCGCCATTCCCCGCCTCTCTGATGGCATCCCATGTCTTCCTCTTCCTCCGGTGGAGCTTCGGTGGCATTGACGGTGGCCAATTCTGCCGGCACCGCCACTTTCTCTTCTTTTCTTCCTCTCGGCTTCCGTCGGGTTTTCCTCTGTTTCCGATTCTGTTTCCATCACCGGTCGTCTCCTCCTCTCTGGCCGATGACGATGTCCCTTCCTCTTTCCTTCTACCTTGCCGGCGGTGGCAGCTTGGCCACCGTCGATCTCGCCTGAGAAGGTCGGGATCCTTCCCCGATCTTTCCTCTGTTTTTGTCTCTTCTTTTTTTTTTTCATTTAATTTAATTATATATCCATATATATACATATATTATATATATACATAATACATATAATATTACTATTATATATATTATATTACTATATAACTATATATTATATATGTATATAAAGATATATATTATATATTATCAAAATACATATTTAGTATATATATATATATTTGTTTAATTTAAATTGCTTAACATTTATATATTTCTTTATATATAAATGTAGAAAATTTCATATATATTGTATTTACAATATATATTTTCTAACTTTAATATAATTTAATATTTGCATTTTCTCAAATATGTATATACTTATATATACATAAAATGTTATACTTGAATACATATGTATTATTTAAATTTATCAAATAGTATATATACTTATATATACCAATGTATATTTAATATATACTATATACCATACGGTATTTAAATACATATGTATTTACATCAAAATATATTTATATAATATAAAATTATATAAATATATTTCATTTTCTTTTCCTCATTTTCTTATTTAATTTGGATTTCCATTTATCCAAATTAATTTTCTCCTTTCCTTATTTTTCGAATTTCCAATTTAACTTTTCTTCACTCGAATTTCCACCATTCGTTCCTTTCTCAATTCTCGGGATTTTCACTAGTATCCCATTCTCATAATTTTATTTATTTATTTATTTCCAATATTTATTTACTCCAATATTTATTTCCAATATTTATAATTTCCAATAAACAAAAAAATTTACGGTTATCACATCCTCCCCACCTTAAGAAATTCGGTCCTCCGAATTTAACTTAAGTCCAAAGGTGGTACATGTCGTATACTTACGACTTTTGACCTCTAAGTCATCCTCCAAGTAATACTGCCAGTACACTTTCAACATCAAGAGTAGTTTAGACCACTACATGCTATCTTTCATCATATATATCTATACTCCTATAAGTTCATTCATCAAATTGGGAGTCATTCATTTCATTCCTCTTTAAACATAAGAGTCCATGCACAGTATTTTTCATGTCACAGCTACTTTATGCTGTTCATCATCCATTTTTCTCACTTAGTGCCAAGTCGATATAGTTCGGTACTATCATGTACTCATGTCAATCAGTTATATGTAATTGTCCCAGTAGCTTATACATCTCATGCACACGCTCTCTCAATATCTTCAAGCGTTTCAATATTACGCTAAGATATTTACATCAGTACGGAGCGATGCTATCAATACACTTGCGATCTCAAAGCCTTTTGCTATTTCTCATTAAGCATATGGCAATTCAGAGACTCCCATCACATGTAATGCTCATTGGAAATGTACATATACATATCCACTATTTCTCACTTATACTGCGACTAAGGCACTAGAGAATAGAGGATTCCGATAATGGAAATTGATTCTATTTAAATCATCAATCTTTAATCACTTCCATATCATCATTTCTCTTTTGAACTCTTTATTAGCCATAATATTCATTTTCTCTTTTATTTCATCAAGGCTGTATCTCATTGCAGACTTTACTATTGATCATCTTTTACAATCATAGCACATGAGACAATCATGTTCTCTTCATGTAGTATGGTCATTCGATTATTGAATCCTCAATTATCCATTTAATCACCACATTATCCATATAGTTCCACTATTTCTATCATGTTACGATGGTTATATGTATAATCATTTTTTCATTTATATACTGGTAGTAATGTAACATTCATTTTACTCCTTTGAGTATCATTACTTTCACTATCAAATATGGCCTGATTTTTTCATCTTGCCACAGTTATGTGATAACCAACACAAATCACTTTCAGTCTTACCTTCGGGAACTGTTTCATATTAATGTTCCCTTCTCATCATGCAACTTATTTCCTTATTCCACTTTCATTTTTGTTTTCATATTCCCACTTTTATCTCTTCATATTTTTACTCTCATCCTTTTAGTCGATTTTCTCAATTGGTATGGTACTATACTGCTAAGATCTTTTAAAATCTTGCATACCATCTTTTCTTTACACTTATCCATTTACCGACTTAAATTTCTTTCTTTAATTACATCACATTAGTAGAGCAGCTAGTCTCATCACTCTTTTATAGATTGGCATTAGTATCTAGCTAGACTCATTATTTTTGTATCTTGATCATTTTCTTTATTATAGACAGATTCACTGTCACTCTGTCATCTCGGGATCATATATCCCTCATAAGGAGACACTGTCTAGCCAAACATCTTATTTACCAATCTTAACACAATTCCACAGCCTTTAAGAGTTTAAGAGTCATACCACAATGCTACTCATTTTCCATTTGTACTTTAAACTCTATCAGTATTTCATCAATTTACTCATGTATGGATGCCTTATTCTTTAGGCTTATATACTTCACAAGGCAAATCATTAACCTCGTAACCTCAATAAGAACTCGTAAAATTCACTCCGAGTTCTAATCATCATCTTATACACATGCATTTCATTATTCTCACATTTTCCAGAGTGGATTTCTTAAGCTTTCGGATTTTCTTAAGTTCTCCGATATAAGCTTAGATCAGTTTTCATATTCAAAATCGAGTCAATGTTATCTCGATTCCTCTAATTTATATAACTCTGAAAGTTCTATCGGAAATCAAATCTGATACTTTCTTTAATCACACATTTCTTATTAATTCGGACATTTCATCCTCATGTCCTATCATTTACATTGTGTATTCTCAAGGCAGAGACATTAACTATTCAATTCATTTCGACTCATACTTTACCTTGATTTCATTGTTTACTCATACTTTACAGCCTTACGAATCTCATTCCAGTAAGCTATAGTAAGTACAACAGTTATCAACACATGTTACAGCTAACCAATTTATTACCACTGTAATTTACTTTGGAATCAAGTTCATTTAATAAATTCAGGTTTAATTCCCTTGAGCATATTATACACGAGGTTTGAACCTGGCACCCTTACGTACCTAGTTTCTTACACTTGTGTTATCATTAAGCTCCTTGTAAGAGTCCCACCCGTTCGAATCGGCCGTCGGCGAGCATCCCCTAGGCGATCCTTTCACCCCAGGTTTACCCTTACTAGTGAGTCGGCGATAACATAGTTCGCCTGCATCTCACAACATATGATCCACTACGGGTCGACCATCATTGGGTCCCCCATCACAGTTCTGTCTCAAGGGTCCTGAAGAACTTCAGTTAGCTGTCATCTTCTTTTTATCACTTTACTGTTCTTATATATATTCACCAATTCACAGTACTCCATACACTACATTAATTTGCAAGGCATATCTCAAATGCTCCGGTTCTATAATTAAATATTCATTTAATACCTCAAAAACAATATAAATGTATATAACCGTAATTAACCATACTGCTATGGATTTCATTATCTATACTATTCACCTCATCAGTCAATTCCTATAATCATTTCACTTTCCATAATATCTACGATCCCGTAATAGTTATCCGAGTTGATACACTCATAATTCAAGCCCTTACAATCAAGAATCGGGCCAATCATCTTATGGCATTCCACTATACTTTTTATCGGATCACATCATATAAGGCCTCGGCCCGTCTGCCGTCCGCCGTCCGCCTTTACACATGTGTACTATCCCTTTTGAGAATGCCCAGCCCGTTCACTAGGTCACCTCTCAAGGTTTTATCATGAGGCCTAGCCCGTTCACTAGGTCACCTCTCAAGGTTTTATCATGAGGCCTAACCCGTTCACTATGTCACCTCTCAAGGTTTTATCATGAGGCCTAGCCCGTTCACTAGGTCACTCACAGTTCGCTTCCGTAATCTAAGTGTCAGTGGAATCAGTAATAGGGATCAATATATCCATATGACATCCTCTATGCCATTAATAACTCCATTATCATCAATGGATTCAAGATCTACTTAGTTTTATCACAATTCAGACTTTGCCCAACACAGGGGCATTTTAGTCATTTTGACATTTATTTCTTTCTCCTCAGCATACTTTTGAATCAATGAACTGATCATTTATGTGCTGATAGTATCCTTTCTCATACTAATATCAGCAATTTAAGATCTTGTTTGATTTTGACAGAGAAGTCCACTAAAATCCATAATTAGATTATTCTACCTGTAATTCAGCTTTATGTCATCAATTTCTCTATCAAATCAATCAAATCCAACCTCTGTTGGTCTATTCTGACTCCAAGTAAAATTTTGGAGGTAGGGGTATTTTGGTCATTTTTTGTCAAAAATTTTCTCTCTCTTCAAATTACCCTCAATCGGTGATCTTAAAGTCTATTTAATGATGATATGCCATTCCCCTACTTCATACCATCATTTTCAGGTCTCAATTCGATCCGGACCGTAAAGTACTGGTGGGGCCCTGACCTGGTCCTTTCGGTTCCTTACCGAACAGACCTTCATTTAGATTATAAGAATCACCAATTTTTTTTGGTAATTTCTTAGCCTATTATTTCTTTAACATTCTCAATTTATACTTTCTCACTCCCTTTAATTTATTTTTTTTCAATTTATAATCATTTATTTTCTCTATGTATTCAGACGACACAGTACTACCGGGGATGTTTAATACTTTTCTTTCTAAAAGTATCCACAGACATTAGGCCAACCATGCTCTGATACCATTAAATCTGTAACGCCCCGTTACCATATTTTTCACCTTATTTTACACAACTTATCCAGTTGGGCTGTCTGTGATACTTTACTTTACACTTGATGTTAAACAATTTAATAAAATATTGTTAACATTATACACATCCCCTATCTTAATTACAAATATGTAGTATTGTAGACATGTCTAAATACAGAAAATAAATGATCGTACCTGATATATCTTAGTCGGTCTGTCACATTGTCCAATATGCGCAGCCGTAATCCACAAATATTGGATCTCACCATCATCAAAACCTGAAATGTTAAAATTGGGGAGTGAGCAAACCACGGCTCAGTAAGAGAGTTATATGTCACACTTGATATTCAGCTATCTATATGCTGAAAATAATTTTTTTCATTTTCTTTAAAATCTTCCTAGCTGGCTCTAGGCACAAATGTAGGAAGGATACTACAGTCGGCTAGGGATCTAGATAGAGTAAGGTAGGTATTTTGAAATACCTGACTTGTTCCGGAACCTAGAAGCAACTGTAGAGAGTACTATTTCCGTTGTTTTCAAAACGATATAATTTTTCGTTTTTCCACGAAGTAAACCACTATTTCTTTTCACATTCAGTATACTTTAAAACACGTGACAGTTCAGTAGTAAAATAGTGGTTTACTTCTCTTCTCTTTAGCACAATAAAACACGTGGCAGTACAGTGATTTGTAAATATCCAATAATTGGATAGTTACTTCTTCGATTATTTCTATCTTAGAAATAATTCTTATGTTATTCTTTTAGAATAAACATTTATTTTTCTTTTCAAATCAGTAACCGTATCGTACATCAGCAAAACAGTATATTCAGTAAAACAATAATTCGATACGGTTCAATCAGTAGACAGTAAACAGTAGCTACCAGTTCAGAAAACAGTATAAGGTAGCTTTCAGTTCAGTAAAACAGTAATCAATGGCTACCATTTCAGTAAACAGTACAATTCACTAACACAGTATTTTGGTACGATCTTTCATCAGTAATAGTAAACAGTAAATAGTAGTTCAGTACAGTAAATAGGATTCCGTAAATCCTTTCAGTAAACAGTAAGTGAGACTGGGCATCACCCTACAATCAAATCATGCTATCTCGTCCACTAGGGACACAGTAACAGTAATTAGATCTATGGCCATGATCTATAATATGTCCTCGGTGTACGCTTGCTAGGCGATAATCCGGGACGCTGATGACTAGCTAGTTAATCAGCCATGTGACAATAACAGTATATGTGATGCATGAAACTCGGGGCCTAAGTCTCAAAACAGTATAAAAACCGTACCTTAGCCTTTATGGATTTCAAATACCGTAAATCAAATTATTTCACACATATCCATAAGGCTCCCGTGTAAATATCATCACGTTTATGAAATTTATAAAATAATTAACATTTTTCAAAACATTTCATAAAGGTATAAATCATGTTTTTCATACGGTGAAAATAGTCTGCAAAATCATCACTGTAAAAATAGAAGGGCAAAATTGTCCTTTTCCATCGTAAAACACATATGCACACTTTCCCGTGCTTTTTATCCAAAACATGGTTTTCCATCATTTTCTTAACCTTTATGGAATTTTTATAATTATTTGTTTCCATAATTAAAACCATAAAGGTTTTCTATGAAATCAAGTGAATATTTAAGAATATTTATAAAAATATTCACTTCAATCTCTTTTTCATTTTCATCTCGTTTCACGTGAAATATCACCTACCGGGTGAATTTTCGATGATTTCCTTTTCACCATTCTCGAAAACATGAATATTTTAAAATTAAATATCACTATATTCATATTTTATGAAATTTATTTAATTTCTCGATTTTCGTACCCGAAAATCGATTTACGTGAAATCAAATCTTTTATTTTGGTTTTCGATGATTTTCGGTAAATTTAAGTAATTTTTCGATAATTTTTCGGCCGTATAACGGTTGCCGATTTGGCTAGCCTCCTGCACGAAAAATACAATTTATATTTCTCAACTGGTATTTCACCACAATTTGAAACCGATAAATTACCACAATATTCAAAACTAATCATTATAAATTGCATTTATAAATTAAATGTATAATTTAAAACATGGCCGAATATCCTTATTGACGGCACATGTCTGAAGGAAACCGAAACAAACAAGCAGCGGAATTTAAATCATTCGACCTCCACCAGGATCGATTCGGAGAGTTGCCTGATTAGGGTTTCGAGATTTTACCTAACGTTTTCTCTGATTTTCTGTCGTTGGTCGAGTCACAAGCAACAACTTTTCGTTCCTGCCTCTATGGTACCCACACGAACGGATCTCACGACTCTTGAACGTCTCACGATCAGAAGCCTTAAAGAGCGTTCTTGATTCCTTATAACCGAATTGCTAGCTTTGATTAAAAGAATATTTTTGTTTTCTGTTTAATTGTGCGGCTATGTTTTAGGAAACACAAAACATCCTTTTATAGGCAGTAAATTTTACCCTAAAATTTACTGTCAAACAGAACTGTAATCCTACTTAGAATAGGATTAGTTATATCCTACTTAGAATAGGATTAGTTATATCCTTAATCCAATTCAGAATAGGATTAATTAAGCTCCTCATTGATCCGTTCTAAGTGTGCGACCCAATAGGTTCTCAAAACAATGGCAATGACAAAATTTTCACAGGCAATGAGCGGTATCTAGCAACACATCATTGCTACCCATGTAACGAGAATGTCAATGACTCGACATAACCTTACTCATGATAGATGTTACCGTGTAGTCTAATCCCTTTATCCTTTGATGTCTTGATTAGACACAAGTTATGGAATGTGTCACACTTGTATAGTCTAATCAGCATTTCTTGATTCCTGAGTAGACTAATTAAACAAATAAAATCAATATCTCATATTGACTTATTCGAGCACGGCCATGCATTTCTTAGTCTCACTCTATCAAAGGGCCCAAGACATCACCCTTGTTATATAAGAGGGATAAATCCTATCTTGATCACTCAACATCCCTCTACATAGATCAAGGCATACCCAATTACTACCTTTATAGTCCATCCTGTTACGAATGACATCTAGCAGCATTAAAGTATGCGATTCTCTATGTTGGGATCTCTGATGATCTCAAGTCAAAGGATCACATACACCATCATCACTATGAGAATCGCTTATGACACTCATATAACAATCCATGTAGCGTTCTCATGGAGGGTCGATCCAGTACATAGTTCTCTAACATGTACCTATGTGATGACTTGATATCCTATATCCATGACAATGGTCATCAGTCAACCACATACTAGTCTTATCGTATCATTGTTATCCTTGTTTACAATAATACTTGACTAGGTATATTTTTAAGAATAGTGTGTTATTACTATTCTAAGGACATTATCATATAAGATTACATTACGCAGTTATAAGATAAATATAATAATGAACTATAATAAATAAAAATGTTATGATACATAAAAAAAAATGCCAAAGTCAATCATCTAATGAATGGTTCTAAGGGCATAATCCAACAATGTCTCCCTTACTTGTTTTGGGTCGACGACTACCTCTCGAAGGTCGCGCCCGTGTTCACCTCTCCCGATTCCATCGGCTCGGTCATCGAGGATATTTTCTGGAAATTAAATTCTAAAATTTAGAATTTTTCCATAATTATTTAAATAAATAAATTATTTAAATAATTTAATACTTTTCGGGATTTCTAACCGATTCCCGTAATTCTCGGGATTTCTCGTAATTTTCGAATTCTCGAGAATTTTTTAAATTCCCGGAATTCCTCTTTTTCTCTTTCTCTTTCTCTTTCTTCTTTTTCTTTCTTTTTCCTTTTTCTTTTCTTTTCTTTTTTCTTTTTCCTTTTTCTTTTCTTTTCTTTTTCTTTTCTTTCCTGGCTCAGACCTGTTCCAGACCGGTCCCCTCCCCTCGTTGCCGGTTCTCCTCCGGCGGCCGGTTCTCCGGTGGCTCGATGGTCCCTCAGCTGGCCGGCGTCGAGGCGAACTCGCCGGTGGCCTCAGCTCGACCTGGATAGGCGGCACGGTGGCGGATCGAGTCGGTTTTCTCTCGGTTTCTTCTCCTCCTCCGTCGGCCTTCCTCCGCCGTTCCCCGTCTCGCCGGTGGCATCCCATGTCTTCCTCTTCCTCCGGTGTAGCTTCGGTGGCACTGGCGGTGGCCAATTCCGCCGGCACCGCCACTTTCTCTTCTTTTCTCCCTCTCGGCTTCCGCCGGGTTTTCCTCTATTTTCGATTCTGTTTCCGTCACTGGTCGTCTCCTCCTCTCTGGCTGGTGACGATGTCCCTTCCTCTTTCCTTCTACCTCGTCGGCGGTGGCAGCTTGGCCACCGTCTGTCTCGCCTGGGAAGGTCGGGATCCTTCCCCGATCTTTCCACTGTTTTTGTCTCTTTTTTTTTCATTTAATTTAATTATATATCCATATATATACATATATTATATATATAAATAATACATATAATATTACTATTATATATATTATATTACTATATAACTATATATTATATATGTATATAAATATATATATATATTATGTATTATCAAAATACATATTTAGTATATATATTTGTTTAATTTAAATTGCTTAACATTTATATATTTCTTTATATATAAATGTAAAAAATTCCATAAATATTTTATTTACAATATATATATTTTCCAACTTTAATATAATTTAATATATGCATTTTCTCAAATATGTATATACTTATATATACATAAAATGTCATACTTGAATACATATGTATTATTTAAATTTATCAAATAGTATATATACTTATATATAGCAATGTATATTTAATATATACTATATACCATACGGTATTTAAATACATATGTATTTACATCAAAATACATTTATATAATATAAAATTATATAAATATATTTCATTTTCTTTTCCTCATTTTCTTATTTAATTTGGATTTCCATTTATCCAAATTAATTTCTCCTTTCCTTATTTTCCGAATTTCCAATTTAACTTTTCTTAACTCGAATTTCCACCATCCGTTCCTTTCTCAATTCTCGGGATTTTCACTAGTATCTCATTCTCATAATTTTATTTATTTATTTATTTCCAATATTTATTTGCTCCAATATTTATTTCCAATATTTATAATTTCCAATAAACAAAAAAAATTACGGTTATCACAGAAATCAGTTTATATGAAAGGAAAGAAATTGGGAATGTCACAAAAGGTATTTAACTTTAATAAGAATTTTACAGTTTGTCAATTGGACTCTTGAATATCCAGTTATGATTGAAACTATACCCAAAGGTCGAAATTCCTACTCACTCAATACCACTTATGAGCTAAACTCCAAAAAAATTTCAAATTTCATATGAATTGATACAATTAGGTTTAGGGAAAGTTCAGGGTTTCACATCCTCCTCACCTTGAAAATTTTGGTCTCCAAATTTGAGTACAAATACATCAAAACAAGTGAGGATACTTTCCCTCATCAGACTGTCTACTTCCCAAATGGCATCTTCCTTTGAGTGTCGCTGCCAAAGTACTTTGACTAATGGAATAGCTTCAGATCTTAGTATCCTCCCTCTGTGGTCTAAGATCCAGATAGGCTTCTCTTCGTAAGTAAGATCCTCTTGAATGTCTATCTCACCATAATAATCATATGAGAAGAGTTTGGGTGGTAGTTCGCAACATAAGTACATGGAATACATTGTGCACACTAGCTAGCTGAGGTGGTAAGGCTAGCCTGTATGCAACTTCACCAACCCTCTCCAATACTTCAAATGGCCCTATATACCTTGGCCTAAGCTTGTCCTTCTTCCTGAATCTCATAATGCCCTTCGAGAGAAACCTTCAGAAACACTGAATCACCACATCAAACTTAAGGCGTCTCTTATGTGTACGTTTCACATTATTCTTGACTCCTATTCTCGAAAACTTCTTTTTGATAATTATGAACCACACTCGTATATTTGAAATTCGCAAATTATGTTATTGTATTATATACACTTATAATTACATGTTGAATACATGATTTTGATTTAATAAAAATTGTGGTTCTAACAAGGATGATGATACATATCCTATTTTATTTATTTTTTATTTTCTTAATATTTTTAAAAGAATGTGTCATCATCCTAACACCGCTTGTAGAGTCAAAAAAACTTTATTGACGGTGTATTGAATATTAATCCTAATATATATATATATACACATGTTTATCTTTTAAAATTTGAAATAGATAATTAATGTAAAAAGATAATTTATTTATTTTGTATTTTAATATATTTTAATATTTTTTTTATCTTTTTTAAACTCTAAAATGGATAATTATTTTTTTTATTTGAATATATTACACTTGTCAACTATTTAGACTATCTACAGAAGATTTTTACTTATAACCAAACGCTTTGGCTTTTATAAGAATATATAAGATGACACCTTAGAAAAAATTATCCTAGAATAGATTATGGTTAGAAAAATGTAATATTTTGTCATAAACTACGTTTTTAAATGTAGTATTTGAACTTTTTTCTAATAGTGAGTGTTAATTAAACAAGGGTTATTTTAGAATACTTTGGAGATTACATTACCCATTTCCATTACCTATTATATAATATAATATAATATAATATTTTAAGAGCTTAATACTCAAATATGCCATCAACATTTTGCACAAAATTGATATGAGCTCTCAACGTTGTATTACATGCAAATCAGTATATAAACTTTTATTTTTTGTCAATAAACCTCCAACCTTTCAAAATAATGTAATTAAGTTCAAGTCTATTAAATGACACTATCTACTGTTTAGACATCCTATGTGGCAACTAATGTTGATAAATGTCTTTTTGGATTGTCATGTAGCATGCCACATATACAATGCAAACAAAAGTTGATATAATTTTAACAGATATAAACTTAATTGTATGATTTTAAAAGGTTGAGAGCTTATTTACAAAAAATAAAAGTTTATGAATTCATTTGCGTATTAAATTTGTAAAAATTTAAATGTCAATTTTCATATTAAATATATAATTATGTTTATTAATTAATAATATTTTATATATAATAACATTATGTTTATTAAACATATTTAAAAAAATTAATTTTATTTATGTTCGGACAAGGCCAAGATTTCGAAGGGTCAAGCCAAGATAATTTTGTTCAAACCTGTCAATTGCATTATATTTTTGCTCTAGCCTCTCTAAAATTGTAATCTACTTTAACGAGCAGCTTAATTCTTGGACAAATCTATTTGCATTTTCATAAACGCACCAATGAGAATGTGGTGTCCGGCTGCGGCCGATATCACAAAAGCTCTTCTTGTGAATCCGAGAGAATGGCTGTTTTCTAGTCGAACCAACATACATCGTAGCGTTCTCACTCAGAACAAAGTAATTACATAAAGTTAGTCAGGAAGATAAGAAAGAGAAAATTAATCCATTCTGATTGCAGTTGGGTTGTCCCTTTCGTTAGCGTTTTGCTTTTGGAAGCAATAATTAGAATCTTTAAGTTTTTCCTCTGTATTTGGAGACGGCTTTTGAAAAAAATCAATTTTTTTTTTTGTAGATTATTAATATTAAAGGCAAAAAGCATGTTAAAAGCATGTTAAAGGCATGTTAAAGGCAATTGGGATCCTTGCACGTCACATTCATTGGCCTCCCGCAAGTGCCCTTTTATTCGCATCACTTTGCAAAACGAAGAATATGGTAGCCTTATCTTCTTGTAAGTTCCACTCCCTTTTATTTCATATTCAATCTATACCTTCAAAAGGATCGTAATGGGGGATAGTCTCACACGCTCCTCTCCAGGAGGAGATGCTTCCAAAAGAAACAAGGCTTCGCCAATCGAAACCGCCTTCAGGCTTCCCTCTCCATTACCAACATGGCCGCCAGGTATCTCTGTTTGATCTCTAGCAAGAAAATATTATCATCTTTCTCGTCTGTTTGATTGACTTGAAGAATTACTATTACAACAGGTGAAGGGTTTGCAAGCGGAAGTATTGATCTGGGTGGAATACGGGTGTGCCAGATATCATCTTTTACGAAAATATGCGCCACTTATGAGGGGGGGGGGCAGATAATCTTGGAGCTACATTTTTTGAGCCATCCTCAATACCAGACGGTTACCACATGCTCGGCAGCTATGCTCAGCCCAACAATAGGTCGCTTTTTGGGTGGGTTCTTGCAGCGAAGGATGACCCCGATGGGGCTTTGTTAAAACAGCCCATCGATTACACACTTGTTTGGAGCAGCGAGTCTTTGAAAATCAGGAAAGACGGTTATGGTTATATTTGGTTTCCTGTAGCTCCAGAAGGCTTCCAGGCTTTGGGCCAGATTGTCACCAACACTCGAGACAAGCCGTCCCTGGACAAAATGCGGTGCGTTCGATCTGATTTTACTGATCAAAGCGAGAGCAACACATGGATATGGGGACCGGATAAGGTAATTAACGCAAAGGAATTCAACTTTTTCAGTTTAAGGCCGAGAAACAGAGGAACACAAGATATGTGTCATGAGCCAACCTTGTATAGGGCCATGACCGGGTAGAGAGGCATCGGGGAAAACAAAATCCATGGGCTTAGGAAAACAGAATCCATGGAATTAGGAAAAGTGTCCCCGTTTCAAACATTTTTATGGTTACTGGTAGCATAGCTATAAAATCCCTTTAGCTCTTTAGGGGGGGTGACCAGTCGGCGGAATGTTGGGCTGGCTCACTGGTTAAGGTATGTGCAAGCACACCCATCTAGGGCTGCCCTCCTTGGCCCCGACGATGGTGTGGAAGATCCAACTCATTTTGTAATCTTTTGTAAACTCTTCATTATTAATAAAACAACTTTTTCCTACGGGAACATCTGTGGTTTGGATGTGATAGTTCTTTATGCCCCGCTATACTGTGGCGTGCCCCATATCTAACTTGTTGCTCGATTGTTGATTGTTCAGATAGTTATGATAACTGGCTGACTTGTGTGGACGAGACCATTCAAGTGCCGCGCGGCCAATCGCTTAGTGTGAAAAAGCCTTGTCCGTGACACGTGGTATCCGAGCTTGGTTATTAATCGCACGAGCAAAAGAAGGGAAAATGGTGACGACTCGAGGAGGGTCGGACGAGAGAATGAGAATTGAGGAGCTCGAGGCCGCAGTGGCCGCCTTGAAAGCTCACATGGCTACTAATGACCGATTGGATGAGATTGAGGCAGCCCAGCGGGAGCTGTCCGATTCTCTAGCCAACTTGGGCGAGGAGACTAGAGATGCATTAAGAGTCATTCAAAAGGAGTTCGAGGAACTCAAGGCCCAACTAAGTGTGCTTCAACTAGCGGTGGGCAGGGCTGGCTCTAGCTCAACAGATAGGGGGAAAAGAGCTAAGGTGCCGGAACCACGCCGTTATGAAGGGGCAAGAGATGCGAAAGAGCTTGAAAACTTCTTGTTTGACATCGAGCAATACTTTCGGGCAGTGCGCACAGAATCGGAGGAGGAAAAGGTTGCAATGGCCTCGATGTATCTTGGTGGGGACGCTAAGTTATGGTGGCGTTCAAAGTTTGTTGGCGATGAGTGCCCCATCAAAACATGGAGTAATCTAAAACAAGAGCTGAAGAACCAATTCTTCCCCGAAAATGTGGAGTATTTGGCTCGAAGAAGGCTACGAGAACTGGTGCAAACAGGAACAGTGCGTGAGTTTGTCAGGAGCTTCTCTACCCTGATGTTGGATATTAGGGACATGTCCGAAAAGACAAAATGTTCTATTTCCTCGAGGGACTTAAGCCTTGGGCTAGGACGGAACTCCAAAGGCAGAAGGTACAAGATGTAGCCACAGCTATGGCTGCCGCCGAACGCCTAAACGACTACAACGATAGCTCAAGCAAACGTAAGTACCCTCCATCAGTTGGCAGTAACTCTAATTATGGGAATGGGGGAAAAGTGGCCAGGACGGATAAGTCATCAAGTGGGGGAACAGACAGGAGGCCATCCGATAAGAATACTCCTCTACCCAGGACAAACAATACCCCAACATTCAAGCCCAAGCAACCGTTGGCCTGTTTCTTATGCCAAGGTCCACACCGAGTAGCTGAATGTCCGCATAGAGGTGCCCTTAATGCATTAAGAACTTCTGCCCAAGTAACGGCCCAAGAGCCACAGACTGTTGAGGAAGTGGTCGAAGAGCCAGCGAGGATGGGTTCTATCCGATTCCTCAACGCCCTACATTCACAATTGAGTCAAATGAATAAAGAGCCTGAGAGAGGCCTGATGTACGTGGAGGTGATACTCAACGGGAAGCCTACAAGGGCAATGGTCGACACAGGGGCAACCGATACTTTTATCACACCCGAGGAGGCCAAGAGGTGTGGTCTAAAGATTAGTAAGGATTGTGGGCAGATGAAAGCGGTAAATTCACCAGCCTTTGCCATCTATGGAAACTCTAAGAATGTGATGACCAAACTGGGACCATGGGAAGGAGGCATCAACTTAACCGTTTCCCCCATGGACGATTTTGATGTTGTCATAGGATTAGATTTCATGATGTTGGCTCAGGCGATCCCGATTCCAGCTGCCAGTTGCCTATTATTCTTGGGGGAACGCCCATGTGTAGTGCCAGCCACAATTCTCCCTAAAAGCGGGAAGATAATTTCAGCTTTGCAGTTCAAGAAAGGGGTAAAAAGAGGAGAACCCTCATATGTCGCCATGCCGATTTGCAAAGAGGGTGCCGAGTCAGAGTTTGTGCCCGAGGGAATAAGACAGGTGCTAAACGAGTTCAAGGGTGTAATGCCAGACCAATTACCCAAGGTCCTACCACCGCGAAGATCGGTAGATCATGAAATTGAACTCCTCCCCGGGGTAAAGCCCCCTGCAAAAGGACCTTATCGCATGGCTCCTCCAGAGTTGGCTGAGTTGAGAAAACAGTTGGATGAACTCTTGCAAGCTGGGTTCATCAGACCATCCAAAGCACCATTCGGGGCACCAGTGTTGTTTCAAAAGAAGCACGATGGAAGCTTACGATTATGTGTAGATTATAGAGCCCTGAACAAGGTGACAGTGAGGAACAAGTATCCAATTCCCCTTATAGCTGACCTGTTTGATCAGTTAAGTCAGGCCAGGTACTTCTCCAAACTTGACCTAAGGTCCGGGTATCATCAAGTTCGAATTGTTGAAGGGGACGAGCCAAAGACTACTTGTGTAACTCGGTATGGTGCCTTTGAATTTTTAGTCATGCCTTTTGGACTAACCAATGCTCCTGCCACTTTTTCTACTCTGATGAATCAGGTCTTTCATGAGTATCTTGATAAATTTGTTGTCATATACTTAGACGACATCCTAGTGTTTAGCTCTACCTTGGAGGAGCATCAAGAACATCTCAGACTTGTTTTCAAAAGGCTTCAAGAACACCAGTTGTTTGTAAAAAGGGAAAAGTGTTGTTTTGCTCAAACCCGAGTCCATTTCCTAGGACATGTTGTGGAACAAGGGCAGATCCGGATGGATATGGAGGAAGTCAAAGCATGCCCCGAAAAATGTTAAAGAACTGCGCTCATTTCTAGGACTGGCCAACTACTATCGGAGATTTGTGGAGGGATACTCCCGTAGAATAACGGCCCTTACGGAGTTGTTGAAGAAAGACAAGAAGTGGGAATGGTCGAGTGAATGCGACAAGGCATTTGAGGAATTGAAGCAAACCCTGATTGAAGACCCTGTGTTGGTCCTCCCAGACCTTGGAAAGCCCTTCGAGGTACAAACGGATGCTTCAGATTTTGCCATTGGGGGAGTGCTCTTACAAGAAAGACACCCGATTGCTTTCGAAAGCCGCAAGTTGAATGAAGCGGAAAGGAGATACACGGCCCAAGAGAAGGAACTACTAGCAGTGATCCATTGTTTAAGGGCTTGGCGGCATTATCTACTGGGATCAAAATTTGTCGTCAAGACTGATAATACAGCTGTTAGCCATTTCCTCACTCAACCAAAACTCACGGCAAAACAGGCCAGGTGGCAAGAGTTTCTCACGGAGTTTGACTTCCATTTCGAATACAAAGCGGGGAGTGCTAATCAAGTGGCCGATGCATTGAGTCGACGGGCGGAATTAGCAGCTTTTAGGAGAATTGCCCCAATGTCAGCTACCAAAGTAACCACAGATATCCGGAACTTGATTGAAGAAAATCTTGATAAAGATCCCCAAGCCAAGTCTTTAATGAAGCTAGTACAAGAAGGGAAATCAAAGTATTTTTGGTTAGAGAATAGGGCTCTATTGACAAAGGGCCCAAGATTATTTGTCCCGAGAGCAGGAAATTTGAGACAGAAGCTGATGCGGGAATGTCATGACACCACTTGGGCAGGCCATCCAGGTTGGCAACGTACTCTTGCTCTACTAAAACAGGGCTACTATTGGCCGCATATGAGACAAGACGTGATGGATTACACCAAGACCTGCCTCATCTGCCAACAAGACAAAGTCGAGAGAAATAAGCAAGCAGGCTTGCTTGAACCATTGCCGGTGCCGACACGACCTTGGGAGAGTATTTCTCTAGACTTCATAAGCGGACTCCCTAAAGTTGGTGATCTAGGCTCAATCCTGGTAGTTGTTGATCGTTTTTCAAAGTATGCCACTTTCATCCCCGCTCAAAAGTACTGCACAGCAGAAGACACGGCCCGTCTAATTTTCAAACATGTGGTCAAATATTGGGGTATTCCGGAGAACATTGTTAGCGATAGAGATCCAAGATTCACTGGGTCATTTTGGCGGGAACTCTTCAACATGTTGGGATCGCAACTTAACATCTCCTCAAGTTACCACCCGCAAACGGATGGGCAGACAGAACGTTTTAACGGATTGTTAGAGGAATACTTGAGGCATTTCGTTCAAGCCAATCAGGAAAATTGGCCTCTGCTACTAGATGTGGCACAACTATGTTTCAATTCTAGAAAGAGCTCCGCCACCAACAAGAGCCCTTTTGAAGTAGTCACGGGACAGCAACCCAGATTGCCCCACACCTCACTTGAACCATATAAAGGGAAGAGCCCTCGAGCATTCAACTTCACCAAAGAGTGGAGACAGAACACAGAAGTCGCCCGGGCTTACTTAGAAAAAGCATCCAAACGCATGAAGAAGTGGGCAGACAAGGGTCGAAGAGCTCGACAATTTGAAGTGGATGACTTGGTCTTGGTCAGACTAGTGCCTGAGCTGCTTAGATTCCTACGAAAGCGGGACCGCAGATTAGTGCGCAAGTATGAGGGCCCAGTGAAGATTCTTAGCAAAGTGGGACAGGCCTCATACAAAATTGATCCCCCAAAGTGGATGAAAGTGCACCCGGTTTTCCTTGTAAGCAATTTGAAGCCATATCACGCCGACCCAACAGATGCAAGCCGAAGTAAGGCAACCAGGACTACTATCAGCATGAAGCCACCTTCAGAGCGCCAAGTAGAAGAAATCTTGGCTGATAGACAAACAGTAGTGTCAAGAAGGCTGATCCAAGAGTACCTAGTAAAGTGGGAAGGACTGGGACCAGAAGAAGTTAGTTGGGAGAGAGAGCACGACCTCAAAGCTTTCAAACAGAAGATCGAAGAGTTCCAAGCAGCTAAGTCAACGAGGACGTCGACAGATTAAGTGGGGGAGAATGTCATGAGCCAACCTTGTATAGGGCCATGACCGGGTAGGATGTCATGAGCCAACCTTGTATAGGGCCATGACCGGGTAGAGAGGCATCGGGGGAAAACAGAATCCATGGGCTTAGGAAAACAGAATCCATGGAATTAGGAAAAGTGTCCCCGTTTCAAACATTTTTATGGTTACTGGTAGCATAGCTATAAAATCCCTTTAGCTCTTTAGGGGGGGTGACCAGTCGGCGGAATGTTGGGCTGGCTCACTGGTTAAGGTATGTGCAAGCACACCCATCTAGGGCTGCCCTCCTTGGCCCCGACGATGGTGTGGAAGATCCAACTCATTTTGTAATCTTTTGTAAACTCTTCATTATTAATAAAACAACTTTTTCCTACGGGAACATCTGTGGTTTGGATGTGATAGTTCTTTATGCCCCGCTATACTGTGGCGTGCCCCATATCTAACTTGTTGCTCGATTGTTGATTGTTCAGATAGTTATGATAACTGGCTGACTTGTGTGGACGAGACCATTCAAGTGCCGCGCGGCCAATCGCTTAGTGTGAAAAAGCCTTGTCCGTGACAATATGGGTGTTTGCGTGGGCACATTTGTAGCCCAAAATCCTAATGCTGGCTTCCCGGCTGCTCTAGCTTCTTTGAAAAATGTCAAGTCTAATATGTCTTGCATGCCTAATCTACGCCAAATTGAGACATTATTTCAAGCTTACTCTCCTTGGATTTATTTCCATCCTGATGAAGACTACCTCCCATCATCCGTCGACTGGTTCTTTGCCAACGGAGCACTACTGTATACAAAGGGAGAAGAGTCGAAACCAGTTTCAGTCGAACCAACCGGTTCAAACCATCCCCAAGGCGGCTCAAATGATGGTAACTATTGGTTAGATCTCCCTGTGGACAAAGCATCCAAGGAGCGAGTCAAGAAAGGAGATTTGCAAAACTCCAAAGTTTATTTGCATGTAAAACCAATGTTGGGGGCAACCTACACGGACATAGCGATATGGGTGTTTTACCCCTTCAATAGACCAGGGAAGGCTAAAGTACAACTCATTGACATTCCTTTAGGAAAGATAGGTCAGCATGTAGGCGATTGGGAGCATTTGACCATAAGGGTCAGCAACTTTAATGGAGAATTCCATAGTATGTATTTCTCACAACACAGTGGAGGTTCATGGGTGAATGCATCAGAGCTTGAGTTCCAAGGTGGGAATAAACCTTGTAGCTATTCATCCTTACGTGGCCATGCCATGTACTCAAAACCTGGACTAGTTCTGCAAGGAAGTGGACGGATAGGAATTAGAAACGACACTGCCAAGAGTGAGATTCGCATGGATACTGGCCTCCAATTTTCATTAGTTGCGGCTGAGTACTTGGGTTCTATTATTGAGCCACCATGGCTCAACTATGCCAGAGAATGGGGTCCCAAGATTAGATATGACTTGGCAAAGGAGATCAAGAAGGTGGGAAAATTATTGCCTGGAAAGCTTAAATCTGCATTTGAGAAGGTTTTGAATAGCCTACCAAATGAAGTGTTAGGGGAAGAAGGGCCTACGGGACCTAAGATGAAAAGGAACTGGAATGGAGATGAGGTTTAAATGTTGCATGCCTAGAATTATGGCATGATCACTGTAATGAAGTTTGTGCAGAAATCTTGCTACTTTCATCAAGACTAGTGGTAAATAAAACTGCTTATATGGATTTATATGAAAGGCTCTCCCTTGTCGATTCTCTTTGTATTTTTGTCTTTTTGTCTTTTTTCTTTGATAAAATAATTAATATATAAATCTCATAGGACTTGATGAGCTACATGTTAGAATTTTTCAATTGGTGGATTGCTATTAATTGATAGTTTTGAGTTTTAATAAAACAAGTTGATAATTTAGTCCTAGTATGAAAACATACAAGTAAACCCAAATATTTAACTGTGATCAGAACGTATAGGCTTATGCATATCTTATTGGGTCAGTGTGATGTGGTGGTTGTGTAAGTCTAAAACTTAAAAATCTTTGATGGGGGGGGGGGGGGGGAATATTTGGTTCAATTGCAAATGTAAGGCTAGGTCCCCTCTTTACTTCTCAATATTCTGGTATTTACCCATTAAGAACCACCTTGAAGGAGAAGTAGAAGAAGACTTGCCTGTCAAAAACCTAGGTTCAAGTTGTACAATATCTGCTAAAAAGGTACTGTCACGATCCGTCATATACAGTAAATATTGATAATATCATGTCATTCAGTTGGTTGAGTTGTTTACGATGTCTTTATTCCATTTACTTGCAACAGTAATCAGATGTAAAATAAAAGTGCATTTATAACTATCTTTAATATTTACATAAATAAACCACATTTGGTATCTTTCTACAATATCTACATCCCTTGTATATATAATATACAAAAGTAGTACTGTGCATAAATGTCTGAACATATAAAAATAAACATATAAGTCCATAATCTAGCAACTGCTGCCTAAGGGTACCAAAAGCATAGCCACTAAGTGGAACGATATATTATTGCAGATAATCTATGAGGAGGGGAAAAGAGGGGGGGGGGGGGGGGGGGAGGGGAAGGGGGTGAGCTTAATGCTCAGTAAAAAATTCGTATGCAAGAATTGATACTATGAAATCTATATGCATAAAATCATTTAATTCCTAGCAGTACACTAAGAAACGTTTTAGGAAGGATACTATAATCGGCTAGGTAACCGGATAGAATATGGGAGGATACTTTGAAGTACTTATTATATCTGCTAAAAAGGTACTGTCACGATCCGTCATATACAGTAAATATTGATAATATCATGTCATTCAGTTGGTTGAGTTGTTTACGATGTCTTTATTCCATTTACTTGCAACAGTAATCAGATGTAAAATAAAAGTGCATTTATAACTATCTTTAATATTTACATAAATAAACCACATTTGGTATCTTTCTACAATATCTACATCCCTTGTATATATAATATACAAAAGTAGTACTGTGCATAAATGTCTGAACATATAAAAATAAACATATAAGTCCATAATCTAGCAACTGCTGCCTAAGGGTACCAAAAGCATAGCCACTAAGTGGAACGATATATTATTGCAGATAATCTATGAGGAGGGGAAAAGAGGGGGGGGGGGGGGGAAGGGGGTGAGCTTAATGCTCAGTAAAAAATTCGTATGCAAGAATTGATACTATGAAATCTATATGCATAAAATCATTTAATTCCTAGCAGTACACTAAGAAACGTTTTAGGAAGGATACTATAATCGGCTAGGTAACCGGATAGAATATGGGAGGATACTTTGAAGTACTTATTATATCTGCTAAAAAGGTACTGTCACGATCCGTCATATACAGTAAATATTGATAATATCATGTCATTCAGTTGGTTGAGTTGTTTACGATGTCTTTATTCCATTTACTTGCAACAGTAATCAGATGTAAAATAAAAGTGCATTTATAACTATCTTTAATATTTACATAAATAAACCACATTTGGTATCTTTCTACAATATCTACATCCCTTGTATATATAATATACAAAAGTAGTACTGTGCATAAATGTCTGAACATATAAAAATAAACATATAAGTCCATAATCTAGCAACTGCTGCCTAAGGGTACCAAAAGCATAGCCACTAAGTGGAACGATATATTATTGCAGATAATCTATGAGGAGGGGAAAAGAGGGGGGGGGAGGGGAAGGGGGTGAGCTTAATGCTCAGTAAAAAATTCGTATGCAAGAATTGATACTATGAAATCTATATGCATAAAATCATTTAATTCCTAGCAGTACACTAAGAAACGTTTTAGGAAGGATACTATAATCGGCTAGGTAACCGGATAGAATATGGGAGGATACTTTGAAGTACTTATTATGTCTTGGTCCCTAATTTCGACTATAAGGAATAAACAATTGATGGTGAGATAAATAATTAGTATAAAACCATTAAACAATTCTATGTTGTTTTTCAATCAATAACAATATGTATAAAACAATTTATTTAAACAATTTCATAAAGCAATCATGTATGAAATTTTTGTAAACAGTACAGTAACACTTCAATATCTTGATATAAAACAATATCTTTAGTACTTTCACTTATCAACAGTATAAATTCCAATTCAGTAAAAACAGTATAGTGGAGACCAGACAACACCCAATAGATATCATGCCATAGCAGTATCCTAAGAAGGGGGAAATAGTAACAGTAAGACATATGGCCATAATCACTGTGGTGTCGTCAGTGTGCACTGATCAGGTGACGGTTGGGACGTTGATGATATGATTAGTATCAATCAGCAAACAATACATTAACAGTAACAATGACAATAAGTCAGCATGATACGAGACCTAACAGTCTCAAAACAGTTTATAGGCAGTGTAAATACCATTAAAGAAATCGATTTCAATGATAAAACCTTCAGTCAATCCATAAATGCATATTTTGGAAATACAAGCAATTCAAGAATAAAAATTCATAAAATATACACTATTCAATATTCAGTTTTAAAAATATTCTATTTACATGTAAATAAGTTATAAAAACATGCTAGTACCCTCACGTACGTAAAATTCAATAACATGAACTTTTAAATATATAATTTCGGTGTTTGGTAAAGATATGGAATTTCAATGAATATGATGAAATTAGCTTAATAAATCTTTCATTTCTAATATTTAAAGATGCCAAAATATGATTCTATAATTTTATTAGAATTTTAGGCAGTATGACGGCTATTTCTATCCTAGCCTCCCTGTAGTGAAAACACAAGTTAATACCCACAAATCCCATGCATTTCATCTCAAAACAATTCCATAAAATCATTTTCAACATCAATATGCATCCACAGTATCCCTACGTCTTCCACGCTCATCGCTTACCTGTCGATTTCTACTGAAACAGTCGATAGCACCACACAGCTATTCTCACTCGCGGGCTGCAAGACATTATGCAAACACCATTATTTCACTACACCTCAACTATAATTAATTCTTCTTCATTAAAATCGATCACATTATATATTGTAGTCACTAAACCAATCTAATTTACACTGGAGCTAAAATCGCAACTATGCCTCAATCAACTCCATTTTCAATTATGATCGTACTGGTAGTCTTGTCTTAATTTATATAGTATTATGGAACCTAAAACACATCAATTTGAGCACCATTACTAGGTTCCCTTCTCATGGCTGAATGCTTCATGAAGAAATTCATTAAGCTTTTTAACAATTTAAGCCTTATTTCATACTTTATTATTATTCTTCATTCCTTTTACACCATTTTCATGCATCAAACACCATTATTCATGAACATTTCATCATGGCTGAAACCCTAAGGGAACACTTGAAGTGGTTCTGTGTCAAGGCCCAACCCGTTTATCTACCATCGGCTGGCATCCCTTAGGCGCTCTAGCCCCAGGTTTGCCTTGACCTGTGAGGTAGGCGGTCGCCCACCCACTCAACGTATTGTCCGCTTTCGGCGGTCGCCACCCTCACGACTTTGTCCCAAGGTGCCTGGAGTACCTCCCAGGACATTTAACACCTTGAGCACGTTGCGCGTGTTTCGATCCCTTAACCAGGCACCTTGGGACAAAGCCGTGAGGGTGGCGACCGCCCAAAGCGGACAATACATTGAGTGGGTGGGTGACCGCCTACCTCACAGGTCAAGGCAAACCTGGGGCGAGAGCGCTAGGGGATGCCAGCGGACGGTAGATAAACGGGTTGGGCCTTGACATAAAAAAGCGCATTTTATTGTTAGAGTGTGCAGTACCATCTGACTCACCCGTATTGTCTACTTTGGGATTCTAGAGGTGGCTCTTGCCTGCAAACCGGATTGGCCCAGAACGTAGCACTTAGCTCCTACACGATTTTATCCCAAGGTGCCTGGAGTACCTCCCAAGACATTTATCACCTTGAACGCGTTCTGCATGTCTCGAACCCTTGACCTCTTGCAAATGTTGAGACATGCTAACCACTAGGCCTAATGGTTAGCATGTCTCAACACTTGCAAGAGGTCAAGGGTTCGAGACATGCGAAACGCGCTCAAGGTGAGAAATGTTCTGGGAGGTACTCCAAGCACCTTGGGACAAAACCATGCGGGAACAAAGTGCTACGTCCTAGGCCAATGTGGTCTGCAAGCGGGATCCACCTCTAGAATCCCTGTGCACTCTGACATTTTGATTCAATCCATGGCCAAAATCATGGTTAAACACCTTAATTATATCACTTACTAACATTAAATCATAAAGAAAATTCAAGCATGATAATACCTTGTTGTGACCGAATTTAAGGAGGAACCCTTCACCTTGATTTTATCCACTTCACCCTTAAATATTGGTATGGGCTTGTAGAGTACTAAATTTGGAACAAGTTTGTAGAAGGAATTTTTCGGTTTCAAGCTTGTTTACCTAGTGTTTTGGAAGCTTTTCTAACTTGTTAATGGTGGCAGAGTGCAAGGTTGAAGATGATGGGGTGGCCAGCCATGAATAAATGTGTGGAAGTTTCTTTTAAAATGATCTTGCTTGCAAAATGACCAAAATGCCCTTATTTATAATGATTTTGGACAATTTTGCCCTTAAACTTTCATATTATTTTTAACTATTCAATTTAACTCCAAAATATTTTATTACATTATTGAATATTATTTTTAAACATATTCTAATGAATGAATGAGGTTTTTTTAAGGTTTAACTAACTATAAGGGTGAATTACCAAAATACCCTTTATTTGGTCAAACGTGTAGATTTATTACTTTACACATGATTTAGTCTATCCAATGACATGGCATAAAATTTATTCACATGTAGATTATCATACTTTAGTCAGTTGGTCAAAAGTTAATGTCGTTTGACCATTATTCACAAAAGTTCTTTCAACTTATGTCCTTAATCATCATTTTCTAATTTGTTAACACATCTCCAAAAAACAACTTAAATAAAGGATTTTGGGTTTTAGATTCTTACCATAGGTTTACTCGGCTCTCGTTACTAAGTCTACCAAGTCTCCCATCCATCCAGACACTATTTGGCTTGTGAGACCTACCATATTGTTTCCAGTTTTACCTGCGAAATACATAGAAATTGAATTGTGGTGAGAAGTCTTACATGTATAACAGTACTAGAATATGTGATTCTCATAGTACTAGAATATGTGATTCTCTTGTGTTCTAATTGTTGCATAAGATAATTGATTAATTGATCTTACATGTTGTATCAAGAGCTAGTCTTACGTAGAATTGGAATCAAGAGAAAAAAAATTTTAAACATGTTCATCACAAAAAAAAGAAGTTTGGGCATTGGTTTTTTGGCAAGATAAATTCTAATCTTACAAGAGGATTTTATAAATCAAACCTTATGGCCTTTTTTTTTATCCATTAAACAATGTTTAAAAACATGGAATCAATTATGGATAATTTGTAATATAAATCAAGAAATCAAAATTCAAATTTCAAATACAAAAGTTTAAACCCGAAATTTGAATAAAATTAGGATATAAATATAAAATATTTTATACTATTTTGACATGTTATGATATATGGATGTGATAAATAATGTTTAATTGAGTTTCGAATAATTTTGTTGTGTTAAAATTCAATGAAACATGAATGATTGAGGAAGGAAATATGTTGATTTAGTATTATTATTAAAGGTTTTGGTCTTCCCCGTTAGTGTCCTTTTGCTTTAACATCTTTAGACTTGAGCTTTTGAGTTCCATCATCCAATACTTCCTAATTTCTAATTATGGGTGAAACGGAAACACCACATGGCTAATTCTTTGTTTAATGAATATCATTGAATATCTTAACACAGACTAGCTAGAGTTACCTTGTTTGTTTGGTTAAAAATACATATAATAATGGGTATGAAATAGAAAGATGTGTCTTCATTATTCTTGGTATGCTTTTATTATTTTTTGTTTCATATAGATGAAACAAATGTTCTGATTTTACAAAGTATAGGTATTGTGTAACCAAAAAAAAAAGAATAGGTATTGGATGATTAATTTCAAGAAAAAGCCTAATCGAGTTTTTGTGAGTTGTGATCTAAATTCTTATAATCAAATTGATCATGATTTGAATTGTTTTGAAGCAATTAATCATATGGGTTTTGTAAAATTATGATTTAATTGTTTTTTAAATAACTTAATTTGATAAAAACACAACAAAAAGGGCATGGCTCAAAAAGACCCTAACAGGTCAGGTTCTACCATGGTTGGGTTGGATTGACCCATCAGGAGGTTCTAGAAAGTTGAATAGTGTAGGGTAGAATGAAGCACACTCTCAGCATGTGGCGAGTGCAACAAATGTGGGCCCATCCGGTGGTGGTTTTGACCCTTTTTTTTTTACAAGCTCAAATTTTATTTTTGAATTTTCTGTTATTTTTATTTATTTTTTGAAGACATTAAATATTTTTTGTTTAATTATTATAATATTTTGGTAATTATTATATATCATGCACATGTATTTTGAAATTTTATTCCATGATAAAATATTTGGCACTTCTCTGAGTCTATTAGCAATATATACTCTCCCTAGTATGAATAAAATATTTAGGTACTCTCGACCGATGGTTTTGTGCATAATTAATTAAATTTGTTAGAAATTGATTTTATTAAGTTTAAGACCTCAAAATTTTAATGCAACATACATAGTTTTAAAGATAAGTAAAATTTAAACTCCATGAGGATTTGGTATAGCTAGCTAGTATTAAACTAGTAATTTTTCAATAATTAGATATTTTTTACTAATTAATTATTTGAATTATTTGGAGTTTAAGTTTTTTGTTTGAATTGATTTATTCTCATGACTATATTTGTTACGTATCATTGTTAATTTTTTGAAATTTATATCTTTGATAGATGACACATAAGTAAGAATTGTGTTAAATGTTGATTCATTAATATTTTCAAGACTTTTAGTTTTGAATGCAATAATTATTTGTTGATCAAAAGAGATATGTTTGGTTTTGAGTATCTTACAAGTATCTATAGAGAAACATGATGATTTATGTCTCGCAAGAAATAATAAACTCTTTAAGGACCTAATGAGATACATCTAAGTATTGTATCTCTATTGGAATGGTTTATTGTGTACATCGGATTAAGTGTGCATGTTAATAATTTGAGCAAATTTTAGTTTTCTCGGATTGAGAAAATTTTTTAATTGATTGATGTAAATGCTTGATTGCCAAAGTGGCTCACTTATTGTTATTAATGATTATTTTCTCAATCACGAAGATTCGGAATGATTCTAGGTTACCTTATACAATCGCCTGCCCAAAGGGAGTTATTGTGTTTGGCAATTTGGAATGGGACATAAAGCATTTCGATTGCAAATATACTAGTCTAGAAGGTCTGTCTGCCCAAATGGGATAGATTTTTCAAAAATTAGGATATTCTCATATTAGCTTCATGTGGAGAGTACCTATTAGCATGTTACATTCTTTGCCTAAAAGGGACTTTGTGATGAAGCACCTGGGCTCTTCAGTTCAATGACAAATAGCACACAATGGGCCGATACTATTTCTATGGATTATGCTCAAAGTTAAAGTTTGTGTTCTATTGTCTTGAAAATTATTGTAAATTTTAATTAAAGTATAAAAGATCAAGTAGCTCTAATTGAATTATATAAAATGATTTAGTCGTGGTTGATTTAGAGCTTAATTTAGTCATGGGAGTTTTCTTGCACATAATCGTTAAGTTTTGAATGTTGTAATTGATTATTGTTCTACTATTGAAATGTTGGATTTTGTGACGATAAAATTTTTATTGAGAAAATTTTTGTGTTTTAAATATTGTTAAATTTTATAGATCCATGAGAAATAATTGTCATACACATGATCAATAAGATTTTTGTTATGTTGCCATACCATGACAAATTGATGTTAGTGACTAATTATATGTTTATGGAATGTGATTGTGGAATTAATTTCTATTGATTTTGAAAGCATGCTTTGTATGAGTTAAATACGTTTAACATGCTTGTAATGCAATTAATTTTTACACATCATTTGTTTTGACTTGAACTTTTTAGGCATTAAGTTTAAAGTCTAAAGAGGTGCATGATATGATATATGATTTTTTGCTTAAACACCACATTTGTCATGGACATCAAACAATATTAGTTGTTAAGGTTTACAAAAAGCATTTAGATTATGCTAATAAATTGAATTGGTGGGAGAGTATTTGGTTAATGACTATTATCATAGAGCAATTACATTATATTAATTACTTTTGTTAAATAATTGTACAGCAAATTTCCTGTATAGATTGTTAAACACTAATGATAAAATCTTGTATTTTCTCAAATTACTTACTAAATTAAGTGTGCTCTATCAAGATATTAAATTAATCATACTTATGAAATTAAATTTTATAAGAGAGTTGTGGGTACAATTATTCATGAGTAAGTATTTGGATATGACTTCGGTGTTATGAAGATAAAAGATATATTACAATAGAATCCTAGGCAATAAACAAATGAGTTGTGATAGAAATATATATATATATATTTATATGAGTAAAGGTTTCAGTCTATGAGTGTAAGCAAAAGATTAGTTTTGCAAATTTAAATTATTGTTTTGATTGAAATGTATTGTTGTTGAGGCTTGCAAGATTAAATTGGCTTAAAGGGTTGTGTCACAACTCATGTTTAGAGATATTAAAAATATTATATTTCCTATAATATTATTTTGTACATGAGATTGTATGATACCGTAATACATTATTGTGTACATATGATTGTTGTATTTTCTTAACTTTCGTCATATGCCATTGTGTTGAGACTTACGGTATGAAGTTCATGGAATTTGTAAATTCTCATGTTAGTATAAAGTATAAAGTATGTGGATTGATAGAAGTTTATGTGAGCTATCAATGTTAATTTTGATATTTCTTAAAGTCGTGATTAAAAAGATTTTGATGCCATAGTGAAAATGTTATTAATTGTTAAGACAATTTACTTGGTCATATGGCATACTTAGAGGTTTTGTTTATTAATATCATGATTATGGAACATGACTTGAAAATTTTCCAATGTGCCTAAATTTTATGTTGTGAGGACCCTAATTTTCTTATATTCGATATAAACTACACAGTGTAGGGATTTAATTTGGGTATTAAGAAATTTAAAAATTTAAATAAAATAATAACAAAAAGTGTATATATATATATATATAAATATTATTATATATTTATGTATGTACAAATATACATACATATATGAGCAATAAATATTATTTTGAGCAATAAATATATATTAATAAATAATAAAATGGATAAGTACATGTTTTGAGGATTATATATATAATATATAAATTATATATATAAATATGTTTTTAACATAAAGAAATTATATTGTAAAATATAAATTTTAAATATATAGAAATAAATATGCATCTATATATAGTATATGTTACGAATATATTTATATATACAAAAATGTTAATATAAGTGTGTGTCTGTGCGTGTGTGTATATATATGTAAAATCCGAATTTTATTATACTGTATACCATATGTGTACATTATTGATAGTGGAAATAAATTCTTTTAGTAAAATTAAAGAATAACCGAATGTGAATTTCCACTTTTCAATTTAAGTGATGATTTATAGTATGGTGTTTAAAGAAAGAAAAACAAATATTTAAGTGTAACAAGATATTGTTGAGATTTAATTTGATATTATAGTATGAAAGCATTAAATGAAGGAATTAATGGTAATGGGACAAATGAGGACAAGAATGAAAGGAGAGCTAATCAACGTTGGCTGACAGTGGCGTGGACTAGAAGTTAGCCAATCAACGTTGGCTGGAAGAGAAATGGCGTGGAGAAGAGAAGAAAAGAAAATGGAAAAGTCAAGGAAAGGGGCTAATAGTGGACTTCTCGCCAATTGCTTCTCCTGACAACGGGATTAGGCAATAAATGGCAAGTGGAATTAGTCAAGAATAGAGCTGCAGTAGGGACGTCACTACCGTTCCTTTTGCTGCAGTTTTCTTTGGTTTTAATTGCATGAAATGATGAGGAAAACAGGATAAGGAAACGGGTGTTAGATTTTAAGTGAAACGGAACGGCTATATAAGCAGAGTTCATGAGGAAAAATCGATGGAAACAACTTCATCTTCCTCAAAATCATTCTCGCCCATTCTGTTTTATTTCAAGTTCACCCTTAGTTTTCCTCTACTTCCATAAGTGAGCCATGAGACCCATCCTTAGTTAGCTAAACATTTATCCAGTGTGTGAAGAACTGAGGAATAAGAAAAATAAAGCTAATTGAGGCAAGAAAACACTCTGCTCCAGGAAGTGCAACTCAGTTGAGGTGAGCTCCCATATTCTTATGGTTATTTTGATAAATGAGGGTATATTTCTATGTTTATGTGACGTCCCGTCACTTCATCTTATCATCTCACATATTTTTCATTATCTTATCCGATCTTATTTGATTTAGTTCATCAATGCCAACCCTTCCTTACTCTTAGGCTAATTATCAAATAGCTCACATAAATTTATTTCTTTTAAAGAATCATCAATGATATATATAAATACCATTCCATTTCCACAGGACCTCATACATCATCTTATCTTACATCCCCGACAACTTATATACATAAATTTCTACTTGTACTGTACTGTAGCTGAATTACAATTTACCGTGCATAAACATACAAGTATACCTTCTATGCTAACTGGGAAGCGTATCGGGAAGGTACACTTTGCTTCTTCAAAAACAAGCTCCTCTAGTCAGAGCGAGGTCTACTTCAGGTAATCTGTAGGAAAAATGTCGTAAAAGGGTGAGTTTACGCTCAGTAAGAAAAATATGTAAAAGAGCGTACTATGCCTCTATATGCATTTTTCCTACTTGGCTCTATAATGTCATGTAAAGCATTATAAAGCATGCATCATAAACATCTTTCATGCATTGTTTGCAACCATGCATATTATTTCAAATGGTATAAGCAAACACATTTTCTGTAGCATATCATACTTAAACTTCTTTCTTTACATACATACTTTCTTTAAAGCATCATACTTCATATACTTCTTTACTTCAAAACGTACATCATATATCCTTTGAAATAGGATGGAGACTATGTACAATTATTTAAGCGATTTAATCGTCATATAAACCGTTCATTCCCATTTATATGACTCTAATCATGCATTGGTACAGTAGTGCACTCTGCATAGGTCAGGGATTCTCTCCTGCCTTTAGAAATCCACAGCGAACACTCATCAGGTGTCACTTGTGGGATTGAGGACCGGATTAGGGTTCCTCGCTCAACATACATATTACTGAGGACTTGATCAGAGTCACTCAGCCATCAGAAATGCATAATCATAACGCAGTCCATAGTCTCAAAACATGTATTGTATACTTCTTTCTTTCAGAAAACACTTTGGTGTTTAAAACATTTTGGCTTTGAAATTCTCTTTTCATACAGGGCAGTCGACTGGTCTTATAGGGCAGTCGGCTGCTGCTTCATAACTTCATTTATCGAAATTAATTTCATTTAAAATTTCGATACTTTCATATTTGAAAATACATGGGGGCAGTCGACTGGTCCATATAGCAGTCGACTGGTTTTCAAACAGAATGCTCCTTAGCAAATAGCAGTCGACTGGTCATATAGCAGTCGACTGTTTTTGAAACAGAATGCAATTTGACAAATAGCAGTCGACTGTCCCATATAGCAGTCGACTGGTTTAAAACAGAATGCTTCTGGGTAAATAGCAGTCGACTGGCTTACATAGCAGTCGACTGGTTTGCATCGGTTTTCGGAAAACGGCGTTTTGGTTGTCTCTAAGCAGTCGACTTCCTTTTAAGGCAGTCGGCTGCCCCTAGCCTAATTGGTACTAGGAGACAAGTCCGAAAATGCATCTTTTCCTGCACAAAACCAGCTGATGTTTCTCTCCAAATCACATACAAATATCATAAAACATGCGGACCTAGCCGCCTTACGTCCGTTACATAAATTTCTTACCTCGATTCCTTCGAGAACGCGAGATCACTTGTGCGTTACCCTAGCTTTTCACACCTTCAAATCTGAAATCATCATACCAATTCAAACCTCAAATTAAACAACATACATGCATCATACCAACTCAAAACAACTCCAATTCACAAATGAAATTGCAAAAAATCATCTTCTTCTCTTACCTTCACTAGATACCAAAATTTCAAGCTTTGAGATCTCCTCCACTACTTGGAATTGATCTACCAAACTTTGGATATCTCTTAGTCTAGTGACAAGGATCGATTCTTGTTCAACAAACTAGTTGGATTGATGGGAGGATGGGGTGGTTTGTCAAGGAGCCATGGATGGTAACTTGGGATGTTGGAGATGGAACGAGAGGGATGGGGCTGGCAAGGGGCTGACGTTGGTGATGAGATGATGGGGTGATGACTATGCATGTTTGCATTAAATGCTTCCCTATCCATCATCAATCTCAGCCATGCACTTCTCCCTTTGACCCTTTGACCATTTAATTCTTTTCTTCCTTCTCTTCTATGACTCATCCATTTAATCACTAAATAAAATCTGATATAATTTTCTTTATCCTCTATTCATTTCCATAATAACAGAATAAGCTCTTTGCCTAATTGGTTATCAACTTCTTTATTTCTTCTATATTCCATACACCATTCATACATTATTCATACATCAATTACACATTAACTTTATATTCATTTAATCATATTTACTTAAAATACTTTACATACATGGAGGAATACATGGAAATTGGGGATTTCACATCCTCCCCACCTTAGAAAATTTGGTCCTCCAAATTTGGCTTAGCTTATCATGTGAACAACTCTGGATACCTTTCTTTCATTAAGCTTTCTAGCTCCCATGTCGCTTCTTCCGTCGTATGGTATTGCCAGAGAACTTTCACTAGAGGGATCGTCTTAGACCTCAATACTTTCTCTTTTCTATCTAAAATCCGAACCGGCTTCTCTACATAGCTCATATCTTCCCGTATCTCCAAAGGTTCATACTCAATGACATGCGACGGATCCGAATTATACTTCCGAAGCATCGATACATGAAACACATTATGTACTCCCGATAGCTCCGGAGGCAATGCCAATCTATAGGCAACATCGCCTATCCGATCTAAGACCTCAAATGGACCGATGTAGCGAGGACTCAACTTACCTCGTCGGCCAAATCTCATAATCCCTTTGGATGGAGAAACCTTCAAAAACACAAAATCTCCAACCATAAACTCAAGTGGCCTCCGTCGAGCATCTGCATAGCTCTTTTGTCTACTCTGAGCCGTCTTAAGCCTCTGACAAATCAACTTAACATCTTCTGAGGCTTGCTCGACTAAATCTGGAGCCAACAACTTACGTTCGCCCACTTCTTCCCACCCAATCGGAGATCGACACCTTCTTCCATACAAAGCTTCATATGGTGCCATCCCGATACTTGCATGATAGCTATTGTTGTATGCAAACTCAGCTAATGGCAGATGGTCATCCCAGGAGCCTTTAAAGTCCATAGCACAAGCCCTCAACATATCCTCGAGCGTCTGAATCGTGCGCTCGGACTGTCCATCAGTCTGCGGATGAAAAGCTGTGCTGAAATTCAACTTAGATCCCATGGCTTCCTGAAAATGCTCCCAAAAATGGGAAGTAAACCTGGAATCTCTATCAGAAGTAATGCTCACTGGAACACCGTGTAATCTTACGATGTCTCTTACATACATATCTGCCAAAGCGTTGAGTGTATCAGTTGACTTCATAGGTAGGAAGTGAGCTGACTTTGTCAATCTATCCACGATTACCCAAATACCATCATGATTCCTCTTGGTTCTGGGCAATCCCATAATAAAATCCATCGTAATGTGTTCCCACTTCCACATAGGTATAGGCAGAGGGTGCAGTAATCCTGCTGGCTTTTGATGCTCTACCTTGACCTGTTGACATGTGAGACATTTTGCTACAAATTCTGCTATGTCTCTCTTCATGCCCTTCCACCAGTACACCTTGCGAAGATTGTGATACATCTTCGTATTTCCCGGATGTAACGTGTACTTAGTGGCATGTGCTTCAGTCAAGATCAACTTCTTCAGTTCATCATCATGTGGAACACATATACGACTCCCAAACCTCAAAATTCCATCACTACTAACATCAAATTCTGAGGTCATACATGACTGTATCTGATTCATAGCCTCAATGCATCCATCATCTTCCTTTTGAGCAATCCGAATTCTTTCTATCAAATCCGGCTCAATCCTCAAACTAGCCATCATTCCCATTTGCTCATTAGGTATAACATTCAAATTGAGGCTTGCGAACTGTTCCATCAATTCGTGCTCTTTGATCATCAAGTAGGCTATCATACTTACATGCTTCCGGCTCAGAGCATCTGCCACCACATTAGCTTTTCCCGGGTGGTACAATATCTCACAATCATAATCTTTTAGAAGCTCGAGCCATCTTCTTTGCCTCATATTCAATTCCTTCTGGGAGAACAAGTATTTCAGACTTTTATGATCGGTAAAAATCTGAAATCTCTCACCATATAAGTAATGCCTCCATATCTTCAGGGCGAATACTACTGCAGCTAACTCCAAATCATGAGTCGGGTAGTTCTTCTCATGGTCCTTCAACTGTCGAGAACCATATGCTACTACCTTACCATGCTGCATTAGCACACATCCCAAACCTTGCCCTGAGGCATCACTATACACCGCAAATCCTCCTGAACCACTAGGGATGGTAAGGATCGGTGCAGTCGTTAGCCTGCGCTTCAACTCTTGGAAGCTACACTCACAGGCTTCATTCCACTCATACTTCACTTCCTTGCGCGTCAAGCGCGTCAGTGGAGCAGCTAACTTCGAGAAACCCTCTACAAATCTTCTATAGTAGCCAGCTAAACCCAAGAAACTCCTAATCTCCGTTACAGTCTTCGGTCTTTCCCATTGAGCCACCGCTTCAATCTTTGATAGATCAACTGAAACTCCATCCTTACTGATCACATGACCTAAAAACGAGATATCATTGAGCCAAAATTCACATTTACTTAGCTTGGCATACAATCCTCGATCTTTGAGGGTTTGCAGAACAATCCTCAAATGCTGCTCGTGCTCTTCCCGCGACCTCGAGTACACCAAGATGTCATCGATGAAGACAATGACAAACTGGTCCAAGTACTGCTTAAATACATCATTCATCAAATTCATGAAGGCTGCGGGTGCATTGGTCAAACCGAACGGCATCACTAGAAACTCATAGTGACCATACCGTGTTCTGAATGCAGTCTTAGGGATATCTTCATCTCGGATCTTCAACTGATGATATCCCGACCTCAAGTCTATCTTGGAAAAGACTTGCGCACCCTTTAGCTGGTCAAAGAGGTCATCTATCCTTGGAAGAGGATACTTGTTCTTGATTGTCACCTTGTTCAACCACCGGTAGTCAATGCACAATCTCATACTACCGTCCTTCTTCTTGACAAAAAGCACAGGAGCACCCCAAGGGGATACGCTGGGTTGTATGAATCCCTTGTCTAGCAACTCCTGAAGCTGCTTCTTCAATTCTCCCAATTCTACTAAGGCCATCCGGTAGGGAGCTCTGGATATGGGCTCAGTCCCCGGCACCAAATCAATCGTAAACTCCACTTCCCTATCCGGAGGAAGTCCTGGAAGATCATCCGGGAACACCTCGGGAAAATCTCGGACTACAGGAATATCATTGAGTCCGGGACGTTTCTGATCTACGTCCTTCACATAAGAAATAAACCCTTCACATCATCATACATATTATCCATTACTTTCATTTGCAAACAATTAAGATCAAACATACTTTCATATTAATTACTTGCAAAATTTACAACATAGCTATCGGGTGAAGAAAATGTTACACTCTTAGCATAACAGTCTACTACAACATGATTATTAGCCAACCAATCCATACCCAAAATAACATCAAACCCATACATATTCAGTAGGATTAGGTCAGCCTTAGATTCTCTTTCTCCTACCCGTAGCTTACAATTTCTATACACTAACTCTGTCATTTGTGATTCCTTAAAAGGTGTGCTTATCTTTAATAAGTGTTCTAAAATCTCAGGCTCAACAGGTATTTTCATAGCAAACTTAGGAGACACAAAAGAATGCGTGGAGCCTGGATCAAACAATGCCATGACATTCATATCAAATAGGTAAATTGTACCTTTAATCACTTTGGACGAGGCATCGGCAGACTCTTCATCGATGGTAAACACTCGTCCTTGGGTCACAGCTTTCTTTCCCTTCTCAGCAGCAGTGGCCTTAGGTTGCGGTTTAGGGGTCTTATCAGATTCATCAGGCATCCTCGGATCTCTCTGAGGGCAATCCCTGATCATGTGCCCTTTCTCCCCACATCTAAAGCAAGCGCCACTCGCCAAGCGACATGGCTGTGATCCGTGAAATTTTTCGCACTGCTCACATCTTTGCATCGTGCTCTTTGGTGAGCTAGCGGTACTTCCAGCTGGATTTCGGGATCGCTCATCACTTATCTTGATCCCGGTAGCTCTAGGAGTACCTACATCATTGTCATCATCATACTCTAATTCCAATATAATTCCATATAACCATTTAATTAATTTAAAGATTATCTTTCTATACTTTACTTACCTATAGAAACTCCTTCAGATCTCCTACTTCTCCGAAATGGATACCTATCACTCGAAGCTTTCTCATCCGACTTCCGCTTCATCGGTTCTTTGCCCTTACCCTTGGCTCGGAAGTCAGCATGATGCAAATCATAATCCTGCTCACACAACTGAGCCTTACGGACAGCTTCTCCATAGGTGGTGATATCCATCGGATACAGTTTAGATCTAATCGGGGACTTCAATCCCTCGATGAACCTGTAGATCTTATGCCCTTCATCTCCAAGGACCTCTGGATCAAATCTACTCAAGGTAGTGAACTTAGATTCATACTGATTCACCGTCATTGTACCTTGAGTTAAACTCAGAAATTCAATCTTCAGTCTATTCCGATCAGTGCGTGGGATGTATTGCTCATTAAAAGCTTCCACAAATCTATCCCACGTAACCTCATCATATCGGGCCTCTAACACGGTCCGAGTGGCTTGCCACCAATATTCAGCATCATCCACTAATAGGTAGGTAGCCAATCCTACTTTCTCTCTTTCAGAACAGGGCATATACTCAAAGGATTTTAGGACAGCTTTCATCCAGTTCTCAGCTGTCAACAAATCTCTTTCCCCCTTGAACTTGGGCGGATCCAACTTCTTGAATTCCTTAATCAATGCCACACTACAATAAGCTCTAGGATCCCGCCTTCCAGTAACTGGGACTGGTGGGGTTACTTCCGTAGGAGGAACTACAGGGGTAGCTGTTTGGGTACTTGTGGCCACATTCGGGAAATTAGACATAAACTGTGTAAACATCGTGGCCATATTCTCCATGTGCTTCTCCATCTTAGCTAGCCTTGTATTCGGGCTATGTGGTGGAGATGGATGAGGAGACGGAACTGGGGGCTCTTCAGTGCGACCCCGTCCTCTTCCTCTACTTGTACCTCTTCTTCGTGAGCTCATACTGTAAAGATAATCATCATTGAGCTCTTTAGTATAACTACAAACAGTTATACTATACATTTGCATTCAGACAAGTACAGTACAATTGGGGATATACTCTATTTCTAACTTTTTGACACTGACAACTACCAATCAAACTGCTCTGATAGTTTATAACGTGATAAACACAGATATAGCCTGGTTGTAGTTAAATAGTGTAGAAATATATAAGAAATTAGATGGAAATGATTAAGAAAAACAATAGGCGAGCAAGGAGTATTCGCTAAAGGGCGAGGCGAGTACAATGCAATATATAACTAGGCGAGAACATGTTCGCCAATAGCTATGGGATAACCAGAATGTGGAAGTAAGGGCGACGACCAATGATCGCCAATGAGGCGAATAGGTAATAGAGAACTCGCCAAAGTATTGTTCAAGAGGGCGAGGTGGCCAAGCGTTAACCGATTCACGGGCGAGACCATTTATGAATGAAAAGCCACGAATGGCGAACTGAATTGATAAGCATAGCGAGTTGAGCTCCCATGTTGGGCGAACTCCCATGAATGAGCCGCTAATGGATAGCGAGCTGTGTCGGGCGAATGGCGAGATGTTACCTCGCCACAGTGGTTGAAAATAGTTTTAGAAATAAATTGCTAGAAAAGAAAATATTAATGGAATTAATATTTTACCTTGCAGCCGGGAAGTGAGATTGATACGGTGAGTGGAAAGCCAGGCTGCATCAGACGAGGTAAGGAATGTGATGTAAATGCATGTCCTGTGGATAAAAATGTTAAGAAAATATTAGAAATTGTTTTATTTTCTAACATGCATTGGTTGATAAACTGTTTTGATCTTGGGCGAGCTACAAGCCACCATATGTTGTTTTGTTGGGCGAACTGATTAAAGCGGGCGAGTAGTTTTGTTCTAAGCAGAGACTCGGGCGAGCCAAGTGGCGAGCTCTCTTTTATGAGAACTGGGCGAGTGCCCTTGTTTTAAAGAGAAATTCGGGTAAGCCATAGTCGGGCGAACCCTTTTTAAATATGTTTGGGCGGGCGGCCCTTGTTTTAAATATAAGGCGGGTGAACCGTTATCAACGAGTCATACTTTTGTTTTTGAAAAGTTAAATGGCGGGCGATTACTAATTCGCCGTCTTATCGAGTTAGTCAGGGGCGAGCCGTGAAGGGCGAGCTGACCCTGGCGAACGGTTTTATAGTGTAAATTCCTAAATGAAGAATGAATTATTTTAATATTTCAAAAATAAAAATATGAAACCTTTTTGGGGCGAGTTGACCATTGGGCGAGTTGACCAATGGCGAGTTGAGTATTGGCAAGCATACCATGGGCGAACTAGCCATGGGCGAGCCAGTCTAACCCGTACCTTCTCACACAGAAAATGTTGAAGTTATGGGCTGTTTTATTGTTTTATAAGACCTTTTGGAAATTAAATCATTTTACGGAAATGATACATAAGATAACTTGAATTTGAGACATTAGGCTATGAGTTCATGCATTATCACTCATATACTTTGCGTGACCCATCTAGGGCGATGGCTCGGGTCAAATAGACCAACGAGTGCACCCTAGGGTGTCACGGGCTGATGGACCTGCCAAGTCTTCAGCGGTCTCGAGGTCACTTGGCAAGTGGACCCGAGGACCACCTACAGATTATGGCCATACATCTAGATGAGATAGCCGTGAGGGGCGATGGCCTACGGGTACACCCCAAAAGCGGATGACTTGTGTTCTTTGCATGATTTAAATTGTTGCCTAGTCTCAATTAAATGATTTATGAAAGGATCTGGTGAATCCTGTTTCATGTTAACTGTATTTATTGTTTCCTAATGAGTGTGATCGTTAGGATGATTAAATGGTTTTGAGATTATAGCTTTTATTTTTAAAGCAGCGTACACCTTCCTTACTGAGCACATTGTCGCTCACTCCTTATTTTTCCACTCCACAGATAACTGATTTGAACTAAGAGACTTACCTTCCGGAGATTGGATATCGAAGGTATGTTGTGTTCTTTTATGTATTCAGTGAAGTTGTACAGTACTACTTTAAATATAAGGGAATGTATATACATCTTAAGAAAATGATTTAGTTATTCTTATTAAAGTGGTAGGAGTTGATAAGCATCACTAACAGCCCAACCGGTAGTAAGTGTAAGATATAAGTGAGTACATGTTATATAGTGAAAATTGGGATGTTACAATATATATATATATATATATATAGTTGTTAATAGAAAATATATTCATGATATATCGATATTATGTATTTATAAATAAAAAAAAAGAAAGAAATCGCAGCAAGCTTCTCGTGGAAGCTTGCTGCATGATTTGAGGGGAATTGTCACAGCCCGTGACCCTATTTTTCACATTATTCTATACATCTTATTTGGTTGGGCTGTCTACGATACTTTACTTTTCTTTTACATATAAACAATTCCATATAAAATTCTAATATGAATTACATCCCCTATCTTAATTCATAAGGAAGTAGTACTGTAGATAAGTCTAAATACAAAAAATAAATAATCATACCTTATTAAATAAATCAAGCTGTCGCATCGTCCCCAAATGCGCAGCTGAAATCCTTTAGGTGTCAGACTCTCAGTCTTCGGAAACCTGAAATGTTGAAATTAAGGGGTGAGCAAACCACGGCTCAGTAAGGGAATTATATGCCTTACTTGATACTCAGCTATCTGTATGCCGAAAAACTTTTTTCATTTTTCCTATGGGGGCTTTAGGCACACATGTAGGAAGGATACTACAGTCGGTTAGGGATCCGGATGGAATAAGGCAGGTATTTTGAAATACCTATCTTGTCTCGGAACCTAGAAGCAATTGTAGCGAGTAATTTTATTTCGGTTGAAATAAAATATCTTTTTCCTTTTTATTCCATATCATTTTCATATACTTTTCAAGATAATGCTTTTATGAAATAAAGCATTTAAATAAAATAACTAATATTCAAATATTCTTTGAAAAGAATATTAGTCAAATCATCATCATTCTCACTTAAAACTTGTTTCATGTTTTATTGTACAATCGTAACTAGTACAGTACTTTAAATAGCAAAATAAGCTATTAAATCTTTTTTTGTATAACATATATATTGTTTAAATTTAATATTCAATTTAAAAATTAAAATAAGAATATTAGATTTATTTTCCTCCTCTTTCCTTTTGAAAACATATTACATATTCATATTACATGTCATATGAAAATCATCTCGTAGTACTAAAATCAGTACTGAAATGAGCATTTTATAAAAATGCTATAAATCATTTCATTTTCTTCTCATATCATATGAAACATATTCATTTTACATGTCACATATCGTAAAAACATTTTCATTTCACATATCATAAATCATATATGGAGACGTGGCAACCACCGAGATGCTTGTCGGACAATAATCGTGGACAGGTCTCAGTCACGCCTGATCAGTGGGGTTGAAAGAGATGAGGTCTATGGCCATAGATAGCACCCTAGTTGGTTTCCAGGGGACAATGACGTGATTTTCACTGCTAGCTACAGTGATTTAAGTCTTTATTGATAGAGTGATAGGGATCTAGCCTAGTCTCTAACCGATATGATATGAAGTTTAGAGTATGATTTTATTGATATGAACTCTAAACTTGACATGATTTATACAGTACACGAGACATGTTTGAAATGAAATATATTTTGAAACAGTACATGTTTTAAACATGTTTTAAAAGTACATGTGATATGATTTCGACACTTATATGATTTATATCTGATTTTGTGTCGAACTTGACATAATATGCGGTCTAGAGTATAGATTGATTTGATATGAACTTTAGACCTGATATGACTTACAGTATATAAAAAATATTTTGAAACCGCACATGTTTTAGACATGCTCTAAAAATGAATATATGATTTGCAATTGTACATGCACCGATCATGTCTTAAAAGTAAATATGAAACAAATTAAAAATTTATATGTTGAGCATGTTCTAAAGTATATATGATATGATTTGAAATGATAGCGGTTTATACAATGAAGTTTACATAAGCTGCCTACTAAATCATGACATAATAGTATGCTTTTTACATAAGATATGTCATGACCTTATATAGTACAAAAATATGAAGAGTATATGAGGAGTATCATGACTCGGTGGTATCGATATTTCATCTACATGATGTCATGATATGATATGATACATGAATATAGAATATACACGAAGAGAATTATGACTTCGTACCACCGTGATCATGATTCTCCATATGAAAAGTGATATGAGATGATAGAATACAAAAGTATGATTATGAAATGAAAAGTGATTGATATGATATCTCAATTGGACATGATGTACTATGAGATTGATGAGAATATGGACTAATAGTATATGATATTCCAATTGGACACGACATATTGTTGTGTGATGACTTGATAGGATATCTCAATTAAACATGATACACGATGCATTGTTGTGCGATGCATCATGGTATAAGGATAAGAAGATTGAAAGTAATTATTGATTTATCTAGAAGTCTGAGTGATAGACAGATGACATAAATTGAAATAATGAGATGTTATCGATGAAAAAGGTGAACTGTAATTGCAAACTTGCAAGTTTTAAGCATTGCGGTTAAGACAGTATAATTCTACTCCTGCATTTATATTAGTATCTTACTGAGCCGTGGTTTTGCTCACCCCACTAAATTTCATCTCTTTTCAGACTATTGAAGTTAAAATCTACCATGAAAGCTTGAAGTGAGCTTTCGGAAATGATATACAGGTTTGGTACTGGCCATTATCCTGCGAATCCACTTCATTACTTTTGAGGTATACATTTTTGTAAATCTTTTGTTTTTCATGTACAGACTTTAATTAATACACAGTACGTATGTTGCTCAGTGAGTCGGGATGTAACTTAGAGATGTGATAAAGCATTGTATAGAGGATCAGTGAAATTAGAGTAGTAACTACACTGATACCGAATACAAACCTTAAAATGAAAAAGAAAAAATTTAGTCCATAAATTTGTAAGAGAGAAAAAGTATGAGAATCAAGTGAACGTCACGGCCTTCGAGTCATGACAGTACTGAATTGAAAATGTTTAAGAAATTATTATTGATTTTTGAAATGTTTATTGAACAGTTACCGTGATGTGAAATTCAAATGTTTACTGTACTATAACTTCCGGAATTAGAAAATTCCGAACCAAATTTTTTTCCTTTTCACTTTTGTCTTTCTTATTTGATTATTCAGCATCAATCGGTTTGCGTTCGATGCCGATGTAAGTTCTTTTTACAGTGTCAAATTCAATTAAACCATTATTCCATTAAATCAGTTAATCAATAAAGATAAAACAGAAATAGAAATATAAACTGTAATATAAATTATATTATTTTAATATTGTCAACTCAATTTCAATACATCCCACAAATCCATATACCTTCCTTAAAATAAATCACTACACTACTAACATTCAAGTATTTAGTTACATCTGCTATGCATATACTAGTCTGAATATAAATATAAAATTTTGTAAATACCTGATCACTAAATACCTTAAGCTTCTAGTGGTTATCTTCAGCTAACTTGTCGCAGCAGTTGGCGTTTCTACTGATGGGCTATCTAGGATGGTGAGTAAGGGAGGTGAGCTTTGGGGAAAGCTCAATAAGAAACATATATAAAAGCTAAACTATATGCAATTAAAAAAAACAAACTTATTAAATGAAAATAGTATTATCCTTTAATAAAATGTTGTGGAACTTTTTCAAAATTATGAGAATTTCTTGTTTGATGCAATATAGGAATTCTTTTAAACGTAAAATCATTAAAATATGATAAATGCATTTGTATCGAGAAAACACATACTGTAAAACTCGTTTCACTTCTTTCTTCACATTTCAATCAAATCATTTAATAAATCAATCATCTGTCAGATATCACATGTTGATAGAAAATAATCTCACAGATAATCATGCACAATCTCGTATCCCCGAAGGGACCTCATATCTCCGTAGGGACCTTGTAACAATAGTCACTATCCTATCACATATCGCACTAGTTAGGTACTCACTGTGGAAACCTATGGGTTTGACTGTAACTCTCACAGTCATATCATGTAAAGGGGAAGGTCTAGGACGTCTCCCAGCCTAATCATCAATGTCTCGTATGCATGATCATCAATGAGACATCAATCTCGTAAAATCATTTCATGTACTCGTATATCATTTCATATAAATTAATTCATGTAAATTGTTTCATGAATTTCAATTCATATAAAACATTTCATGAAATTCCAAATCATGTTAAGCATTTCATATAAAACAATTTATGTAACTCATTTCTTGTAAATCAATTTATGTAAATCCTTTCATGTAATGCAATTCGTGTAATTCATTCATGTGCAACTTCCATATATGTCTCTTACCTCTATCTCCCTGCAATATAAAATCCGGCATTGCCACTTACGTCTTCTTATTTCTCGTACTTCACACTACACAATAATGTTAAATTACATTCAAGATTCTATATTATGATTTTAATAAGCATTTCATACATTTATATTGTCTATGTATTATTCTCAAAATTAATTTATTTTATGTCCTACTAAATACCAAAGTATAATTCCAACTAGATCAAATTCTTTCTTTAATTTTCATGTCATTAATAGTTTCAATTTCTATTTAAAATCTCACATATACTATAATAGATGTTCTATATGTTCCCATTTTCCATTTTTATTAATTTCAATAATTTTATTTATTTATTTCCTTTCTCACTAAATACTTTAATTTAACTATAATTAAATTGAAGTCTTTTCCCAAACCTAATTTCATCCAATAATAATAATTCATATTTCAATTCTAATAATTATTCTATTAATCCTTATATTTAAATTTTATTATCTTTAATTAATCCTTATTTTCTATGGATCGCTTTTTCTTAGTAAATTATTCTGCTCCTTATTAATTACTATAAAATTAGCTATAATTAAATTGACTTATTTCTTAATTTTAATGCCATTAAAATTCTGTTGTCTTAGTTTTTTAAATTTTCTATCAATTACCAATTATAATCATACTTAAGTTATAACCTCTTGTTAATTCAGCTTCACTAATAGTCCCATTAACTCTAAATTAACCTCTCTCTTAATTCCTATTGTCTATCTTATTAATTCCTCCAATTTATTTATTTCTTTTTCTATTAATTGCTTAATTATGAGTACATTTAAATTTACCATTTTTTTTGTTTACTTTTCCTTTCTCTTCTGTTTCGTTTCTTTTCTGTTTCCTGGTTCTCTTCCACTATCGGCAACTTCCCAAATGGCCATGACCGAAGCTCCCTCATGGCTCATCCTCTTGGTTTTCCATCTATTCCTTTCCTAAATCAATTTAGAAACATTTTTTTTTACTTCACCTAAGATTATCATCAAACACCTTTAAGGCAGCAAATTTCATCACCATCGTGCAGCCAAAATCCATGGCCGAACACCATCCTCTGCAGTAAAAACTCATCACGCTAACTTCTAGTCTCTAACAATTACTCACCACAATCATATTCCAATTAAGTTCCACTAAATTCCCTTTATCATTTATCACTAATTCCACCTAAAAGAAATGAAAATTACAACAATTTTCTTTAATTTTCTTTAATGGCAGATTCTGTTCTGCATTGCTACACATTTTTAATTCAATTTAAATATGAAATCATATAATCCATGCATGAAACCAGTGGGTACGTTAGCAAAATTCAAGCAAAACATGATCAAACCTCCTTATCATGTCAAGTCGACTGTACAGCCTCCAAAAACCAGTCACGATTCTGCTGTTCAGCCCTTCATACGTTGGATTTCTTTCATCAGATTCTGAGTTTTAATCTTTTCTTAAGGTGTGGGATAGGTTGTATGATGATGACTTAGTATTTTGTTGATGGAACATGATGAACTTGTGGGCAAAATAGGAGAAAAACATGAAGAATTGTCTGGAAACAGAGCAGAAACGTAAGGAGCAAAATAACAGGGAAAGTCGGTGCTGAATAGGGCTGACAAAACCCAGATTTTAATCTTGTTTTATTTGTGTTTTGTCCACTAACAATTTGTCAAATTATATTCTAATTTTTATACTATAATTTTAGTAATTTTTTTTTAATTTTCTGCCTTCTATTTTATTAATTCTTATATTTAATTTATTTTATTTTTTATTAAATATTACTAAAATATAATTGCAATAAATTATTTTTTTTTTAAAATTTCACATTCTATCTTTATTCATTATTTACTTTAATTCCATAATTAGCAAATATTAACAATTACCTCATTTTTCTGTTTTTTTTCAATCATTTCATTTCTGTTTTTTTTTTAACTTAAGAGTTATTTCTACTCATGTAATATATTTATGATACACTTATTTTGTACTTAAAATTTACACTAATTTCATCCTCTAATATCATTATTCTAGGGTCTTACTTCGATCTAGATAGAGAAGTCTTAGTGAGACCCTCACCGAATACCTCTCTGAACCTTATCGAATAGCTTTTTATTTAAATATTTTTAACAATTAATATTTTTTTTTAAATTTCTACACTCTATAACTTATATCGACTATAAAAAAATTGGGGTCCTCACATGCACTAAACTGTTTCCGCACTGTTTACTAAACTATTTTATCATACTGTTACTGAACTGATTTTTATACTGTTACTACTGTTTAATTAAACTGTTTACTGTGACGGACCAGCCCAACTGGCCATGGCAACCCTAGTCCACAGACTGCGGGCCCATCGACAACGATTGCTGTGACAACGCCACTCATCCGTACTGTCCGCTCTGGGTTCTAGAGGTGGCCCCCGTCACACAGACGTGGCACTTAGCCCCTCACGGATTTCTTTCGCGTCCGCCGCTACTCGAACCCCTTACCACTTGTAAGTGTCGAGTAACGACTAACCATTGGGTCCAATGGTTAGTCGTTACTCGACACTTACAAGTGATAAGGGGTTCGAGTAGCGGCAGACGCGAAAGAAATCCGTGAGAGGCTAAGTGCCACGTCTGTGTGACGGGGGCCACCTCTAGAACCCATAGCGGACAGTACGGATGAGTGGCGTTGTCAAAGCAATCGTTGTCGATGGGCCCGCAGTCTGTGGACTAGGGTTGCCATGGCCGGTTGGGCTGGTCCGTCACAATAAAACGCGCGTTTTATTGTGACGGACCAGCCCAACCGGCCATGGCAACCCTAGTCCACAGACTGCGGGCCCATCGACAACGATTGCTTTGACAACGCCACTCATCCGTACTGTCCGCTATGGGTTCTAGAGGTGGCCCCCGTCACACAGACGTGGCACTTAGCCTCTCACGGATTTCTTTCGCGTCTGCCGCTACTCGAACCCCTTATCACTTGTAAGTGTCGAGTAACGACTAACCATTGGACCTAGGTCCAATGGTTAGTCGTTACTCGACACTTACAAGTGGTAAGGGGTTCGAGTAGCGGCGGACGCGAAAAAAATCCGTGAGGGGCTAAGTGCCACGTCTGTGTGACGGGGGCCACCTCTAGAACCCAGAGCGGACAATACGGATGAGTGGCGTTGTCACAGCAATCGTTGTCGATGGGCCCGCAGTCTGTGGACTAGGGTTGCCATGGCCGGTTGGGCTGGTCCGTCACAATAAAACGCGCATTTTATTGTGATGGACTAGCCAACCGGCCATGGCAACCCTAGTCCACAAACTGCGGGCCCATCGACAACGATTGCTGTGACAACGCCACTCATTCGTACTGTCCGCTCTGGGTTCTAGAGGTGGCCCCCGTCACACAGATGTGGCACTTAGCCCCTCACGGATTTCTTTCGCGTCCGCCGCTACTCGAACCCCTTACCACTTGTAAGTGTCGAGTAACGACTAACCATTGGACCTAGGTCCAATGGTTAGTCGTTACTCGACACTTACAAGTGGTAAGGGGTTCGAGTAGCGGCGGACGCGAATTGGGTTAAGTTTCCCGATAAATCCGTGAGGGGCTAAGTGCCACGTCTGTGTGACGGGGGCCACCTCTAGAACTCAGAGCGGACAGTACGGATGAGTGGCGTTATCACAGCAATCATTGTCGATGGGCCCGCAGTCTGTGGACTAGGGTTGCCATGGCCGGTTGGGCTGGTCCGTCACATTTACTGTACTGTTTTAACTACTGTTACTGTTATGTGTTCCAAGTGTATACTAAAGTGTTTAATTAAATGGTTTTATTACCATTTATTTATTGAAAATTTTATTAAATTATTTTATATCGACAATTTATCGATTACTCTCTATAGTCGCTTTGGGTTTTCGGGACAAGGTAGGTATTTCAAAATACCTTCCATGCTCCATTTGGATTACCTAGCTGACTATAGTATCCTTTTGATTATTGTGCCTAGTGAACTGTTAGGATAATAAATATTTTCGAGCATATAGACTCCATTACTGAGCATGTTTCACTCACCCCTTTATTTTCCACTCTACAAGATATTATAATTGGTCAAGAGATATACCATCTGGAGGTTATCAACTGCGTTTTGGGTTACCCAAGACTGCATTGTGTCGATCCTGGAGGTATTTGTATTTTCTTTTATATATTCAGATTTATTGTACAGTACTACTTAAATGTAAAGTAGAAACAGGGGATGCAAAGAGTAAAGAATAATGTTAAATTACATATTCTAGTTTTGTAAATTAATTAAAGTTTACTGTTTATCACCGTTACCGTTCAAGTGTTAAAGGCATTGCAGACGGCCCAACCGTAATTTATTTGTTAAATGTGTGATATATTATATATTTGGACTGTTACATGATGTGAAATAGGGGGACATTCAGCTGTGTTGTGGCTAAATGATGGTGATAAAATTTTGATGAGCTAAAGGTGTTTGATAGAATTTCTAAGTGAGTAGCTGAGGTACATGAAATTGGAGTTGATTGAAGAATGAAAACCTTGAGAACATATCAACTTGAAGCTGCCGGCCATGGAAGGATAAAGTGAAGCTGTTGCCAGCCATAAAAGAAAGCAGAAAAGAAAAACAAAAAAGAAAAGAAAGAAAAAAAGAAAATTAAGATAATGTAATTTTACAATAAATGATAATAATAAAATTAAGATAATAATGAATTAAGATCAATTGTAAAACTAAATCGGGAAAAGAATAAAATTGGGTAAGTATGAAACTTTGGCCAATCATGAATTATGAAATGATCATGCTAAATTCCTTAAATTAATAGCTAAAGAGATAGTATTCAAATAATAGCAAGATTTTGATAAGATTTTAATGTATAAAGAATGAATGAAAAATTGGTCATAAAATAAGAATCGAGAAAAGAATGAATTTTGCCAAAGTAAAATATAGAATAATTACTAAGTGAATTTTTATAGTTGATGATTAAAAGAATATTTATAAAAGATAATAAGATTATTAGTGAAATTAGATTTAGGAAAGATTTGTAATTTAAGAGTAATTATATTGCAACAATTGGTAAAGAATAAATGAATTAATTGTGAAACTAGTAAAGTAGAGAATAATGAAATTAGGATTAATGGAATTATTGGTGAAAATTAGAATTGGAAAGGAAAATGATTTAATAGAAAAATAAATTAATCATTGAAATTAATAAAGGGAAGAAGAATTTGTAGGAGATTTATTATAGCCAAAAAATAAGACATTCCAAATAAAGTTTGGAAAATAATAAATAAAATTCAAGGTTTATTAATTGACCATAATTAAATAATTTCTTAATATTGATGGAGTAAATTACGAAAGGAGAAAATAATTTAATTGTAATATATTGTGATAATTAATAGAAAATAAAATAAAAATTAAGTCTTGAAATAAATAAAATAAAAGATAGAAGATTAAGAAGAAATTCATTAAAAGTTAAAGTATGGAATTTAAATATAGATTTAAATTATGGATATGTGTTGATATTAAAAAGAAATAAAATAAATTACTATGGAAAGTGACAATAGAAGTAATAGTATAATTATTAGAATTGAAAATATGAAATTATTGATAATAATTAGAATTAGGAAAAGATTTCAATAAAAGTATACTCATGCTAAGACATTTGATAGGAAATTAAATAAATAAATAAATCAATAAGATTGATAAAATAGAAAAGAGGAATTTATAGAATACTCATTTTAGTTATATATGAAATTTTAAATATAATTTAATATTATTGTGCATTGTGAAGTACGAGAAATAAAGAGGCATAAGTGGCGCTGTCACATCCCGTATATACAGTATTTTACACTTTTTCACACATATCACAAAGGTTGGGTTGTCTACGATGTCTTTATTTACTATTTTCTTATACAATAAACATTTTTAAACTGTAATTCACAATTAAATAAAAACATTTACATATCGTAATTTATTTATCGTTTACATCCCTTGTTTATAATAGCACACAGTAGTACTGTAAAATAAGTTTGAACATATAAAATATTGATTATACCTCCAGGGTATAAGTAGCTGCCTCGGGTACTCAAATGCACAGCCAAAATCCTCGAATGATATATTACGTAGTCACTAGCAATACTCTGTAGATGTTAAAAATAAAGGAGTGAGCAAACCACGGCTCAATAAAGGAATTGTATGTAAATCTTGATACCACGAAATCTACAAGCCATAAAATCCTTATTTTCCTATAGGTACACTAGGGACCGAAAAAGGAAGGATACTATAGTTGGCTAGGGATTTGGATGGAGCATGGTAGGTATTTTGAAATATCTGTCTTGTCTCGGAACTTAGAAGCGACTATAGAGAGTAAATATTAATTGTTGAGATGAAACCCTTTTCCATAACCTTTCATATTAATTTCTAAATCAATGCTTTCATATATTAAAGCATTTAATGAAATAATCTAATATTCAAATAAAATCATAAAAAGAATATTAGATTAATAAATCAGTATTTCCTTTTGTATACATGTCACATATATCAATGAAAATATCGTAAACAGTATCGTACTCAATTTAGTACGGTAAACTGTTTAGAAATCATCATCATCTCATTTGAAAACATGTAAATACTCATTTATCATTTAACATCATCATTTAAAACATCATGTTCTATATCATAAAAATGATGGAGACGAAGGCATCGCCCGAAATATATCATGCTATCATCCCCGTAGACTAGAATAATCATCATATGAGATTTATGGTTATAGTCTATAATTATCCTCAGTCGTACACTAATCAGGTGTCGACCGAGACATTTAACATATCACATATCACATGTCACATATCACATATCAACATGATAAAAGGGCCTATCAGTCTCAAAACAATATTCTCATCATCATATCACCTTTATGGAAATCAATAAAATAGTTAAAATCATCAGTCAGTCCATAAAGTTTTTAAATTTTCATTTAGTGAATATTTTTTGAAAATAATTTATAAAATATTCACTGTTCAACTTTTCACTTTATATGCCCCATCTCATACTGTAAAACATGGAGGAGGAATTTTTAGTAACCTCACTTTCATTAAAAACGATAACATGTATATTTAAATAATATCTTTCGGTGTATTCATGTTTTATGAAAAATATTAAATTGGCTAGGAATTCATTCAGATATGCACTAAAATATTTCATGTCATTTTTAGAGGTTTTTCTAGAAAATTTGAGCAGCATAACGGTTGCTAATACCCTAGCCTTCTTGCATAGTCAAATACAGTTCAAACCAGCCAACAGCCACAATTTTCACAGTTTGCAAAGGCATTTCATTTCTGAAATATCTCATAAAATTATTTGTAGAAAAATCATGCATTTGGGACATTCATACAGTTCACATACGCATCCCTTACTTGTCAAGTTAGTTGACCTTCTCGGAAGCACTTCTCTTAGATCGTTACTCCCAGGCTGCAGATAATTTCACCAAAAATATTAGCTCATTTAATACTTATTTTTGAGCTATTATTCATATCTATTTGCAGCAACATTGGACACTGCAAATAATTTCGCAATATAATTTCTACCGGTAGTACAACATAACTTCTTCGTTTTAAGTCGGATTCTAAATCCGAGTACACTGGCAGACTCTTTGTAATTCCTACAGTCTAAATGTACCCTCAAATCATCAAAACCAACCATGCACAAGGGTCTCCTTATGTTGACCGAATCTTCCCTTAGCCAAATTAGTTGGCTTTTCAACAATCTAACTTCACATTCTTATTTAGTCATGTTTATCTTCAATTTTGGCACCATTTTTATGCATGAAAACCCATGAATCTCCTAGGTACATGTCATGGCCAAAACCCCCTTCTCATGGTAAAATTTCATCTAGCCAAATTTAGTCAATTCTAATGGCATGAATGAGCTTAGCATGTTGAGATGTATCATTATATACCATTAAACTTAAAGAAAACACCATGGATGGTCAACCACATACCCTGGCCGAATGCTTTCACTCCTCTTTTCTTGTTATTTTTTTGCTTATTCAATGATCTATTTATATTGGTAGGTAGAGGAGAGAGAGTAGAGAAATTTTCTAGTCAATGGTTTGGTGAGATAATGGCTATGTTGGAAAATATGAAAGCTTTTCTTTCTTTCTTTCTTTTTCTCTTCAATGGCATGGTAGCAAGATGGAAGAAAACTGAATAGTGGCCAGCTGAAAGTCAAGAAGAATTATGAAGAGTCTCTAGAAGGGGTGAAAATTACGAAAATGCCCTTAATTATGTAAATTTCGGATAATTTTGCCCCTAAGCTTCTGTAGTCATAAAAACTATGTAATTGCACTCCAAAATTTTGGATTCCATCACCAAATACTCTTATTAAATGTATTTTGATGATTAAAAGTGGTTTCGTCAACACGCGGTACACTGAACACTTGAAATTACAATTTTACCCCTTGCGACCCATCGACGAATTTCTTCGATTTAACCATTGATTCAATAAATCTCTTGACACTGTCTTAACCCCCTTTTCATGTAGAATATCATGATATTTTTACTTTGTCCCAGTTCATTTTTTGGCTCAATTTACGAAAATACCCTCGAGATGTAACTGTCATTTTCCAATTTGTTTGCCATAATTCACAAAATGATGCAAACAAGGTATTTTGGCATCAAAATTTCCATAATATCATTGTTACACTATTCGTACACTATTTCTTCAATCTTATATACATTTGGGCTCGAAATTCCAAGTGGACTATTTATTTACAATTTACAAAATATATTTAAAATAAATTAATAATTACATATATATACATGTGTATAGTACAAAACAATTGGTTCTCACAGGTGCTATGGGAATTTATATTGCATGGAAGTAGAGGTAAGGAACTTCTATAAGAGTTGCTTGGGAAACGTATTATTTGCATTGTAAATTTTTAGAATCAAATCATAACAGTTCTGTACCCAATTCTACTAAACAAAAATATAGGAATTTATTTTTCCTTCATACAAGTTTAAATATGATTTTATTTGCATGAAATATATTTTATTATTATTATTTTATATGAAATGATTTACATAAATTGCATTACATGAAACGATTTACATGAATTGATTTACATAAATTGAGTTACATGATATGATTTACATGAAATGAAATACATGACATGAGTTGCATGAAATGATTTTCATTAAATGATTTACATGAGAAAATTTACATGAAATGTTTAAATTGCATAAAATACTATTTTACAAGATTTTGGACTGACTAAAGATAAATGCTATTTAAAAATGATTTCTACTATTAAAGCAAATGATTTATGAAAATGTTTTGAGACGGTCGTTCCTTAGTGATCATGCATACGAGATTGATATTGACATGACTGTGAGACTCTGATCAAGTCCACAAGTATTGTACTGTACATGACTGTGGGAATTATGGTCAAACCCATAAGTTTCCGCAGTGAGCACCTGACTAGTGCAAACTGTGATTATCGACAGTGGCATTTGTTACGAGTTATTATTCATATTTATGGGGATACGAGATCCCTACGGGATACAAGGTCCCTTCAGGGATACGAGATTGTGCTTGATTATATTAGATATGACTGTCTCCATTGAATTATATGTAAATGATTTGATTTCTAAATGATTTGATTACTGAGTGATTTAAATACTGAATGATTTGAATACTGATTTACTGATTTGACAGAAAGAAATAAATGATTGAAATCGATTTATTTGAAAGTGACAATTTTAAATGAATTGCTATTACACTAGATGGGAATACGAGAGTATTACATATAGTGTAATTTGAAATGTTATTGTTTTATTTACTGTAATTGCTTTACAAAACTGTTTAAATAAATTGTTTTATACATTGACATTTATTTGAGATTGTATTGCATAAATGATGAAATGATTTATATGGATGAATAATTTGAAATTGCATGGCATAAAATAATTAAATTAAATGTTTCATACCGATTAATGATTTTATCGTTAATTGCTGACTCCCTATAGTGGCATCTAGGGACTGAAACAAACAAGTACTTTAAATACCTTCCCTATTTCACCCAGTTACCTAGTCGACTATATGTGAGACATGTTTCTACTGAACTGTACATGTGTTATGTATTTATTTATTAAGTGAGATTTAATGTATTATGTAATTATAAGTGAAAGTGTAATGTGAGCCCCACTTATTTTTAATTTATTCTGATGGGCTTGAGATTGATAATACAGTGTACAATGGGTGTAATAAATATAATATGATGATTTGAGGTTTAAAATCATTTATTTATATTATTTTATATTACTTTGTGAAGTGTGGCAAACAAATTGGAAAATGACAGTTACGTCTCGAGCGTATTTTCGTAAATTGTGCCCAAACAAAAATGAATTGGGACGATGTAAAAATACCATAATATCCTACACGAAAAAGAGTATAAGATAGTGTCATTAGAGTTATCGAATCGATGGTTAAATCAAAAAATTTCGCTGGCGATTCGCTAGAGGTAATTTCATAATTTTAAGCAATCGATGTATCGCACATCAATGAAACCACTTCTAATCATTAAAATACATTTAATAAGATTATTTGGTTATGCAATCCAAAATTTTGGAGTACAATTACATAGTTTTTACGATTATAGAAGCCTAAGGACAAAATTATCCAAAATTTACATAACGAAGGGCATTTTGATAATTTTACCCTAATCTAGAATATTCTAAAATATACCACCATCATCAGCCGGTCACTATTGAGCTTCTTCAACCTCCCCTTTCGTGCCACCATTAAAGGAAGAAAAGAGAAGAAAATAAAAACCAAACAAAAACGACTTTAAAACATCCTTATTTCAACAAGCCTATTTCTAGCAAAATTGCTCTTCTCCTTATGCTCTATCAAACCATACCAAAATCTCATTCAGGAAGTGACAAAACAAAGAGCTCAGAGGAAGGGAAATTTCGGTCCAAGGTATTGTTCTTTATATATTGTGTTTTATTTCATTTTAATGGTAGGGAAAGATTGATTTAAGTGTGACAAACATGTTTCTAGCCTTAGATTTGATTAATTTGAGCTAAATAAAATTTTGCCATGAAAGAGGGGTTTCAGCTAGATGAAGGATACCATGAAAACATGTTGAAACTTGTATGAAAATGGTGCCAAAAAGCTTAATGAGCATGGATTTAAAGCTAGGTAACCTTAACTTGTTGAAAAACCATGGAAGTGTCACAAAACACCATTCGGCCATGGCTTCTTGGATAGGTTTAAGTACTGCATTTTATGAGTTTGATGTGCCAAATTAATGTAGAAATTAAGAGAAGATCAATGGTGCAATCAGATCTAAAATTAGAGTTAAAAGGGAGAAGTTGTGTTTTACTATCGGTGTAAATTACACTAGTTAGGCATAAGCAATGTACAATGTGGCTACATTTAGTGATGAATAATTGTTCAAAAATTAGATGAAAATTAATGAAAATTATTGGTGAAATTGTTTTGCAGCCGGGATAAGTAGAACACGTGTGGTGCTATCGAGAAATTCGGTGACACGAGACAAGTAAAGGATGAGTATGGAAGCCGTAAGGATATATCAAATGCATGATTTTTATAGATTTAATTTTATGGAAATAGTTCGTATTTAATTGCCTTTGAAATCATGCAAACTTGTGGTTTACAGTTGGTATGAAAATTGTGTTTAAGTGCAAGGAGGTAGGGATATTCGCCGCTGTTATGCTGCCGAAATTTCCTCAAAAATTTTCTAAAATATCATAAAATAATTTATGTGCATAAATTGAGTGAAATTGTGGATTTTGAAAATTATTTTTAATATTTTCCATAAATTGGTCCTTTACCGAAAAATAATATTTAAATATTCATGTAATTGAATTTTATTAAAGTGAGACTACCAATACGTTCTTTAAAATATTTTATAATGAAATAGAATGTTTATAAAAATTCTCACTAAAGCATGAATATTTTATTGACTATTTTCACTGTACAGTTAATTGAGAAATTAAATACCTTTTTGGAATTTTATTAATTTAAAAGATATTTATTAAATTTCCTTAAAGGTATTTATACTGTTTATAAAATGTTTTGAGACTATTAGGCCCCATATCATACTCACTGTTTACTGTAAGTGTACTCTGAGGTCAATTTATAGTCTATGGCCATAGATTTGCATGTTACTGTTTCCCTTCGGGGATTATTATAGCATGATATAACTAGGGTGTTGCCTAGTCTCCACGTACTATTAACTATTCACTGAACTGTGATTTATTGTTAATTGTTTACTGAATTGTACTGAATTGAAAATGTTTAAGGAATTATTATTGATTTTTGAAATGTTTACTAAACAGTTATCGTGATGTGAAATTCAAATGTTTACTGTACTGAACTGTTTCCGCACTGTTTACTGAACTATTTTATCGTACTGTTACTGAGTTGATTTTTATACTGTTACTATTGTTTAATTAAACTGTTTACTGTACTGTCTCAACTACTGTTACGTTATGTGTTCCAAGTGTATACTGAATTGTTTAATTAAATGGTTTTTTTACCATTTATTTATTGAAAATTTTATTAAATTATTTTATATCTACAATTTATCGATTACCCCCTATAGTTGCTCTGGGTTTCCAAGACAAGATAGGTATTTCAAATTACCTTTCATGCTCCATCTGGATTGCCTGACCAATTATAGTATTCTTCTTATTACTGTGCCTAGTGAACTGTTAGGATAATACATATTTTTGAGCATATAGATTTCGTTGTATCAGTCTTGCAGACGACTCCTTTACTGAGTATGTTTCACTCATCCCTTTCTTTTCCACTCCACAAGATATTATAATTGGTTAAGAGATTTACCATCCCGAGGTTATCGACAGCGTTTTGGGTTACCCAAGACTTCATTGTTTCGATCTTGGAGGTATTTGTATTTTCTTTTATATATTCAGATTTATTGTATAGTACTACTTAAATGTAAAGTAGGAACAGGGGATGTAAAGAGTAAGGAATAATGTTAAATTACATATTTCGATTTTGTAAATTAATTAAAGTTTACTGTTTATCACCGTTTCTGTTCAAGTGTTAAAGGCATCGCAGACGGCTAACTGTAATTTATGTGTTCAATGTGTGATATACTGCACATTTAGACTGTTACAATTTTATTGGTATAAGAGCAAGGTTGGTTTGATATCTATCGGTGCCTTTTAAGATAAAAGTGAAGTGATAAACATCACTTATAGTACTGTATCTGAATGTATAATTGAATAACTAATCAGAAGTTAAATAAATTGTATATGTAATGTAGATATGGCTAGAAGAAGAGTAACACGATCGTATAGGGGGCAGAGGTTGAGGTTGAGGTTGGGCGGAGTAGACTCCAGAGCTCCATACTGCTAAGCAAGTACCAGAGCCCAACCCAGGACCCACTAACCCACCGCAGTCGGAGAGTCCTAATACACAGACGTCAAGGATGGAGAGGATGTTGGCTGATTTTATAGCCATATTTCATGTTGTATGAGTTGCGGATAGGGTAGAGAGAGAGAGAAAGTAGCTCCAATAGTAGCACCACCCCTAAGTCAGCGGCACCAGTAGTACCCGAGCCACAGCTTGTTCCACCACCGGCACCTTAGCCACAAGCAGTACCACCACCACCACTAGTTCAACTACCCAGAGACGTAGAGTCGTATTGTGATGTGAATTTAGTGCGGTCGTTTAAGAAGTTGGATCCGTCGAAGTTTAAGGGAACTAAGGATCCTCTGGTTGCAGAACAATGGATTAATGCAGTTGAGAAGCTATTCAAATATATGAGATGCACAGAGAATAAAAAAGTGGGTCTATCGGTGTTCCAGTTGATGGATGACGCGAAGCACTGGTGGAAGGCGACTAAGACAGTTCTATTTGCCCAGCATCAGGTGGTGACTTGGGATATATTTGTAGAGGCTTTTTGACGACAGTACATCCCCGACATTGCTCAGAAGAAATTATAGAAGGAGTTTTTGGAGTTAGTTCAGGGGAATATGTTGATAGATGAGTATGCGTCGAGGTTCACCACCCTAAGCCGATTTGACCCACAGTCTCGAATAGATGAGAGGCATAAGATAAACAGGTTCATGGAAGGTTTGAGACCTTCTATTCATACTAAGTTAGTCCTATTCGATATCTGTACTTATGATGAGGCAGTGCGACGGGCACAGTTATGTGAACAAGATTATGAACAGTTTCATATGGATACTAGTCCTAAGGGTAAGGCAAAAGGGAAAGGGAAAGGGAAGGCTAAGAGAGATTCAGAGGATAGATCTAGTAGGGAGCAGCCTAAGAAGGCTAAGTCGTCGAGTATTCAAATTTTCGACAGGTGATTTACTCGATCAGTTGTTTCAGTCTTTGCTACTGGCCCCACCTCTTCATAAAGGAGTACAGCGACTAGATATGTACATTGTGGTAGGTCGCATGGTTCATGGCCCTACTACTTGTTGATGAAGGTGTGTTTTAGATGTGGACAAATAGGGCATATGTTGAGGGATTGCCCGATGCTACAAGAGTTAGCTACTTCCATTGTTCCCACTTCAACTCCACTGGCACCAACATCGGCAACTCCGAGTAAATCGGAGAAAGCTACACCCTCACAACCGAGGCGTGTGACAACAACAGAAAGGGGAAGAAGGCTGTGACATAGGGACGGGTGTATGCCTTAGATTAAGAGACTGCTGATGCTTTTGTTGACGTGATTAAAGGTAAGATCTATATCTTTGATATTCTAGTGCTTGCATTGTTTGATCCTGGTTCTACCCATTCATTTGTGTCCCCTACATGTGCTAATAGGATCCCCATAAAACTGGAGCCACTAGGGTATACACTACAAGTAAATACCCCATTTAAAGAATCACAGATGACTGATGTTGTATATTGAAATTGTAAAGTGACTGTAACAGAGAAGTAAACGACAGCTGACCTAATTTTGTTAAATATGTATGATTTTGATGTAATCTTAGAAATGGATTAGTTAGCTGCAAATCATGTTAGCTTAGATTGTTATACCAAGTTTATTACCTTCTCTCAACCTGAACAGTATATTGTAAAACTGTTTGTAAATTAATAAAAGTGATGCAGTGATATGTTTATTTGAAATGATATTTTACTAAATTATGGGATTGTGTGTGGATATGTTTGAAGGTTTTATTGCTTATGTGGAAGACGTAGAAAAGAAACGTCCAAAGTTGCAGAGATTCTTGTGGTCAGGGATTTTTCGAACGTATTTCCTAAGGAGTTACCAAGGTTACCACCGGATCGGGAGATGGAGTTTACCATCGATTTGGTACCTGGTACTGAGCCGATTTCTAAACCCCTATATCGAATGGCATTAATGGAGTTAGATAAGCTTAAGAAGCAGCTCCAGGAGTTATTGGACAAGGGATTCATACGTCTTAGTTTGTCTCCATGAGGTGCTCCAATGTTATTTGTCCGGAATAAGGATGGTAACCTATAGTTGTGTATTGACTACAGGATGTTGAACAGGGTTATCATTAAGAATAAAAATCCCCTGCCCAGGATTGATGCTTTATTTGATCAGCTCAAGGGTGCACAAGTGTTCTCCAAGATAGATCTTCGATCAGGCTATCATCAGCTAAAGATTCATGAGTCAGATGTTCATAAGACAGCATTCCGGACTCGGTACAGGCACTATGAGTTTTTGGTAATGTCTTTCGGGCTAACGAATGCCCTGCAGTGTTTATGAGCTTGATGAATGAGGTATTCAAGCCTTATTTGGATAGATTTGTGATTGTGTTTATTAATGATATATTGGTGTATTCTAAGTCTCCAGAGGAGCACGAGCAGCACTTGTTTATAGTTCTGAAGACCCTTAGAGACTGAAAACTATATGCAAAGTTCAGTCAGTGTGAATTCTGGCTAAATCATATTATATTTCTGGAACATGTTATGTCTAAAGATAGGATATCTGTAGATCCATCCAAGATAGAGGCCATCGTACAGTGGTAAATGCCTAAGACTATTACTGAGATACGGAGTTTTCTGGGTCTAACCGAATATTATCGTCGGTTTGTCGAGGGGTTTTCTAGACTAGCTGCTCCATTGACATGACTCACACGTAAGGATGTAAAGTTTGAGTGGACAGATGCATGTGAGTGTAGTTTTCAGGAGTTGAAGCGGAGACTGACTATTGCCCCTGTTCTTGCCTTTCCCAGTGGATCTGGTGGATTCACAATGTATACAGATGCTTTCACAATGGGATTGGGATGTCTGCTCATGCAAAATGGTCGGGTTATTGCCTATGGTTATCGACAGTTGAAATATCATGAGAACAACTACCTGACACATGATTTGGAGTTAGCCATAGTGGTGTTTGCGCTAAAGATTTGGTGGCATTATCTTTACAGGGAGGAATTTCAGGTATATATAGACCATAAGAGTCTGAAATATTTATTCTCGCAACGAAAGTTGAATATGAGACAAATGGATGGAGCTGCTAAAAGATTATGACTGCGAGATTTTGTACCACCTGGGAAAAGCGAATGTGGGGGCAAATGACTGAGTTGCAAGCGTATGTCACAGTCTGTATATACAGTATTTCACATTTTTTTCACACTTTTTCATACACACTGTATTGGTTGGGCTATCTACGATGCCTTTATTTCCCACTTTTAATTAACAGTGAATAGTAAATAACCGTAAATTAATTTAATTTACATAAGTAAAATATTTACAAAACAGTGTTTATATCAAATAGATACATCCCCTGTTATAATTACAATACTGTAGTATTGTAAAAATAAGTTTGAACATATAAAGGAAAATGAATGTACCTATAGGATCTACATTAGCTGCCTCGGGGTACTCACAACACAGCCGATAATCCTTGGATGATATATCCAGCACTCACTGGATATACTCTAGAGAAATGAAAATAAAAGGGTGAGCAAACCATAGCTCAGTAAAGGAGTTGTATGCAATCTTGATATTGCAAAAATAATATGCAGTAAAATCCTTTATTTTCCTATCGGTGTGCTAAGGACTTTATAAGGAAGGATACTATAGTCGGCCAAGAAATCCAGATGGAGCATGAAAGGTATTTTGAAATACCTGTCTTATCTCAGAAACCCAAAAGCAACTATAGAGAGTAATTATTAAATTGTCTATATAAAATCAATTAAATATATTCTCAATAAATAAATGGTAACAAAACCATTTAACAAATATAGGGATGAAAAACGGGCGGGCCGGGGCGGGTGCGGGCCGGGCCGTACGGATACGGGCCAAAACGGGCCAAGCCCGTTTAGGCCCGTTTTTAAACGGGCCTATTTTTACATGCCCGGTCCGTTTTTAATGCGGACCGGGCTGGCCCGCGGGCCATATAATTTTTAAATAAAAAATAATAAAAATAAAATAAAATTTTAAAAATCATTAAAATTCATATACAAATACAATTTAAATACAATTACAATTCACTTACAATATTTTAAAATAAATAATTGCAATCTTAAAAAAAAAAACATAAATTTCTATTAAACATTAAAATCTTCCAACATCTTATTTTCATTATTATATGTGTATATACATATAAAATGTCATGGTTTGAATTCAAAATAAAATTACATGAATTCATTTTTTTGCTAGAATACAATAAAATCATATCATGTATTTATTATTTTGTAAGAAATAAAAATACATTAATAATATAATTAAAAAACAAATTATATTTAAAAAAATGAAAAAAAGGCCTAAAATGGGGCCGGCCCGCGGGCTTATGAACCGGCCCGCGCGGATCGTCGACCCGCGCGGGCCAACCCGTTTAGGCCCGTTTTTAAACGGGCCTAAAAAATTGAAACCGGCCCTTTAAAAGCCCGCGGGCTTAACGGATAAGCCCGCGGGCTTCGGCCCGTTTTACACCCATAAACAAATACTTCAGTATTATTCAAAATCATATGACAATAAACAACAACAAACAATAATAGGGTAAACAATTTTGGTGAACATTAGTAACAGTATTGTGATAATATGGAAAATAGTGGACATAGGATTTAACACAGTAACAATTCGATAAAACAATAATCTGTTCCATGAACAATCTCACTTTAAAAATAATTTTGGTAAACACATTTAGTTGTGACAGTTTAGTAAACCGTAGCAATTTCAGTATACAATGACTATTCAATTTCTCAGTTTATTAAATATCACAGGTAAAGTGAGCTGCTTTTGTAAACCTTAAAAGTTTAAGGTTAATAAAAATATTTATTTCAAGAACATTAACAATTGAGTAAACACTTTGAGTAACTGTTCGGTAACAGTAATCTTTTTAGTAATAGTAAACAGTTCGATAGTGATACGATAAACAGTTTAGTAAATAGTGCGAACACAATTCAGTACAGTAAACACTTGAAGTTCACGATATAGTAACAGTTCAATAAATATTTCATAATCAGTAATAATTTTCATAAAACACTTTCAATTAGTAAACAATAATAATTCAGTACAGTTCAGTAGATAGTAAACAGTAGCTCACAGTTCAGTAAAACAGTTAACAATAAACCACAATTCAGTAAACGGTTAACGATAGATGGAGACCAGACAACACCCTAAATATATCATGCGATAATCCCTGTAGGGAACAGTAACAGTAAACAGTCATATCTATGGCCATAGTTTATAAATGTCCTTGGTCGTACACTGATCAGGTGTCAACGGAGACGCTGAAGATAGGATTAGTGTCAACAACTTCACGCAGTAATAGTACAGTAATACATGTGAGCATGATACAAGGCCTTACAGTTTCAAAACAATGTTTAAACAGTGATAATCCTTTTTATGGAAATCATTAAATAGTTAAAACCTTCAGCTAATCCATAAAGGAAAAAAAAATAAAATAGTGAATATTATACTGAAAATAACTTATAAAATATTCACTATTCAGCACTTAACTTTATAAATCACTTATTTCATTTTAAAACACTTATGAGGAATTTCTAATTACTTCACTTTTATTGAATTCGGTAACACAAATATTTAAATAATATATTTTGGTAAATTCATATTTTATGAAAAATAATAAATATTTCACTTTCAAGACTAGGATAACACTCAACAATGCACTAAAATATTTTATGGCATTTTAAAAAAATTTACTAGAAAATTTTAGTAGCATTACGGCTGTTAATATCTTAGCCTTCCTGTAATTGCAAACACAGTTTAAACCAGCCAACAACCACAATTTCATAGTATTCAAGGAAATTCACTTTTAAAATAATTTCATAAAATTATTGGCATGAAAATCATGCATTCGAGATATCCCTACAAACTACATACGCGTCCCTTACCTGTTTGAGGAAATTGAACTTCCCAATAGCACCATTCGAAAACCGTAACTTTTGGGCTATAGATAATTTCACCAAAATTATTAACTCATTAAATACTTATTTTTAAGCTATTATTCATATCATAATGCAGCTACATTAAACACTGCAAGTATTTTCGTAGTATAATTTCTACCTGTAATATAACACAACTCCTTCGTTTTGCGTTAGATTTTAAATCGAAGCGTATCGGCAGACTCCTTGTAATTCCTACAATCTAAATATACCCTCAAATCATCAAAATCAGCCATGGACCATAGTCCCCTCTGCCATGGTCAAATCTTCCCTTAGCCAAATTTGTTGGCATTTCAACAATCCAACTTCTTATCATTGTTTAGCCATGTCTATCTTCCATTTTAGCACCATTTTTATGCATGAAAACCGATGAATCCCTTAGGTACATGTCATGGCTAAAACCCTCTCTCATGAACAAATTTTATTTTGCAACTTTTAATTGAAACAAATGATAGAAACATGCTTAGCTTGTCTAAATGAATAAATCTACATTATTAGAATTAAAGAAAACATAATGGATGGCAATGTTACCTCACTTGACTGAAACTTTGAGGGTCTCTATCTCCTTGTATTGTGGCTTATACAATGCACTTTTGCTATGGGTAGGTAGAGGAGAGAGAGTAGATTAATTTTCTAGTTATAATTTTGGTGAGATTTGGTGTGTATAGTTAGCTAGGAAGGTTTGTTTATTTTTCTCCTTTCTTCCTTCTTCAATGATGTGGGGCTTGTTGGGGAGGATGATGAATAGTGCAAGTCAGCTGCTGAAGGAATTATGAAGAAAATTCTAGAAGTAGGCAAAATGACCAAAATGCCCTTAGTTATTTAAATTTCAGACAATTTTGCCCTCAAGATTTCATAGTCTTAAAAACTGTGTAAACGCACTCTAAAATTTTGGATTCCATCACCAAATAATCTTATTAAATATATTTTGATGATTGGAAGTAGTTTCGTCAACGCGCGGTGCACGGATAGTGAGAAATTATGGTTTTACCCTTGCGGACCGCTAGTGAAATTTTATGATTTAACAATCGATTCGTTAAATCTATTGACACTGTGTTACACTACTTTTCATGTAGAATATCATGGTATTTTTACTTCATCCCAATTCATTTTAATTTGGGAAAAAATTACAGAAATTGCATCGGGACGTAACCATCATTTTCCAATTTGTTTTCCACACTTCACAAAATAATACAAATTAATAAAATAAATGATTTTAAACCTCAATATCATCATATTATATTTATTACACCACTGTACACTATATTATCAGTCTCGAGCCCATCAGAACACATTAAAAATAAGTGGGGTCCACATTACACCTTCACTTATAATCACTTAATACATTAAATTTTCACTTAATAAATATTTACATATCACATGTACAGTATAGTAGAAACGGGTCTCACAGCATATGGGTATGATATCATACATGATGGTCGGGGAGCACGATCTTCTGAGAAGTTTTCGAGCCTTCATTTGAATGTGATTTCCTCTGACAGATATGGGTTTACGGCTAGTTTCAGAATAGAGTCGGATTTGATGGACCGAATTAGGGATGCTCAAAGGAAGGATACTTACTGTATCGAGGTTGCTAGTCAGCTACAAATGGAAGTATAGTCAAACTTTGAGATTAGCATCGATGGTATTTTGAGGTTTAGGGGTAGGATCTATGTTCCCAGTGATTAGCAGTTGAAGGATTTGATATTGTCAGAGGCCTATACCTCTAGGTACACTCTACATCCTGGCAGTACTAAGATGTATCAAAATTTACAGAGAGTATATTAGTGGCCTAAAATGAAGAAAGACATCGCAAAGTACGTTGCAAGATGTCTTACATATCAGCAGATAAAGATTGAGCATCAAAAGCCTGCAGGTATGTTACGTCCTTTACCAATCCCTACGTGGAAATAGGAGCATGTTATTATGGATTTTATTATGAGGTTGCCAAGGACCTGGAGAGGTTATGATGCTATTTGGGTGATTGTGGATAGATTGACAAAGTCTGCTCATTTCTTAGCCATTAAATCTACTGATCCAGTTAGTGCCTTAGCCGATTTATATGTCAGGGAGATAGTGAGGTTAGATGGTGTTCTAGTGAGCATTACTTCGGATAGGGATTCTTAGTTCACTTCTCATTTTTGGGAGAGATTTCAGGAGGTCATGGCATCCCAACTGAATTTCAGCACCGCCTTTCATCAGCAGACTGATGGACAGTCCAAGCGCACGATACAGTCGCTCGAGGATATGTTGAGAGAGTGTGCATTGGATTTTAAAGGCTCTTGGAATGATCACCTACCTTTAGCAGAGTTTGCTTATAGTAACAGCTATCAGGCAAGCATCGACATGGCACCTTACGAGGCATTGTATGGCAGATGATGTAGATCCCCGATAGCATGGGAAAAAGTGGGAGATCGTAAGCTATTGGCTTTTGATTTGGTAGAGAAGGCTTCTTGAGACGTACAAGTGATATGTGAAAGGTTAAAAGCGGCTCAGAGTCGACAGAAGAGTTATGTAGATATTAGATGCCGACCACTGGAGTACTTTGTGGGGGATTATGTATTTTTTAAGGTCTCATCGTCCAAAGGAATAATGAGGTTTGGTAAGAAAGGAAAATTAAGTCCTTGGTATATTGGACCATTCGAGATCTTAGATCGCGTGGGAGATGTGGCATATCGGTTGGCATTACCATCAGAGTTGTCAGGAGTGCATAATGTGTTCCATGTCTTGATGCTAAGGAAGTACCATCCAGATCCTTCCCATGTAATTCGACACGAGCCACTGGAGATCAGGGAGGATATGATTTACGTGGAGAGATCGTTACGGATCTTAGATATGAAAGATAAAGTACTGCGATCTAAGACTATTCCTTTGATAAAAGTGCTCTAGCAGTACCACACTGAAGAAAAGGCTACTTGAGAGTTAGAGAGCTTAATGCGTGAAAAGTATCTAGAGCTATTTCAGCGTCGGTCCAGGAGAAATTTGGAGGACCAAATTTCCTAAAGGAGCGGAGAAAATGTGAGACCTTTCTATTGAATTGTACATATGTTATGTGTGAGACCCGATTTTATGACACTGTACACCATATTTCTGTAAATCGTTGATAGTGGAAATAAATTATTTAGTGGAATAAAATAAATATTGAATGCGAATTTCCACTTTGAATTTTGAAATTTTTGGATTTATGAATTGTAATATGGTGTATAAGAGGTAAAGTAAATATTAAAGTATGAAATGAAAGTGTAGGATGAATAAAGGAAGCGAATCTGAAAATTTTATATGGAAGTGATAATTCCATATTATGATATGCAAAAATTTGATTTATAAGAGAGGAAATTTTATTTTGAACATATGGCAAATTGTCATTGAAGTGGAATGCACGCCACTTCTTCTTTGCCATGGTGATGCACGGCTAGAAATCTTCTAAGGAAATGAAATGCAATTTTTGTGCAATGAAGACTGATAATTGATAATTAGATGGAAGGAATTATTAATTAGAGATATGCCTGATCTAATTGCTGAAGTAAACATCAAAAGCAAGTGAAATAAGTCAAAACGTGCAGAAAAGAGATGAGTTACACGCCATTAATTTTGCTGCAGTCTTCTGCACATTTTAATTGCTCAAATAGACTTGAAATGATGTTAATGGAAGGAAAATGTTATATTTGTAAATATAAATTAATTTCTATTAGACGGAGTCTTCAAAAAAGAAAAAAAAAGAACAAAGAAGTCAAGATAGTGCAGCCAAAAACGGGACAGCAAACTAAAATTTCATTGCTGCCATGGTACTGGTTTTCAGCTGGAATTTTTAAAGGATTTGGACTAGAAAATTTATAGAATAAAATGCCAAATAAGTAATATAAAAGGAAGAAGAGTTAACAAATTTACATGTGAATAATTTTCATTGGATGAAGCTTTCAAAAAGGTGGTGGAAACAAGTCAATAACGTGTAAGAAAAATAAATTCAGCTGATTTCTTTTGCTGCAGTTTTCTTAATGTCTTAAATGCACAACAAAATAAGGAAATGATGATAAAAGAGATAAGTAGCTAAGTGGCAACATATTATTGGATGACATGAAGGAATAGAAAATTAAATGGAACTAAAACTCCAGCAATTTTCATCCTTATTGCCAACTCACTCTGCTGCACTTCATTTTCTATTTTGGTTTCACGTGTTACTCTATTTGCAGCCGTTTCTCACATGAATTTCTTAGCAAAAATTCCATACTCATGCTATTAATCATCTAATCTTCTTCATAAACCTTACCTTCACCTTAAAATCTCCTAAGAAAACAAGGAAGAAGGAGGGCAGAAATGAAAGAATGAAATAGAAAACTTGTTCTGTTTGGAGTGAGCTATTCGGTCAAGGTAAGTTATTTAGACTCTATGGTTTCCTTGATATTAAATGGTGGATTTATATGTTTCTTAACATGAGTAGCATGATTCTAGCATTATTTTTACTTGAGCCTCATTAGAAAATGGAATTTGAGCAAGATGTGAATTTGATGTAGATGAGAACAAGTAAGAAATCTTGGCTGGAAATTGTAAGAAGATGTTGTGAAATGCTTAAAGGGACATGAAGGAAATAAATAGGAAGCTTGAAAACATAAAATGATGAAGAATCAGAAATTTGGTTATAGAAAGGGGTTTCGATTTGGGCATGAGAGAATAGAAATCCTTTATGGTTCATGCAGAACAATGATAAGGAAATGCTCACGTGGACAAGCATATACCAATTGGAAACAAGAAATTGAGGAAAAGAGATGGAAAAGTCAATGAAAGTGGCCATTAAGGGATTCGGCCATAACATTTTGGAACCACAAAATGTGCTGAAAATTATGGATTTTTGTAGAAGATAATTATAGAAATTAAAAGAGAAAGTTGGTGAAATTAAAACCGAAAAAGGGACTAAATTGAAGAAAATGAGAGTTGGCACCAGTATAAATTTTACTAGTTGTAATTATTAGTGGCTGCATTTTATGAATACTAGTGGCTTAAAATTAAAAGGAAAAATATTAATAATTTTTAATAAAATTATTTTGCAACCCGAGTTGACGGATTTCAGTTAGCGTAACTGGGAAGCTCGGCTTCATAAGACAGGTAAGGGGGGAGTGTGTGAGTTGTAGTAATATAATGAATTGCATGTTTTCTTGAGCTAAATTTTATGAGAATATTGGATGCATGATTTGGTTTGAAAACATGCAAAATCTGTGGTTGAAAAGCTGGTTTATATACTGTGACTGTGTGCAGTAGGTTAGGAATCTGCAGCTATTATGCTGTCGGAAATTTTCCAAAAATATTCTAAAATATTTTAGAAGCATGAAATGATTTAAATGGAAAATTTTGAATATAATTTCCACCAATTTTCCATAAACTGGAAATTTTGAGAAAGTTATGAGAAATTAAATATTCATGTTTTATATTTTTATTAAAGTGAGAAATTGATTTGTTTTATATGATACTAAATATTCAAATTGAATATTTATTTACTTTCTCACTTGATACATGAATATTTACTGATGGATTTACTGTATGTGAAAATGGGGAATAAAATACCTTTTTGGAAAATAATTCTTCAAATAAATGATATACCTTTTTGGAAAATAATTCTTCAAATAAATGATATAATTCATTTGATTTCCTTAAAGGTATTTTTATGAGAAAATGAATGATTTTATACCTTTATGGAATTAAGTGATGATTTTATTTATTTTATAAATTCCATAAAGGTGATGATATATAAAAATGTGAGAGCCTTATGGATAAACATGAAATATTTCAAATTACTTTGAATATGATCCAAAAAGCTATGGTACGGTTTTTATATTGTTTTGAGATTTAGGCCCCGAGTTTCATGCATCATACTATTACTGTTACTGTCACGTGGCTAATTGACCCGCCAGTCATCAGTGTCCCGGATGTCACCTGGCAAGTGTACACCAAGGACACCTTATAGATCATGGCCATAGATCTCACTATATACTGTTACTGTGTCCTTTCGAGGTTGATTACTGTGTCCCTTAGTGGACGATGATAGCATGATTTAATTGTAGGGTGATGCCTAGTCTCAACTTACTGATTACTGTTTATTGAAGGGATTTATTGAATCTTGTTTTACTGTACTGCAATGTGAATTACTGTTTACTGAACTGAACTGTACCGAAATACTGTTTTACTGAACTGTACTGAACTGGTAGCTACTAATTTCTGTTTAGTGAACTGAAAGCTACTCATTATTGTTTACTAAATCGAAAGCTACTCATTACAATTTACTGAACTAGTAACTACTTGTTGGCTCTACCGAGAGGGGGGGGGGTGAATCGGTTTTTCTAATTATTTCTACTTTTCCTAACTCTTAATGCACAATCGAAGTCAAATAAGCAATAATGAAATAAACGCAGTAAATAAGAGTAAGGGAAAGAGAAGCAAACACAAGGTTTATAGAGGTTCGGCCAAACTCTTGCCTACGTCCTCTCTCCTTGAACTTCTTGTCAAGGTTTTGATTCACCTCTTCCTTGAGAAAGCTTACAAACCACTTGAAGGTGTGGCAAGACCTCTTACAATTTCTCTTGAGACTTTAGAAGTCTCTTTCTAATCCTCTACCCTTGTAATATTTCCACTCTCTACAATATCAGACCTTACAAGGATAGCTCACCCCTTTGAATATCAGATTTTTCAGTGGATGGGTGAAGAATACAGAAAACACTCAAACACAATGAAGTTACAATGAGATTTTCAGATTTCAGATTCTCTCTTGAAGCTTGAATACTTTGGAATGTTTGTTCTACTTTCAAACTTCATAAATGTCACTATTTATAACCCACCAAACGGATAGAACAGTTGGTGAAGCATTTAATGCAAATCCTCCCGTTGAAACCCTCAAAAACTAGCCGTTACAGGAGGTCTCGTCCAAAAGGGATCGATCCCTTTACCAAAGGGATCGATCCTGTTTATCCAGAATGCTTCCCAACTTGTTGCTTGAGCTTTATCATGCTTACTGTCAAAATGGGATCGATCCCTTTACCAAGGGGATCGATCCCTTTTAACCAGAATCACTTTTCTGCATATCTTTAACTTCAATTTGAGATAGTTTGTGATTTTTGTGATTCTAAGTCAGTTCAAAAACTTCTAACACTTTTCTTAAGAGTATTTACTGACTTTTCAGTTGAAATCACAATCCAAAACTTGTTTAAAAATATATTCTATTATTGAGTTCATTCAAAGCAAATTTACTTAGAGAAAAATCATTTTTAAGCTTACTTGAATTTTGTCATTTCAAAAGACTTGTCAATTTAAAGCTAACAATCTCCCCCTTTTTGATATGACAAAACTTAAGGTAAATTTGCTTAGAAAATGGGATTGCTCTTTTTTTTTTTTTTTGAAAATAATGCTCCCCCTTAATATTTGCTCCCCCTCAAAGTTAGCTTCTCTTTTTAAGGGCCAAGATTAATTTTTATCACATTAATTCTCCCCCTTTTTGTCATAGCAAAAAAAATGATATACTCCCCCTTAACAATAATAAGAAGCATGGAGAATTGGTTAGTCTATTTAAAGCAAGAGAACAATGAGATATTTTGAAGATCATAAGCAAACCATGGCAGAATGAGAAAATAACCAGAAGTACATAGCATGCCATATCACAGAGGTTCAAACATCTAAGATAGTTTACACTGACAAAGATAAATGCGGACAGTGAAGTTCAACACACATAGCACAGAGGTTCAAACATCTAAGCAGAACAAGGAAAATGCACATCCGACACACAAGGAACAAAATCAACGCCTGGGAAATGTCCGATGATACTGATCCACGAAGTCCTCATGCTGCATGCGGATGTCTTGGACTTCATCAAATAAGGCTGCCTGTGTAGCCTCGATGGTGTCAAGGCGAGCGTCGACATGATCAAAGCGTTGAGTAACAGTGGCCTGGAGGTTTTGAAGCGATAGCATGATCTGGTCAAGAGAGACCGAGGTCGAGGCGGATGGGGCTGAGGATGTGGCTGCGGCAGGAGCTGCCTCTTCGTCGTCGCCTTCATCACCGCCTTCGTCCGGATCATGTTGGGGAGATGCTGGAGCACCATGGGCCTTTTCCCAAACGATGGTATCACCTTGCTCACGAGAGTACCAGCCAAGATTATGCAAAGTAGCAAGGTTGATGATGTGGCCTGCCTCTGGAAGGACGCCAGGGTCACACGAACAGTCGATACCGTAGTCGAGGAGGTAGAAGGCAAGGTGTTGGGGGAAGACAATTGTCTGAACTTTGCCAAGAGCAATCTTGATCCAATCGTGAAGAATGAAATGGAGAAGATCCGGTCGATCGCCATCAGGTGAGTGAATGTGATGAAGCCAAAACCGATCAAGTCGCCGGAGTTGGGAATATTTGGTGCCAAGTGGGCGAAGATTCCAAGAGATGATGATGTGGAGAAGACGAGCAAAGACAGGAAGATCACCCGCACGATCATTGACGATATTGAATTCTAAGGGGACGTTGACATTTTCACATGCAAGTCCATGCTCCGGAATGCGAAAGGCATGGGAAAGGGAATCTTTGGTGATTTCAACATCCCGACCCATAACAAATGATTGAATTCCTACTGCCTTACATGGGTTATTAGGCGAATAAAGGACTTTGGCATTGGAAAAGAAAGCTCGAATGATGCTCATAGGAACCGGAGTGTTGATTTGGAGAAAGTATGTCCAATGGAAGGCTTCAAATTTGGCCAAGTAGGGAAATTGAATTGACTCCAAAAAACCGAAGTCAATTGGGCGGCAGTGCTTAACGCGCATATGGGCAAAGAGGGTATGGTAACGTTTTTTCTCGTCCGCATTTCGAAAGCAGCGATTAAAAGCGGTTGGAACGGAGGCGGAGGAAGAGGAGGGATGTGATCTTTTTCGAGGGGCAGCATGTTTGATTTTGGGAGCCATGGGAAGGAAGAATGATAAGGGAAAATTCAAAGAGGCATTTTGTCGAGCAGGTGATGGGCACAGGTTTGGGGGACTGTGGAGAATGTGTGTGAGCAATATGATTGAATCAATCAGCTGAGAGCCACAACCCAATAAGCAATTAACAATTATGAAAAGGAATTTCTTATGAATAACTACAACTAGGCTAAGGAAAATCCTTGGGAAAAGACTAGTGCCAAATGAAGTGAAAACCTAGATGAAGAGGAAAATAAGGCAAGATATGCAAATGGGTAAACAAGACATGATGCAAAAGACTAGAAATGCAAGAAAAATGGAATGAAAATTGGAAGAAAAACTTACAATTGACATGTTGGGTGAATAGTAACCATGGTGTGGAGGAAGAAGGAAGAGAAGAAAAGAAAAGATTGTGTTATGAAATGAGGAGGGGAAATGAAAGAGAGAAGGAAATGAGGAAGATTGGTGAAGGAATGAGGCAATTTGGTGTAGAAATGAGTGAGATCATGAAGGTTGTGAGAGGAGGAATGGAGAAGGTGGAAGGCTTACGGATGATGGGGAAGAAGAATAGGAAAAATGAGTGAAATCCCGACCTTTTAACAAGCGGAAGAGCAAGGGTTTGATCGAAGGGATCGATCCCTTTAAGGATGGGATCGATCCCTTTTTGGCAGTGTGCATGCTTGCCTATTCTGGAATAAACGGATCGATCCCATGGCAAGAGGGATCGATCCCTCATATTCAAAACCCAGAATTTTAGGCCTTAATGACCCGGAAGCAATCTAATTTGAAGAAGTATTGATTCCGTTGTCACTTGCCTCATTCGTGATGCATAAAAATGATTTGAACACTATGAAACGTATGCATTTGGACCATTGCAAACTCAAAATCTGATTGTTTCCACTTGAGATGCATGAATGAGGTTGAAAGATTTCATAAAAGATGCAGGAAAATGCAGAAAATTGCAGAAAAATGTTGAGAATATGCTGAACAGCTTTGCAATCCAAGTGAACAGGATTGTGGGCCTGTCTTAAGCATCAGAAAGTGAATTGTTGACTAATGAAACACATAAATTTCAACATGTCAACATCAAAGTATAAGATCATGAACAGTAACATGGCAAGTTGAAGTTATGAAGTGCAAGTGGAAATGATATTTTTCAAATTTCTTTCTTGCAATTATATCAAACCAACTTAAGACAGTCATGCAACACCAAATCACTTCAAGGAGCATTCATGATGCCTAATTCACCTCTAAGAGTGCAAAATCTCTCCTTGTCCAAGGGTTTTGTGAAGATATCAGCTAATTGGTGCAAGGTGTCCACATACTCTAGAATTATATCTCCTTTTTGCACATGATCTCGTATAAAATGATGTCTAATCTCAATGTGCTTAGTTCTAGAGTGTTGGATAGGATTTTTTGTAAGATTGATGGCACTAGTGTTGTCACACCTAATGGGAACTTGATTCATTTCTATTCCATAGTCTCTCATTTGTTGCTTAATCCATAACACTTGAGCACAGCAACTGCCGGAAGCTATATATTCAGCCTCTGTTGTGGATTGAGCTACGCTATTTTGTTTCTTAGAAAACCATGAAATGAGCCTACTTCCTAAGAATTGGCATGTTCCCGATGTGCTTTTCCTATCCACTTTGCATCCACCAAAATCCGCATCGGAATAGGCATGGAGGTCAAGTGTAGAATCTTTAGGATACCAAAGTCCTAAGGAAGAAGTGTCTTTGAGGTATCTAAAGATTCTTTTTACTGCTTGTAGGTGTGATTCTCTAGGGGATGATTGATATCTAGCACATAAGCATACACTAAACATGATATCGGGTCTACTAGCAGTTAAATATAGCAATGAGCCAATCATAGACCTATAGAGTTTAGTGTCTACACATTTTCCTCCTTCATCCTTATCAAGCTTAATATTTGTGCTCATAGGTGTAGAGAAAGGTTTAGATTCATCCATTCCAAATCTTTTGAGCAAATCTTTAGTGTACTTAGCTTGATTTATGAAAATACCTTCTTTACATTGTTTAACTTGAAGTCCCAGAAAGAAGGTCAATTCTCCCATCATACTCATTTCAAATTCACCTTGCATTAGCTTTGAAAAGTTTTTGCACAATGACTCATTTGTAGAACCAAAAATGATATCATCTACATAAATTTGCACTACCAATAAGTCATGACCCTTAGATTGAATAAACAATGTTGTGTCTACCTTTCCTCTTGTAAAGCCTTTTTCGATTAAAAACTTTGAAAGTCTTTCATACCAAGCTCTAGGAGCTTGTTTTAATCCATATAAGGCTTTTGAAAGTTTGAAAACATGGTTAGGAAGTTTTGGATTTTCAAAACCGGGAGGTTGCTCAACATAAACCTCTTCATTTATATAACCATTTAGAAAAGCACTTTTTACATCCATTTGATATAACTTAAAGTCCTTATAACATGCAAATGCAAGTAGCATCCTAATGGCTTCTAATCTAGCTACCGGAGCATAGGTTTCATCATAGTCAATCCCTTCTTCTTGTCTATAGCCTTGAGCTACTAACCTAGCCTTATTTCTAACAATAATGCTATTTTCATCCATCTTATTCTTGAATATCCATTTGGTTCCAATGATGGGATAATCTTTAGGTCTTTCTACTAATGTCCACACTTTGCTTCTTTCAAATTGATTTAATTCTTCTTGCATGACCATAATCCAATTTTCATCATTCAAAGCCTCATCCACTTTCTTTGGCTCAAATTGTGACACAAAGGCAACATGTTGACATATGTTTCTATAGGTTGACCTAGTCCTAACTCCAATGGTAGGATCTCCAACAATATCATTATCTTTCACATATCCAAGTTCTCTAGGACACCTAGATTCCTTCTCAATCATTTCTTGTTCCATGGACTCCTCATCTTTGTTAATAGTAAGATCTTCCAAGTGTTCCCTAACATCCTTATCTTGAGATGGATCAACTATAGGTTCATCAAAGATTTCTACTTCATCATCAAGATTGGTTCTACTAGTGATATTTGATTCATCAAAGATTACATGTATTGACTCTTCTACAACAAGTGTTCTTTTATTAAAAACTCTATAAGCCTTAGAATTTAAAGAGTAACCAAGAAAAATACCTTCATCACTTTTAGCATCAAATTTTCCTAGGTTATCTTTACCATTGTTCAAAACAAAACATTTACATCCAAATGGGTGAAAATAACTTATGTTAGGCCTTTTTCCTTTATAAATCTCATAGGGAGTTTTCTTTAAAATAGGCCTCACCATAGCTCTATTTATAACATAGCAAGAGGTGTTTATTGCTTCAGCCCAAAAATATTTAGGTAAGTTGTTTTCACAAAGCATGGTTCTAGCCATTTCTTCTAAGGTTCTATTTCTCCTTTCAACTACCCCATTTTGTTGAGGAGTTCTAGGAGCTGAAAAATTATGGCTAATGCCATTTTCATTGCAAAATATATCAAAACCAATATTTTCAAATTCTTTTCCATGGTCACTCCTAATACTTGAAATAGAATAACCCTTTTCATTTTGAACAAGTTTTGAGAAAACAATGAATTTATCTAAGGCCTCATTTTTAACACTTAAAAAGAACACCCAAGTAAACCTAGTGTAATCATCAACTATCACAAATCCATAGTGTTTACCTCCTAAACTAGTTGTCCTAGTTGGTCCAAAGAGATCTAAGTGAAGAAGTTGAAGTGATCTAGAGGTAGTGACACACTTCTTAGATTTAAATGAATTTCTTTTGTGTTTTCCTCTTACACATGCTTCACAAACTTTATCATTTTCAAATTGAAGCTTAGGTAATCCTACAACTAGGTCTCTTTTGGCTAACTTAGACAAAATATGCATGCTAGCATGGCCTAGTCTTCTATGCCATAACCAAGGTTCATCTTCTCTAGTAGCCATAAAGCACACATTTTTGCTATTTAGTTCATTTAAATTCACGATATAAATGTTTCCTCGTCTATGTCCAATAAACATAATTTGATTAGATTTGGCATTAACAACATTGCAACATAAATCATCAAACATAACTTTAAATCCTTTATCACACAATTGACTAATACTAAGCAAGTTATGTTTCAAGCCTCTAACATATAAAACATTCTCAATAGTTGAGGAAGAGTTACCAATGGAGCCAATTCCTTCAATTTGTCCTTTGGAGTTGTCTCCAAATGTGACTTCTCCACCACTTTTGTGCTTTAGGAACTTGAATTGACTCTTGTCACCCGTCATGTGTCTTGAGCATCCACTATCAAGGTACCAATGCTCCTTGGACTTAGCCTTGTAGCAATACTCTTCCTCCTACAAACACATCAAGCTTTCATTTTAGGTACCCAAATTTTCTTGGGTCCTTGAGAGTTAGTACTTATAATTTTAGATCCTTTAGGGATCCATTTCATCTTTAATGACTCATCACTTGAATTTAAAACATGTTTAGGTACCCAAATTTTGACAGCCATTTTTCCTCTTATCATGGTCTTCCTAGAGGTGCATGCTTGTGAGGAGTGTCCTAGTTTATTACACAATGTGCACAAAACAAATTTTCTATCTTTAACTAGGAAGTTTTTTAGATGAGTCTCTTTGTTAGATGCATTATAACCTAACCCTTCTCTATCAAAGAATGCTCTTTGAGTCTCTAACATTTGATCAAGTTTTTGTTGGCCCATGTAAAATCTAGAAAAGGAGTTTTGCAAATTGATGTTCTTTCTATTTAATTCTTCTATTTCTAGATTTGCATTCTCTAATTTCTTTTCACATTCTAATTTAACATTCACAAGCATTTCATTCTCCTTTTTCAACTTAGAAATCATTTTCTTATACTTCAAATTCATGCATTCAAATTCATTAGCTAACTCATCAAATGCATCTTGCAATTCATCAAAAGTATATTCATTAGTATCCAACAAGTTAGAAGTTACCTTTTCATCTTCAAAGGCCATGAAACAAAGGTTGGCTACTTCATCTTCTACATTCTCTTCATCGGAGCAATCACTATCACTCCAAGTAGCCACCATTGCCGTCTTTTTTTGTTTCTTCTCATTTTGCTTTCTATACAAAGGACAATCAAATTTAATATGACCAGGTTTTTTGCATTCATAACAAATAATTTGGTCCTTTTCTTTCCTACTAGTTTCTCCTCTATTAAAGTCTCTCCTAGGGGGTCTCCTAGAATTACCACTAGTTCTTATCCTCATAAATTTATTAAACCTCTTAGCAAACATGGCCATTTCTAGGTCCTCATCATCACCACTTTCATCATGATCTTTTGATTCCTCAATAGTGGTGGATTTTAAAGCCACTCCAACTTTCTTAGGAGGATCTTGATTTCTCTTGATTTTCATCTCATAGGTGAGTAGAGATCCCATAAGTTCATCTAGTGAGAGTGTGTGAGGATCCTTAGATTCCTCAATAGCAGTGACTTTAGCCTCCCATGTTTTTGGTAAGCTATTGAGTATCTTTTTCACCATTTCTACATTAGAATATGTCTTGCCTAATGCTTTAAGACCATTTATGATGTCAGTAAACCTAGTAAACATGTCACTAATTGATTCATCATTCTTCATTCTAAATAATTCATAGTCTTGTGTGAGCATGCCTACTTTGGTTTCTTTGACTTGTGTGGTTCCCTCATGTGTGATAGCTAGTTTGTCCCAAACTTGTTTAGCATTCTCACATTGTGACACTCGATTATACTCATTTGGTCCTAATGCACAAAAGAGTGTGTGCATTGCTTTAGCATTAAGTTGTGCCATCCTAATATCATTAGTATCCCATTCATCTTCTTTCTTAGGCACATCCGACCCATCTACTTTCTTAATAGGAATAAGAGGACCTTTGACAATAATTCTCCATACTTCATAATCATTGGCTTGAATAAATAGCATCATTCTAGTCTTCCAATAGGCATAGTTTTCACCATTAAAGAGTGGAGGTCTGACCGTAGAGTGTCCCTCTCCTACCAAGGGTGTAGACAAACTAGTTTGAGCCATTAGTGATCGTTTATACTCGATAGATGTTAATCTAAGTCACTCTCGAGCCCAAGCTCTGATACCAATTGTTGGCTCTACCGAGAGGGGGGGGTGAATCGGTTTTTCTAATTATTTCTACTTTTCCTAACTCTTAATGCACAATCGAAGTCAAATAAGCAATAATGAAATAAACGCAGTAAATAAGAGTAAGGGAAAGAGAAGCAAACACAAGGTTTATAGAGGTTCGGCCAAACTCTTGCCTACGTCCTCTCTCCTTGAACTTCTTGTCAAGGTTTTGATTCACCTCTTCCTTGAGAAAGCTTACAAACCACTTGAAGGTGTGGCAAGACCTCTTACAATTTCTCTTGAGACTTTAGAAGTCTCTTTCTAATCCTCTACCCTTGTAATATTTCCACTCTCTACAATATCAGACCTTACAAGGATAGCTCACCCCTTTGAATATCAGATTTTTCAGTGGATGGGTGAAGAATACAGAAAACACTCAAACACAATGAAGTTACAATGAGATTTTCAGATTTCAGATTCTCTCTTGAAGCTTGAATACTTTGGAATGTTTGTTCTACTTTCAAACTTCATAAATGTCACTATTTATAACCCACCAAACGGATAGAACAGTTGGTGAAGCATTTAATGCAAATCCTCCCGTTGAAACCCTCAAAAACTAGCCGTTACAGGAGGTCTCGTCCAAAAGGGATCGATCCCTTTACCAAAGGGATCGATCCTGTTTATCCAGAATGCTTCCCAACTTGTTGCTTGAGCTTTATCATGCTTACTGTCAAAATGGGATCGATCCCTTTACCAAGGGGATCGATCCCTTTTAACCAGAATCACTTTTCTGCATATCTTTAACTTCAATTTGAGATAGTTTGTGATTTTTGTGATTCTAAGTCAGTTCAAAAACTTCTAACACTTTTCTTAAGAGTATTTACTGACTTTTCAGTTGAAATCACAATCCAAAACTTGTTTAAAAATATATTCTATTATTGAGTTCATTCAAAGCAAATTTACTTAGAGAAAAATCATTTTTAAGCTTACTTGAATTTTGTCATTTCAAAAGACTTGTCAATTTAAAGCTAACACTACTGATTATTGTTTACTGAATTAGTAGCTACTGATTTCGGTTTACTGAACTAAAATCTATTACTGTTTACTGAACTGAATTATACGAAATACTATTTACTGAACTGAAAGGAAATTTACTGTTATTGAGAAAAAATACTTTGAAAATTATTTCTAAAATAGAAATAATTACTAAATTATTATCCAGTGATTTGGATATTTATAAGCTACTGTATTGAAAAGATTGTTTACTGTAACTACTGTTTTACCACTGTACTGTCACTTGTTTTGAACTGTTCTTGAAATAGTGGAAATTAAAGGATTTATTCCATTTAGATTTATGAAAAAATAAATATTTTCTAGCATATAGATTTCATTATATCAAGCAGCATACGACTCCTTTACTGAGCATGTGGTTTGCTCACCCCTTACTTTCAAACTTTCCAGATTAATCACGAGGATTAATTGATGGCTTCCTCAGTTAAATATAGCTATAAGTAGCCTATTGGGACAAAGGGCATGGAAATTTAAAGGTACAATCACTTCTCTTATATATTCAGACACTTGTATACAGTACTACATTATTGTAAAATAGAAACAGGGGATGCAAAGTGTATGGAATATTGAAAAAATTTTATACTCTGAATTTATTGATAAATGTTCACCATTTATTACTGTTAAGGATCAAGTGTTAAAGGCATCACAGACAGCCCAACCGGTAAAAATGTGTAAAATACTAATAAATATGAGTAAATATTGGGTGCTTAGGCTATTACAGATTTAAATGATATCAGAGCAAGGTTGGACTGATGTCTGTTGATGCCTTTAGATCAGAAAATGTTGAAAATGGTTAATATTCCCTATAATACTGTATAGTCTGAATGTATAGAGGAACTAAGTGACTATAAATTGAGTTAAGTGTTTGATATGGTGTGAAAGTTTGTGAATCACGTATTACAAACAGGGATTGTAATCCGAGAATTTTACTTAAAATAGGTGATCTTATAATCTTAAATGAAGGTCCGTTCGGTAAGGAACAAAAAGGAACTCGGTGAGGGCCCCACCAGGACTTTTCTGTTCAGATCAAATTAAGACCTTACTATGATGATATAGGAGTGGAATGAGATATCATCAGTACATAGATCTTAAGATCACTTGTTTAAAAGTATCTTGAAGAGAGAGAAATAAGCAAGAAAATGACGAATATGCCCTTATATTGAAATAATGCCTCTGAATCATAGTTGACTAAATTTAACTGGAATTGATTAATGGTGATAGAGTAACTGATGGTGTAAAGAATATATTACATGTATAATGGTCCCTACTATGAGCCCCGCTTATACTTTGACAAGTAATGCGACCCGGAGTGTATATTGGGGAGGTCGTGAGATAGTCGGCCCTGTTATGGATTCTTAAGGCCTGAATTAAAAGTGAAAAGATAGGGTATTTGGTTAGGGATTATTAGATATTATGAAAATTAATACACTTACTGAGTGTGATTAAATAAGTGAAAACATATATAAGTAAATCGATGTGAAAAATTGTAACGACTTGTTACCACATTTTTTACCTTAATTTACACAATTTATCCGGTTGGCTGTCTGTGATACTTCACTTGATTTCTTATGTTAAACAATTTCATAAAATATTGTTTATATTACATACATCCCCTATCTTACTTAATAAGCAAGCAGTACTGCATACATGTCTAAATACAAAAAATAAATGATCGTACTTCATAAATCTCAGTCAGTCTGTCACATTGTCCATTATGTGCATCTATAATCCACAAATATTAGATCTCACCATCATCAAAACCTGAAATGTTAAAATTGGAGAGTGAGCAAACCACGGCTCAGTAAGAGAGTTATATGCTACACTTGATATTCAGCTATGTTAGCTTTAAATTGCAATATATATTTTGAAATGACAAAAACTTAAGTAAGCTTTAATGTTTTAATTCATATTGTAAATTTGCCTTATCACACATGATTTTCTCAATCCATTTTTAAGTGTTCATATCAAACATTAAGACCATAATTTAATGATATATTCTTATGGGTCTTAATACTTTATAAAATGGTTTTTAATATTAAGTAATTTTCTCAAGAATTATTGAACATAAGTTTAGAAAATTACTTATAAGTTTTTGGATAATATTTTCATTTGAGAAAGTCAAGAAAAACTCCGTTAAAGCTTATAAATGTTTTGGGTTGAATTAAAATTAAAAGCCATATCATTTCTAACCCAAAAGTGCTGGAAAAATGCCCTCTGGAAGAAAAGGATCGATCCCCTAAGGAAAGGGATCGATCCCTTTTTGACAGAATGCCCCGGAAGGCTAGATTGAAGAAAAGGATCGATCCCTTTGGTGAAAGGATCGATCCCTTTATGCCAGAAAGCCCCCAACGGCTAGTTTCTGTGAGATACAATAGCTAGTTTCTGTTTTGGCTCCAACCAACGTCCACAAACCATCCAAGGGACTATAAATAGAGACTTAAAAGCTAAAGGAAGCAAGGGGAACTACTCAATCAACTCCAATACTCATTTTCCTCAAATCCTCAAGCCTCATCAACAAATCAAGAGCTACAAGTCTTCATCTTCCATCATTCTCATATTCTTTGTATAGAGTAGCACAAATCTTGTATAGGCTTTTTCCTTGTGCTTAAACATTGTAATCACTCGCCTATCAAGAGGCCCTTCTTTGATTACACAATTTGTAAACTCACTCATTCCTTGTAAAAGGGGAGGTTTCTCTTTAGCCTAAGAAAAAGAAGGAGGTTTCTCTTGAGCCTAGAAAAAGAGAGAGGTTTCTCTTGAGCCTTGAAAAGAGGGAGTGTAACACAAATTCAAGTTAGTGAATTTGGGAAAATCCTTAGGAGCGTCTCAAGGTAGAGGACATAGGCAAGGTAGCCGAACCTCTATAAATCGATTGTGTAAATCTCTCTCTCCCTACTCTTTATTTACTTGCGATTATATTGTGTTTATTGCATTGAACTTGGATTGCATGCTTGCCTAGCTTAGAAAACTTAGAAAATATAAATCTAAGCTAGAGATTTTAGAGGAACCAAAAAATGAACTTAAGGTTAGCGAAAAACTGATTCACCCCCCTCTCAGTATAGCCTATAGAGCCAACAATTGGTATCAGAGCTTGGGCTTGAGATTGATTTAGACTAACCTCTATCAAGCAAAACGATCATAAATGGCTCAATTGAATGTAGGCACACCCTTAGGAGAAGAGGGACAATCATTAGTTAGACCTCCACTCTTCAATGGAGAAAATTATTCATATTGAAAAATTAGAATGATGTTATTTGTACAATCAAATGATTATGAAGTGTGGAGAATCATAGTGAATGGTCCTAGAATTCCCATAAAGAAAGTAGATGGAAAAGATGTCCCTAAGAGTGAGGATAAATGGGACACAAATGACATGAGATTGGCACAAATGAATGCCAAGGCTATGCACACCCTCTTTTGTGCTTTAAGTCCCAATGAGTATAATAGAGTGTCTTTATGTGAAAATGCTAAGCAAATATGGGACAAATTGGCCATCACACATGAAGGGACCAATCAAGTTAGAGAGACCAAAGTAGGAATGCTCACACACGATTATGAGCTTTTTAGAATGAAAGAAAATGAGTCCATGAGTGAAATGTACACTAGATTTAATAACATAATTAATGGACTTAAGGCATTAGGCAAGAGCTATTCCAATGTAGAAATGGTCAAGAAAATCTTGAATAGCTTGCCAAAATCTTAGGAGGCAAAGGTGATTGCTATAGAAGAATCTAAGGATCCTAACACCTTGTCTTTAGATGAACTTATGGGCTCCCTACTTACATATGAAATGAAATTAAAAAGAAATGAAGAGCCTTCAAAGAAAGTAGGGGTAGCACTTAAGTCTTTCACTCATGAGGTCATTGAAGATGACAGTGATGAGAGTGGAAATGAGGAAGAAAAAGAAATGGCAATGTTTGCCAAAATATTCAATAGGTTCATGAGAATGAATGAGAGAGAGCAAAATAGGAGACATCATAGGGGAGAGTCAAGTAGAAGAGAAAAAGGCCCCTTAGTGTGTTATGAGTGTAATGAACAAGGTCATACTAAGTTAGATTGCCCCATACTTAGGAAGGAAAAGGATAGGAAACCTAGGAAGAAAGCATTTGTGGCTGCATGGAGCGATAGTGATAGCTCCGATGAGGAAGACGTAGATAATGAGGTAGCCTACACATGCTTTATGGCTATTAGTGACGATGAGGCTAGCTCTAGTTCTAGTGAAAATAATGATTTTACATTTGATGAGCTACAAGATGCCTTTAATGATTTAGCAAATGAATTTTAATGCATGAACTCCAAATATAAGAAAATCATTGCTAAATTAAAAATAGAAAATGAAGCCTTGACAAATGCTAAGTTAGAATTTGAGAAGAAACTAGAAGAGGCCAACTTAGAAATAAATGAGTTAAATAAAAAGAATATAAATTTGCATAACTCATTTTCTAGGTTCTATATTGGTCAACAAAAATTAGATCATATGCTTGAGACCCAAAGAGCTTTCTTTGACAAAGATGGGTTAGGCTATAATGCTAAACAAAAAGAAACTCATCTTAAGAATTTCCTAGTGAGCAAAAATACTATACATGATTTATCTCTTACATGCTCACTATGCAATAGAATAGGACACTCTTCACAAGCATGCACATATAGAAAAACCACATTTAGAGGAAGAGTAGTTAGAAAAATATGGGTGCCAAAGCATGCTATGAATAATGATTAATTGTGCTTGAAATGGATTCCAAAAGGATAAAAAATTGTTTGTGCTAACTCTCATGGACCCAAAAAAATTTGGGTACTAAAACATGCATGAATGTGTTTGTTGTAGGAGTGTTAGAGCATGAGAATACAAAGAAACAAAGAAGATCAAATGCTCTACACACCCCCCATGGAGATTGCTTGTGCCAATGAGAAAAAAGAAGATCTTGGAAATCCATCCTTAGCAAGGTGACAACAATCTCTCAAAGAATGGCTAATGGTGGATCCCAACACATCAAGGCAAAGCATTCTCTAGCAAAGGAGTATTGTAAGCTTAATTCTTTACTCCTTAACCTCTTTATTGTTTATGCCCTGATGATATAGTTTGTTGATGTTCTTTGATGGCTTATGAGTTGAGTGAATAAATAATAGGCATGACAAATGATCTTTGAATGTTTGATGAATAGTACTTGATGCATTGAATGAAAAGCATGATTTGTGATTTTGAAATGATTATTGGATTTCTACATTTTGAACAAGTTTTCTATGTGTTGATAATGTACTTACTTGCCTCAAATTTACAAATATGTCATATATGCAAAATGCCATGTCATGTGCATTAATGAAGAACTTGTATGTTGGAAATCATGGCATGTTGTTCACAAGATGTATGTTTTAATGATATATGTGCTTAAAACCTATGTGAACAAGTTTGTTTTGACATATTTATGTAATGCAATGCATTGGTTTTGCCAAAACATGCATAACTCTCAAAATGACCTTCTTTGAGGCCAAAAATGCATTTTATTGTGAAAATTCTTCCAAAATTGTAAAATCTTTTGTAAAATGGTTTTTGATTCATGTTTTTCATTCATACAAGTCCAAAATCATGTTTTACAAATGTTTAAATCTTTACTTGGACTTAAAATACTCAAAAACGAAGTTTTGGTACTTCACAAGTTGGATTTTCTGTCAAAACAACTGTAGAATCTGCAGGAAACATATGAGGGATCGATCCCCCCAGGCCAGAAAGGCTTTTCTGCATGTTTTCAATCAAAATTGAGAAGAACTTTTCATTGTTTTGATACTTTCTCTCTTCTCAACTTAAAATTCATTGTTTTAACTTCTTTTTGATGATCTTTAAACTATGAAAATTCATTTTTCATTGATATCATGCCTCAACTTCATCAATTTCTATCATTTCCAACAAATGGCATCAGTTTCAACAATTAATATCATTTTTATTGAACTCACAAGTGCAAAATCATTCTTCTTGTTGAAAACATTCATGAATTGCATAACTCTTGAAATAATCTTGAAATATACTTTCAATGAATGCTTAAACATAATTTTGAGAAATATTTCAAGAATTTATGGATATATTTGAGAATTTGATGAACTTATGCATAATGAATATTTTTCATTCCTTTTGTTCATCTTAGTCAAGCATGCTTATAGGATTAAATCTCTTGGTTTGACTTATCAATTCCACACTAGGTTTCATGATAATTTTACATCTAGTGGATTGATTTCAAATGTAAATTCAACAATTGGTAATGGTCATTGGCCTATAATTTGTGATGATAAATGGATCCTAAATGTTTAAATGCATGAAACTTTATCATCCTTGTACTTAAAGAACTAGGGTTTTAATGACAACACCAAAGATAAATGCAAACCTAAACATATGTATTATCCATGCATTTATTATTTGAATCTTTCCTTGCTCATAATTGGTTAAGATCTTGAATGGAAAATTGAGCATAGGATTCTTTAGTTTCATGGAAGAAAATGTGTTTGCTTGAATTCCTTGATTTTTTTTGAATCTTCCATGTAGTATAAATTTGTGAATATGAATATGGATTAATACTCTATGATAGTGTGCTAATGATTAATTGATCCATATGCATATTTGATGATATGTGTTGTGTTCTTGCATATTTAGAATGACTATTTTCTTGACATGAACACACTACACATAGATATTGGATTCATGCAAAATGCCTAAGTCAACCATTAATAACAATTGGTATTTAGATTGAAATAACAATTAGTATCATTGGCAACCATATTTTGAATAATTGGTAAGCCAAATCTAAATTGCCAATTGGTATGAGCTTTAAATTGACAATTCTTTTCCTACTCTTTAGTTTGAAATGACAGATAGAGAAGAATTCATTTAGGATATTTTTGCATGAAACTCTTGTGTGCTAGAATTTGTAGTTAATTGCTATATATCTTAATTCTATGCACACTCTTGCTTTGAACGTGATTTATGAGCTCTTGCATATGATATGTCATCTAATTTTAGCTCATAATCATGATGTATTGCCATGCACCTTAGTTAGACTTTAGAGAACAATTGTTATACTTAGGTGCTTTCTTAATTTCTTACCAATTGAGACCTTATTGCAAAATTATTTATAAACAATTGGTTTAGGATCATAAGTCATATTCTTTGCTGAATATTTCATACTCTTTGTGAATATTGACTTATCTATTTGTGCTATGAGTCCCATGTACTAACATATTTCTTGTTGGATGGAGCATATTCTTTTATTTCTTCTCACATAGCCATGATTTTAGGGGAGCATATTTTTTATTATTTTTCCTTCTTTTTGCTATGACAAAAAGGGGGAGAGATAGGGAGAGATATTAAGGGGGAGAGATAATGGGAAAATTCATTTTCAAAACCCATGCTTATATTAAGGGGGAGCTTTATAAAATCCTGCTTTATTTCAGGGGGAGTATTTTATAAAAGAATTTTCAAAGAAACTTTACATTAAGTTTTGTCATATCAAAAAGGGGGAGATTGTTAGCTTTAAATTGCAATATATATTTTGAAATGACAAAAACTTAAGTAAGCTTTAATGTTTTAATTCATATTGTAAATTTGCCTTATCACACATGATTTTCTCAATCCATTTTTAAGTGTTCATATCAAACATTAAGACCATGATTTAATGATATATTCTTATGGGTCTTAATACTTTATAAAATGGTTTTTAATATTAAGTAATTTTCTCAAGAATTATTGAACATAAGTTTAGAAAATTACTTTTAAGTTTTTGGACAATATTTTCATTTGAGAAAGTCAAGAAAAACTCCGTTAAAGCTTATAAATGTTTTGGGTTGAATTAAAATCAAAAGCCATATCATTTCTAACCCAAAAGTACAGGAAAAATGCCCTCTGGAAGAAAAGGATCGATCCCCTAAGGAAAAGGATCGATCCCTTTTTGACAGAATGCCTCGGAAGGCTAGATTGAAGAAAAGGATCGATCCCTTTGGTGAAAGGATCGATCCCTTTATGCCAGAAAGCTCCCAACGGCTAGTTTCTGTTTTGGCTCCAACCAACGTCCACAAACCATCCAAGGGACTATAAATAGAGGCTTAAAAGCTAAAGGAAGCAAGGGGAACTACTCAATCAACTCCAATACTCATTTTCCTCAAATCCTCAAGCCTCATCAACAAATCAAGAGCTACAAGTCTTCATCTTCCATCATTCTCATATTCTTTGTATAGAGTAGCACAAATCTTGTATAGGCTTTTTCCTTGTGCTTAAACATTGTAATCACTTGCCTATCAAGATGCCCTTCTTTGATTACACAATTTGTAAACTCACTCATTCCTTGTAAAAGGGGAGGTTTCTCTTTAGCCTAAAAAAAAGAGGGAGGTTACTCTTTAGCCTAAGAAAAAGAGGGAGGTTTCTCTTGAGCCTAGAAAAAGAGGGAGGTTTCTCTTGAGCCTTGAAAAGAGGGAGTGTAACACAAATTCAAGTTAGTGAATTTGGGAAAATCCTTGGGAGCGTCTCAAGGTAGAGGACGTAGGCAAGGTAGCCGAACCTCTATAAATCGATTGTGTAAATCTCTCTCTCCCTACTCTTTATTTACTTGCGATTATATTGTGTTTATTGCATTGAACTTGGATTGCATGCTTGCCTAGCTTAGAGAACTTAGAAAATATCAATCTAAGCTAGAGAATTTAGAGGAACCAAAAAACAAACTTAAGGTTAGCGAAAAACCGATTCACCCCCCTCTCGGTATAGCCTATAGAGCCAACAAGCTATCTATATGCTGAAAATATTTTTTTCCACTTTCTTTAAAATCTTCCTAGCTGGCTTTAGGCACACATGTAGGAAGGATACTACAGTCGGCTAGGGATCCAGATAGAGTAAGGCAGGTATTTTAAAATACCTTACTTGTTCCGGAACCTAGAAGCAACTGTAGAGAGTACTAATTCCGTTGTTTTCAAAACGATATAATTTTCGTTTTTCCACAGAGTAAACCACTTATTTCTTTTCTTTTCAGTATACTTTAAAACACGTGGCAGTTTAGTAATAAAAACAGTACTTTACTTCTCTTCTCTTCAGTACAGTAAAAAACACGTGACAATACAGTGATTCGTAAATATCCAATCATTGGATAATTACTTATTCGATTATTTCTATCTTAGAAATAATTCTTATGTTTTTCTTTTAGAATAAACATTTATTTCTCTTTTCATATCAGTAACCGTATCGTACAGTTTAGTAAAACAGTATATGTAGTGTTCAGTAAAACAGTATATGTAGTATTCAGTAAAACAGTATCTCGATACGGTTCAGTCAGTAATAGTAAACAGTAGCTACCAGTTTAGTAAATAGTATATGGTAGCTTTCAGTTCAGTAAACAGTAAATGGTAGCTTTCAGTTCAGTAAAACAGTAATCAATGGCTACCATTTCAGCGTACAGTACAATTCTGTAAACAGTGTTTTGGTATAATTTTTCATCAGTAAATAGTAAACAGTACAGTAGTTTAGTACAGTAAACAGTACAGAACAGTAAACAGAATTTCGTAAATCCTTTCAGTAAACAGTAAACAGAAAGTGAGACTAGGCATCACCTTACAATTAAATCATGCTATCTCGTCCACTAGGGACACAGTAACAGTAATGAGATCTATGGCCATGATCTATAATATGTCCTCGGTGTGCACTTGCTAGGCGACAATCCGGGGCGCTGATGACTAGCTGGTCAATCAGCCACGTGACAGTAATAGTATGGTATGATGCATGAAGCTCGGGGCCTAAATCTCAAAACAGTGTAAAAACCGTACCTTAACCTTTATGGATTTTAAACATCGTAAATCAAATATCCATAAAGCTGACATGTAAATATAATCACCTTTATAAAATTTATAAAATAAATAACAATTTTCAAATTATTTCATAAAGGTATATATCATGTTTTTCATACGATGAAGACAGTTTGCAAAATCATCACTGAAAATATAGAAAGGCAAAACTATCCTTTTCCATCGTAAAACACATATGCACGCTTTTCCGTGCATTCAATCGAAAATATGGTTTTATAATTATCGGAATTCAAATAAATTATTTTTATAATTTATGAAAATAAAATATTTATTTTCTAACTTTAAATTCCCATCACCATGTTTTCTTCTAAAAACACGTGTAGAGACCTCTAGTCTCGAAATCATAGTTGTTCATCATTTCTTAACCTTTATGGAATTTTCATAATTAATTATTTTCATAATTAAAACCATAAAGGTTTTATATGAAATCAACTGAATATTTAAGAATATTTATAAAAATATTCACTTCAGTCTCTTTTTCATTTTCACCTCGTTTCACGTGAAATATCACCTACCGGGTGAATTTTTGGTAATTTCCTTTTGACCATTCTCGAAAACATGAATATTTTAAAATCAAATATCACTATATTCATGTTTTATGAAATTTAATTGATTTCTCGATTTTCGTACTTGAAAATCGTTTCACGTGAAATCAAATCATTTATTATAGTTTTCAATGATTTTGGGTAAATTTCAGTAATTTTTTCGATAATTTTTCGGCAGTATAACGACTGCTGATTTGGCTAGCGTCTTGCACAAAAAATACAGTTTATATTTCTCAACCGGTATTTCACCACAATTTCAAATCGATAAATCACCATAAATTTCAACCAATCAATGTCAATTGCATTTATAAAATTTAAATGCATAATTTAAAACATGTGGCTAAACATCCTTACAGGCGGCACGTCTTCCTTACCTGTCTCGGGTCGGCGACTGCCTCTCGAAGGTCGCGCCCGTGTTCATCTCGTCCGATTCCATCGGCTCGGTCATTAAGGGAATTTTCTGGAAATTAAATTCTAAAATTTAGAATTTTTCCATAATTATTTAAATAAATAAATTATTTAAATAATGTAACACTTTTCGGGATTTCTTACCGATTCCCGTAATTTTTGGAATTTCCCGTAATTTTCGAATTCTCTGAAATTTTTCAAATTCCCGGAATTCCTTTTCTCTTACACTTTCTTCTTTTTCTTCCTTCTTTCTTTTTCTCTTTTCTTTTCTTTTCGTTTTCTTTTTCCTTTTTTTCTTTCCTTTTTCTTTTTCTTTTTCTTTTTTCTCTTCTTTTCTCAGTCAGACCGGTCCAGACCAATCACCTTCCCCTCACCGCCGGTTCTTCTCCGGCGATCGATTCTCCGACGGTTCGACGATTCGGTGGCTCCACGGCTGGCCGGCACCACGGTGAAGCTGGATCTAGCCTCTGTTCGGTCTGGATCGGCGACAAGGCAACGGATCGACTCGGTTTAGGTTCGATCTCTTCCACCTCTTCGCCGGCCCTCCTCCGCCATTCTTCGCCTCTCCGGTGGCCTCCCACGTCTTCCTCTTCCTCTGGTGAAGCTTCGATTGCAGTGGTGGCGACCGATTTAGCCGGCACCGCCACTTTCTCTTCTCTTCTCCTTCTCGGCTTCCACCGGGTTTTTGCTTCTGTTTCTTTCTTTTCTTCCGCCGTCGGCAACTTCCTTCCTTTCTCTGGCAGGTGGCGTCTCATTTTTTTCCTTTGATGTGATAATCGTAAATTTTCCAGTTATTGGAGATTATTGATATTGGAAATATAATGAAATAAATAAATAAAATTGTCAGAACAGGATATTGGTGAAAATCTTGAGAATTGAGAAAGAAACGGGTGGTGGAAATCCGAGTGAAGAAAAGTTAAATTGGAAATTCGAAAAATAATAAAAGAGGAAATTTAATTTGGATAATGGAAAATTCAAATTAAATAAGAAAATGAGAAAAGAGAATAGGAAATATGTTTATATAATTATATATTATATAAATGTATTCTTATATACAAATACATATGTATTTAAAATACTGTATGGTATATATATTTAATTATACATAGGTATACATGTGTGTGTATATATATATATATATATACCATTTGACGAATTTAAATAATACATATACAAATACATATGTATTTAAAATACTGTATGGTATATATATTTAATTATACATTGGTATACATGTGTGTGTATATATATATACCATTTGACGAATTTAAATAATACATATGTATGTAAATATGATATTTTATAAAATATATAATTATATAAACATATTTCCTATTCTCTTTTCTCATTTTCTTATTTAATTTGGATTTTCCATTATCCAAATTAAATTTCCTCTTTTATTATTTTCCGAATTTCAAATTTAACTTTTCTTCACTCAGATTTCCACCATTCGTTCCTTTCTCAATTCTCGGGATTTTTACAAATATCTCGTTCTCACAATTTTATTTGTTTATTTCATTATATTTCCAATATCAATAATCTCCAATAACTGGAAAATTTATGATTATCACATCAATAAAATATCATATTTACATACATATGTATTATTTAAATTCGTCAAATGATATATATATATATACACACACACACACACACATGCATACCAATGTATAATTAAATATATATACCATACAGTATTTTAAATACATATGTATTTGTATATAAGAATACATTTATATAATATATAATTATATAAACATATTTCCTATTCTTTCTTCTCATTTTCTTATTTAATTTGGATTTTCCATTATCCAAATTAAATTTCCTCTTTTATTATTTTTCGAATTTCCAATTTAATTTTTCTTCACTCGGATTTCCATCATCCGTTCCTTTCTCAATTCTCGGGATTTTCACCAATATCCCGTTCTCACAATTTTATTTATTTATTTCATTATATTTCCAATATCAATAATCTCCAATAACTGGAAAAATTTATGATTATCACATCCTCCCCACCTTAAGAAATTCGGTCCTCCGAATTTAACTTAAGTCCAAAGGTGGTACATTTGGTATACTTATGACTTTTGTCCTTTAGGTCATCCCCCAAGTAATACTGCCAATACACTTTCAACATCAAGAGTACTTTAGACCACTACATGTTGTCTTTCATCATATATGTCTATACTCCCGTACAAATCGAGAGTTATTCATTTTCTCAAATCGAGAGTTATTCATTTCCACTCTTTTCACATAAGAGTCCTTGCACAGTATTTTTCATATCATAGCTGATCTATGCTGTTCATCATCCATTTTTCTCACTTAGTGCCAAGTCGATATAGTTTAAAACTATCAATTACACATGTTAGTCAGTTATATGTAATTGTCCTAGTAGCTTATACATCTCATGCACACGCTCTCTCAACATCATGGAGCATTTACATCTCACGCTCATATATGTATACGTCAGTATGGAGCGGTGCTATCAGTACACTTGGGATCTCAAAGCCTTTTGCTATTTCTCATTAAGCATATGGCATCTCAGAGACTCCCATCACATGTAATGCTCACTGGAACTGTACATATACGTTTCCACTATCTCACACTCATACTTCGACTAAGGCACTAGAGAATCTAAGAGTCTGGTAATGGAAAGTGATTCTATTCAGATCATTAGTCTATAATCACTTCCATATCATCATTTCTCTTTTGGACTCTTTATTATCCACAATATTCATATTATTAAGGCTGCATCTCACTTGCAGACTTTACTATTTATCATCTCTTACAATCATAATTCATGAGGCAATCTTGTTCTCTTCATGTAGTATGGTCTTTACATCTCTTTTCATAATTTAGATTCTACAATTGAATTCTTAAATTATTCATTTACTCATCACATTATTCGTATAATTCCACCATTTCTAGGGTGTGGATGTATATATCATTGTTGTTCCATTTGCATAACTGGCAGTATAATAACACATGTCCTTTATCTTACTCCTTTGAGTATCATTAATCTCACTTGTCAAGTTTTGGCTTGATTTTACATCTGGCCACAGTCATGTGATAACCATCATGAAATCACTTTCAGTCTTACCCTCTGGAACTATTTCATATTGGTGTTCCCTTCTCATCATGCAACTTATTTCCTTATTTCACTTTCATCTTTTCATATTTTTACTCTTATCCTTTTAGTCGGTTTTCTCAATTGGTGTGGTACTATACTTCTAAGATCCTTTAACATCTTGCATACCATCTTTTCTTTGCACTTATGCATTTACCGACTTGAGTTTCTTTAATTATGTCTCATTAGTAGAGCAACTATTCCCATAACTTTTTTATATATTGGCATTAGTATCTAGCTAAACTCATTATTTTCGTATCTCGATCATTATCTTTATTATAGACAGATTCACTATCATTCTGTCATTTCAAGATTATTTATCTCAGAAAGAGACACTATCTAGCCAAGCCTCTTATTTGCCAATCTTAGCATAATTTACAGTCTTTGAGAGTTTGGGAGCATACCACAATGCTGCTTATGTTCCATTTATACTTTAGACTCTATCAGTATTTCATCCATTTACTCATGTATGGATGCCTCAATCATTAAGCTTATGTACTTCCATAGGAACTCATAAAACTCATGTCAAGTTCTCATCATCATCTTACTAACATCCGTCTCAAACTTTTCTCAAATGACGCTTTATACGGAGGCTAGTCTTTTAAACTCCTCATATCTTTGATTAGATCCATAAAGTGTCCATTTTCATGTAGATGAATACTTGTTCTTCATGAGAACTTTATTAGATAGTAAACATTTACTATATCACTTTCATTCATCTACATATCGAGGTCATCTGTATTTCTCTCATTTACATTTATACAGATAACTTCATTAACCTCAAATGAATTTAAATAATACATATGTATGTAAATATGATATTTTATGTATATATATGTATATTTATATATTTTTAATTAAATAACCTTTATATATATTTTCTTAAACTTTAATGTAAATTAATATTTACATTTCTTATATATGTGTGTGTGTGTATATATATATATATATACACATAAAATATCATATTTACATACATATGTATTATTTAAATTCGTCAAATGGTATATATATATACACATGTATACCAATGTATAATTAAATATACATACCATACAGTATTTTAAATACATATGTATTTGTATATAAGAATACATTTATATAATATATAATTATATAAACATATTTCCTATTCTCTTTTCTCATTTTCTTATTTAATTTGGATTTTCCATTATCCAAATTAAATTTCCTCTTTTATTATTTTTCGAATTTCCAATTTAACTTTTCTTCACTCGGATTTCCACCATCCGTTCCTTTCTCAATTCTCGAAATTTTCACCAATATCCTGTTCTCACAATTTTATTTATTTATTTCATTATATTTCCAATATCAATAATCTTCAATAACTGGAAAATTTACGATTATCACAAAAATATGTTAAAAGATCTGAAAGTTATACGTAAGTGTTTTGAGGATACATAGTGGATTTGCAGGATGTAAATAATGAAACATCTAAGATGATATGAGGTTATGATTTAGAAGTTACTAGGTGAATTTCCAAATAAATTTTGGGAGTAAGGTGGATTCGAGAGATTATTGACTCGATTCACAACATGGAATCTATTTATAAGCTCTTATCGGAGAACATAAAAGAGTCTAAAGAGCTTAAGAAATTACTTCGAAAAATAGTGAATAAAGAAATTATTGTATATGTGTGTTCGAAGAAAACACTGATGATCTCTTTAGAGAGAGTATAATGAATTCCTAGGATCAATCTCTAAACTGGATGTCAACAGATAAAAGTCGCTAGATTGATGTTTATAAGATAATATTCAAAACACGGTATAACTCTTACAAGTTCTTTGTGGTACTTAAGAGGAGTACAAAATATCTTGTTATGTATGTGGATTTAATGAATGAAATATCTCAATCACATACAGATAAATTATATGGTGTGTAACCATGAGGTGTGAATAGATTTTAACTCATTCGAAGAAGATAAGCAACATCCTTAATTAATTCCACAAACTTCTGGAAATTGGAAATTTTATTGTTAAGCTCAGTAAATATGAGTTTTAACTGAATCATAATGCTATTTGAGACATGCAGTCTCGAACGATAAAGTGAACATTGATTTGTGTAAATAGAGGTTATTGCTAAATGCTTGAGATTAAAATATTGTTAATGGGGTAAGAAAGTTACGAGGTTTACCTGTATAATATAAATGATTTGTTGAAGAGTTTGCGGAATCAGCTACTTTACTGATATGATATATACATGTGAGAAAATTAAATGGAAGTGGATGAATATGTGAGGGTATAGTATTCAAAAATTGTTAAAAGATTTCAACGAAAGAGTACTATACCATTTGGAAAAGCAACTGAAGTGATAAATGTGAAAGGATGAAAATGTATTAAAAGACAAATCATATGATGATAAGGGAACACGAATTATGAGGTAGTTCCCCAATCAAGATTGAATGTGATTCTTCTGACTATTATAGTGTCACGGCTAGATTTAAGATCGAGCTAGATTGACAAATGAAATCTCGTTATACTCAGAGGAGTAAATAAATGAAGTACTACCAATCATGTAAATAAATATATAGATATACACATATATTGGAAAGGTGAAATTACATGATTAATGTGGAGACAGAATTGGTATTTGGATAATTTCAATTACAGAATTTGATTGTGAAAAGATTTTACCCTCAGGTGCAATATACAATTAAGTGATATTATATGTACCATGAGAATGAGGGATGTAATGATAACTAAATATGAAAAGAGATGTTAGGGAAAAGTATTACCTAGTGTCTCATCCACTATAATTGATGGCTAATATTAAAATCTGCGAATAAAGTGCAGCCTTAGCTAAACTGCGAAATGATTATTATGGGATAGTAAAGAATCTGAAAGAACCATGATGTTATAGAAGTGACTATAGATTGATTGACAAATTGATTCACTTCTACATCATCAAGTTTCTTGATCTCTTGAGTGCCCTAGTCGATATATATCTATGAAACGGTAAGAATGTATGTGAAGTTCCAGTGAGCGTTACATGTGATTGGGATCCCTGATTTGCCACATGCTCTTGGAAAATAGCGAAAGGCTTCGGGATTCCAAATTTATTGTCAGCACCGCTTCTTATAGATGTAAATATCTAAGTGCTTGGTGTATACACTCAATGATATGTGGAAAGCAAGTGTACTGAATTTAAAAAGCTATTAGGATAATTACATATGATTGCTTAAAATTGTTTAAATGATAATCACCAAATTATTATCGACTTGGCACCAAATGAGATAATAAGTGATAAATAGTGTGAATTAATTACTGTATGAAAAGAAGTGGAAATTGTTAACTCCCAAAAATGATGAGTAATCACAGAGAGTATAACTTGATTGTGAAAGAGGAAATGTGTGATTTAAAGGAAACTCAAATTTTAAAAGTATGCTGGCAGTATTATCTAGAAGAAAAGATTAACTGAAAGTTAGAAATTATATAAGGAAGAAAAATACCTATATTGGTTGTACTTCCTAAAGTAAGTGAAATTCGGAGAACTCGTAAAGGGTTTAATGCTATATGGCTAATTGTGGATAAATTAACTAAGTCTGCTCATTCCTTGGCTATGAAATCTATTGATCCAATTAGTGCCTTAGCCAAATTATGTGTCAGGGAGATAGTGAGGTTACATGGTGTTCCAGTGAGCAGCACATCTGATAGGGAGTCCCACTTCATATCTCATTTTAAGAGAGAGATTTCAGGAAGCCATGGGATCCCAATTGAGTTTTAGCACCGCGTTTCATCCGTAGATTGACGGACAGTCTGAGCGTACGATACAGACGCTCGAGGATATGTGGTGAGCATGTGCACTTGATTTTAGAGGCTCCTAAGACAATCATTTACCCTGACTGAGTTTACTTATAATAATAGCTAATAGGTGACTATCGGTATGGCACCTTACAAAATTATATATGGCAGACGATATCGATCCACGATAGCAAGGGAAAAAAGTGGGAGACCATAAGTTATTAGCTCCCGATTGGGTCGAGCAAGTTCCCGAGATGTACGGGTGATTATATATTTCCGAAGGTCTCACCCTCTAAAAGTATGATGAGATTCAGTAAGAAAGGAAAGCTGAGTCCTCAATACAATGGACCTTTAGAGATATTAAGTCACGTGGAAGACGTGGCATACCAGTTAGCACTACCTCTAGAATTGTCAAGAGTGTATAGTGTATTCCACGTCTCGATGTTGAGGAAATAACATCTAGATACATCTCACGTAATTCGACATGGGTCACTGAGGATTAGAGAGCCTTGTGTGTGAGAAGTATCCAGAGTTTTTTCAGTGATAGGTCCAAGTGAAATTTGGAGGACCAAATTTCTTAAGGTGGGGAGAAAATGTGAGACCCGATTTTATGACATTGTACACCATATTTCTATAAATCGTTGATAGTGGAAATAAATTATTTAATGGAATAAAATAAATATTGAATGCGAATTTCCACTTTGAATTTTGAAATTTTCGGATTTATGAATTGTAATATGGTGCATAAGAGGTAAAGTAAATATTAAAGTATGAAATGAAAGTGTCGAATGAATAAAGGAAGCGAATCTGAAAATTTTATATGGAAGTGATAATTCCATATTATGATATGCAAAAATATGATTTATAAGAGAGGAAATTTTATTTTGAACATATGGCAAATTGTCATTGAAGTGGAATGCACGCCACTTCTTCTTTGCCATGGTGATGCACCACTAGAAATCTTCCAAGGAAATGAAATGCAATTTTTGTGCAATGAAGACTGATAAATGATAATTAGATAGAAGGAATTATTAATTAGAGATATGGCTAATCTAATTGCTGAAGTAAAGATCAAAAGCAAGTGAAATAAGTCAAAACGTGCAGAAAAGAGATGAGCTACACGCCATTAATTTTGCTGCAGTCTTCTGCACATTTTAATTGCTCAAATAGACTTGAAATGATGTTAATGGAGGGAAAATGTTATATTTGTAAATATAAATTAATTTCTATTGGATGGAGTCTTCAAAAAAGAAAAGAGAAAAGAAAAAAGAACAAAGAAGTCAAGATAGTGCAGCCAAAAACGGGACAGCAAACTAAAATTTCATTACTGCCATGGTATCGATTTTCAGCTGGAATTTTTAAAGGATTTGGACCGAAAATTTATAGAATAAAATGCCAAATAAGTAATATAAAAGGAAAAAGAGTTAACAAATTTACATGTGAATAATTTTCATTGGATGAAGCTTTTCAAAAAGGTGGTGGAAACAAGTCAATAACGTGTAAGAAAAATAACTTCAGCTGGTTTCTTTTGCTGCAGTTTTCTTAATGTCTTAAATGCACAATAAAATAAGGAAATGATGAGAAGAGAGATAAGTAGCTAAGTGGCAACATATTATTGGATGACATGAAGGAATAGAAAATTAAATGGAACTAAAACTCCAGCAATTTTCATCCTTATTGCCGACTCACTCTGCTGCACTTCATTTTCTGTTTTGGTTTCACATGTTACTCTGTTTGCAGCCGTTTCTCACATGAATTTCTTAGCAAAAATTCCATACTCATGCTATTAATCATCTAATCTTCTTCATAAACCTTACCTTCTCCTTAAAACCTCCTAAGATGTGATAACCACAAATTCTCTTATTTTTGGAGTTAAGTATATGTAAAATTTAATTTTAGATGTTAATAGACTGATTGAAATAAATAAATATATTTATTAAAGGATTGGAATATTTTGAAATTATAATACTTGATCAATTGAAAGTAAAAATAAAATAAAATAAAATAAAGAAGAGAAGAGAAGAGAAGAGGGAAAATAAGATAGTGGCCCATATGATAAAATTGAAGGAAACCGAAACAACACGCAGCGGAATTTAAATCATTCGGCCTCCACCAAGATCGATTCGGAGAGTTGCCTGATTAGGGTTTCGAGATTTTACCTGACGTTTTCTCTAAATTTTCTGTCGTTGGTCGAGTCACAAGCAGCAACTTTTCGTTCCTGCCTCTACGGTATCCACACGAACGGATCTCACGACTCTTGAACGTCTCACGATCAGAAGCCTTAAAGAGCTTTTAAATTCCTTATAACCGAATTGCTAGCTTCGATTAAAAGGAATGTTTTTGTTTTCTGTTTTTAAAAGTCCGGCTATGTTTTAGAAAAACATCCCTTTTATAGGCAGTAAATTTTACCCTAAAATTTACTGCCAAACAGAACTCTAATCCTACTTAGAATAGGATTAGTTATATCCCTAATCCAATTCAGAATAGGATTAGTTATATCCTTAATCCAATTCAGAATAGGATTAATTAAGCTCCTCATTGATCCGTTCTAAGTGTGCGACCCAATAGGTTCTCAAAACAATGGCAATGACAAAATTGTCACAGGCAATGAGCGGTATCTAGCAACACATCATTGCTACCCATGTAACGAGAATGTCAATGACTCGACATAACCTTACTCGTGATAGATGTTACCGTGTAGTTTAATCCCTTTATCCTATGATGTCTTGATTAGACACAAGTCATGGAATGTGTCACACTTGTATAGTCTAATCAGCGTTTTTTGATTCCTGAGTAGACTAATTAAACAAATAAAATCAATATCTCATATTGACTTATTCGAGCACGGCCATGCATTTCTTAGTCTCACTCTATCAAAGGGCCCAAGACATCACTCTTGTTATATAAGAGGGATAAATCCTATCTTGATCACTCAACATCCCTCTACATAGATCAAGGCATACCCAATTACTACCTTTATAGTCCATCCTGTTACGAATGACATCTAGCAGCATTAAAGTATGCAATTCTCTATGTTGGGATCTCTGATGATCTCAAGTCAAAGGATCACATACACCATCATCACTATGAGAATCGCTTATGACATTCATATAACAATCCATGTAGCGTTCTCATGGAGGGTCGATCCAGTACATAGTTCTCTAACATGTACCTATGTGATGACTTGATATCCTATATCCATGACAATGGTCATCAGTCAACCACATACTAGTCTTATCGTATCATTGTTATCCTTGTTCACAATAATACTTGACTAGGGATACTTTAAGAATAGTGTGTTATTACTATTCTAAGGACATTATTATATAAGATTATATTACGCAGTTATAAGACAAATATAATAATGAACTATGATAAATAAAATGTCATGATACATAAAAAAATGCCAAAGTCAATCATCTAATGAATGGTTCTAAGGGCATAATCCAACAAAAATATGATTGGATAGAATGTAAATAAAAGAGACAAAAATCTGCTCAAAATCCAAAATTTTCTTGGTGTTCTTTTAGCTAAACCGACTTACCTTCTCTGTTTCTTTTTTTGGCTGCTGCCCGATTTCTCCATTTTTGACCAAGCTCTCTCACGTTTCTCTCAATTTTATTCAATGAAGTCACCATATTTCATCGCCAAAATGCCATTTATCTTTTACTAAACCTGTTTCCATATTAAGACCAACTTAAACCCAAAATCTGATGGCTGAAATGGAGCAAAATCGAATGTCTATATATACTGATCGGCAGTGAAGGAGGTAAGGGTTGAGTGAAGTTTTGTTTAATTTAGCTATGATATTTGACTTATTCATGTATGGGAAATAAGCTTGATGTTTTAGATTTAAGTGAAATGAAATATAATGATGTATGGAAGAATCTACCGTGGACAGGAAATGAAGAAAACTTGGCTGTTTTGATGTGTGTTAAGTAGGAAATTTATAGAAATGATGACTACAACATGTTGAAAGCTTGAATTGGGTGATAAGCTTGCAAAACAGAGAAGTGATATGATGGATGGTGATATTCGGTTAGGACAGAGTAACACGATGGTGATGATGCTTTGATATTTGAATATTTTTAATGTAATTTCTAAATGAGTATGAGATGGTTATAAGATAGGATTGATTGAAGATTGAAATTCATGAAAATTGGACTGATGGAGGTTCATGGTTTGGAAAGAAAATGTAAAGCTATCGACTGAAAAAAAAAGAGACCAGAAAAAAAGAAAAGAAAAACAGAAAAGTAGAGATAGAACATTAATAATAAAAATAAAAATAATAAATAAATGTTAATCATGGAATTATATACTAATAGTGAACAAAGATTAATTGTAAAATTTAAATTGGAAAATGATAAGTATAATACAAATGAATATTTGACTATGATAGGAATTAATATAGGAAAGGATAACAATGAGGATGGAATATGAATAAATATTAATCATCAAATAAGAATTGAATATGATTAATATTGAACAAAAGAAACATTATTGACTAAGGCATTATATGTGGAATATTTATATTAATTATTATTGATTTAAAAATTAAAGAGAAATAATTAGGATAATAGGATTTTAGTGAAATTAAAATTAAGAGAAGAATTTAATTATATTCCTATTGGTAGCTAATGGCAAATAAAATACATTTACCATAAAAAGTGATCAATAAAAATAAGGATTAATAGAGTAATTGATTTATAGAATAATTATTGAGTTAAAATATAAATTATTAGTGAGATTAGAATTGGGAAAGGTTTCAATTTGAACATTCAATATAATCATATGAGGGATTTTAAATGTAAATTGGAATTATTAGTGAAATGGAATCGAGAAAGAGAATGAGATTTAGTTGGAATTATGTTTTAATGGAAAATAAAGTAAATTGTTGAGAATGTAAAATAAGAAATAGTAAATCATAGAATATTTCGTAGAATTTAATATAGAATTTTAAATATAATTTAGTGTTATTGTGCAGTACGAGGTACGAGAAATAAAGAGACGCAAATAGAGCTATCAGATTTTGGTATCGCTCGGGATAGAGGTAAGATACATGTATAGGAGTTGTATAAAACATGTTTTATTTGCAATTGAAAATTTATTGAAATCTCGTTTTAATCGTTCTTATCCAATTTTCCTAAATACAAGAAATAGGAATTATCTTTAATTCCTACAAGTTTAAATATTTCATTATATGAAATGTTTTACATGAATTGATTTAAATGAAATGATATCTATGCATTGAATTACATTAAATGATTTACATGAAATGAGTACGTGATATAATTTACACAAATTAAATTGCATGCAATGACTTACATGAATTGCATTACACGAGTGATGTACATGAATTGATTTACAAGAAATGATTTACATGAATTGAAATGCATGACACTATTTACATGAATTAAATTACATGAAACGATTTATATGGTTTGAATTATGTGAAGTATTTTACATGAATTGAGATTCGTGAAGTGCTTTACATGAATTGACCTATGCAAAATGATTTACATGAACTGGATTTCATGAAAGGAATTACATGAAGCGATTTATATGAAATGATTTATGAGTATATGAAGTGATTTTATGAAATTGATGTCTCCCTGATGATCGTGCATACGAGATAGTGATGATTAGGCTGGGAGACGTCTCAGACCTTCCCTTTTACATGATATGATTGTGGGAGTTACGGTCGAACCCCACAAGCTTACACAGTGAGCACCTGACTAGTACGAACTGTGAGTGATCGACGATGGCCATTCGTTATAGTGTTTCATGGGATTGGCTAAGGAGTTCCAGATCCCTGGCCTTCCTACACAGGTCCCTTATGGGATATAGTGCGTGCATGAGTCTCTGGGAGATTATTTTCTATCGATAAGTGAAACTTGATTGATAACTGATTTAGTGAATGATTTGATTTACGAGACTAGTGCATGATTTGATTGAAAAGTGACAAAGAAAGTGATACAAGTTTTTCAGTATATGTTTTTCTGATGCAAGTGCATTTATCCTATTTTAAGGATTTTAAATGAATCACATTACTGTACTGATCGAAGTTTTGAAATTATTGAATTATTTCATGATTTCGAAATTGTTACCATATTATCTACCGAAGATGGATACTGAAATGGTCTTAGAGCATCGCCTGCATAAATGGCTTATACATTGATTAATGATTAGAGATTGCATCGCATAAATTATAAAATATTTTATACTGATTATTTATTTGAAATAGCATCACATGAATTATTAAATGTTTTATATTGATTAATGAATTGAAATTGCATTGTATAAAGTGTTAAATGTTTTATATCGATTAGTAGTTTTATCGTCAACTGAATTTACTCCCTATAGTCGCATCTAGGGACCGGAACACGACAGGTACTCTAAAGTACCTTCCATACTCTACTCGGTTACCTAGCCGACTATAGTATCCTTCCGATACTATTCCCTAGTGAGCTGCTAAGAAATAAATATTTTTATGCATTTTAATAATTGTATTTAATATGCCTTTTTCTTAATCAGTAAAATAAGTGATTTTTATTTAACTGCATTTTATATGCACATTTATAAATGTTTCTTACTGAGCTTTCCCCAAAGCTCACCCCCTTCTCAACATCCCAGATAGCTTATTGGTATACACGAAGTCCGCTACCTTTAGTTAGTTGAAGAAATCGCTAGAGGTTAGAAGTACCAAGTGATCAGGTATTTATTAAATGTTTATTTATATTCAGACATGTATTTGCACAGTAGTTGTATTTATAAAATAGAACATAAATACATATAAGAAATTAGGGGGATGTAACTTATGTGAAGTTTATTGTGAACGAAATCGTAGTTATTGTATTTAATTATTATAATTAATTGAATTAATTAGTTATTGAATTAAATGTAATGAAAAGATGAATTGTACTTACACCGATACCGAATGTAAACCTAGTGTTATTGATTAATTGAAAGAAAAAGATAGAAAAGGAAAGGAAAAATTTGTTTCGGAATTCTATAATTTCGGACGTTACATAAGAAAACAAGGAAGAAGGAGGGCTGATATGAAAGAATGAAACAAAAAACTTGTTCTGTTTGGAGTGAGCTATTCGGTCAAAGTAAGTTATTTAGACTCTATGGTTTCCTTGATATTAAATGATGGATTTATATGTTTCTTAACATGAGAAGCATGATTCTAGCATTATTTTTACTTTAGCCTCATTAGAAAATGGAATTTGAGCAAGATGTGAATTTGATATAGATGAGAACAAGTAAGAAATCTTTGCTGGAAATTGTAGGAAGATGTTGTGCAATGCTTAAAGGGACAGGAAGGAAGTAAATAGGAAGCTTGAAAACATAAAATGATGAAGAATCAGAAATTTGGTTATAGAAAGGGTATCGGTTTGGGCATGAGAGAATAGAAATCCTTTATGGTTCATGCAGAAAAATGATAAGGAAAGGCTCACGTGGACAAGCATATACCAATTGGAAACAAGAAATTGAGGAAAAGATATGGAAAAGTTAATGAAAGTGGCCATTAAGGGATTCGGCCATAACATTTTGGAAGCACAAAATGTGCTAAAAATTAGGGATTTTGGTAGAAGATAATTATAGAAATTAAAAGAGAAGGATTGGTGAAATTAAAACCGAAAAAGGGACTAAATTGAAGAAAATAAATGTTGGCACCAGTATAAATTATTAGTGGTTGTAATTATTAGTGGTTGCATTTTATGAATACTAGTGGCTTAAAATTAAAAGGAAAAATATTAATAATTTTTAATAAAATTATTTTGCAGCCCGAGTTGATGGATTTCAGTTAGCGTAACCGGGAAGCTCGGCTTCATAAGACAGGTAAGGGGGGAGTGTGTGAGTTGTAGTGATATAGTGAATTGCATGTTTTCTTGAGCTAAATTTTATGAGAATATTGGATGCATGATTTAGTTTGAAAACATGCAAAATCTGTGGTTGAAAAGCTAGTTTATATACTGTGACTGTGTGCAGGAGATCAGGAATCTGCAGCTGTTATGCTGTCGGAAATTTTCCAAAAATATTCTAAAATATTTTAGAAGCATGAAATGATTTAAATGGAAAATTTTGAATATAATTTCCACCAATTTTCCATAAATTGGAAATTTTGAGAAAGTTATGAGAAATTAAATATTCATGTTTTATATTTTTATTAAAGTGAGAAATTGATTTGTTTTATATAATACTAAATATTCAAATTGAATATTTATTTACTTTCTCACTTGATGCATGAATATTTACTGATGGATTTATTGTATGTGAAAATGGAGAATAAAATACCTTTTTGGAAAATAATTCTTCAAATAAATGATTTAATTCATTTGATTTCCTTAAAGGAATTTTTATGAGAAAATGAATGATTTTATACCTTTATGGAATTAAGTGATGATTTTATTTATTTTATAAATTCCATAAAGGTGATGATATACGAAAATGTGAGAGCCGTATGGATAAACATGAAATATTTCAAATTACTTTGAATATGATCCAAAAAGCTATGGTACGGTTTTTATATTGTTTTGAAACTTAGACCCCGAGTTTCATGCATTATACTATTACTGTTATTGTCACATGGCTGATTGACCCGCCAGTCATCAGCATCCTGAATGTCACCTGGCAAGTGTACACCGAGGACACCTTATAGATCATGACCATAGATCTCACTATCTACTGTTACTGTGCCCCTTCGGGGATGATTACTGTGTCCCTTAGTGGACTATGACAGCATGATTTAATTGTAGGGTGATGCCTAGTCTCAACTTACTGATTACTGTTTACTGAAGGGATTTATTGAATCCTGTTTTACTATACTGCACTGTGAATTACTGTTTACTAAACTGATCCGTACCGAAATACTGTTTTATTGAACTGTACTGAACTGGTAGTTACTGATTTCTGTTTAGTGAACTGAAAGCTACTTATTACTGTTTACTAAACTGAAAGCTACCATTACTGTTTACTGAACTAATAGCTACCGATTATTGTTTACTGAACTAGTAGCTACTAATTTCGATTTACTAAACTAAAATCTACTAATTACTGTTTAATGAACTAAATTATACGAAATACTGTTTACTAAACTGAAAGGAAATTTACTGTCATCGAGAAAGAATACTTTGAAAATTATTTCTAAAATAGAAATAATTACTAAATTATTATCCAGTGATTTGGATAATTATAAGCTACTATACTGAAAAGACTGTTTACCGTAACTACTGTTTTACCATTGTACTGTCACGTGTTTTGAACTATTCTTGAAGTGGTGGAAATTAAAGGATTTATTCCATTTAGATTTATGGAAAAATAAATATTTTCCAGCTTATAGATTTCATTATATCAAGCAGCATACGACTTCTTTACTGAGCATGTGGTTCGCTCACCTCTTACTTTCAAACTTTCCAGATAAATCGCAAGGATTAATTGATGGCTTCCTCAGTTAAATATAGCTACGAGTAGCCTATTGGGACAAAGAGCATGGAAATTTAAAGGTACAGTCACTTCTCTTATATATTCAGACACTTGTATACAGTACTACATTATTGTAAAATAGAAACAGGGGATGTAAAGTGTATGGAATATTGAAAAAATTTTATACTCCAAATTTATTGAATAAATGTTCACCATTTATTACTGTTAAGGATCGAGTGTTAAAGGCATCACAGATAGCCCAACCAGTAAAAATGTGTAAAATACTAATAAATATGAGTAAATATTGGGTGCTCAGATTGTTACATTATGTATTTATTTATTAAGTGAAATTTAAGGTATTATGTAATTATAAGTGATAGTGTGATGTGGGCCCCACTTATTTTTAAAGTATTCTAATGGGCTTGAGATTGATAATACAGTGTATAGTGGGTGTAATAAATATAATATGATGATTTGAGGTTTAAAATCACTTATTTATATTATTTTATATTATTTTGTGAAGTGTGGCAAACAAATTGAAAAATGACAGTTACGTCTCGAGGGCATTTTCATAAATTGCACCCAAACAAAAATGAATTGGGATGAAGTAAAAATATCATGATATCTTACATGAAAAGGAGTATAAGATAGTGTCATTAGATTTATCGAATCGGTGGTTAAATAGAAAATTTCGCTAGCGGTCTGTTAGGGGTAATTTCATAATTTCACAATTTCACACAATCGGTGTACCGTGCGTCAACGAAACCACTTCTAATCTTTAAAGTACATTTCATAAGATTATTTGGTGATGGAATCCGAAATTTTGGAGTACAATTACATAGTTTTTACTATTACAGAAGCTTAAGGGTAAAATTGTCCAAAATTTACATAACTAAGGGCATTTTGATAATTTTGCCCTAATCTAGAATATTCTAAAATATACCACCTTCATCAGCTAGCCCCTATTGAGCTTCTTCAACCTCCCTTTTCATGCCACCATTAAAGGAAGGAAACAGAAAACAATAAAAACCAAACAAAAACTACCTTAAAACATCCTTATTTCAATAAGCCTTTTTCTAGCAAAATTGCTCTTCTCCTTATGCTCTATCAAACCATACCAAAATCTCATTGAGGAAGGGACAAAAAAAAGAGAAAAGAGGAAGGGAAGTTTTGGTCCAAGGTATGGTTCTTTATATATTGTGTTTTATTTCATTTTTAATGGTAGGGTAAGATAGATTTAAGTGTGAGAAACATGTTTTTAGCCTTAGATTTGATTAATTTGAGCTAAATAAAATTTTGCCATGAAAGAGGGGTTTCAGCTAGATGAAGGATACCATGAAAACATGTTGAAACTTGTATGAAAATGGTGCCAAAAAGCTTAATGAGCATGGATTTAAAGCTAGGTAACCTTAACTTGTTGAAAAACCATGGAAGTGTCACAAAACACCATTCGGCCATGGCTTCTTAGACAGGTTTAAATGCTTCATTTTATGAGTTTGATGTGCCAAATTAATGTAGAAATTAAGAAAAGATCAATAGTGCAATTAGATCTAAAATTGGAGTTAAAACAGAGAAGTTGTGTTTTACTATCGGTGTAAATTACACTAGTTAGGCTTAAGCAGTGTACAATGTGGCTGCATTTAGTGATGAATAATGGTTCAAAAATTAGAGAAAAATTAATGAAAATTATTGGTGAAATTGTTTTGCAGCCGGGATAAGTAGATCATGTGTGGTGCTATCGAGAAGTTCGGTAACACGAGATAGATATGGGATAAGTATGGAAGCCGTAAGGATATATTGAATGCATGATTTTTATAGATTTAATTTTATGGAAATATTTGGTATTTAATTGCCTTTGAAATTATGCAAACTTGTGGTTTACGGCTGGTATGAAAACTGTGTTTAAGTGCAGGGAGGTTAGGACATTCGCAGCTGTTATGCTGTCGAAATTTCCTCAAAAATTTTTTAAAATATCATGAAATAATTTATGTGCATAAATTGAGTGAAATTGTGGATTTTGGAAATTATTTTTAATATTTTCCATAAATTGGTCTGTTACCGAGAAATAATATTTAAATATTCATGTAATTGAATTTTATTAGAGTGAGACTACCAATACGTTCTTTAAAATATTTTACAATGAAATAGAATGTTTATAAAAATTCTCACTAAAGCATGAATATTTTATTAATTGTTTTCACTGTACTGTTAATTGTGAAATTAAATACCTTTTTGAAATTTTATTAATTTAAAAGATATTTATTAAATTTCCTTAAAAGGTATTTCTACTGTTTATAAAATGTTTTGACACTGTTAGGCCCCATATCATGCTCATTGCTTATTGTACTATTATTGTGGTTGATAGACTGGCCAAGTCATCAACAGTCCCAAGGACACCTGGCAAGTTTATTCTAAGGACAATTTATAGTCTATGGCCATAGATTCACTTGTTACTATTTCGGGGATTATTATAGCATGTTATATCTAGGCTGTTGCCTAGTCTCCACCTACTGTTGACTATTCACTGAACTGTGATTTACTATTAACTGTTTACTGAACTGTACTGAATTATTATTGCTTATTGAATTGAAAATGTTTAAGGAATTATTACTGATTTTTGAAATGTTTATTGAACTGTTACCATGATTTGAAATTCAAATGTTTATTGTACTGAATTGTTTCCGCACTGTTTACTGAACTATTTTATCATACTATTACTGAACTGATTTTTATACTGTTACTACTATTTAATTAAATTATTTACTATACTGTCTCAACTACTGTTATTGTTATGTGTTCCAAGTGTATATTGAAATGTTTAATTAAATGGTTTTATTACCATTTATTTATTGAAAATTTTATTAAATTAATTTATATCGACAATTTATCGATTACTCCCTATAATCGCTCTGGGTTTCTAGGACAAGACAGGTATTTCAAAATACCTTCCATGCTCTATCTGGATTGCCTGGCCGACTACAGTATCCTTCTGATTACTGTGCCTAGTGAACTGTTAGGATAATAAATATTTTCAAGCATATAGATTTCATTATATCAGTCATGCATGCAACTCCTTTACTGAGCACGTTTCGCTCACCCCTTTATTTTTCACTCCACAGGATATTATAATTGGTTAAGTGATATACCATCCTGAGGTTATCGGTTGCGTTTTGGGTTACCCGAGACTGCATTGTGTCGATCCTGGTGGTATTTGTATTTTCTTTTATATATTTAGATTTATTATATAGTACTACTTAAATGTAAAGTAGGAATAGGGGATGTAAAGAGTAAGGAATTAAATTACATATTCCGGTTTTGTAAATTAATTAAAGTTTATTGTTTATCCCCGTTATTGTTCAAGTGTTAAAGGCATCGCAGACAGCCTAATTGTAAGTTATGTGTTAAATGTGTGATATATTGTATATTTGGACTATTACACTATAGTATTCTTCCTGTTATGTTCCCTAGTGAACCGTTAGGAAATAAGCATTTTTATTGTATTTTAACCTTTACATTTAATATGCCTCTTTCATAATTAGTTTAAATAACTTATTTTATTTAACTGCATATAGTATACACTTTTATATATGTTTCTTATTGAGCTTTCCCCAAATCTCACACCTTTACTCACCATCCCAGATAGCTCACCAGTGAAGGTACTATCCGCTGCAATAGGATAGTTGAAGAGATTTATTAGAAATTTAAAATGCTCAGTGGCCAGGTATATGTTGTTCTTTATATTTATATTTAGACTGGTATATGCACAATAGTAGTAGATAAATATTGGGATGTAAATAATGTAATGACTATTTAAAAATTGTATATAAATTTTGTGGGATGTAATTATATTGAACTGTTATACATAAAATTTTAAATATTATGTTATAGATTTTATTCTGAATTTATATTTATTATCTATAGATTAATTTATTTAATTGTATAAAGATATAATTGAAATGAAAATTTGTAAATTGAACTTACATTGATATCGAATGCAAACTAACTGATACTGAATAATTAAATAAGAAAGATAGAAGTGAAAAGAAAAAAAAATTTGGCTCGGAATTTTATAATTTCAGATGTTACAAAAGTGATATCAGAGCAAGGTTTGCCTAGTACGTGTCGATGTAAGTAAGTTAAAATTGATTTGCATCTCACTGTTGTGCATAGTTTGAATATAAATTGTGAAGACGGGATAGAAAATGGAATAAAATGTCGACCGATAGAGGAATACTAATGAGTGATAGAAGGGATAGGAATAATTGTTACGGATATGGTGGAGAAGTGCTATGAAAATGAGTACTGAATGATTAATCAAATTTGGTTTAGTTAGAATGATCTAAAGTGATTAATAGTTTCTGTTCAATCAAAGATGATAGAATGATTGTAGTGGAGATGAATGGTATAAATAAAAATGAGAATTGCTAGTAAAGGATACAGATGTTATATGAAGGTATAAGTATGAATGAATAAGATAGACATTGAAATGATAAGTTTTCAGGCACTGAATTGTTGGAGTACTTGTATGAAATTTAGAGGACCAAATTCTTTAAAGGTGGGGAGGATGTGAGGACCCCAATTTTCTTATATTTGATATAAGCTACAGAATGTAGAAATTTAATTTGAGTATTAAAAAATTTCAAATTTTAAATAAAATAATAATAAAATGTGCATATACATATAAATATATTATTATATATTTATGTATGTACAAATATACACACACACACACGCACACACACACACATATGAGCAATAAAAATTATTTTCAGCAATAACTATGTATATTAATAAATAATAAAATGGATAATATATAAATTATAAATATAAATATGTTTTTAACATAAAATAATTATATTGTAAAATATAAATTTTAAATATATAGAAATACATATGTATATATATAATATATGTTAAGAATATATTTATATATACAAAAGTGTTAATATAAGTGTGTGTATATATATCTATAGTTGTTAATAGAAAATATATTCATGATATATTGATATTATGTATTTATAAATAAAATAAAATAAAAGAAGAAGAAAGAAATCAGAACAAGCTTCTCGTGAAAGCTTGCTGCACGATTTGAGACCTGATTAAAATAGAAAAAGAAAATGAAAAAGGAGAGAAAAGAGAGGGAAATTAAATTAGTAGACCACATGGCAATTTCTTATTGGATGGGATACTAATAAAGAAGACAAAAATGAGATTTTTTTAAGCTTCATCAGCCTTCATCACCGAGATTCATTTTGTTATTTTTGCTATTAGAAACCTACTCCCCTTATCACATCCTCAATATATAGTATTTTACACTTTTTCACACTTTTCCACACACACTGTATCGATTGGGCTGTCTATGATGCATTTATGTCACATCCCGTGACCACATTTTTCACGTAAAATACACAACTTATCCGGTTGGGCTGTCTGTGATACTTCACTTTTCATATTCATTTAACTATTAAATATAAAATTAGTATTATCAATTACATCTCCTATTTAGATTCTCAAGAAAGTAGTACTGAAAGTAAGTCTAAATACAGAAAATAAATGATCATACCTCATATTATAAATCAAGCTGTCTCAGTGTCTCCAATTGTGCAGCTCGAAATCCTCAGATGTCAGATCTCTTGATCCTCAAAAATCTGAAATGTTAATATTAAGGGGTGAGCAAACCACGGCTCAGTAAGAGAGTTATATGCAACACTTGATATTCAGCTATCTATATGCTGAAAATAATTTTTCACTTTCTTTTAAATCTTCCTAACTGGCTCTAGGCTCACATGTAGGAAGGATACTACAGTCGGCTAGGGATCCGGATAGAGTAAGGTAGGTATTTTAGAATACATGGCTTGTCCCGGAACCTAGAAGCAACTGTAGAGAGTACTACATTCCTTGTTTTCAAAACGATAAAATTTTCGTTTTCACAGAGTAAATCACTTATTTCTTTTCACTTCAGTATAATTTAAAACATGTGACAGTTCAATAATAAAACAATGGTTTCCTTCACTATAATTAAAAACACGTGACAGTACAGTAGTCTGTAAATATCCAAGTCCTTGGAAAACCACTTCTGCAATTATTTCTATTTTAGAAATAATTTCATGTTATTCTTTTTGAATAAACATTAATTTCTCTTTAATTCAATAACCGTATCTTACAGTTCAATAAAACAGTATATTTAGTAAAACAGTATCTTGATACGGTACAGTCAGAAAACAGTAAACAATAGCTACCAATTTAGTAAACAGTAAACAGTATAAAATATGGTAGCTTTCATATCAGTATCATGGAGACCAGGCAACACCCTAAATATATCATGCTATAATAATATCATCCCAAATAGGGGAAACACATGAGATCTATGGCCATAGTCTATAGGTTCCTCAGTGTGCACTGATCAGGTGTCCACTGGGACGTTGATAATAGGATCAGTATCTATCAGCACTAACACGTGACACGTGAGCATGATATGGGGCCTAATAGTCTCAAAACAGTAAACACGTGATATAGACCCCATTTATGAAATCACTTTCACTAAATATAAGTTTAATCAATCCACAAATATTCATAAGGAAAATATTTTCATCTTATGAATAACATTTATAAAATATTCATACTGGGGTCATCATTCCCGAAAATGTTCTAAATATTATAGAACAGTATAAATCACATTTTCCATACGATGAAAACAGTTTATAAAATAATCACTGTAAAATATAAAAGGTCATAACTGTCCTTTTTCACCGTAAAACACATACGCACGCTTTTCCGTGCTTTCTATCGAAAACATAATTTTGAAAGTTATCGGGATTCAAATCAATTATTTTTATGATTTATGAAAAATTAAAATATTTATTTTCCAAATCAACACTCCCATCCCGTGTTTTCTTTGTAAACACATGCGGAGACCTTTTAGTCTCAAAACACTGTTTTCCACCTTTAATTACCTTTATGAAATTTTCTATAAACACTTATTTCCACAATTGAACCCATAAAGGTTATTTATGAAAATCAAGTGAATATTTGAAGAAATATTATTAAAATATTCACTTTGGTCCTTTTCGTTTTTCACCTCGTTTCACGTGACATATCACCTATCGGGATAAATTTAGGTGATTTCCTTTTTCACCATTTTCAAAACATGAAGAATTTAAAATTAAATATCAATATATTCATGTTTTATGAAAACTAATCGATTTCTCGATTTTTGTGGTTGGAAATCGTTTCTCGTAATGAAAAATCATTTATTATGATTTTTGGTAATTTTTTCCAATAATTTTCGGCAGTATAACGGCTGCCGATTGGCTAGCCTCCTGCACGGAAAATACAGTTTATATTTTCAACCGGTAAATCATCACAACTTTCCAACCAATCATTGTCAATAGCATTTATAAAATTAAATGCATATTTAAAACATGCATACTGAATATCCTTACAAGCTACACATGCCTCCCTTACCTGTCTCGGGTCGGCGACTGCCTCTCAAAGGTCGCGCCTGTGTTCACCTCGCCCGATTCCATCGGCTCAGTTATCGAGGAAATTTTCTGGAAATTAAAATTCTAAATTTTAGAATTTTTCCATAATTATTTAAATAACTAAATTATTTAAATAATTTAACACTTTCCGGGATTTCTTACCGATTCCCGTAATTCTCAAAATTTTTCGTAATTTCTGAATTCTCGGGAATTCTCCAAATTCTAAGAATCCCTTTTCTTTTCCTCTTTCTTCTTTTTCTTCTTTTCTTTCTTTTTCTCTTTTCTTTTCTTTTCTTTTTCTTTTTCCTTTTCTTTTCTTTTTCCTTTTCTTTTCTTTTTCCTTTTTCTTCTTCCTTTCCCGTCAGACCGGTCAACCCCCCCTTGCCGCCGATTCTCCTTCGACGACCGGTTCCCCGGCGGTTCGGCGGTTCTTCAGCTGGCCGGCACCACGGTGAGTCTGGATCTGGCCTCTGTTCGGTCTGGATCGGCGGCACGGAGACGAATCTACTCGGTTTTTGGCTCGGTTTCTCTCCTCCTCCGTCGGCGTTCCTCCGCTGTTCCTCGCCTCTCCGGTGGCCTCCCACGTCTTCCTCTTCCTCCGGCAAAGCTTCGGTGGCAGTGGCGGCGACCAATTCCGTCGGCGCCGTTCGTTCCTCTTCTCTTCTCCCTCTCGGCTTCTGCCGGGTTTTTGCCTCTGTTTCCGTTTCTGTTCCTCCCGTTTCCGTCGCCGTCGTCTCGTCCTCTCCTTGGCTCGCCGTCTGACGACGACCCTTGCTCCTCTCTCCCTCTCTCGGTCGCCGATGGTGGTCGGCCTTCATCGGGGAAGGCAGAATCGGGAGTCTTCCCGATTCTGTTTCTTTTTTTTTTTTTTACTATTATAATTATATATATAATATACTTATAATATATATTTTACATATAATATATATATATATATATATATATATATATTATATAAAGATATATATATTTTGTATAAAATATATATATCTCTAATATATATAAAGTATATTTATATACTTTTAATTAAATAACATTTATATACATATTTATATAAATGTAATAATATAATATATATTGTATTTACAATATATATATTCAACTTTAATGTAAATTAATATTTACATTTCCATATATGTATATATATATATATACATAAGATATACATATGTACTATTTAAATGTATAAAATAGTATATATTTACATATATACCAATGTATAATAATAGATACTATTTAGCATTTAAATACATATGTATTTGAACAAAAATACATTTATATAATATATAATTATATAATTATATATCATATTCATTTCTCATATCCTTATTTAATTTAGATTTCAATTTATCCAAATTAAATTTCCTCCTCCATTATTTCCTTAAATTCACTTCTTATTCTTATTCCAAATTTAATCTTCCTTTATTCGAATTTCTTGATATATCACTTCCTCAATTCTCGGGATTTTCACCAATATCCCGTTCTCATAATTTTATTTATTTATTTATTTCCAATATTTATTTTCTCCAATATTTATTTCCAATAAATGAAAAATTTACGGTTATCACAATTTAACACTATTCATTTAAATTGTAATACTTCACATAAGTAAGAAACGTTTACAATAGTATGAATCAATTCACATCCCCTGAAATTAAGATTTAAAACAAATAGTATTATATAAAAATGTTTGAACATACAAATATAAACATGATACCTCTGGACTCCAGTAGAGGCTACTCCGAGTTATTCAAAACGTAGCTAATTCACGGATTGATACTTTAGTTAATCCATACATAAAATCCGTGAAAGATAAAAATAAATGGTGAGCAAACCACGACTCAGTAAAGGAGTTGTATGCAATTTTGATATCACGAAAACTATATGACGTTAAATCCTTTAGTTTCCTATCAGTATGCTAGGCACACTAAAAGGAAGGATACTATAGTCGGCCAAGTAATCCAGAAGGAGTAAGGAAGGTATTTTAAAATATCTGTCTTGTCTCGGAAACCCAGAGCGACTATAGGGAGTAGAAATTTAATTTATTGTGAAATTTATTTAATAATTCACCATATATAATTATTTCACAAAAATGAGTAAAATAACTCATTAAATTATATAATTCATCACTTTAAAAGCAATTTGATTTCCCCTTGAAATCATCACTTTCACACGTGTAACAATAAATAGACTATTCAATATGAAAACAGTTCAGTGATAGAAATATTTCAATGACAATTACAATTCAGTAAATATCACAAAATCAGTAATAACACATGATATAATAATGGAGACTAGGCATCACCCTAATGATATCATGCTATAATCCTCGTAATATCATCGTATTTTTACTTTGTCCCCACTCATTTTAGTTTGGGCGTAATTTACAAAAATACCCTCAGGACGTAACCATTATTTTCCAATTTGATTCCTCCTTCACAAAATAATTCATAATAATATAATTCAATGATTTTAAACCTCAAATTCATCATATTATTTTTTATTACACACTATACATAGTATTTTTATTCTCGAGCCTATTTGAACACACTAAAAATAAGTGGGACCTACATCACACTTTCACTTATAATCACTTAATACATTAATTTTCACTCAATAATTAATTACATATCACATGTACAGTATAGTTGAATCGGGTCTCACACCCCTGCTGCTCAATTCTCTTCCATTCCTCCAAAATTCCTCATGGCTCCTTGTACAAAATTCATTTCTCTTCATTCGATCATCTAATCTTCTTCTCTAAACCTCTTCTCCACCTCAAGACAATCTTAAAACCAAAACAAAAGGGTTGAACGACAGGAATCAGCACTGAATTGGAGATGCAGGACAAAATGGGTTGAGAAAGGTAAGAGAGGAGATGAATTCAGCCCATGTCATTTACTGTTATAATTGGATTAGGCTCGTAAGGCATACTCATAGCTGTTGTTTGAAGTAAAAATTGATTTTAGATAGTCATGATACAATCAACCATGAAAAGGAATTGACGAAATCTTGATGGTTTTAAATGTGCTTTAGGTAGGATTTAGTAGAAAAATGATGAAAAGATTTCATTGGAATGTGGTCTTGTGATGATAATTGAATAGCTAGTAAAGTGACGTGAAACAGGGGGACATTCGATTGTGTTGTGGCTCAAGGATGGTGATAAAATTTTGATGAGCTAAAGGTGTTTGATAGAATTTCTGAGTAAGTGAGGTACATGAAATTGGAGTTGATTGAAGAATGAAAACCTTGAGAACATGTCAAGTTTAAGTTGCCGACCATAAAAGAAAGCACAAAAGAAAAACAGAAAGAAAAGAAAGAAAGAAAGAAAATTAAGTTAATGTAATTTTACAATAAATGATAATAATAAAATTAAGATAATAATGAATTAAGATTAATTGTAAAACTAAAATTGGGAAAAGAATAAAATTGGGTAAGTATGAAACTTTATCCAATCATGAATTATGAAATGATCATGCTAAATTCCTTAAATTAATAGCTAAAGAGATATTATTCAAATAATAGCAAGATTTTGATAAGATTTTAATGCATAAAGAGTGAATGAAAAATTGGTCATGAAATAAGAATTGAGAAAAGAATGAATTTTGCTAAAGTATAATATAGAATAATTACTAAGTGAATTTTTATAATTGATGATTAAAAGAATATTTATAAAAGATAATAAGATTATTAGTGAACTTAGATTTAGGAAAGATTTGTAATTTAAGAGTAATTATATTGCAACAATTGGTAGAGAATAAATGAATTAATTGTGAAACTAGTAAAGTAGAGGATAATGAAATTAGGATTAATAGAATTATTGGTGAAAATTAGAATTGGAAAGGAAAATGATTTAATATAAAAATACATTAATTATTGAAATTAATAAAGGGAATAAGAATTTGTAGGAGATTTATTGTAGCCATAAAATATGACATTCCAAATAAAGTTTGGAAAATGATAAATAAAATTCAAGGATGATTAATTGACCATAATTAAATAATTTCATAATATTGATGGAGTAAATTAAGAAAGGAGAATATAATTTAATTGTAATATATTGTGATAATTAATAGAAAATAAAATAAAAATCAAGTATTGAAATAAATAAAATAAAATATAGGAGATTAAGAAGAAATTCATTAAAAGTTAAAGTATGGAATTTAAATATAGATTTAAATTGTGGATATCTGTTGATATTAATAAGAAATAAAATAAATTACTATGGAAAGTGACAATAGAAGTAATAGTATAATTACTAGAATTGAAAATATGAAGCCAACAACTTCTTGGCCTAATGGCTAAAGATGAGTTGTGACATATTATAAGTCTTGGGTTCGAACCCAAGTACCTCATCCCTAGTTATTTAATATTTCCCTTGTAACAAAAAAAATATGAAATTATAGATAAGAATTAGAATTAGGAAAAATTTCAATAAAAGTATACTCATGCTAAGACATTTGATAGGAAAATAAATAAATAAATCAATAAGATTGATAAAAATAGAAAATAGGAATTTATAGAATACTCATTTTAGTTATATATGGAATTTTAAATATAATTTAGTATTATTGTGCAATGTGAAGTACGCGAAATAAAGAGGCGTAAGTGGCGCTACAAGAATTTATATTGCACAAAAGTAAAGGTAAGGAACATGTATAAGAGTTGCCTGGGAAATGTTTTATTCGCATCGTAAATTTTCAAAATGAAATCGTAACACTTCCGTACCCAATTTTCCTAAACAAAAATATAGGAATTTATTTTACCTTCATACAAGTTTAAATATGATTTTTATTTGCATGAAATATATTTTTATTATTATTATTATTATTATTATTATTATTATTATTATTATTATTATTATTATTATTATATGAAATGATTTATATATCTTGATTTATATGAAATAATTTACATAATTGCATTACATGAAATGATTTACATAAATTGCATTACATGAAACGATTTACATGAATTGAGCTATATGACATAATTTACATGAAATGAATTACATGACATGAGTTGCATGAAATGATTTTCATTAAATGATTTACATGAGAAAATTTACATGAAATGTTTAAATTGCATGAAATACTATTTTACAAGATTTTGGACTGACTGAAGATAATTCTATTTAAAAATGATTTCTACTGTTAAATGAAATGATTTATGAAAATGTTTTGAAACGGTCATTCCTTAGTGATCATGCATATGAGATTGATATTGACATGAGTGTGAGACTCTGATCAAGTCCACAGGTATTGTATTGTATATGATTATGGGAATTATGGTCAAACCCACAGGTTTCTATAGTGAGCACCTGACCAGTGCAAACTGTGATTGTCAACAGTGGCCATTGTTGCGAGATATTATTCATCCCTCCGGGGATACGAGGTCCTTACAAGGATACAAGATTGTGCATGATTACACTGGATATGACTGTCTCCACTGAAATATATGTAAATGATTTGATTTCTAATTGATTTGATTATTAAGTGATTTAAATACTGAATGATTTTAATACTGATTTACTGATTTGCCAGGAAGAAATAAATGATTGAAATCGATTGATTGAAAGTGACAATTTTAAATGAATTGTTACTGCACTAGATGGGAATACGAGTATTGCCTATAGTGTGATCTGAAATGTTATTGTTTTATTTATTGTAATTTTTACTGAAATTGCTTTACAGAACTGTTTAAATAAATTGTTTTATACATTGACATTTATTTGAGATTGCATTGCATAAATGATTAAATGATTTATACGGATTGATGATTTGAAATTGCATAGCATAAATTATTAAATTAAATGTTTTATACTGATTAATGATTTCATTGTCAATCGCTTACTCCCTATAGTCGCATCTAGGGACTGAAACATGACAGATACTTTAAAGTACCTCGTATACTCCACCCGGTTACCTAACCGACTATAGTATCCTTCCTGTTATGTTTGCTAGTGAGCCATTAGGAAATAAGCGTTTCTATTGTATTGTAACGTTCACATTTAATATGCCTTTTTCATAATTAGTTTAAGTAACTTATTTTATTTAACTGCATATAGTATAAACTTTTATATAGGTTTTTTACTGGGCTTTCCCTAAAGCTCACCCCCTTACTCACCATCCCAGATAGCTCACCAGGGTACGTACCATTCGTTGCGATAGGATAGTTGAATAGAATTATTAGAAGTTTAAAGTGCTCAGTGGCCAGGTATATGTTGTTTTTTTTATTTATATTCAGATTGGTATATGCACAATAGTAATAGATAAATCTTGGATGTAAATAATGTAATGACTATTTAAAAATTGTATATAAATTTTGTGGGATGTAATTATATTGAACTGTTATATATAAAATTTTAAATATTATGTTATAGATTTTATTCTGAATTTATATTTATTATCTATGGATTAATTTATTTAATGGTATAAAGATATAATTGAAATGAAACTTTGTAAATTGAACTTACATCGGCACCGAACGCAAATCAACTGATATTGAATAATTAAATAAGAAAGAAGTGAAAAAGAAAAAAATTTGGTTCGAAATTTTATAATTTCGGACGTTACAAAAGTGTCACAGCCCGTGACCCTATTTTTCACCTTATTCTATACATCTTATTTGATTGGGCTGTCTGCGATACTTTGCTTTTCTCTTACATGTAAACAATTCAATACTAAATTATAATACGAATTACATCCCCTATCTTAATTCATAAGAAAGTAGTATTGTAGGTAAGTCTAAATACAGAAAATAAATGATCGTACCTCATGTAATTAAATCGAGCTGTCGTAGTGTCTCTAAATGCGTAGTCGAGATCCTTTAGATTGTCAGACTCTCAGTCCTCGAAATCTGAAATGTTAAAATTAAGGGGTGAGCAAACCACGGCTCAGTAAGAGAATTATACGCCTCACTTGATACTCAGCTATCTATATGCTGAAAAACTTTTTCATTTTTCCTATGGGGCTCTAGGCACACATGTAGGAAGGATACTACAATCGGCTAGGGATCCGGATGAAGTAAGGTAGGTATTTTGAAATACCTATCTTGTCCTGGAACCTAGAAGCAACTGTAGGGAGTAATTTTATTTCATTTGAAATAAAATATCTTTTTCCTTTTTATGCCATATCATTTTCATATACTTTTCAAAATAATGCTTTTATGAAATAAAGCATTTAAATAAAATAATTAATATTTATATATTTTTTAAAAAGAATATTAGTTAAATCATCGTCATTCTCATTTAAAACTCATTTCATGTTTTACTATACAATCATAATTAGTACAATACTTTAAATAGAAAAAGAAGCTATTAAAACTTTTTCGTATAACATATATATCGTGTAAATCTAATATTCAATTTAAAAATTAAAATAAGAATATTAGATTTATTTTCCTCCTCTTTCCTTTTGAAAACATATAACATATTCATATTTCATTTCGTATGAAAATCATCTCATAGTACAAAAATCAGTACTGAAATAAGCATTTTGTAAACTACTGTAAATCACTTTCATTTGATTTATCACATATCATGTAAAACATTTTCATTTCACGTATCACATATGTGAAGACCGAGAATTTCTAAATAAATATAAGGTATCCGAAAAATTTAATTTGGACAAGTTGAAATCCAAATTTAAATAAGAAACTAAAAGGGAAATTAAATTGGAAATAAGAAATGAAGGAGGAAATTTAATTTGGATAAATGGAAATCCAAATTAAATAAGAAAATGGAGAAAATAATTTTGGATATTTAGAAATCCAAAACTTAATAAGAAATAAAAATATTTTGGTATATTTATATAATGATATTATATAAATATTATTTTGTGTTAAAAGTGTAAAAGTATATATATGAAATATATGTATAGTGTTTTAAATTAAAGTATATATATATGGTTTATACAAATAATATATATATAAATATAGTAATTATATATATATAATTATATAAATATAATTATATATATAATAATAAATATATAAAAAAATTAAAAAAAAATTAGGAAATGGGAATCGGGATATACCCGATTCCGTTGTTCCTTTCTCCTCTGTTAAAACAGAGGAGAAAATGCAAAGAGAGGTCGGCGCCGGTCGACCGAGAGGAAGGAGAAGGGAGAGAGAGAGAGTGACGTCGCCGGTGAACAGAGGAGGAAGAAGAGAAAAGCCAGCCGGCGACGAGCGGAAAAAGGAAAGAAGGAAAACGGCGCGTAACAAAATGGAAAACCCGAGAGGAAAAAGGAAGAAAGGAAACCGGCGATGCCGCCGATCTGGGCATCGCCACCACCACCCCGGCGTAGACGAAGGTGAACCGAAGGGAAGTAGACCACCGGCGGTGGAAGAGAAAGGAGGGGAAGGAAGAAACAGAGAGGAAAGAGGCCGCCGCTGCCACCTCCAGATCCGGTGCCGTCACCGTCGGTGGAGAGGAAATGAGACCAGATTTGGCTTCAGCACCACCTCGGCTAGCTGTGGGAAGGCCGAATCGGCGGAGAACCGACCGGCGAGGGGCTGAACCGGCAGATGAGACCGAACCGGTCTGAACCGATCCGAACCGGTTCAGACCAGGGAAAAACAAAACAAAGAGAAAAAAAAAAAGAAAAGAAAGGAAAAAAAAAGAGAAGAAAAGGAAAAGAAATTGGTAAGGAAGAAACAATAAATTGATTTATATTTATTGAATAAGTTTATTAATATGTATTTATGCAAGTGCAATTGGTGTTGTTGAAATTGTAGCGGAGGTGACAAAGACGTGATTTGGTGTCCGACGATGCTAGGAGCTCGTCAAGGCGCTAAGCTTCAACACCAAGTAAGATACTTTTATAAAGTTTTATTGTGACGCCCCGGGGTGCACCCGCTGGTCCAACGACCCGAGCCACCGCCCCAGGCGGGTCACTCATTCGTATTGTCCGCTTTGGGGTGCACCACACAGGCCACCGCCCCTCACGGATTTATCGGGAATAAATTCCCAATTCGCGTCCGCCATGACTTGAACCCCTTACCACTTGTAAGTGTCAAGTCATGACTAACCATTGGATACTTTTCTTAGTCTACAAATTTATGGACTAAATTTTTCTTTTTCCTTTTAAGGTTTGTATTCGGTGTCAGTGTAGTTACTATACTATCTGGGTGACTTATAGTCATTCCATTTAAATATTAAACAAACACGGAAACGATTCTTAGTTACATCCCGACTTGTTAAACAAAATATGTACTGTGCATTAATTAAAGTCATACATGTAAACAAGTATTTTATAAGTCCCATATACCCCAGAAAACTAGTACCAAGTCCATATACCGTCTCCGATGCCCACTTAGCAGCTCACACGGCAGATGTTAACTTCAATAATCTGAAAGAGATGAAATTTAGTGGGGTGAGCAAAACCACGGCTCAGTAAGATACTAATATAAATACAGGAGTATGATTATGAAATGAAAGGTAAATATGAGAACTGATATGAGATGATAGCATACCAGAGTATGATTATGAAATGAAAAGTGAAAATGAGAAGTAATAATGAGATTTATCGATGAGAAAGGATTAACTGTAATTGCATCATTGCAAGTTTAAGTATTGCAGTTTAAGACAGTGTAATCCTACTCCTGTATTTATATTAGTATACTGAGCCGTGGTTTTGCTCACCCCACTAAATTTCATCTCTTTCAGATTATTGAAGTTAACATCTGCCGTGTGAGCTGCTAAGTGGGCATCGGAGACGGTATATGGACTTGGTACTAGTTTTCTGAGGTATATGGGACTTATAAAATACTTGTTTACATGTATGACTTTAATTAATGCACAGTACATATTTTGTTTAACAAGTCGGGATGTAACTAAGAATCGTTTCCGTGTTTGTTTAATATTTAAATGGAATGACTATAAGTCACCTAGATAGTATAATAACTACACTGACACCGAATACAAACCTTAAAAGGAAAAAGAAAAATTTAGTCCATAAATTTGTAGACTAAGAAAAGTATAAGAATCGAGTGAAAGTCGCGGTGTCCGGGTCGTGACAGATTTAATGGTATCAGAGCCCGGTTTGTCTAGTACGTGTCGGTGTAGTTGAGACAGTGATAGTGTTTGATAGGATGATATTTTGTGAATTTTATATGTGGCAATATATTTTTTTTATTGATGTTTTATGCCTAAAAGAGCTTACTAATGTTTATTTTATGTTTTAGGTATTAAATATCAAAGTTGGAATAAAAAGAAGTTAAAAAGAGCAAAGTGCAGTATTTTCTGTCCAGCTTGAAAGATTGACATTTTTGACCAATTTAACGACCTGATCTCAAGAAGTGGCCTTCATGGAAGTTGTAGAGGACTTCTCAAGGTTTCCAGAATGTCCAAGATCACAAAATTTGGAGTTCATTTGGTGGGTCAAACGTCTGGACAAAATCAGTACGAAATTCTGGGCAGAAAAACGAGATTGAGAAGAAATTCCAACAAAGCAAGTTCAAGACCAGATTTTGTTGAGAGAAGATAGTTTCTTAATTTTATTTTGTCTTAGATTTGTAATTAATTAATAAAAATAGGCCTTAGGAATTTTACTTAGAAAATAATTGTAAAAAGATGATGAGATAAAGGTAAGAGTTTGACTAGCCAAATTACTTGTTTTCCAAGTAAACTCTTATCTGAATCCCACATTGCTTAGGAAAGTCTTTTAAACTCTTCCTTAGGCCTATATAAAGAGCACAAGTCTCTCATAAACAAAATCCCTCAAATCCCTCAAAGCCCTCAAATCCCTCAAATCCCTCAAATCCTTCAAAGCCCTCAAATCCCTCTCCTCCCTCTTCTCTTTTAGTCTTGTAGGATTTTCTTTAGGGTTTTTAATAAAAATTTTATTTATTTTTAATTAGTTGCTGATTTCTTTATTATTTTTAATTCTGATTTTGTTTTCTTTATTTAAATTAATATTGTTTGTGTGTTCTTGCTTGCTACTTTATAATCTTGATTAGTAATTCTGATTTTATATTATTAAAGATTGCTTCTTTGATTGTTTCTTGCATGATATTTGTGATCTTTATAATATATAACTTGAATTATATGATCTTGAATATGTCTAGTGAGTAGTTTTCTTATTCAGTTATGAGGTAAATTAATTATTTTTGGGAAAAGCATGTTGTGAGATTCTTGAACCTATTATATAATTGTTGATTAAGTATCCAAGATTCTCTGAGCACATTATAATGATTGTTTGTTTGATTAGATAGGGTGCACACTATTTAGTTAAACTAAATAATCTACCGCCAGATTAAAAACATAAGTCCGTAATTGCTTGTGGAGTTAATCACTAGGGATGGAAGAGAATTAAGGTTTAGATTAAATGAACCGAGCTTATGTGTTTGTTATCTAATGTCAACCCATATCTTTCTTGTTGTTAATGCTGCTACAACTTATATCTAGAGAGCTTGTTCTAGGTAGGTTAAGTAGTTAGAGATTAGTTAAAGAGCTTGTTTTAACTAACGACTCAGTAAGGAAAGATGGTGTAACAGAGCTTGTTGTTATGCTACGGTTGACTATTTAATTGACAGTGATATTTTGTAATCAATGATCAACATCAAAATCCAAGAATGATTGATTGCCTCGTAACTGAAGCTTTTTGCTATTTGTCTTTGATACTTAATAATTCTTATTTTATTTATTTTAGAATAGTCTCCAAAACCCCCAAACTTCTTCTTTCCCTAAACCCTAAGATTAGATTTTTAATTTAATAATTAACTTAAATAATTCAGTCTCTGTAGGTTCGACCCTCGCTCCGCTATCTACGTAGTAGAGTTAGGAAATTTTATTTTTGGTGACTGACGACACTCATCAGTGTTACATCCCATGTACTGTGTAGCGTCTACATGTAAACTTGTTGATTTTCAATCTGTACCAAGATTAGTCACTATTGGTATGGTTGATACCAGTCGACGGCCTATTGAAACAGGCTGGGCTTTGACTTAAAGATGCCAATCGATGGCCTATTAAAACGGATTGGAAACCGTTAATGAATGGTATCGATACAGTATAGAAGAATTGAGTATTACCTTAAAGGAGTAGAATATGAATGATCGAGAATGATTGATTGTGGCAGTTATATGGAAGATAATGTAATGATGGTATAGAATATGATCGATATGTGAACTGAAAAGGGGTTGAAAGAGGTAAAGGAATCGCCATTGAAAATGATCGAACAAAAGTATATGGTTTAATTGAAAGTATAATCCCACCTTAATTATGAGGACTATTGGAAATTGAAACTATGATTTCGAGTTATAAGGGAACACGAATATGAAACAGTTTTCAAATTTAAGACTGAAGGTGATTTCACTTTGGTTATCACATTGAGATGTAATAAGAATACTGTATGAAAAGAGATATAGAGAGAAAATGATTGATAAATGTTGCATTTATGGCAAGAGATGATTAACAGTAAAGTTTGCAATGAGGTGCAGCCTTGATTTATCAATGTGACAATGAGTGTTGTGGGATAATACGAAACCCAAAAGAAATATGATAATATGTAAGTGATTAAGGACTAATTGTTTGAATGAAATCACTTTCCATTATCAGACTCCTAAATTTCTCTAGTGCCATAGTCGGAACATGATTATAGAATGATGAGAACATATGTGAAGTTCCAATGAGCATACATGTGATGGGAGTCCCTGAGTTGCCATATGCTTATGGGAAATAGCAAAAGGCTTTGGGATTTCCAAATTTATTGATAGCACTGCTCCGTATTGATATGAATATTCGAGCGTAATATGTGAACGCTTACAGATATATTGAGAGCGGGTGCACTGAATTTAAAAGCTACTGGGACAATTACATACTACCGATTAAATCGGTAAACGATAGTTACCAAATTGTATCGACTTGGCACCAAATGAGAGAAACGAATGATAAATGGTGTGAAACAGCTATTATGTGAAGAGAGATGAAAGTGTTAACTCCCAAATTTATAAGAAGTTTTAAGGAGTATAAAAATATGGAGAAAAACGATATATAACAGTATAAAAAGCGAATCTGAATTTGAAAGTATGCTGGTAGCATGATTAAAGGATGATTGAAAGGACAAGAAAGATAAAAGTACATGATAGTACCACTTTCTAAATCTAAGTTAAATTCGGATGACCGAATTTCTTAAGGTGGGGAGAATGTGAAGACCGAGAATTTCTAAATAAATATAAGGTATCCGAAAAATTTAATTTGGACAAGTTGAAATCCAAATTTAAATAAGAAACTAAAAGGGAAATTAAATTGGAAATAAGAAATGAAGGAGGAAATTTAATTTGGATAAATGGAACTCCAAATTAAATAAGAAAATGGAGAAAATAATTTTGGATATTTAGAAATCCAAAACTTAATAAGAAATAAAAATATTTTGGTTTATTTATATAATGATATTATATAAATATTATTTTGTGTTAAAAGTGTAAAAGTATATATATGAAATATATGTATAGTGTTTTAAATTAAAGTATATATATATGGTTTATACAAATAATATATATATAAATATAGTAATTATATATATAATTATATAAATATAATTATATATATAATAATAAATATATATAAAAAAAATTAAAAAAAAATTAGGAAATGGGAATCGGGATATACCCGATTCCGTTGTTCCTTTCTCCTCTGTTAAAACAGAGGAGAAAATGCAAAGAGAGGTCGGCGCCGGTCGACCGAGAGGAAGGAGAAGGGAGAGAGAGAGTGACGTCGCCGGTGAACAGAGGAGGAAGAAGAGAAAAGCCAGCCGGCGACGAGCGGAAAAAGGAAAGAAGGAAAACGGCGCGTAACAAAACGGAAAACCCGAGAGGAAAAAGGAAGAAAGGAAACCGGCGATGCCGCCGATCTGGGCATCGCCACCACCACCCCGGCGTAGACGAAGGTGAACCGAAGGGAAGTAGACCACCAGCGGTGGAAGAGAAAGGAGGGGAAGGAAGAAACAGAGAGGAAAGAGGCCGCCGCTGCCACCTCCAGATCCGGTGCCGTCACCGTCGGTGGAGAGGAAATGAGACCAGATTTGGCTTCAGCACCACCTCGGCTAGCTGTGGGAAGGCCGAACCGGCGGAGAACCGACCGGCGAGGGGCTGAACCGGCAGATGAGACCGAACCGGTCTGAACCGATCCGAACCGGTTCAGCCGGTTCAGACCAGGGAAAAAAAAAACAAATAGAAAAAGAAAAGAAAAGAAAGGAAAAAAAAAAGAGAAGAAAAGGAAAAGAAATTGGTAAGGAAGAAACAATAAATTGATTTATATTTATTGAATAAGTTTATTAATATGTATTTATGCAAGTGCAATTGGTGTTGTTGAAATTGTAGCGGAGGTGACAAAGACGTGATTTGGTGTCCGACGATGCTAGGAGCTCATCAAGGCGCTAAGCTTCAACACCAAGTAAGATACTTTTATAAAGCATTAGTAGCTTTATATTGTATGTGGGAATTTTGATTTTTATATATGATGCATTCAATTAAATTGATTTGCTAAAAATGCTAAGAGGACCCACAACTGATGGCGGGGGTCTTAGTAAGAGGTAAAAATTGGTGAGAATCAACGGCTGCAAGTATAAATTGTATTTCCTTGCAGGAGGTTTAGAGGAAATTAAGCCGTTATGCTGCCGAAATTTCCACGAAAATGTTTAAGGAAAAATATTAATTTCTCATCTAAATGGAATTTTGAAAGAATTATCAAAGATAAGCTTGAAAGGATATTACTGTGTCAAAAAAAATGGATTTTTAAATAGTTGAGAAGGTTAATGGATGAGCACAATAATGTGAGAAATTTTGTTGTGAATCTTATAGAGTTGATGATTCGAGTTATTTTAATATTATAAGTTGACTATCGAGCAGAAATTGAGGTGGAATATCGATAATTGGAGTATTGATGGAAGTAACGATGATTATACAATATTACCTTGAAGAGAAGATCATAGTTGAAAATTGATGGTTAAATGATTGGATTGTGAAGCTCTTAACGGAGTAGTGATTTCCAGAATTTACCGAGTTCGGTTTCTTGATTTTTGAAATAATTCCGAACATGATAATATGGACAAATTCGAGAGATCGAAATGGAGATTGAATTACGATACAATCCGATCAATTAGGGATTCAAAGAAATGAGTGATAAATATGTGAAAAGATGATTGTGCTTATAACCTTAGAATAGATCTTGAATAATAAGATCGACAATTGCATAAGTTCGGATAAAACCATAAAGGCCACATGAAAATTGATTTGAGGATTTAGATACGATTTTGTGATAGTGAATGAAATTGAACCTCAATTCGGAAATGATGAACATGTATCAATAGATCAAATCATAAATGGATTTGATAAGTGACTATCGATTTTGTGATTCTGTTATCCTCGATGTCGATTTTGGAACAGATTTTGAATGATGACATTATTATTTGCATAATTTCGGTAACTTGATGACTATTTAGAAAATGATGTTTAAATGCTTATAGAAACTTAAAGGATTCATACAAATGAAGCGATCCTAATATTGATGATGAGATGTATAAATGATTATTATAATAGTTGATGACGATTGAGAAAGGATATTGAATACCGAATGGTCTAAATACCAAGTGATTCGATTTCCGAATGAATTGAGTACTGAGCAAAATTGAATACTAAATTAAATGAATAGTGATTTACTGATTTGACTGACAGAAAGTCTTGAAATAGAATAGTTGATGGTGATAAGTTGAATGAATCGCTTCTCTGTATTTGATGAAAATATTATCAAATTTACATACGGAAATGATTTCATAGCATCGCTTTTAAGCATAATTTGCTATAGTTTCAGATGTTATAATAGCATTTATATAAATGCTATAAAGTATAGATTAGCTTTAAAAAGAAAGTATATGGTATATACGTATTTTTATATACGAAACCTCTTAAAGAACTTCACCATATGCTTTACATGATTTTAAAAAGAAAAGCTAAAGATTTAAATGTTTTATGAGACTGTAGGCACCCTAAAAGAATTAAATTCAATAAAGCATAGTGGAAACCGCCTAATTGGAGCTTTGCTCATTAGGCAGATATGCTTGTCCGACAATAGTCGTGGACAGGTCTCAGTCACGCCTGATCAGTGAGGCTGAGAGAGATGAGGTCTATGGCCATAGATAGCGCCCTAGTTGGTTTCCAGGGGACGATGACATGATTTTCACTGCTAGCTACAGTGATTTAAGTCTTTATTGATAGAGAGATGATAGGGATCTAGCCTAGTCTCTAACCGATATGATATGAAGTCTAGAGTATGATTTTATTGATATGAACTCTAGACCTGATATGATTTACAGAATATGTTTTAAAAGTACATGATAAATGATTTCGACACTTACATGATTTATATAAGATTTTGTGTCGAATTTGAAATGACATGCGGTTTAGAGTATAGACTGATTTGATATGAACTCTAAACCTGATATGATTTATAGTATATGAAAAATGTTTTAAAACCGCACATGTTTTAGACATGCTCCGAAAACGAATACATGAACTGAAAATGAACATGTCTCTATCATGTCTTTAAGGCAAATTAGAAATGAATTGAAAATTCATATGTTGAGCATGTCCTAAAGTATATATGATATGATTTGAAAAGATAGTGGTTTACACAGAAAAATTTCATGAATTGCATATTAAACCCTGATATGATAATATGCTTAGTATATGAGAATTCCATGAGGAATGTCATGACTAGACGTTAATGATGTTTCATCTATACAATGACATGACACGATATGAAATATGAATATAAGATTGATACGAAGAGAATTCTGACTTCGTACCACCGTGATCATGATCCACAATATGAGAACTGATAAGAGATGATATGAGAATTGATAAGAGATGATAGAATACAGAAATATGATTATGAAATGAAAGGTAAATATGAGAACTGATATGAGATGATAGCATACCAGAGTATGATTATGAAATGAAAAGTGAAAATGAGAAGTAATAATGAGATTTATCGATGAGAAAGGATTAACTGTAATTGCATCATTGCAAGTTTAAGTATTGCAGTTTAAGACAGTGTAATCCTACTCCTGTATTTATATTAGTATCTTACTGAGCCGTGGTTTTGCTCACCCCACTAAATTTCATCTCTTTCAGATTATTGAAGTTAACATCTGCCGTGTGAGCTGCTAAGTGGGCATCGGAGACGGTATACGGACTTGGTACTAGTTTTCTGAGGTATATGGGACTTATAAAATACTTGTTTACATGTATGACTTTAATTAATGCACAGTACATATTTTGTTTAACAAGTCGGGATGTAACTAAGAATCGTTTCCGTGTTTGTTTAATATTTAAATAGAATGACTATAAGTCACCTAGATAGTATAGTAACTACACTGACACCGAATACAAACCTTAAAAGGAAAAAGAAAAATTTAGTCCATAAATTTGTAGACTAAGAAAAGTATAAGAATCAAGTGAAAGTCGCGGTGTCCGGGTCGTGACAACATATCATATAAAACATTTTCATATATTGAGACTGAGGCACGCCCAGCCCGTCCACTGGGTCATTATTCATATCATGCTATAGACCCTGAAGGGTATAAAATAATCATGTCATATCTATGGCCATAGTTTATAATTGTCTTCGACGGATCACTGATCAGGTGTCAGCCGGGACTACATATCACATATCACATATCACATATTACATATCACATGTCACATGTCACATATCACATATCAGCATGATAAGGTTGCCATCTAGTCTCAAAATCGTATTTTTCATTATAAAATAACCTTTATGGAATTTATAAAAATATATAATTTCATAATTTAAAAACATAAAGGTTATAAAATCATTTAGTGAATATTTAAGAAATATATATAAAAATATTCACTTTATTTCTTTTCATTTTCCATCTCGTATTACGTGTAATTTATGTATCAGGAGAATTTTCGGTGATTTCATTATCACCATTCTTGAAAACATGAATATTTTAAAATCACTTTCATTTTATTCATGTTTTTATGGAAAATATTCATTTTTTCGATTTTCGTGGTTGAAAATCATTTCTCATGAAATAAGATCATTTAATATGATTTTATGAAATTTTCTAAAAATTTTTTATAATTTTCAATAATTTTTCGACAGTATAACGGCTGCCGATTGGCTAGCCTCTTGCACGAAAAATACATTTTATAATTCCAGCCAATACATCATCACAAATTTCCAACCATAGAATCATCACAATATTTTCATAAAATATTTCATAATTAAAACATGCAGACTGAATATCCTTACAGTACTGCACATGCATCCCTTACCTCAGTACACTGTAGAGCAATGCCTTAAGTTGCACCAATTATGCTTCCTATCTCACCGAATTATAACTGCATAATCATAGTTTAATATGATTAAAATCGATATTAATTTCCTTCATTTGTCTAACTCTTATTTAACTTCTCATTACTTAGAATATCAGTTTCTCATATAATTTCACTATGATAACGAATATTCAATTCATGTTCCTTTTTGGTTTTGGCATCATTTGCCATTTTACCCAATCATACTTTTTTTTTTAGATTGCATGACTAAATGTTATTTTTCCATGCATAAGTCTTTTGGTTTATAACCATATCTCCTTGTCATTATAGCTATATTATTTTATATATTTTTTCAACTACTTTAGTTTGACTGATTTTCTTTTTTTTTTCTTTTTGATTTTCGGCCTTTTCTTTATCAGTGAATTTCTCCCATCTTCCATCTCATTCACATCATTCTTCTTGTCTTTTCTTTTGGCCGAATGGCCTTGGTTATATGTAGGTGTTTTCCTCCATTTAAAATATATATTTTTTATAACCTATACTTATACCATTTATTCAACCTAAACCTAACCTTTTCTTCATATTTCTTTCCTTTTTGCTGTTGGTACATAATGTCCAGCTGAGGCTTGTCTTCCTTCTTTATTTTCAGCCTACGTAAGTTTCTACTTTGTATCTATATTATAGCTATCATATAGTACATCTTAGGTTGTTAAAAATCTAGCCTTCACACATGTGTAGTCAACCCAAAATCAACCTTTACCCTTCTCTTTTATTTTTCATATTTGGCTGTCTTTACCAGCCATGGTCTTCTCTCCCACGTACAGCCCCTTTTCTTCAATCTATTCTAGCTTTTTCTTTATGTTTATAGTACTACCCTATATATTATAATTTTAGGCTATTAAATTTATGTTATTTTTACACTTAAAAGTCAGCTCAATCACCCAGATTTTTCATCACTTTCGGCTGCACCATCAGCCATATCCTTCATCTCTATTTTCGGTTGTACAGGCATAATTTTATTTTCTTTCTTTCAGCCCTTTTTGTTGACAATGATTACCTCTTTTCTTTTTTTTTTATTTTCCCCTGTTCCACGTGAATCTTACTTAAACTAAGAAGTATGTTTGTTTTATTTCTTTTAAAGTTTCATTTCTGTTTTCGGTTCCATGACTGACTTGCTTTCCATCTCCTCGTGAATTATCATCAACATCATCTTATTTTCATTCTAAACCCTCACAACTGAACTAGGGTTTTCATATACCTATATTTCCTTCAAAATAAATTCTATAAACACAAAAATCTTTACGTCTACAGCTGAAATTTAAAGAATAACAACTCCAAACTGCTGTTAAATTCTTACCTGTACAGAGCAGTAAGCTATCCACGTGAATTAGTTCTTGTTTGAGGCTTTTTGAACTAACTTCTTTGAGAGTTTTGGAAGCTTAGTATATGAGATTCGTTTTCCCTCAAGAACTTGGTTTTGTTTACTAAAGAATATGGAGGTTCTACTATGGAGAGGCAACTACTCCACGTGAAACAAAGGAGGGATTTCTTTTCGGTGGTGATAGATAAAATGAAGATCACGATGGACTACAGAAAAGAAGAGTGTGTTGGCTGGAATTTAGCAGCCTTTATTTAAGGCTCTTAATTACAACTTTATTTCTTGTCTTCTTGTTCTTTATCTTATTACTCTTTTTCTTTTGTCTTCTTTATTCTTTCCTTGTCGCCACACTCTTTTTGATTTTCCAAGTCAGAATTTTTTCAAGAGTTAATTAATTTCTTTTAATTTGCTTATTTAAATGTTGGTTCTATTATTGGTAAATTTGGCCAATCATATAATTTACTCAAATATATCATTTTGAGTCTTAAATTTTCCATAGTAAATTTTCTTTTTTTATTCCATCTTTTATGTAATATTTTTCATACTTATATTTTTTCATCTAGGATTAAAATTTTCTATGTGAGAGACACCATTCTTTTATATTTAATTCCTCAAAATATTATCAATAATTTCTTTATTGATAATTAAATCATATAAATGTACATCTACAGTATAAAATAACAAGTTCTCATAAAAAGTGGTATCAGAGCAAGATTTGCTTAGTACGTGTAGATGTAAGTAAGTTAAAATTGATTTACATCTCACACTGTTGTGCATAGTCTGAATATAAACTGTAAGGATGGGATAGAAAATGAAATAAAATGTCGATCGATAGAGGAATACTGATGTGTGATAGAAGGGATAGGAATAATAGTTACGGATATGGTGGAAAAGTGCTATGAAAATGAGTACTGAATGATTAAAAATGATTAATAGAATTTGGTTTAGTTAGAATGATTGGAAGTGATTCATAGTTTCTGTTCAATCGAAGATGATAGAATGATCGTAGTGGAGATGAATGGTATAAATAAAAATGAGAATTGTTAGTAAAGGATACAGATGTTATATGAAGGTATGAGTATGAATGAATAAGATAGACATTGAAATGATAAGTTTTCAGGCACCAAATTGTTGGAGTACTTGTATTGAATTTGGAGGACCAAGTTCCTTAAAAGTGGAGAGGATGTGAGAACCTCAATTTTCTTATATTCAATATAAGCTACAGAGTGTATGAATTTAATTTGGGTATTAAGAAATTTAAAAATTTAAATAAAATAATAATAAAATGTGTATATATATAAATATATTATTATATATTTATGTATGTTTTCTTAAAGATGGGGAGGGTGTGAGAACCTCAATTTTCTTATATTCAATATAAGCTATAGAGTGTAGGAATTTAATTTGGGTATTAAGAAATTTAAAAATTCAAATAAAATAATAATAAAATGTGTATATTTATAAATATATTATTATATATTTATGTATGTACAAATATATATATATATATATATATATATATATACACACACATATATGAGCAAGAAATATTATTTTGACCAATAAATATATATTAATAAATAATAAAATGAATAAATATATGTTTTAAGGATTATATATATAATATATAAATTATATATATATATGTTTTTAACATAAAATAATTATATTGTAAAATATAAATTTTAAATATATAGAAATACATATGTGTGTATATATATATATATATAAAAAATATGTTAAGAATATATTTATATATAAAAAAATATAAATATAAGTGTGTGTATATATATCTTTAGTTGTTAATAAAAAATATATTCATAATATATTGATATTATGTATTTATAAATAAAATAAAATAAAATAAAAAAAAAAAGAAAAAGATCGCAGCAAGCTTCTCGTGGAAGCATATTGCACGATTTGATCCGATTGAAATAGAAAAAAAAAGAAAAAAAAAGAGAAAAAAGAGAAGGAAATTAAATTAGTAGAACACATGGCAATTTCTTATTGGATGGGATACTAATAAAGAAGACAAAAATGAGATTTTTTTTAAGCTTCATCACCGACATTCATTTTGGTATTTTTGCTGCTGGAAACCGACTCCCCTGCTGCCATTTTCTGCTGCTCATTTCTCTTCCGTTCCTCCAAAATTCCTCACGGCTCCTAGTACAAAATTCATTTCTCTTCATTCAATCATCTAATCTTCTTCTCTAAACCTCTTCTCCACTTCAAGAACACCTTAAAACCAGAAGAGAAGGGGTTGAACGACGGGAATCAGCACTGAATTGGAGTTGCAGAACAGAACGGGTTAAGAAAGGTAAGAGAGGAGATGAATTCAGCCCATGTCATTTGCTGTTATGGTTGGATTAGGTTAGTAAGACATACTCATAGCTGTTGTTTGAAGTAAAAATTGATTTTAGATAGTCATGATAAAATCGGCCATGAAAGGGAATTGATGAAATCTTGATGGTTTTAAATGTGCTTTAGGTAGGATTTAGTAGAAAATGATGAGAAGATTTGGTTGGAATGTGGTTTAGTGATGATAAATTGAATAGCAGTAATGTGGTTTAGGGGACATTCGGTTGTGTTGTGGTTGAATGATGGTGATAAAATTTTGATGAGCTAAAGGTGTTTGATTGAATTTCTAAGTGAGTAGATGAGGTACATGAAATTGGAGTTGATTGAAGAATGATAACCTTGAGAACATGTCAAGTTAAAGCTGTCGGCCATGGAAGGATAAAGTGAAGCTGCTGCCGGTCATAAAAGAAAGCAGAAAAGAAAGAAAGAAGGAAAATTAAGATAATGTAATTTTACAATTAATGATAATAATAAAATTAAGAGAATAATGAATTAACATTAATTGTAAAATTAAATTGGAAAAAGAATAAAATTCGGTAAGAATGAAACTTTGGCCAATCATGAATTATGAAATGATCATGCTAAATTCCTTAAATTAATAGCTAAAGAGACAGTATTCAAATAATAGCAAGATTTTGATATTGGTCATGAAATAAGAATTTAGAAAAGAATCAATTTTGCTAAAGTATAATATAGAATAATTACTAAGTGAATTTTTATAATTGATGATTAAAAGAATATTTATAAAAGATAATAAAATTATTAGTGAAATTGGATTTAGAAAAGATTTGTAATTTAAGAGTAATTATATTGCAACAATTGGTAGAGAATAAATGAATTAATTGTGAAACTAGTAAAGTAGAGGATAATGAAATTAGGATTAATAGAATTATTGGTGAAAATTAGAATTGGAAAGGAAAATGATTTAATAGAAAAATAAATTAATTATTGAAATTAATAAAGGGAATAAGAATTTGTAGGGGATTTATTATAGCCAAAAAATATAACATTCCAAAAAAAGTTTGGAAAATGATAAATAAAATTCAAGGATGATTAATTGACCATAATTAAATAATTTCATAATATTGATGGAGTAAATTAAGAAAAGAGAATATAATTTAATTGTAATATGTTATGATAATTAATAGAAAATAAAACAAAAATTAAGTATTGAAATAAATAAAATAAAAGATAGGAGATTAAAAAGAAATTCATTTAAAAGTTAAAGTATGGAATTTAAATATAGATTTAAATTATGGATATGTGTTGATATTAATAAGAAATAAAATAAGTTACCTTGGAAAGTGACAATAGAAGTAATAGTATAATTATTAGAATTAAAAATATGAAATTATTGATAAGAACTAGAATTAGGAAAATATTTCAATAAAAGTATACTCATGCTAAGACATTTGATAGGAAATTAAATAAATAAATAAATAAGATTAATAAAATAGAAAATAGGAATTTATAGAATATTCATTTTAGTTATATATGGAATTTTAAATATAATTTAGTATTATTGTGCAGTGTGAAGTACGAGAAATAGAGGCGTAAGTGGCGTTATGGGAATTTATATTTCACGGAAGTAGAGGTAAGGAACATGTATAAGAGTTGCCTTGGAAACGTTTTATTTGCATCGTAAATTTTCGAAATCAAATCGTAACAATTCCGTACCTAATTCTCCTAAACAAAAATATAGGAATTTATTTTACTTTCAGACAAGTTTAAATATGATTTTATTTGTATGAAATATATTTTTATTATTATTTTATATGAAATAATTTATATATCTTGATTTATATGAAATGATTTACCTGAATTGCATTACATGAAATGATTTACCTAAATTGCATTACATGAAACGATTTACATGAATTGATTTACATGAATTGAGTTACTTGAAATGAATTACATGACATGAATTGCATGAAATGATTATCATTAAATGATTTAAATGAGAAAATTTACATGAAATGTTTAAATTGCATGAAGTACTATTTTACAAGATTTTCTTAACTTATTGAAGATAATTGCTATTTAAAAATGATTTCTACTGTTAAATGAAATGATTTATGAAAATGTTTTGAGATGGTCCTTCCTTAGTGATCATGCATACAAGATTGATATTGAAATCACTATGAGATTATGATCAAGTCCACAGGTATTGTATTGTACATGACTGTGGGAATTATGGTCAAACCCACAGGTTTCCGCAGTGAGCACCTGACCAGTGCAAACTGTAATTATCGACAGTGGCCATTGTTACGAGATATTATTCGTCCCTACGGGGATACGAGGTCCATATGGGGATATGAGGTCCCTTTGAGGATACGAGATTGTGCATGATTATATTGGATATGACTATCTCCAAAAATTATATGTAAATGATTTGATTTCTAAATGATTTGATTACTGAGTGATTTAAACAATGAATGATTTGAATATTGATTTACTGATTTGATAGAAAGAAATAAATGATTGAAATCGATTGATTGAAAGTGACAATTTTAAATGAATTGTTACTGCACTAGATGGGAATACGAGAGTACTGCCTATAGTGTGATCTGAAATGTTATTGTTTTATTTACTGTAATTTTTATTGAAATTGCTTGACAAAATTGTTTAAATAAATTGTTTTATACATTCACATTTATTTGAGATTGCATTGCATAAATGATTAAATGATTTATATGGATTAATGATTTGAAATTGCTTAGCATAAATTATTAAATTAAATGTTTTATACTGATTAATAATATTATCGTCAATTGCTTACTTCCTATAGTCACATCTAAGGACCGAAACACGACAGGTACTTTAAATAGTATCCTTCCTATTATGTTCCCTAGTGAGCTGTTAGGAAATAAGTGTTTTTATTGTATTTTAACCTTTACATTTAATATGGCTCTTTCATAATTAGTTTAAATAAGTTATATTATTTAACTGCATATAATATACACTTTTATATATGTTTCTTACTAGGCTTTTCCCAAAGCTTACCCCCTTACTCACCATCCCAGATAGCTCACCCGTGTACGTACCATCCGCTACAATAAGATAGTTGAAGAGAATTATTAAAAGTTTAAAGTGCTCAGTGGCCAGGTATATGTTTTTCTTTATATTTATATTTATATTTATATTGGTATATGCACAGTAGTAGTAGATAAATATTGGGATGTAAATTGTGAGAACCCTGAATTCTAATACTATTAGGCATGTAAGGATACTCACCATTGTTCAGTTCCTGTGTATTTTATAAGTACAAGCCAGTACAGTAAGGTAAGCCCCATAGGCTCTACAGTGTCCAGATGGACGTGAGACTATACCGACATTATTCGGGGTGTCTAATAAGTTTACAGTAAGAATCTAGCCCTTAAAATCCCTTATTTAGATTTTTTTTGGGAAGTATAATAACATATTGGAAAGTAATGATCAAGTACATAGCCTGGTGGCATTTTTGTAAATTGTGGCCAAACTAAATAAACTTTTGATCTAGTGATTTAAGCATGATATTCTACATGAAAATGAGTTCTAGCTATGTCAACAGATAGATCGAAACGGTGGTAAAGTAAGAAATTTACGTGATTTACCCGATAGGGGTAATTTCATAATTTCACCTTTACGGTAGGTCAAACCTAAACCAAACCACCTTTATTCATCAAAATATGTCTAATAATAATTTTAGATTTGGAATATGAATTTTTGGAGTTCAATTATATAGTTATAAAAATTACAAAAGCTTAAAGGGCAAAATTGTCCAAAAATCTCATAACCAAGGGTAAAATGGTAATTTACCACTCAAAGAATCTTCCACTTAATTGATTAAGCTGCAGTCGGCCACTCCCATTCATCATCTTCAACCTCACATGGGAACCTCCATATCCAAAACTTTGAGCAAAACAAAACTCATCCAAATCACCATTCAAATTACCTTATCTCAACAAAATTCCTTCTACAGAATTGTTTTGTCCATCGTTCTCTACAAGCCCATAGCTAAATCTTATTGTAAAAGTGGCAAAATCAAGGGGAAAGGAGCTTCATGAAATTCAGCCAAGGTAGGAACTCTTCACTCTTTCATTTCTTTCATGCTTTAAGGTTGCCAAATGATGTAATTAAGCTTCCTAATTATGAATTTAGGCTTAGTTTTGATTTAATCTCAACAATTTCTTCCTTAGGGTTTTCGGCGATGCATAGAAGTATGAGAATTCATGTAGTTTGATGTATAAAAATGAAGCTAGAATGAAGAAGGAAGATGATTAAGCATGAATTAATGGTTAAATAAATAAAATACCATGTGTAAGGCACATAATACCATTCGGCCATAGCTTAAAGGAAGGGTTTTTGTGCTTCAATTGATGAATTTAGGGTGCCATAATACTATAGAAACGATAAGGAGACTGTTGGTGTGTAAGGACCCTCGTCGCACTTTGTTCTCGTAGGATTCAAGAGGTGGCCCCCAAGGCGACCTTACAATCGTGAGGTAGGCGGTCGCCCAACACTCACTCAACGTATTGTCTACTTGGGGTGCTCGCCGCCCTCACGGCTTTATTCTCCACTGAGACGCGTCCATTCACGTTCGAACCCATGACCCCTCAAGTACATGGGTTGGAATGTGTGTCAAGACCCCGCCTGTTCCTTGGCCGTCAACGAGCATCCCCTAGGCGCCCTTGCCCCAAGTTTATCTTGACACATGATGTTGGCAGTCGCCCATAATTACACATATTGTCCGCTTTGGCAGTCACCCACCTCACGGCTTTATCCCAAAGGGCTTGAAGAACTCAGGACATATTCCCTTGAGCATATTTTCACTGAGGTCGACCCCTGGCACCCTTAAGTACCCGAGCCTTACACTCATCTTACCATCTGGATTGTCCAAATGGTAAGATGAGTGTAAGGCTCGGGTACTTAAGGGTGCCAGGGTTCGAGCCTCAGTGAAAACACGCTCAAGGGAATATGTCCTGAGTTCTTCATGCCCATTGGGATAAAACTGTGAGGTGAGCGACCACCAAAGTGGACAATACGTGTGAGTGTGGGTGATCGCCAACCTCACATGTCAAGATAAACTTGGGGCGAGGGCGTCCAGATGGTAAGATGAGTGTAAGACTCGGGTACTTAAGGGTGCCAGGGTTTGAGCCTCTGTGAAAACGTGCTTAAGGGAAAATGTCTTGAGTTCTTTAGGCCCCTTGGGATAAAGCCGTGAGGTGGGCGACCGCCAAAGCGGACAATATGTGTGAGTGTGGGCGACCGCCAACCTCACGTGTCAAGATAAACCTGAGGCAAGGGCGCCTAGGCGATGCTCGCCGATGGCCAAGGAACGGTCGGGGTCTTGACATAAAAATCTCATTTTTTATGTCAAGACCCCGCTCGTTCCTTGGCCGTCGACGAGCATCCCTTAGGCACCCTTGCCCCAAGTTTATCTTGACACGTGAGGTTAGCGGTCCCCCACACTCACACGTATTGTCCGCTTTGGCGGTCACCCACACTCACACGTATTGTCTGCTTTGGCGGTCGCCCACCTCACGGCTTTATCCCAAAGGGCCTAAAGAACTCAGGACATATTCCCTTGAGCGCGTTTTCACTGAGGCTAGAACCCTGGCACCCTTAAGTACTCGAGCCTTACACTCATCTTAACAGGCGAGGTCTTGACAATATGAATGGACGCATCCCAGTAGAGAATAAAGTCGTGAGGGCAGCGAGCGCCCAAAGCGGACAATACCTTGAGTGAGTGTTGGGCGACCGCCTACCTCATGATTGTAAAGTTGCCTTGGGGGGCACCTCTTAAATCTTACGAGAACAAAATGCCACGAGGGTCCTTACATGGTGAAATCGGAATTAAAATCGGAGTTGTGTAAGCGAAGGTGTAATCTAGACTGGGATAATAATTTCTACTGATAATGTAGCAAAATTTAATGAAGGAAAATTTATTAAAAATTGAATGATGGTGAATAATGGCATTTGGTATAATATTTTGCAGCCAGGGAGCTGTGAATTTCGAGTGATGCTATCGGGTGCATTAATTTAATCGGACAAGTAAGGGATGGGTGTGTGAACCATAGGGATACTATGAATGCATGCTTTAACTCAATTTAATTTGTGATTTGGATATCAAATGCTTTGGATTTGGTGAATTGTGGATATTGGTTGGTGTATAAACTGTATTTTCCGTGCAAGAAGGCTAGGTTAGAACACAGCCGTTACTTTGTCAAAAATTATAGAAATTCTATGAAAGTACTTTTAATATTTTTAAAGGATGGAACTAAGTAGAATTTCATGTGATTTCCATTGTATCTATTAAAATTGCATAATTTTATTAATTACCAAAAAACAATATTTAAATATTCATGTTATGGAATTTTAGTACGTGAAAGTACCAGTACATGCTTCTCATATTTCTATAGTTAAATAGAACATTTTCAAGAAAGAATATTGAAGTGTGAATATTTTATGAATTTTTATTCATAAACTGAATATATTTTTCAATATATTTATTTATGAACTGACTGAAGATATTATCAGCGGAAGTGATTTCATAAATAGTGTTTCTACTGTGTATTCACTATTTTGAGACTGTTAGGTCCCGTATCATGCTTACATGTCACATATTACTATTACTGTAATGTGCTAATAGATACTAATCCTATTATCAGCGTCCCAGTTGTCACCTGATCAGTGCACACTGTGGACCCCATAGACATGGCCATATGTCTCATGTGTTATTATTTCTTCCTTTTGGGATATTATTATAGCATGATATATTTAGGGTGTTGCCTGGTCTCCACTATGCCGATAATTGTTATTATATTATTTCACTAAATTGTTTGCTGGTACTGATTTATTTATTGATAGTGAGCCTTACAAATGTCGTTTACTGAATGGTTTATTTTGTTGGATTAATCAATATTAAAATGAACATTATTCTTGAAAAGAAATATTTATTGAATTATTAAATTATTTTACTATTTAATTTTAATAGCATTTTATATTGTTTGATACCAAATTCAATTAATTACTCCCTATAGTCATTTCTAAGAGTCGGGACATGATAGGTATTCTAAAATACCTCCCATATTCCATCCGGTTTCCTAGTCGACTATAGTATACTTCCTAATCGTGCCTTAGTGAACTATTAGGGACTAAAAGTTTTAGGCATATAAATTTCATAGTATCAGTATTTACATACGATTCTCTTACTAAGCACATTAGCTCACCCCTTATTTTTTCACTCTATAGATTACTTACAGTGATACTGTCCCATGGATTTTGGCTGCAATATCTTTCCCTGAGGTAGCTTGAGTGGATCCTGGAGGTATATTTATTCCCTTTTATATGTTCAGACATTATCATGTACAGTACTACATTTGTATAGATATGTACAAGGGATGTAGCACATATGTAAATTATTGAAAATAATATTTTGCTGTAAATATTTATATTAGCTACCAATATAATTTCAAATAAATAGTGTTACTGTTTAGGATGTGTGTAATAAAGGCATCGCAGATAGCCCAACCATCCTACTGTATGTGTAAAAGTGGATAAGTACTGTGTATTATAGAATGCGACATAAATAATGTAATGACTATTTAAAAATTGTATATAAATTTTGTGGGATGTAATTATATTGAACTATTATACCTAAAATTTTAAATATTATATTATAGATTTTATTTTGAATTGATGTTTATTATCTATAGATTAATTTATTTAATGGTATAAAGATAAAATTGAAATGAAAATTTGTAAATTGAACTTACATCGACATCGAACGCAAACTAATTAATATTGAATAATTAAATAAGAAGGATAGAAGTGAAAAGGAAAAAAATTTGGTTTGGAATTTTATAATTACGGACGTTACATATGTTAGGCATCTTAGGTTATTAAGTGATCCATAGAGAAACACTGAGATTAGTATCTCATTCGGAGTCATCACAGATATTAATGGACATAAAAAAATTAATGAAACCATAATGATTATGAAATTTCTTAGGTTGTAATGGGATTACTTCTAGGCTACTACATGTGAATACTTGCCTAAAAAAGGTGATCATGTGCTTTTAATTTGGAGATGATCGTGTTAGCTTTAAATTGACATATGTATTTAGAAATGACAAAAACTTAAGTGATCTTTTATGTTTTGATTCATATTGTAAATTTGCTTTATCACACATGTTTTTCTCAAACCATTTTAAGTCTAAGATCATGATTTAATGATATATTCCTATTGGTTTTAATACTTTATAAAATGGTTTTGAATATTTTCATTAAGTAATGTTTTCAAGAATATATTTGAACACAACCTTAGAAAATTACTTAATGAGTTTTTGGACCATGTTTTCAATTGAGAAAGTCAAGAAAAACTCTCACAAAATTCTAGAATGTTTTGGGATAAATTAAAATCAAAGTCTATATCATTTCTAACCCAAAATGGTATAGAAAAGTGCAGGAAATGCTATCTAGAAGCATGAGATCGATCCCCTAAAGGAAGGGATCGATCCCTTCATGGCAGAAAGTCTTAGAAGCGTGTAATGAAGCAAAGGATCGATCCCATATTTTGAAAATGGACTGTAATGGCTAGTTTTGTGAGATACAATGGTCATATTCAATTTTGGCTCCTACCAACGTTCATAAACCATCCAATGGACTATAAATAGAGGCTTGGAAGCTCAAAAAGAAGAGAGAGTAGCCAAGACATATCATTCTTCAATTTCTTCATCTTCTCCAAGCATCTCAAAGATTATAAAAGCTAAAATTCAATATCTTCTATCATTCTCATCTTTCTTGTATAGCATAGCAAAAATATTGTATAAGTTTTTCCTTGTGCTTAAACATTGTAATCACTTGCCTACCTAGATGTCTTTCTTTGATTACATTCCTTGTAAACACTTTCACACCTTGTAAAGGGGAGGTTTCTCTTAAGCCTTAGAAAAAGAGGGAGGTTTCTCTTTAGCCTTGAAAAAGAGAGAGGTTTCTCTTGAGCCTTGAAAAAAAGGGATTGTAAAGATAAATTCAAGTTAGTGAATTTGAGAAAAATCCTTGGGAGCATCTCAAGATAGAAGATGTAGGCAAGGTTGCCGAACCTCTATAAATCGCTTGCGTACATTTCTCTTTCCCTTCTCTCTTTATTTACTTGCAATTATACTTGTGTTTATTGTATTGAATTTGGATTGTGTGCTTGCATAGCCTAGAGAACTTAGAAAACATTAATATAAGCTAGTGAATTTAGAGGAACCAAAAAACGACCTTAAAGTTAGTTAAAAACCGATTCACCCCCTTCTCGGTATAGCCTATAGATCAAACAATTGGTATTAGAGCTTGGGCTTGAGATTGATTTGGATTAACACCCAACAAGTAAAACGATCATAAATGGCTCATTTGAACATAGATACACCTTTAGGAGAAGAGGGATAGTCATTAGTTAGACCTCCACTCTTCAATGGAGAGAATTACTTATATTGGAAAATTAGGATAATGTTGTTTGTGCAATCAAATGACTATAAAGTGTGGAGAGTAATAGTAAATGGTCCAAAAATCCCAATGAAGAAATTCGATGGAAAGGATGTCCCTAAAAGTGAGGATGAGTGGGACACAAATGACGTGAGATTGGCACAACTGAATGCCAAGGCTATGCACACTCTCTTTTGTGCATTAGGTCCCAATGAATATAATAGAGTCTCCTTATGTGAGAATGCTAAGAAAATATGGGACAAATTAGCCATTACACATGAAGGGACCAATCAAGTTAAAGAAACCAAAGTAGGCATGCTCACACATGATTACGAACTTTTTAGGATGAAAGAAAATGAGTCCATGAGTGAAGGTTTAATGACATAATCAATGGACTTAAGGCATTAGGCAAGACTTATTCCAATATAGAAATAGTTAAGAAAATTTTGAATAGCTTGCCAAATTCTTGGGAGGCAAAGGTGACTGCAATAGAAGAATCTAAGGATCCTAATACCATGTCTCTAGATGAGTTTTTTGGGCTCCCTAAACACATATGAAATGAAATTAAAAAGAAATGAAGAGCCTTCAAAGAAAGTAGGGGTAGCACTTAAATCTTCCACTCATGAGAACATTAGAGATGATAATGATGAGAGTGGAAATGAGGAAGAAAAGGAAATGGCAATGTTTGCCAAAAGATTTAATAGGTTCATGAGAATGAATGAGAGAGAGAATGATAGAAGACATCAAAGAGGAGAGTCAAGTAGAAGAGAAAAGGATCCATTAGTGTGCTATGAGTGTAATGAACCAGGGCACACTAGATTAGATTGTCCCTTACTTAGGAAAGAAAAGGATAGGAAGCTAAAGAAGAAAGCATTTGTGGCTGCATGGAGCGATAGTGATAGCTCCGATGAGGATAACATAGATGATGAGGTAGCCTACTCATGCTTTATGGCTATTAGTGATGATGAGGCTAGCTCTAGTTCTAGTGAAGATAATGATTATACTTTTGATGAACTACAAAATGCCTTTAATGAACTAGCAAATAAATTTCAATGCATTTTTTCTAAATATAAGAAAATCATTGCTAAATTAAAAACAGAAAATGAAATGTTATTAATGCTAAGCTAGAATTAGAAAAGAAATTAGAAGAAGTAAATCTAGAAATTGATGAAGTAAATAAAAAGAACTTAAATTTGCATAATTCATTTTCTAGATTCTACATGGGTCAACAAAAGCTAGATCATATGTTAGAGGCCCAAAGAGCTTTCTTTGACAAAGATGGGTTAAGCTATAATGCAAAACAAAAAGAAACTCATCTTAAGAATTTCTTAGTGAGCAAAAATTCTATGCATGATACATCCCTCATATGCTCACTATGCAATAGGATAGGTCACACCTCTCAAGCATGCACATATAGAAAAACTACTTTTAGAGGAAAAGCAGTTAGGAAGATGTGGATTACAAAGCATGCTATAAACAATGATGATTTGAGTTTGAAATGGATCCCTAAAGGATCAAAAATTGTTTGCACTAACTCTCATGGACCCAAGAAAATTTGGGTGCCAAAGCATGTTTGAAATTGCTTGATATAGGAGTGTTAGAGCATGGAATTACAATGGAACAATGGAGTTTGAATCCTCAACACATCCTCATGGAGTTTGCTTGTGCCAATCAAAAAGAGGAAGAGCTTAGGAATCCATCCTTGGCAAGGTCACAACAATTCTTCAAAGAATGGCTCAAGGTGGATTCAACAATTCAAGGCAAAGCATTCTCAAGCAAGGAGTTTTGTAAGCTTAAATTCCATCTTCTCAAAACTCATATTTGCTAAAATTATTTGTATGATTTAATGAGGCATTTTATTAATGATCTTTGATGCATTGTAAGTTGAACGATAAAACAAAGGGTATGATAAATGATTTTTTATTATTTTGTGGACTATTCTTGATGCATTGAATGAAAAGCATGTTTAATGATTTCAAAATGGTATTGTGTGATTTGATCAAGCTTGCTATGTGTTGATAATATATTTTCTTGCTCTAAAAATGTCAAATATGTCATGTATGCAAAATGCCATGTCATAAGCATCAATGAGAAATATGCATTTTAGAAATCACGGCATGATGTTCACAAGTTTTGTGATTTAATGATATATGTGCTTAAAATCTATGTGAACATGTTTGTTTTGACATATTTGTGTTTTCCAATGCCTTGGTTTTGACAAAATATGGATAACTCTTAAAATGACCTCTTTTGAGGCCAAAAATGTATTTTATGGTGCAAATTCTTTTAAAATTGCAAAATCTATTGTTAAATGGTTTTTCATTTATATTTTTCATTCATACAAGTCCAAAATCATGTTACACAAATGTTTAAACTTTTACTTGGACTAAAAATACTCAAAAGCGAAGTTTTGGCACCTCAAAAGTTGAATTTTCTATCAAAATTCTATAGAAATTGGATGAGGGATCGATCCCTCCACATGTGGGATTGATCCCCTTGGACAAAATGCAGAAAATTTGCATTCTAGAATTAAAGAATCGATCCCCTTACTCTAAGGATCGATCCCTCTAGGCAAAATATGCCTATTTCGGGGTTTTAAGCAAAAACTGAGAAATTTTCTTAATTTTCTCAATACCTTCTTTCTTCTCATCTTAAAATTCATTGTTTTAACCTCGTTTTGATGATCTTTTCAATATAAAAAATTATTTTTCATTGGATTCATGCCTCAACTTCAACAATTGGCATTATTTTCAACAATCGGCATTATTTTCAACAATCAATAGCTTTTTCATTGAACTCACAAGTGCAAAGTCATTTTTTTGTTGAAGACATTCATGAGTTGCATAAATCTTGAAATAATCTTAAATTAGACTTTCAATAAATGTTTAAACATTGTTTTTTAAGAATTATTTCAATGATTTGTGGATATATTTGAAAATTTGATGAACATGTGCATAATAGATATTGTTCATTTCTTTGGTTCATCTTAGTCAAGCATGCTTATAGAATTATGTCTCTTAGCTTGACACAACTATTCCACACTAGGCATTATGATAACTATACATCTGGTGGAATATGAATAATTAACGTCAATATATATACTTAAATGATAAAATGATCAAAACTTGACATTAATGATGGAATTCAAATATGGCTTAGGTGAACGAAACACTTGAGATACTAAAGGCTTTACCTAAAGTCATAATTGTCCTTAGCCTACATTTTGTGATGATAAATGGAACTTAAATGTTCAAATGCAAGAAAATTCGTCATCCATGAACTTAGATTGATCTTATGGCCAAATTTCTAAAGAACTTAAGATTTAATGACAACATCAACATTCAAGAATAAATGCAAACTTGAACAAATACACTTTGATTGATATCCATGCATTGAATCTTGATTGTTTTGATGTTGAACTTGCGTTCACTTAAGATGAATCAATGATCATGTCTATGAGATGAGAATATTAGTTTTCATAAAATTGTATTTGACCTCACTCATAGACTGAAAATCTTAATGATAAAAGATATTTTAGCTTGATAATATTGATTCACTTGAGTAAAGCCATTTTAGTTAAAATAGCATATACCCCATACAACCTTAAATGATAAAACACTTAGGGATATGACTATAATTTGATTAATATGGCAATCTTGAACTATTCCTTGTTCATAATTGGTAAAAATCGTTAAATGAAAAATAAGCATAGGATTCTTTGTGCTTATGATTATGGAAGAAAATGTGTATGGTTGAATAATGTAAATTCTTGAATCTTCCATATGATTAAATTTGTGCATATGAATATGGATTAATACTTTATGATTGTATGCTAATGTCTAATTAATCCATATGCACTATTGATGGTGTGTGTGATTGTATTCTTACATGTTTGACTTGATTATTCACTAAGCACACCACACATAACAATTGACATCATGCAAAATGGCTAAGTCAACCATTGGTAACAATTGGTATGAGCTTTAAATTGACAATTCTTCTCATGCTCTTTAGATTGAAATGACAAATAGGGAAGAATTAATATAAGACACTTTTGCATGAGACACTAGTGTGCTAGAATTTGTGGTTAATTGATGTATGATTTAATTCTATGCACACTCCTTCTTGAAAATGATTTATAAGCTCATGCATATGATATGTCATGTAATTTTAGCTCATAATCATGACGTATTGCCATGCACCTTAGTTGGACCTTAAATAACAAATGATCTACTCAGGTGCTTGATAAGATTGAAATGAGCAAGTTATAGGACTTAGTAGATATTTTATAAACAACTTGCTTCATTATTTACCAATTGGGAACTTCTTGCAAAATTATTTATAAACAATTGGTATAGGATCATAAGTCATGTTCTTTACATGCATAAATATTTCATATTTTTTATGGACATTGACTTATTTATTTGTGCTGTGAGTCCCATGTACTAACATGTTTCTTGTTGGAGCATATTTCTTGATTCTCATGTTTATTAAGCCATAATTTCAGGGGGAGCATAAATTTTATTTTTTTTTCTTTTTGCCATGACAAAAAGAAGGAGAAATAATGGGGTTTGAAAACTTCTTTTAAAAACCATGCTTATATTAAAGGGGAGCTTTACAAAATCATGCCTTATTTGAGGGGAAGTATTTCATCAAAGAATTTTCAAAGCAAATTTACCTTAAGTTTTGTCATATCAAAAAGGGGGAGATTTTTTGCTTTAAACTGACATATGTATTTAGAAATTACAAAAACTAAGTGATCTTTTATGTTTTGATTCATATTGTAAACTTGCTTTATCACACATGATTTTCTCAAACCATTTTAAGTCTAAGATCATGATTTAATGATATATTCCAATTGGTCTTAATACTTTATAAAATGGTTTTGAATATTTTCATTAAGTAATGTTTTCAAGAATATATTTGAACACAACCTTAGAAAATTACTTAATGAGTTTTTGGACCGTGTTTTCAATTGAGAAAGTCAAGAAAAACTCCCACAAAATTCTAGAATGTTTTGGGATAAATTAAAATCAAAGTCTACATCATTTCTAACCCAAAATGGTTTAGAAAAGTGCAGGAAATGCTCTCTGGAAGCATGGGATCGATCCCCTAAGGGAAGGGATCAATCCTTTCATGACAGAAAGTCTTGGAAGCGTGGAATGAAGCAAAGGATCGATCCCTTAGGTCAAAGGATTGATCCCTTATGTAACAGCTAGTTTTGTGAGATATAACGGTCATATTCAATTTTGGCTCCTACCAATGTTCATAAACCATCCAAGGGACTATAAATAGAGGCTTGGAAGCTCAAGAAAGAAGAGAGAGCATCCAAGACATATCATTTTTCAATTTCTTCATCTTCTCCAAGCATCTCAAAGATTACAAGAGCTAAAATTCAATATCTTCTATCATTCTCATCTTTCTTGTATAGCATAGCACAAATATTGTATAGGATTTTCCTTGTGCTTAAACATTGTAATCACTTGCCTACCTAGAGGCCTTTCTTTGATTACATTCCTTGTAAACACTTTCACAACTTGCAAAGGGGAGGTTTCTTTTAAGCCTTAGAAAAAAAGGGAGGTTTCTCTTTAGCCTTAGAAAAAGAGGGAGGTTTCTCTTGAGCCTTGAAAAAAAAGAGAGGTTTCTCTTGAGCCTTGAAAAAGAGGGATTGTAAAGACAAAATCAAGTTAGAGAATTTGGGGAAAATCCTTGGGAGCGTTTCAAGGTAGAGAACGTAGGCAAGGTTGCCGAACCTCTATAAATCGCTTGCGTACATTTCTCTTTCCCTTCTCTCTTTATTTACTTGCAATTATATTTGTGTTTATTGTATTGAATTTGGATTGTATGCTTGTATAGCCTAGAGAACTTAGAAAACATTAATATAGGCTAGTGAATTTAGAGGAACCGAAAAACGACCTTAAAGCTAGTTAAAAACCGATTCACCCCCTCTCGGTATAGCCTATAGAACCAACAGATCGTAAGTTATGATTGTAAACTAGAAAGGTACATGGACCTGGAAAATTTATTTACCTAAAAAGGATAAATTTTTGAAAGTCTTTATATTCATAATTATTTAAGTTGAGAACACATAAGGTATAATGTGTTTTCTAAATATTGAGTTTGCTCGAAAAAAATTTGTCCTTAATATGATAATCTGTTTTGAAAATTGATTGGTCTTTGTGCTCAATTTGAGTTTATTGATGAATTATCATCATAGTTTAGCGTTTGCCATAAGTAATAAGTTCTTGGATGTTAGTCACTTTAATTATCACATCTTAGAATTTAAATTGCATATGTTGTGTAATGACCCGTTACCATATTTTTTACCTTATTTTACACAATTTATCTGGTTGGGCTGTCTGTGATACTTCACTTTATTTCTTATGTTAAACAATTTCATAAAATATTGTTTATATTACATACATCCCCTATCTTACTTAATAAGCAAGTAGTACTGCATACATGTCTAAATACAGAAAATAAATGATCTTACCTCATATAAATCAGTCGGTCTGTCACATTGTCCTTTGTGTACAGCCGTAATCCACAAATATTGGATCTCACCATCATTAAAACCTAAAATGTTTAAAATTAAGGGGTGAGCAAACCACGGATCAGTAAGAGAGTTATATGTCACACTTGATATTCGGCTATCTATATGCTGAAAATATTTTTCATTTTCTTTAAAATCTTCCTAACTGGCTCTAGGCTCACATGTAGGAAGGATACTACAGTCAGCTAGGGATCCAGATAGAGTAAGACAGGTATTTTAAAATACCTGACTTGTTCCGGAACCTAGAAGCAACTATAGAGAATACCAATTCCATTGTTTTCAAAACGATATAATTTTCGTTTTTCCACAAAGTAAATCACTTATTTCTTTTCACTTTAGTATACTTTAAAACACGTGGTAGTTCAGTAATAAAAACAGTAGTTTACTTCTCTTCAGTACAGTAAAAACAATATAGTACAGTGATTTGTAAATATCCAATCATTGGATAATTACTTCTTCGATTATTTCTGTCTTAGAAATAATTCTTATGTTATTCTTTTAGAATAAACATTTATTTCTCTTTTCAAATCAGTAACTGTATCGTACGATTTAGTAAAACAGTATATTCAATAAAACAATAAATCAATATGGTTCAATCAGTAGACAGTAAACAGTGGCTACCAATTCAGAAAATAGTATAAGGTAGCTTTCAGTTCAATAAACAGTAAATGGTAGCTTTCAGTTCAGTAAAACAGTAATCAATGGCTACCATTTCAGTAAACAGTACAGTTCAGTAACACAGTGTTTTGGTACGGTCTTTCATCAGTAAACAGTAAACAGTACATAGTGGTTCAGTACAGTAGACAGTACAGTAAATAGTAACTGATAAGTAATAACTGAGACTAGGCAACACCCTACAAGTAAATAATGCTATCATTGTCCACTAGGGACACAGTAACAGTAATGAGATCTATGGCCATGATCTATAATATGTCCTCGGTGTACGCTTGCTAGGCGACAATCCGGGACGCTGATGACTAGCTGGTCAATCAGCCACGTGACAGTAACAATGTATGTGATGCATGAAACTTGGGGTCTAAGTCTCAAAACAGTATAAGCCGTACCATAGCCTTTATGGATTTCAAATACAAGAAATCAAAATATTTCACAAATATCCATAAGGCTCACATATAAGAAAATCATCACCTTTATGAATTTTATAATTTAAATCACATTTTTCAAAATATTTCATAAAGGTATAAATCATGTTTTTCCATACAACGAAGACAGTTTGCAAAATCATCATTGAAAATATAGAAGGGCAAAACTGTCTTTTTTCACAGTAAAACACATATGCACGCTTTTCCGTGCATTCAATCGAAAACATGGTTTTATAATTATCGGAATTTCAAACAATTCATTTTTATAATTTATGAAAATAAATTATTTATTTTCTAACTTTAAATTCCCATCACCATGTTTTCTTCTAAAAACCCGTGTAGAGACATCTAGTCTCGAAATCATAGGTTTTCTTTATTTCTTAACCTTTATGGAATTTTCATAATTAATTATTTCCATAATTGAAACCATAAGGTTTTATGTAAATCAAGTGAATATTTAAGAATATTTATAAAAATATTCACTTCAGTCTCTTTTTCATTTTCATCTCGTTTCACGTGAAATATCACCTACCGGGTGAATTTTCGATGATTTCCTTTTCACCATTCTCGAAAACATGAATATTTTAAAATTAAATATCACTATATTCATGTTTTATGAAATTTACTTAATTTCTCGATTTTTGTACCCGAAAATCGATTCACGTGAAATCAAATCTTTTATTTTGGTTTTCGAGGATTTTCGGTAAATTTTAATAATTTTTTCGATAATTTTTCGGCAGTATAACGGCTGCCGATTTGGCTAGCCTAATGCACGGAAAATACAGTTTATATTTTCAATCGGTGTTTCATCACAATTTCAATCGATAAATCATCACACCATAAAACCGATAATTAATAATAACATTTATAACATTAAATGCAATTTAAAAACATAGCCGAATATCCTTACAGGCAGCACATGTCTCCCTTACCTGTTTCGGGTCGACGACTGCTTCTCGAAAGTCGCGCCTGTGTTCACCTCGCCCGATTCCATCGGCTCGGTCATCGAGGGAATTTTCTGAAATTTAAATTCTAAAATTTAGAATTTTTATACAATTATATAAATAATTTACTATTTTTCGGGATTTCTTACCGATTCCCGTATTTCCCTAGATTTTCGAATTCTCGGGATGTTTCCAAATTCCCGGAATTCCTTTCCCCTTTTCTTTTTCTTCTTTTTCTTCCTTCTTTCTTTTTCTCTTTTTCTTTCTTTTTCTTTTCTTTTCTTTTTCTTTCTTTTTCCTTTTCTATTTTTTCTTTTTCTTTTCCTTTTCTTTCCTGGCCGGTTCAGACCAGTCAGACCGGCTCCACCCTCCTCACCACCGGTTCTCCTCCGGTGGCCGGTTCTCTGGCGGCTCGGGGGCTCAGCAGCTTGCCGGCGTCGAGGCGAAGCTGTCAGTGGCCTCAGCTTGGCCTGGATTGGTGGCACGACGGCGGATCTACTCGGTTTTGCCTCGATCACTTCTCCTCCTCCGTCGGCCTTCCTCCGTCATTCCCAGCCTCTCCGGTGGCCTCCATCCCATTCCTCTCCTTCGCCGGTGCTTCGACCGTGGTGGCAGCGGCCGATTTGGCCGGCAACCACCAGATCTGGTTTTCTCCTCTTCTCGGCTTCCGCCGGTTTCCACCCCTGTTTCCGCTTCTGTTCCTCCCGTTTCCGTCGTCGGTCGTCTTCTCCTCTCTGGCCGGCGCCGTCTCTTCCTTTTTTCCCTCGCAGGCGGTGGCATCTCCGCCACCGTCAGCCTCATCTGGGGGGGAATCGAGTTTGCTTCCCCGATTTCTCCTTTCCATTTTTGTTTTTATTTCTTTCTATTTTTAGTATACATCATACTATATACTTTATACTATATACATATAATATATATACTATATATTACACATATAATATTATTTCATATATAATGTATAGTACAATATATATTATCTATAATATATATATTGTATATTACAAAATATATGTCTTGTATATATATATATGTATATTTATATATTTTAAAATTAAATAACATTTATATAAACATTTATATAAATGTAATAATTCCATATATATATTGTATTAGCAATATATATACACTCAAACTTTAATGAAATTTAATATTTACATTTTCTCAAATATGTATATACTTACATATACATAAAATGTCATACTTGAATACATATGTATTATTTAAATTTAGCAAATAGTATATATACTTATATATATACCACGGTATATTAATATATACAGTATACCATACGGTATTTAAATACATATGTATTTACGTCAAATTACATTTATATAATTTGTAATTATATAAACATATTTTATTTTCATTTCTCATTTTCTTATTTAATTTGGATTTCCATTTATCCAAATTAAATTTTCCTACTTTCCTTATTTAATTTCCTCTTTCCATTATTTTTATTTTCACTTCCAATTTAAATTTCCTTCACTCGGATTTCCACAATCCGTTCCTTTTTAAATTCTCGGGATTTTCACTAGTATCCCGTTCTCATAATTAATTCATTTATTTATTTCTAATATTCATAATTTCCAATTAAATGAAAAATTTACAGTTATCACATCCTCCCCACCTTAAGAAATTCGGTCCTCCGAATTTAACTTAAGTCCAAAGGTCGTACATGCCGTATACTTACGACTTTTGACCTCTAGATCATCCTCCAAGTAATACTGCCAATATACTTTCAACATCAAGAATACTTTAGACCACATGTTATTTTTCATCATATATGTCTATACTCCCGTAAATTCACTTATTAAATCGGGAGTTATTCATTTATATTCCTCTTTTCACATAAGAGTCCATACACAATATTTTTCATATTACAGCTGATCTATGCTATTCATCATCCATTTTTCTCACTTAGTGCCAAGTCGATATAGTTTAAAAATATCAATTACATATGTCAGTCAGTTATATGTAATTGTCCCAGTAGCTTATACACCTCATGCACACGCTTTCTCAACATCATGGAGCGTTTACATCTCACGCTCATATATGTATATATATATATATATATCAGTATGGAGCGGTGCTATCAGTACACTTGGGATCTCAAAGCCTTTTGCTATTTCTCATTAAGCATATGGCAACTCAGAGACTACCATCACATGTAAGGCTCACTGGAACTATACATACACATTCACATCGTTTAACACTTATACTTCGACTACAGCACTAGAAAATCTAAGAGTCTGATAATGGAAGGTGATTCTATTCAGATCATCAGTCTTTAACACTTCCATATTATCATTTCTCTTTTGGACTCTTTATTGCTCACAATATTCATTTTCACTTTTATTTCATTAAGGCTGCATCTCACTTGCAGACTTTATTATTGATCATCTCTTACAATCATAAATCATGAGACAATCATATTCTCTTCATGTAGTATGGTCTTTACATCTCTTTTCATAATTTAGATTCCACAATTGAATCCTCAATTTATATTTTTGATCACCACATCATCTATATACTTCCACCGTTTCTATCATGTTACGGTGGTTATATGTATAATCATTTTTTTCATTTATATACTGGCAGTAAATAATACTTGTCATTTTTTTTGTTTGATTTTACATCTTGCCACAGTTATGTGATAACCAACACAATTTACTTTCAATCTTACCTTCGGGAACTGTTTCATATTTATGTTCCCTTCTCATCATGTAACTTATTTCCTTATTCCACTTTCATTTTCATTTTCATATTTCCACTTTTATCTTTTCATATTTTTACTCTCATCCTTTTAGTCGGTTTCTTGATTGGTATGGTACTATACTGCTAAGATCTTTTAAAATCTTGCATACCATCTTTTCTTTACACTTATCCATTTACCGACTTTAACTTCTTTCATTAATTACATCACATTAATAGAGCAGCTAATCTCATCACCCTTTTTATAGACTGGCAGTAGTATTTAGCTAGACTCATTACTTTCGTATCTCTCTTATAGACAGATTCACTGTCATTCTATCATTTCGAGATCATATATCCCTCATAAGGAGACACTGTCTAACCAAACATCTTAGTTGCCAATCTTAGCACAATTCCACAGTCTTTAGGAGTTTAAGGATTATACCACAATGCTGCTCATGTTTCATTTGTACTTTAAGCTCTATCAGCATTTCATCAATTTACTCATGTATGGGTGCCTCATTCTTTAGGCTTATATACTTCACAAGGCAACTCATCAACCTTGTAACCTCAATAGGAACTCATAAAATTCACTCCGAGTTCTAATCATCATCTTATGGACATTAGTCTCCAATCTTTTATCTAAGGACGCTTTATACTGGGGCTAGTCTTATTAACTCTTCATGTTTATCAAATCAGATCCATAAAGCATCCATTTCATCATGTAAATGAATACTTGTTCTTTATAAGAACTTAATTACATAGTAACCATTTACTATATCATGTCGATTCATCTACTTATTAAAATCATTTGTGCTGCTCTCTTTTACACTTATGCAGCCAATTTCATTAATCTCAATTTTCACTATCTTTATTTCCATCAATTACCCTATACACGTGCCCTTCATTATTCACACATTTTTCAGAGTTATTTTCTTAAGCCTTTCGGATTTTCTTAAGTTCTCCGATATAAGCTTAGAATCAGATTTCATATTCGAAATCGAGTCAATGTTATCTCGATTTCTCCAATTTATATAACTCTGGAAGTTCTATCGGAAATCAAATCTGATACTTTCTTTAATCACATATTTCTTATCAACTTGGACATTTCATTCTTATGTCCTTTCATTCACACTGTGTATTCTCAAGGCAAAGACATTTACTATTCAATTCATTTCAACTCATACTCTACCTTGATTTCATTGTTCACTCATACTTTACAGCCTTACGAATCTCATTCCAATAAGCTGTAGTAAGTACAATAGTTATCAACACATGTTACAGCTAACCAATTTATTACAGTTATTCACTTTAAAATCATTTTCATTTAATGAATTCAAGCTTAATTCCCTTGAGTATGTTATCCACGAGGTTCGAACCTTGGCACCCTTACGTACCTAGTTCCTTACACTCGTGTTATCACTGAAATAATTGTAAGAGCCTCGCCCGTTCGTATCAACCGTCGGCGAGCATCCCCTAGGTGATCCTTTCGCCCCAGGTTTACCTTTACAAGTGAGTCGGCGACCACATAGTTCGCCTACACCTCACAACACATAATCTACTACGGGTCGCCCATCATTGGGTCGCCCATCACAGTTCTGTCTCAAGGGTCCTGAAGATCTCTAGGTTAGCTGTCATCTTCTTTTTATCACTTTACTGTTCTTATATTTAAACAGTACTCCACATAGTACCTCATTCTGTAGTACATATTTCAAGATATTTCGGTTCTATATAAGATCATATATTTGTTACCTCAAAGTAGTAAAATATATAGAACCGTAATTAACCACACCAATATGTATTTCATTATCTGTACTATTCACCTCCTCAGTCAATTCCTGTAATCATTTCACTTTTCATAGTATTCAACGATCTCGTTCAATACACTCTTAATTTTCGGCCTTTACAATCAATAACTGGGCCAATCATATTACAACATTCCACTACACTCTTTGGATCGCATCATATAAGGCCCCGGCCCATCTACCGTTCGCCTGTACACATCTGTACTGTCCTCTTTGAGAATACCCAGCCCGTTCACTGGGTCACTCACAGTCGCGTCCATAATCCAAGTGTCAGTGGAATCAGTAATAGGGATCGTTATATTCATATGACGTCCTCTATGCCATTAATAATTCCATTACTATCAATGGATTCAAGGTTAACTTGATTTTATCACTATTTGGAACATCGCCCAACATAGGGGCATTTTCGTCATTTTAAAATTTATTTCTTTCTCCTCAGTATACATTTAAATCAATGATCTGATCATCTATTTGCTGATAGTATCCTTTTTGATACTTATATCAGCAATTTAGATCTCATTCGATTTCGACAGAGAAGTTCACTAAAATCCATAATTGGATTATTTTACATAAAATGCAGCTATACATTATTAATTTCTCTGTCAAATTACTCAATTCCAACCTCTGTTCGTCTACTTTGACTCCCTGTAAAATTTTGGAGTCAGGGGTATTTTGGTCATTTTTGGCCAAAAATTTTCTCTCTCTTCAAATTACCCTCAATCGGTGATCTTAAAGTCTATTTAATGATGATATGTCATTCCCCTCCTTATGTCATCACTTTCAGGTCTCCATTCGATTCGGACCGTAAACTACTAGTGGGACCCTCACCGAGTCCTTTCGATTCCTTACCGAACAGGCCTTCATTTAGATTATAAGAATCACCAATTTTTTGGTAATTTCTGAGCCTATTTTCCTCCTTCACATTTTCAATTTATACTTTCTCACTCCCTTTAAATCATTTTACTCAATTTACAATCATTTATTTTCTCTGTGTATTCAGACGACACAGTACTACTGGGGATGTTTAACATTTTTCCTTCCAAAAGTATTCACAGACATCAGGCCAACCATGCTCTGATACCATTAAATCTGTAACGACTCGTTATCATATTTTTCACCTTATTTTACACAATTTATCTGGTTGGGCTGTCTGTGATACTTCACTTTATTTCTTATGTTAAACAATTTCATAAAATATTGTTTATATTACATACATCCCCTATCTTACTTAATAAGCAAGTAGTACTGCATACATGTCTAAATACAGAAAATAAATGATCTTACCTCATATAAATCAGTCGGTCTGTCACATTGTCCTTTGTGTACAGCCGTAATCCACAAATATTGGATCTCACCATCATTAAAACCTGAAATGTTTAAAATTAAGGGGTGAGCAAACCACGGATCAGTAAGAGAGTTATATGTCACACTTGATTTTCGGCTATCTATATGCTGAAAATATTTTTCATTTTCTTTAAAATCTTCCTAACTGGCTCTAGGCTCACATGTAGGAAGGATACTACAGTCGGCTAGGGATCCAGATAGAGTAAGACAGGTATTTTAAAATACCTGACTTGTTCCGGAACCTAGAAGCAACTATAGAGAATACCAATTCCATTGTTTTCAAAATGATATAATTTTCGTTTTTCCACAGAGTAAATCACTTATTTCTTTTCACTTCAGTATACTTTAAAACACGTGGCAGTTCAGTAATAAAAACAGTGGTTTACTTCTCTTCAGTACAGTAAAAATAATACAGTACAGTGATTTGTAAATATCCAATCATTGGATAATTACTTCTTCGATTATTTCTGTCTTAGAAATAATTCTTATTTTATTCTTTTAGAATAACATTTATTTCTCTTTTCAAATCAGTAACCGTATCGTACGATTTAGTAAAACAGTATATTCAATAAAACAATAAATCAATATGGTTCAATTAGTAGACAGTAAACAGTAGCTACCAATTCAGAAAATAGTATAAGGTAGCTTTCAGTTCAATAAACAGTAAATGGTAGCTTTCAGTTCAGTAAAACAGTAATCAATGGCTACCATTTCAGTAAACAGTACAGTTCAGTAACACAGTGTTTTGGTACGGTCTTTCATCAGTAAACAGTAAACAGTACATAATGGTTCAGTACAATAGACAGTGCAGTAAACAGTAAGTGATAAGTAATAAGTGAGACTAGGCAACACCCTGCAAGTAAATCATGCTATCATTGTCCACTAGGGACACAGTAACAGTAATGAGATCTATGGCCATGATCTATAATATGTCCTCGGTGTACGCTTGCTAGGCGACAATCCGGGACGCTTATGACTAGCTGGTCAATCAGCCACGTGACAGTAACAGTGTATGTGATGCATGAAACTTGGGGTCTAAGTCTCAAAACAGTATAAGCCGTACCATAGCCTTTATGGATTTTAAATACAAGAAATCGAAATATTTCACAAATATCCATAAGGCTCACATATAAGAAAATCATCACCTTTATGAAATTTATAATTTAAATCACATTTTTCAAAATATTTCATAAAGGTATACATCATGTTTTTCCATACAACGAAGACAGTTTGCAAAATCATCATTGAAAATATAGTAGGGCAAAACTGTCTTTTTCCACAGTAAAACACATATGCACGCTTTTCCGTGCATTCAATCGAAAACATGGTTTTATAATTATCGGAATTTCAAACAATTCATTTTTATAATTTATGAAAATAAATTATTTATTTTCTAACTTTAAACTCCCATCACCATGTTTTCTTCTAAAAACCCGTGTAGAGACATCTAGTCTCGAAATCATAGTTTTTCTTTATTTCTTAACCTTTATGGAATTTTCATAATTAATTATTTCCATAATTGAAACCATAAGGTTTTATGTAAATCAAGTGAATATTTAAGAATATTTATAAAAATATTCACTTCAGTCTCTTTTTCATTTTCATCTCGTTTCACGTGAAATATCACCTACCGGGTGAATTTTCGATGATTTCCTTTTCACCATTCTCGAAAACATGAATATTTTAAAATTAAATATCACTATATTCATGTTTTATGAAATTTACTTAATTTCTCGATTTTTGTACCCGAAAATCGATTCACGTGAAATCAAATCTTTTATTTTGGTTTTCAATGATTTTCGGTAAATTTTAATAATTTTTTCGATAATTTTTCGGCAGTATAACGGCTGCCGATTTGGCTAGCCTCATGCACGGAAAATACAGTTTATATTTTCAATTGGTGTTTCATCACAATTTCAACCGATAAATCATCACACCATAAAATCGATAATTAATAATAGCATTTATAACATTAAATGCAATTTAAAAACATGGCCGAATATCCTTACAGGTGGCACATGTCTCCCTTACCTGTTTCGGGTCGGCGACTGCCTCTCGAAGGTCGCGCTCGTGTTCACCTCGCCCGATTCCATCGGTTCGATCATCGAGGGAATTTTTTGAAATTTAAATTCTAAAATTTAGAATTTTTTCACAATTATTTAAATAAATAAATTATTTAAATAATTTACTATTTTTCGGGATTTCTTACCGATGCCCGTATTTCTTGGGATTTCCCGAAATTCCTTTCCCCTTTTCTTTTTCTTCTTTTTCTTCCTTCTTTCTTTTTCTCTTTTTCTTCCTTTTTCTTTTCTTTTCTTTTTCTTTCTTTTTCCTTTTCTTTTTTTTCTTTTTCTTTTCCTTTTCTTTCCTTGCCGGTTCAGACCAGTCAGACCGACTCCACCCTCCTCACCGCCGGTTCTCCTCCGGTGGCCGGTTCTCTGGCGGCTCGGGGGCTCAGCAGCTGGCCGGCGTCGAGGCGAAGCTGCCGGTGGCCTCAGCTTGGCCTGGATCGGTGGCACGACGGCGGATCTACTCGGTTTTGCCTCGGTCACTTCTCCTCCTCCGTCGGCCTTCCTTCGCCGTTCCCAGCCTCTCCGGTGGCCTCCATCCCATTCCTCTCCTTCCGCCGGTGCTTCGACTATGGTGGCGATGGCCGATTTGGCCGGCAACCGCCAGATCTGGTTTTCTCCTCTTCTCAGCTTCCGCCGGTTTCCACCCCTGTTTCCGCTTCTGTTCCTCCCGTTTCAGTCGCCAGTCGTCTTCTCCTCTCTGGCCGGCGCCATCTCTTCCTTTTTTCCGTCGCAGGCGGTGGCATCTCCGCCACCGTCAGCCTCTCCTGGGGGGGGAATCGAGTTTGCTTCCCCGATTTCTCCTTTCCATTTTTGTTTTTATTTCTTTCTATTTTTAGTATACATCATACTATATACTTTATACTATATACATATAATATATATACTATATATTACACATATAATATTATTTCATATATAATGTATAGTACAATATATATTATCTATAATATATATTGTATATTACAAAATATATGTCTTGTATATATATATATGTATATTTATATATTTTAAAATTAAATAACATTTATATAAACATTTATGTAAATGTAATAATTCCATATATATATTGTATTAACAATATATATACACTCAAACTTTAATGAAATTTAATATTTACATTTTCTCAAATATGTATATACTTACATATACATAAAATGTCATACTTGAGTACATATGTATTATTTAAATTTAGCAAATAGTATATATACTTATATATATACCACAGTATATTAATATATGCAGTATACCATACGGTATTTAAATACATATGTATTTACGTCAAATTACATTTATATAATTTGTAATTATATAAACATATTTTATTTTCATTTCTCATTTTCTTATTTAATTTGGATTTCCATTTATACAAATTAAATTTTCCTACTTTCCTTATTTAATTTTCTTTTTCCATTATTTTTATTTTCACTTCCAATTTAAATTTCCTTCACTCGGATTTCCACAATCCGTTCCTTTCTCAATTCTCGGGATTTTCACTAGTATCCCGTTCTCATAATTAATTCATTTATTTATTTCTAATATTCATAATTTCCAATTAAATGGAAAATTTACGGTTATCACATGTTGTGCCTTAAAATAGCTTCCACATAAAGATATATATTTTAGACCTAATGTGATATCACTCTTTGGTCCTGTTTTGTGTAAAATTGAGAGTTGTTAAAATATAATTTCATTTTGATAAATATTTATATTGGTTGTTTAACTCTCAATTAAGATATTGATTTTAGTATTTTAGCTAAAAAAAATATCAAACTTAGCGCAATTATCATTTTTTTAGGGGCATATTGTTGTTGTTTGTTGACAATGTGTTTTCAATAATATTAATTAAAATTTTTTTAAGGAACTCACACATAAGGGGAAGAATATTATTTTACACTTATTGCATGTGTTAGAGTTTTGAAAGAATAAATTTTATGCAAATAAGTAATTTATTTGTTTTGTGTTTATTTTGGTAATTCTTGTTAATATTTCTCATTTTGTTTAGGTTTATATTATTTATATTTATAAAGTAACTAAACTGATTTTTAAGAGAAAATAAGAATATTAATAATCTTCCTCTTCTATTTTGAATAATATTTTGAATTAACATTTTAGAGTTATAAAGAAGAATAGTATAAAGGTTTTGGCTATAATGCATTTTTGTTCAATAAAAAAAAGTATTCTTTTAAAGGAAGTGAAGATCAATTGGAGTTCACTTATTTTAGAAAGTAGTGAGAACTTATAAATGCCCTAAAATCATTGTTTTAGGGGATATCATATGTATTAAGGTCAATGAGAGCACTTAAGCTATAATTTGGCACATGCTTAAAAGGACATATTATGTAAACACATGAATATGAAAATTTTATAATATATTAGTAATTTTGTAAGTGATTTATTTAAGTAACATCATTAAATCTACGAACAGTAGTAGTTATCACATTTGCCATAAAGGTAGACAGTACATGACTTTGTTGTGACTCCATTTATTATTATGCTTCTTGCTCATCATTTAAAAACTATTAGAGTATGTTTGTGATTCACTAAATTAGTGGGAGTCATTGTGATTTGATGATGACATGTTTTCACTGTGTGAGAATTTTGATATTTTCATTTTGATGATAGATGCATTGTGATTTGTTATTTAAAACCACTATTGCTTTAAGTTTCTTTACTTCATTAAATGCATCATTAGTAATTGCAAAATTACCTAAGAGGTATAGTTTGACTTGAAAATATCCATAAGGTACTGCATGTTAAAAGGACATGGGTGTTTTAAGGTCTTTTGATGTTTTGGTTTAGTGGGAGTGTGTTGCTTGTGATTAAACTCTCATGTTATACATCATGCTATGTTGAAACCACTTCATGTTTGTATTACTTATGTGATATAACACTTAAAATGTCAATTGATGATCATCATTGGTTTGTATTTTGTGCTATCATGTTAATAGTTTGGTACATGTATATTTGAAAAAATTGTGAAATTGACTTTGTGTCAATGGGGGTATGTCTCGGTAAATGATACCACTTTATAACCTCAAGGACAAGGAACAAACATACTGTTACATCTAGTTGCCAAATAGATTTCTCGGCGAGTTAAGGAGAATTCGGATTTCTTGGTGAGTTTTGGAGAAATCGAAAGATTGACAATGAAAGTAATACATTTGATCACTACTAGGTGTTATTTTCTTGGTACACAGCCACACTGAGATCCATTGTTGATATGGTTACTAGTATTTGAAAACATAAATTGGTCTTATGTCAATAAAAGGCACGATTGTCGCCATGATTCGATATTAGATTGTCATGTTGAACGGGATCATTAAGATGTTGTTTCTAAGGACTAAATGGTTTTCAAAATCGTGGCCACGTTAAAAGTAAAGTAAATTAGCTTAGAGTCTTGTTTTCTGAAATATAAGTTTTCTTAAATTTAAAGCCCCAATTAATATTGTCCAAGTAGAAGAATGTTAGAATTTTTCAGTTGGTAGATCACTATTAATAGGTAGTTTTGAGTTTTAATAAAATAGACTTATAATTTAGTTCTAGTATGAAAACATGGAAGTAAGCCCAAATAGTTAATTGTGATTAGCATGTATGGGCTTTTTGTATCTTATTGGGTCAGTGTGGTGTGGTGGTTGTATAGGCCTAAAACTTAATAATCTTTGATAGGGGGACTATTAGGTCAACTACAAATGTAAGGCTAAGTCCCCTCATCACTTCTCAATATTCTACTGTCTGTCCATTGAAAGACACCATAAAAAAAGAAGTAGAAGAGGAAAACCTGCCTGTCAAAAACCTAACTTCAAGTTCTACAATATCTACTGAAAAGGTACGCCTAATTAAATGTTTAATATCTCTTGTATTCTAATTGTTACATAAGATACTTGATTAGTTGATCTTACACTACACGCACATACATATATATAACTTACCAAATTTTGCATCGTAAATTTGTACTGGATAAAAAAAAATTCCATTTTGCTTTCATAAGTTAAATAGCATTATCATGGTAGAACAAAAACAGGTAATAGATCCACCAAATTTGTTTCAATTGACACTATCGAATGGAAAGATTTAAATTGTGATTGTTTGATCACATCGTATTTTTTGCAATTATAGACACATAACAAAATCATATGGGCATTATGATTGTTGCGGTTTTTTTTTTTTTTTGCAAATGTGGTAATTATAATTATTGTAGACATCATTTTTTGAATAGATTTTGTAAAATAAATTTGTTTAGTTGGACTTGGGCTTAGGTTAGTAATTAGGCGTATATCATTGGATAAATTAGATTTTGAGTTTATTTTATTTTTATAGTTTCATATTTTTACATTAATTTTTATTTTTCCATTTTTTAAATAATGTACATAAAAGGAAATGAAAATAAGAGTAATGGGATTTTGATCAAGTGAAAAATGGAAAACTTTGTTTGAAATTTGTATGATTTCAAATCAAGATTATAATCGTGTCTAGAATAAAATAAAATCTATATGGAATATTTTGGTAAGAAGATCAAAGAATTAAAATAAAATTAAACTGAGATCAAAATTCTGAATTAAATCGAAAACATCTGATTTTTCAAACTTTCCAAAGATATATTGATTTCTCCATCTCCTTTTATAAAAGAAGGAAACCTTAAGCTGAGGGGGGACACAAAAATAAAAAAGGAAAAGAACCCTACTGACTAAGCCCAGTTGCCCCTCACTAATACATCACTGCCGAGCGCCCCTGTCGCCACTGTCATCCTCCACGCCCCTTTCTTTATTATCTTCGAGCTTCATTCAGTGCTGTTGCCTTGCACTGAAAGAGACGGACAAGAAAAGAGAAAGTCACCCTACCAGACCTTCACAAGACCAAGCCCAGCGTAGCCTACGGGGGCCTTCACCATGTCCTGAGAGAAAGACAAGATCGCAAGAGGAGAGAAAGGAGAAAATAGACGATTTGGAGAAAAGAAAAAAAGTAGGGAAGAAGACTGGCTTTTATTTGTTTGCTTTTAATTTGATTGATTTACTTGATTATTAAATGATTATTCTACTTGGCTAGTGGATTGATGATGCAAATTACATGTGGCGCATGTTTATGTTTTGCTTACAGACTTGGTTATTTTATGCAAATAACTGCGTATTAAAATAATTTTCACCAGCTCTTCATATGTGGTCGTACAAGTTAATACTAAACTACACAATGTTTACTATTCTTAGCGGTCTAGCGCGATTGAAAATACGTGGCATTGCTCATGTTAGACATGATTCTCAGGGAAGAATTGGAGACAGTTGAAGCCTTTGTTTCTGGATTATCGATGATGGTTGGATTTGTTGCGAGTTCCAGATGTTGATTCGACCGTTAGCTCCAGCGCTTGTTTTCCTATTCAAGAGATGAAACAGCAGAGGATTGCCAAGATGTAGCAAATTTGCTTTCTTTCTTTCTTTCTTTCTTTAGGATGTTATAAGTACCTGGGACATTTGTCTATTTGTATAAAATCCATTTACGAACATAAGCTTCTGTCAACAAGCTTGTTGCAAGTATGAATAAATGAAGTAAATAAAAATGTTAACGAAAAGATGAACGAATGAGAGAATTCAATAAGACAGATATGGGACTGCTCAATCAAATTTCAATCAACGATCGCGACGGAACTCGAAACCACAATTTCCCGCGAGGGGGAGCGCCGTGTATAATCTGTAAAACTAAACATCAAATTATATTTCTATATTTTTGAAAAACAACAAAATTCCCATTCAGTTTGAGGCTTGGCTTGACGTGCGCATATCTGTATGAGATGTTCAAAATGTGCATGCGCTATTTTTGAAAAACTAATTGTATGCTTGTTTCTGACTCTTCCTAAGAAACGTATTAATTTAGTGATGTTAAATTTTAAAATATATTAATGGTTAGTGCATAGCAAAATTTTATATATACACACACATCAATAAAACCAACTCATTTAATCGGACAAAACCCACAATTGAAAACTTGAACTAGGAGATGAAAGACATTATCTTTTTAAAAGAGCTGATTATTCTTGTGAACAATAGACTTTAATTACATTATTCCATTATTACATTTCAATTCATAATTTTTATTTCTCCAAATATAGTGTGCTAATCGTCTAATTAAACCAGCCAAATGGAAGATTGTTAATTATTATAATCTTCATGATTATGTTTTTCTTGTTTGCTAGTATTTTAGTCTTAATCTTTTATTTTTATATATATATATATATATATATATGTATGTATGTATGCATGTGTGTATATATATATATGTATGTATGTATATATAAATAGGATAATTATTTCATACATCGTCAGTAGAGTTTTTTACTCCACAAGCGAGATTAAGATCATGACACATACCTTATTTTATTTATTTTTTATTTTTTAATATATTTATAGAACATGTGTCATAATCCTAATACTGCTTGTGGAGTAAAAAAATCTATCGGTGGTGTATAGAATAATTATTCATATATATGTTTTATTGCTTAAAGTTTGTTTGGACAAATCTCCTCTGCTCAAATAAAAAAAATTAAAATGTTCTAATGAAAACCTTATTTCATTTGCTATGAACAAAACGATATTTAGCATTGGAAATTAGTATACATATTTTTAATTACTTTATGTAATATCTAATTTTTTTTTTTGTAAAACAGCGCTAAAATATTTTCAAAATAGTGAAAAATAATTGATAAAACATGATGTTTAATCAATGGATAAGAAATTAGAGCAATTTTAAAAAAGAAATGCTAACAATTAATTGATTTTATTGAACAGATAGAATAGTTCAATCAATCTCTGCACACCAGGAAAATAAAAACAGTTTCTAACAATCTCTTTTTCCTCTCATTGTTAAATTAGACACAAGTTTCTTAGACATTATTTGCTGCAAAAGATAGTGTATAAAATTAGATAAATCTATCTTATCAATGGTGTTCGGCCGATTGAATTCACAAGTACAAGATGTTTTCGAACAAATGATTCATTGTATCCTTAGGCTAGTCAGTTCAATCCCCATTGCATGTAATTGTGTCGGTTTTAGCTCCTGCTATTTCCATTCAAAAACATGATTTAACAATGGCATAGTGGAAATTATCATGCATTATTATGGTACCATACCTTATTTAAAGTAAATTGACTCTACGGCATACACTAACACTATAAAGAATAGCTTTGAATCTTTAGTGCATTTTCATTCTCACCCCAATAAAAGATACAATCATTACAACACACTTTTTTCACATATTGAAGTTCCATGTCAACTGTCATTTTTTTGCCTCATTATAGGAAGAAGAGTATTTGCTATTAGGACTTATTGCCCTTAACGTTTCAAGGATAACATTAAAACAAATATCATTGAGGTAGTATAAGTACTTAGCACGGAGAAGATTAACTATAAATGAAAATTTTGAGTTTTATGAAACTTCGAGTTCTTAAACAACCTTTAATAGTCCATAAATTTAGTAGCTTGAGCATTGGGCTCTTGGTGCATAGCCTCTACATCACAAACTGTATCAAATTCGCCATCGGATTCTCCACTTGTATCTTTCATATAGAATGCATCATGTAACATATCAACCATGCCATCATGTCATACCTCTCCATTGCTGTTGTCTAGTGGTTATGGCCTGAGGGATTGTTTGTGCTTAGGTGATGAGAATTGCTTGGTTAGACATTAGGTTAAAGGTGGGGAGACTGGCTTTGTTTGGCCAAAAATGATCTTTAAAGTTTCCACACCAACAAAAATTATATATTTTGTAAAAAAAAAAATTGAATGCATTACAAGAGTTAATCAAGAGTTCATTTTACTCTCAAATTTGTCAAAAAAAAAATCTTTATTTTAAAGACCCAAAAATATTTAATTTTAATTTGAATCAAATTAAGTTTTATGTATGATGAGAGTCTTACTAAAGGTCATTGGGCCTTGATATAAGTCATGTTGAAGAACATTGGCCCTAATGGTAGTCTAAGCCTAAGAGGAAAGAGGACTGAGAAGAGCCATGAAAGATCCAATAGGTTATCATTTAAGCTATGGGTCTTGACTGTAATTACGCGTTATATTATTCCTATAAATAGGTCACAGGTATCATTTTAAAACCCTAATCTCTATTTGCTTAAAGAAACCCTGCTTAGATCCTATCTGACTTAAGCATCGGAGTGCGCAGCAGGGGAAAGCCCCTGCGCCCTCTGATCATTTTCTTTCTTACAGAGTTTTTGGAGATAGGTTAAGATGCAAATCAAGATTCATACCTCAAAAAAAAATCATTTGTTGTAAACAAGTAACAACAATTGGCGTCGTCTGTGGGAAACAAACAAAAAGCCAAATATAAAAGATAGCGAGAACACGATCTGCGACAGGGGGTGGAGGCCTGCGGCAGGGTAACAACCAGTAGTAGGGTGCCAGGGTGGTATCTGACGGTATAAGGCCTGTGGCAGGGTGCCTCAGCGAGCGATAAGCGCGATAGGCATGTGGTCGGCGTGCGGCAGGGTGTAACGCACGTCAAGCACGCGGCAGGATGCAATGCATAGTATGCACATAGTAGGGTGCAATGGGCGACAGGTTCGCGGTAGGCATGCGACAGGGTTAAAAACGCGTCAGGAGTGCGGCAGACATTTGGTAGGTGCACGACAGGCATGCAACAAAATGCCTTAGCTTACAGCAGGTTGCAAAGCTACGGTAGGGTACCCCTAGGTCGCAGGGTACGAGGCTGCAGCAGGTGCGAGGCTGCGGCAGGTGCGAGGCTGCGGTAGGTGCAAGGCTGCAGCAGGGTACCCCTCGGTAGCAGGTACGCAAGCTGTAGCAGGGTTCAAGACAATGCTCGAGCAATGAGGTCATACTTTTGATCATCTTAGGTCGATAAGCCTTCACTCCTAGCCAACTCGAGCGAACTGGAAAAGACCTTACAAGATTAGAAAGGTGATCGAACCAAGCACTTGTCCTTTGAAGGCCTTATAGTGCAAGAAGGTTCCAAAGACTTGGAACACTAATCACTTGAAACCGCACTAGCAGTAAGCACATATATTTTTGTTTTAAAATTTATTGCAGTTATTTTGTTACTTGTTCCATTTGATTGGGAATATTACATGTTATGAAATGGAAGGCCAGTTATTCATATCTTTATCTATACTATGATAATCTTACATGTATGATAGATATGTTACAGGAATAGAAAAATCAAAAGTCCCTAAGCACAAAAGGTGCAAGATGGGCAAATTAAAAGTCCTTAAGCGAAAAATGTGCAAGACGGGCAAATCAAAAGTCCCTAAGTACAAAAGATGCAAGATGGGCAAATTAAAAGTCCCTAAGCTGTGATAACCGTAAAATTGTCCATTTATTGGAAATTATTAATATTGGAAATTAATATGAAAGAAAATAGATAAGTTGAAATAAATAAATGTAATTATGAGATCGGAATATTAGTGAAAATTTCTTAAATTGAGGAAGTGACTGAATTAGGAAATTCGTGTGAAGGAAATTTAAATTGGTAAATTCTCAAGGGTTGGTCACAATGAGTCATTTTTTAACTAAGTTGACTCAGAAAATAAAAAAAAATTAATGGAAAATTCTGACCTGGACAGATATACTGTGCAGTGGCATAATTTGGTAAATAAGTGATTTTTATGATGGTATTTTGGACTTTTAGAGCCATATAAATTTTTTAAAAAATATTAAATAAAATTTCCCACCAATAACATAACGACAACACATGAATTTCTACACATTTCTTCAGCCTTTCTCCACCGTTTTACTGCTGCTACGTTCTGTTTCAGTTTTTCTCCCGTTGCTTCCATTTTGCTCCAAGTCTTTCACATCTCCCCTAGTAGAACACCCTCTTCTCTTCACTTAATCACCTAGGTCCCTTTATAAGAAATATTCCCCACATCAAGAGGTTCAAAACCCCCCAAAAAGCTCAGCCAAAAATCATCAAATCCATCTCCCCTGCTGCTGGACAGTATTGGTTCCGCATAGGTAAATTTCCAATTTTAATTTCTTTCATTTTTGCCTCTTGTTTATGCTTGGTTTGGATGAATAAATGATGTATATGATTATAGTTTAGAACAAAAACATGCAGAGGATAAGTTAGGGCAATCGATGATGAAAGAAATTGTGAGAAAATGATGTTGAATGGTCATAGCTGATGTGTAACGTGACAGCTTATGGGTTATTGAGGACAACCATGGTTCTTTGCATTGATATCTCTTTTTATGGATATATTGATGAGTGGATGATATATATATATATATATATATATATATATATAGATATAGATATAGATATATAAAATCATGATTTGGACTGAAAACATTTAGAAACCAGATTTGGATATTCAGCCATGGTGGTTTGAGGGGCAAATTTCTGCTGCAGTGGCGTAAATGACAGTGGTGAATGGCATGAAAGACAGAAAATAGGGCTGATTAGGAGACAAATGTAACATGAATTTTAATTAAATAAAACATAAGTAAGATGTGTGCAGCCATGAGGATTTAAGAAGGGGTGTAAGCATGGTGTTTAATGGCGTGAAACATGGGAAATAAAGGCTGAACAGAACAAAAAATAAAGGCTGAACAGAAAATAAATGAAACCATGGGAAACAGCCGGCTGTAGAGAAAAAAAAAATGGAGGAAAGGTGATGCTGAATTTTAAAAGAAACAATGGTTGTTATTGTAGTATTATGGTTGAATTTATAAGCAAGTAAATAATGCAATTTAATGTTAAATATATATATATATGTGTGTGTGTGTGTGTGTGTGTGTGTGTGTGTGTGTATTAAGGAAGTTGGAATTGAAGAGTATTAAGTATGAGAGCTAAAAGAGATTTTGGCCAAAAAAAAAAGGAAGAAGAAAAAAGAAAGAGAAAATACGGTAAGAAATTATGATAATTTTTATCATAATTATTTTATTAAAATAAACTCCTAAGATACTAAATTTAGTATGCAATTGAAATTGTAGGAATTTTACGAGATGAATGGAGATGATGGAATCGAGAGAGATGAACACGGGCGCGACGTAATGAGGCGGTCGCCGACCCAAGACAGGTAAGGGAGACATGTGCAGCCTGTAGGGATATTCGGCACACATGTTTTAAATTATGCATTTAATTTTTATAAATGTTATTGATAATGATTGGTTGAAAAATTATGGTGAATTACCGGTTGAGATTTTAAACTGTATTTTCCATGCAGGAGGCTAGCCAATCGGCTGCCGTTATAATGCCGAAAAATTCTCGAAAATTCTTGAAAATCATAATATATGATTTTTATGTCACGAGAAATGATTTTCAACCACGAAAATCGAGAAAATGAATATTTTCATAAAAACATGAATAAAATGAAAGTGATTTTAAAATATTCATGTTTTCGAGAATGGTGATAATGAAATCACCGAAAATTCTCTTCGAGAATGGTGATAATGAAATCACCGAAAATTCTCTTGATATGTAAATTACACGTAATACGAGATGGAAAATGAAAAGAAATAAATTGAACATTTTTATATATATTTCTTAAATATTCACTAAATAGTTTTATAACCTTTATGGTTTTAAATTATGAAATTATATATTTTTATAAATTCCATAAAGGTTTATTGATGATGAAAAATCTGTTTTGAGACTAGTGGGCAACCTTATCATGCTGATATGTGACATGTGATATGTAGTCCCAGCTGACACCTGATCAGTGATCCGCCGAGGACAATTATAGACTATGGCTATAGATCTGACATGATTATTTTATACCCTTCGAGGTCTATAGTATGATATGAGTGATGATTGCCTCAGTCTCCATATATGAAAATGTTTTATATGATATGTGATACGTGAAATATAAATGTTTTACATGATATGTGACAAGTTAAATGAAAGCGATTTATAGCATTTTACATAATGCTTATTACGGTATTGATTTTAGTAATACGAGATGATTTTCATATGACATGTGATATGAACACGTATCATGTTTTCAAAAGGGAAAAGAGTTTACAAGTCTAATATTCTTACTATGATTTTAAATTGAATATTAGACTATATGTGACATGAATATGTGATATGTTTTCCAAAAAGGAAAGAGGAGGAAATAAATCTAATATTCTTATTATAATTTCTTAAATTGAATATTAGATTTAAATGATGTATATGTTATACGAAAAGAAATTAATAGCTTATTTTGCTATTTAAAGTACTGTACTAATTATGATTGTACAGTAAAACATGAAATGAGTTTAAATGAGAATGATGATGATTTAACTAATATTCTTTTCAAAGAATATATGAATATTAGTTACTTTATTTAAATGCTTTATTTCATAAAAGCATTATTTTGAAAAGAATATGAAAATGATATGGAACAAAAAGAAAAAGGGTTTAAATTTCAAACAAAATGAGATTACTCTTTACAGTTGCTTCTAGGTTCCGGGACAAGACAGGTATTTCAAAATACCTGCCTTACTCCATCCGGATCCCTAGCCAACTGTAGTATCCTTCTACATGTAAGCCTAGAGCCCTTATAGGAAAACAAAAAAGTTTTTCAGCATATAGGTAGCTGAATATCAAGTGTTGCATATAACTCTCTTATTGAGCCGTGGTTTGCTCACCCCCTTAATTTTAACATTTCAGATTTTCAAGGACTGAGAGTCTAACATTTAAAGGATTTCGGCTGCGCATTTGGGGACGATGCGACAGCTTGATTTATTACATAAGGTACGATCATTTATTTTCTGTATTTAGATTTATCTACAGTATTACTTCTTTATGAATTAAGATAAGGGATGTAATTCATATTATAATTTTATATGAAATTGTTTATATGTAAAAGAAAAGTAAAGTATCGTAGATAGCCCAACCAAATAAGACGTATAGAAAAAGGTGAAAAATAGGGTCACGAGATGTGACATAAGCGAAAAATATGCGAGACGGGCAAATCAAAACTTCTTAAGCATAGAAGGTACGAGACGGGCAAATTAAAAGTTCCTAAGCTAAAAATGCGTGAAAAGGGCAAAATAAAAGTCCCTAAGTGAAAAATGCGCGAGACGGGCAGAACAAAAAAGTCCCTAAGCAAAAAAAAGTACGAGACGAGCAAATTCAAAAAGTCCTTAAGCACAAAAAAGTGCGAGACGGACAAATTCAAAAAGCCTGAAGCGAAAAATACACGACATAGGCTACACATAGACTTGAAGTGAAAAGTGCGCGATGTAAGTAATGCATGAAGGAAAAAAACGCAAGGACTTGAAGTGAAAAATGTGCAATGTAGGCTAGGCATGAACTTGAAGTGAAAAGTGTGCGATGTAAGTCATGCATGAAGGCAAAAAACGTAATGGCTTGAAGCGAAAAATGCGCGAGGTAAGCCACGCACTCAAAGAAAAAAGCCTGAAGCAAAAAATGCACAATGTAGGCTACGCATGAACTTGAAGTGAAAAGTGCGCGATATAAGTCATGCATGAAGGCAAAAAACGCATGGGTTTGAAGCAAAAAATGCGTGAGGTAAGCCACACACTCAAAGAAAAAAGCCTGAGGCAAAAAATGTGTGATGTAGGCTACTCATGAACTTGAAGCGAAAAGTGCGCGATGTAAGTCATGCATGAAGGCAAAAAGTGCAACGGCTTGAAGCAAAAAATACGCGAGGTAAGCCACGCAATCAAAGGAAAAAGCCTTAAGCAAAAAGTGCACGATGTAGGCTACGCATGGACTTGAAGCGAAAAGTGTGCGATGTAAGTCATGCATAAAGGCAAAAAGTGCAAGGACTTGAGGCAAAATGCATGAGGTAAGCCATGCACTCAAAGAAAAAAGCCTGAAGCGAAAAATGCGCGATGTAGGCTACGCATGGGCCTGAAGCGAAAAATACGTGAAATAGGCTATGCATGGACTTGAAGCAAAAAATGTGCAAGGTAAGCCATGAATGAAATAAAAGTCCCTAAGTGAAAAATGCACGAGATGGGCAACATATGGGCATGAAGCGAAAAATGCACGAGGTAAGCCGTGAATGAAATAAGTCCCTAAGCAAAAAATGCGCAAGATGAGAAACACATGGGCTTGAAGCGAAAAATGTGCTGGGTAAGCCATGAATTAAATAAAAGTCCCTAAGAGAAAAATGCACGAGATGGGCAAAACATGGGCTTAAAGCAAATAATGCGCGAGGTAAGTCACGCACAAGAAGAAAAAGGCCTGAAGCAAAAAGTGCACAAAGTAAGCTATGCATAGATATGATTTAAATTAAAAAAACTTTATATAGTCTTCTACAAGGTATACCCTGTGAAAGAGTGGGGAGCAATTGATAAGAGTCTTATTAAAGGTCTTTGGGCCTTGATATAAGTCATGCTGAAGAACATTGGCCCTAATGGTAGTCTAAGCCCAAGAGGAAAGAGGACTAAGAAGGGCCATAAAAGATTCACTAGGTTATCATTTAAGCTATGAGTCTTAACTATAATTATGCGCTATATCACTCCTACAAATAGGTCAAAATATCATTTTAAAACCCTAATCTTTATTTGCTTAAAGAAACCCTGCTTAGATCTTGTCTAACTTAAGCATCGAAGTACATGCGCAGGAGAAAGCATCTGCGCCTTCTGATCATTTTCTTTCTTACATAGTTTTTGGAGACAAGTTAAGACGCAGATCGAGATTCGTACCTCATAAAAAATCATTTGTTGTAAACAGATAACAACAATGTCCTTAAATAAGAATATTGATCTAAACGTTAATTTTTTAGTTGAACATTTAACCTCGTATATTTGTAAAAACTTAAGTTTAATAGCAACAGTTTGTAAAATAAAAAACTGAATGAAACAACTAAAAATGGAAGATGAGTTAAAGCTTACAGCGAGTTTGGTTCGATAGAACCACAAATCTTTTTTCGTCTAGGACCACAGCTTCTTTTGTTTGCTTCATTTTCCTACTCAGAATTGACATTCCATGGAAAGCCTTCATTTCGGCAGCAGGAGAAAAGCCAATTCTAAAGGTTCTACCAAGATTTCCAATTCTGTAGCTGTGGAATTGGTTTAATAATTTTTTTTTTTCAAGTGTGTCCTTGGTTAATTCTTGATATTACAATCCACCTATCTCCTCTCTTTGAGTCTTTTCCTTTTGTTTTCCTCCTCCTTCCACCGCAAGAACCCAAGCATCAGATAAAAACTTTAGCAAACACAGAATTGAAAAGCCGAATCTAGAGAGAAATCAGCCACACAATAGTCATTATCCAAAGACCATTAAGCAAGATCAAATCCATTGCTCGAACCAGCAAATTCAAATACCCACAGAACCAACAAGAAACCAATAGCAGCAAACAATCAATCCATAAACTAGTGAAATTAGAAACACAATCAACAGACATAACAGTTAAACAACCCAACAAGACATGCAAATTTCACACAAGAAAAAGCCAAGCAACGGATGGATAGGCTGTGGTGTTGATGATTAGGAATGTAAACGTGTCGAATACTCATTAATTTTGGGATGCCCGAACCTGAACTTGATTAGTTTTCATAATACTCGAATCCGATTAACTCTTTGATTTTTTTTATTTGTGTTACTTGAACCCTAATCCTATAATATAAAAAATTCTCGTTAACTACTCGAACCCGTTTAATACTCGTTTATTAAATCGAAGTTTGATTTTAAATTTAAATTTAAAATTAATTTTAGAATAACTTATTTAAAAACATTAAATTAATAAAGTTAATTTATTTCATAAAAATAAATTAAAGTTAAAAATCATAATTATAATATTTAATATATTAATTTAATTAAATATAATATTAATAATAAATAATTATATATAAAAAATCTAATATCATATTAATCAATTAAAGATCTTAGCAATTTTAGGAAATAATTAATTTTCGATGCAGCTTAGATCTAAGTTATCCTGGAATTTTTTCAAGAAAGGAGTTTAAGGGGTGGAGAGCTCTTGGAAAGGGGCTGGGTTTTTTATTTTGGCCATCAGTATTGGGTGACGCACGGTGGCAATTGGTGACGAAATTGGTGGAAGTGATGACAGTTGGGGTATTTTTTGGGTTTTTGAATTCTAATGAGAGAAGAAGCAAGTTTGGCTTTTGAGAGAGGGAGAGGGGAAGGATTCAATATTTATTTAATTATTAATTAACTATTTATAATTAATTAATCATTAATAATTAAAAATTAATCAATCATTAATTATTACTTAAATAATAATTAATTAAGGCTTAATAGTCAAATATATCCTTAATCTTTTGCATAAAATAAAATTAAACCCTCAATATTTTATTGCATGAAAATCAGTCAATTAATTTATATTTTACTGTAAATAAACCCTCAACCATTCAAAATTATGCAATTAAATCCAAATATGTTAAATGACACTAACTTTTGTTAGTATTGCATACGTGACATATCACGTGACAACCAACTAAACTATCCACATTAGCTTCCACGTAGGATGTCCTTATGGTAGTTAGTATCATTTAACAGATTTGGTAAGACTGATGGTTTATTTATACTAAAATAAAAATTTATGGACTGATTTCTATGCTATAAAACTTTGAGGGCTTAATTTTATTTTATACAAAAGATTGAGGGTATATTTGGCTATTAAGCCATTAATCAATCATACCAATATTAACTTACAAATTAATATAACCCAAATGGTTGATTTAGTGGTGTAAGGTCCCACTGAGTTTTTAAGTGAGGACAATCCATAACGAAGGTCTCGTGTTCAACACCTCATCAGATCAAATTCCCCTAGGCCAAGGCCAAGCATGCAACGCGTGTGGGGATTAATTCGTAACAAATGTGGTATGGGCACACTTCATGATTTACACAAAAAAAAACTTATAAATTAATATTAAATTAGAATTATTTATAATAATTATTAAATCAATATTAAATAATTTGATTTTAATTATTGATATAAATACCCTAATTTAAGAATGAAGGATATTTTAGTCATTATCTTACCTATTCCTATTTTATTTTTCAACAGTACTACTTATGTCAAACAAAAAATAAACTCAAAATAATTTTATTCTACCAATAAAATAATATAATATGTATTTAACTTATATTTTTTATTTTATTTTCTTAGAATACATTTTTCCTCTTTTTTTTTTCATTTCACGAGCCTAATGTCCGGTTTATAACTTCAACGTGTAAATCAACCGATTTGAAAAAGATTTTATTATCAAAATATCCCACTTGCTTCCGGTGAAAGAATTCTATAAAAAGAGTCAATGATGCTTTATTAAAAAAAAAATTATGATGACAAGAAATGGAAAAGCAAGGAAAGAGAGGGAGAAGAAGGACGAAATGATGGCTATGTTACAGAATAAGTATCAAGGTTTTTTTTAACTTTTTAAAAATATTTTTAAAATATTATAAAAAGAAATTTGATATAATTAAATTTTTAATAAATCAATTGTTAATTTTGTATTAAAAAATAAATCTCAAATATTTAAATAAAAATGGCATATAATTATTCTTAGATAAAAATTTAAATAATTTGTTCTTTTATCATAAAAGGAATGTGTCGCACTTGGAGCGTAGACGAAAAATTTTTTACTGTATGCTGTAAAATGCTAAAATATTGAATGTGAATTATCTTTTTATCATTTCCACGTAACTAAAAAAGGCGATGAAAAAAAAAAGGGCAATGAAAGCTCCAATTGTACCTGGGAAAAGGTGGATGTTGAATGGCACGTGGAAATTAGGATTTGTTCATCCCAAGTCCCAACCACCTTGAACCTTTGACTTTGAGCTCCCAACTAACTATTATAGTTGCCCCGGTCGGTCTTTATCTAACAAACATTACAAATATCTTTGTCGTATCTAAATGCTATAAATTATAAATAAAATATTAGAAATCAACCAATATGCTAGTTACTTAATTAAATAATATTAATTAATGTGTATTTGCTTAAATTGTATATGTTTTATTTGCTTAAACAATACCCAAATTCATGCATATTCTTTTTTTCTATTATTATTATTATTGTTGTTGTTGTTTAATACTTCTGATGTTATTATTATTATTATTATTATTATTATTATTGTTTAATACTTCTGATGTTAATTATTATACTTGCAAATTACTTAATAAAATAAGAGAGAGACAGAGAAGACCTTGCAAAAATAATTGAATCTGAAGTTTTAATTAATAGAAAATATAATTATAGTTATTTATAGTAATATGATTTGTTAATAAAATATCGCATTTTGATTTTCTGTGATTAGGTTTGAGTGACGGTTACAAAAAAACAAAAAGCAATATTCACTAATCTTGGCGTCACTTATAAATAAATAATATAACTAAGAAGTATGTTGGCTGAAGTTTAGAAACCATATCAAGACCTTACTTAAATGCCTTACTAAATTATCTTAACAAATTTTCCACTTTACCAAACAATGCTTAAAATACATACAATAGTGTCACAGGTCCTAAACATAACTGCTAGACATGATTCAATGGAGTTGCCACCAATTATTTTTTAGCCTAGGTATAATTGGTCACCTATTCTCATTAAGGATAAGGATTAATCTTCATTTCAGATTTAGGGTTCGGGGTCGGTTACACATGAGGAGGTATGAGCACTCTCACGACGCCTATCCTTGGATGGAACCTAATTAATCTTGTGCTATCTTAAGATGGTTTTCTTTGAATAATCTTAATTTGTCATATTTTTTATTTTATTCCAGATAATTAAATATTGGTAAATTTTCTAAGAAACTCTTCATCATTCTGGCAGAATTTCTTGAAAATTTATCCGCACCTTAGGAGTATTTAAGTAGTACCATTTGACTTGCTTGAAGAGGCTCTATCGTCGGATTAAATCTTTCCTAATTTATTTTTAACCTAATCTTTATTTAATTTATCTTTCTCTATTTTTCTTTATCTAATTTTATTTATTCATTTTATTGTTTTATTTATTTTAATTTAATTTTCACTAAGTTTTATTTATTTAATTATTTTCAATTTAAGAAATAAAATCAATATGAAAAATTTCTCTTAGTCTTCCATCATTCTGGCGAGACTTCGAGAAAAATTCTTACCTAAAGAATTCCAAATGTCAACAATTTGTGACTCTTTGGACTCTTATCATCGTAATAATCTTTATTGATTCTTAATTAATTATTTATATTTATTATTTCATATTATATTTTTGTATCTCATCTGTCGTAACGATTTTGTCTGGACTCGACCGCTCGACGATTTTGAAAACATGAAAAATAGGGAGTCGCCACCAATCTTTTTTGTTAGGTGTGATTGAGCACATGGAAATATTTATCTTTTTAACAAAATCTTAAATTTATTAAGTTTTATTAAAAAGATAAGTTTGGGTTTGCGAAACAAAGTCGGGTTCGGGAGTACGGTTACGCGTGGGAAAGGATTAGCACCCTTGCATTGCCCGATTAAAAAACGTTACCATCTTAATCATGTGTTATTCTTTTAGTTTTAATATAATAGTCTTAATTCAATATTTAAAAATAATTTTTATTTTGATTACAATTAATTTTATTCTTCAAAGTCATTTTTTATTTGTAAAAATCATTTTTTTCTTATTTTAAAAAGGTTAAATTTTATTTTTCAAAAGTGAATGTGAACCTTTTTGTATTGAAAAATTAAATCAAATACTCCAATACTTTTGGTAATATTTGAAATAATATTACCATTTAGAGCTTTTTTAAGAATCGCTACTTGCAATTTTTATAGAATCTCATTTTCGAAAAATTCACATTTTAATTTAAAATTACATGAATGCATATGATGCAAACATACTATGAATGATGCACATGCATTTGTTGTCATTTTTATACTAATTTATCTTTTATTTTAAATAAGAACTTGTATTATTGAAGAGTCAAATTAAATAATATTCCAATACTCTGATAATATTTAATGTACTCCGGTAATATTTAATATACTCTTCTCACCTAGGGATCAGTTAGGAATCACTACTTGTGATTTCCATAACATACCATCATCGGAAATAAAATCAATGCAAATTATACAAATATACATTAGATACTCATTTGATTTCTAATTTGTTATACTGTTTATTAATTTATCATTTTTTATCTCTATTTATTTTTGATTATTTTATTTTGTAAAAATTGCTCATTATTATTATTTTTTAATAATAAATGTGAATCTACATATTGAAAAATTACTCCAAAAATTCCAATACTTTGGTAATAATTGGAGAATTTCTCTCACCTAGAGATTTTCAAGAAATCGCTACTTGTGAATTTTATGAAATCTTATCATCGAGCCAAATATTTAATTAAATTTAAAATTTATCATTAATTTCTTTGTTTTGATTTAAAAAAAAAAACTTATTCATTTTCATTTTTTTTTAAAAAATAAATTCTTGAAAAATCGCACTAAATACTCCAATACACTAGTAATATTCAGAGGATTTCTCACCTAGAGATCAGTTAGGAATTACTACTTGTGACTTCCATAACATCCCATCATCGGGCTCAATGTTTAATTAAATTTAAAATTTATCATTAATTTCTTTGTTTTGATTTAAAAAAAAAACTTATTCATTTTCATTTTTTTAAAAAAAATAAATTCTTGAAAAATCGCACTAAATACTCCAATACACTAGTAATATTCAGAGGATTTCTCACCTAGAGATCAGTTAGGAATTACTACTTGTGACTTCCATAACATCCCATCATCGGGCTCAATGTTTAATTAAATTTAAATTTTATTAGTTACTTTTTTTTATTTTTTATTTTCCCAAAAGTATTAATATGTTTCATAAGATCAGCTATGTAAAACAAATTAACATCGATCTAAAATTTCTTAAATATTCCAATATGTTGGTAATATTTAAGAAATTTTATTTGATCCTAGAGATTATCAAAGAATCACTACTTGTGAATTCTAAGAAATCCCATCATCGAACATTCATATTTAGTTAACATTTCCTAAAATGCAATTTATAATTATTAGTACAAAAATTGTTTTGTTTTTTTTTATTATCAAAATTATTTCATGAAATTACATTATCTGCAATTATTATTATTATTATCTTAACAAACATTTCATATGTATTTATAACATGGAAATATAAATATGTAAATGCATAAAAATAAATTTATATGGTAAGAGTGTACCTAGGCAATTTTCAAGTGGTCCAACTATGGCCAAAAATTTTTCCAAAATGAGTTGGATTGATGGGAAGAGGCTAGCTCAGCTGGAATCGAGCCAACCCACAAGATGCAATCGGACCAAGTTTGGCAGCAGCAAGCGGGTTGGATCGTAGTCGGGGCGGGTGGGAGAGGCACGTGAGTCTTTTGTCCTTCCGTTGGCCGGGCGCCTGAATCCCAAGTCTACACGTGGGTCTTCTTCTTCTTTTTTTTTTTTAACACTATAAAGGGCCCTTTTTTTTAACACTTCATTTTCAACACTTTTTACAAAAAAAAAAATTCAGAGCCTTGAAAGGCTCTCTGCCTGCGATTTCTAATCGCTGCTTGGATTGCTGTTCGCCGCCATCTCCGATTGGCCAAAATCAAAAAGCTCACCACTTTCCTATGCTTCTACACCTCCACTTTCCATTTCTAAGCTTAGATTTCCCTAAAAGTGGATCAAACATCCTAGATCTGGGGAACAAAGTTCCGGGTTCCCACCCAAAAACGCCTCTTTCCGCCGCTCGAAGCACTTTTTTCTCATACACCCTTCCCCATTTCCTAAGCTTTCTTTGCCTTTAGATCTAAAGCCCAAAAACTTTGAAGAACCCGAACCGAAGTCTCAGCTTTTCTTTTTTTGTTGTTTGGCCGCCTTTGCTTCTCTTAGACTATGGGTTTTAGTTCTTTGTTTTGGTTGTTGCTTGTGCATATGTGTGTTTAGATCTAGGCTGTTTTGGGGTTTCGGGTTCCATGTGATTTTTTCTTTTTTTTTTCTGATTTGAAAAGAAATGGTTTTGAGTCTGTTTTTGGAGTTCTTTTGGTTGTGGCTTGGTGATGATGATGGTTTTTGGTATGTGAGGGTGCGCCGAGGGGGTTGTAATGATGTTTTGGGGTTCTCGGGTCTGTATAGGATCGAAAGGGCTATGTTTGGTTGGTTGCTTGATGGCTGTTGTGTGTGGTGGCTATGTTAGGTGGTGGTTCCTAGTGGGGGTTCGGGATTCACAGTGGTAGGGTCATTTTTAGGTGTTTGGGTTTGCAGAAAATGTTGAAATTTTTTGGTTGCCAATTGTTCATTGACTTCTCCTTGGCTGCCGAAAAATTCCCCCTTTTTTGTAAAGCAGTGATTTGTGTTGTTTTCAGAAAAATTTTATTGCTATTTTAGGTTAACACTGATCAGATCCCTAATATTCAGGGGAAACAATCATCTAGCAGCTACTTTTCACCTGCCATTGAAGAACTCAAGGGTACGAGGGGGGTTGGCAGTGTGATTTTGGTTGCCAACCACCCCATGTTGGTAGTGCCGTGCACGGCACCAACTTATTGCATTTTCAGAGTCTTTTGTTTTTTTTATTTATTTTTACTAAAAGGAAGATAATAATAATAATAATAATAATAATAATAATAATAATAATAATAATAATAATAATAATAATAATAATAATAAGCCCAACAGGAGCTAAGCCCAAAGCCAAAACTTGGGCTTTCTAAGAGATAGTCCTAATTGAATTAAAAATGGACTTTCAAACCCATATGAAAAAACCAAACAAAACTAGCCCAATAAAAATAAGATCCTAATAAATGGTCTCCTGCAACATGATTTAATATTTAGAGTGGATTTTAATCCACAACTCAAAAATTTGAATTGAGCATTTTAATAAAATCGAGTCATTTTATTTTTTATTTTTAGATTAGACATCTAATAGTCTAAACAAAATTAGGTGTCTACATCATCAATTATTATTATTATATATTACTTATTATTAACAATTTTTGTTAATCCTATATCCATCTATTATTAATATTTTATTTATTTTTATTTTAAAAACATTTTATTATTTATCTTTTATTATTATTATTATTATTATTATTATTATTATTATTATTATTATTATTATTATTATTATTATTATGAAAATAAATATTGATCATTGTTGGCTCTATAGGCTATACCAAGAGGGGGGTGAATCGGTTTTTCGCTAACCTTAAGTTCGTTTTTCGATTCTTGTAAATTCTCTAGCCTATATTGATATTTTCTAAGTTCTCTAGACTAGGCAAGCATGCAATTCAAGTTCAATGCAATAAACACAATATAATCGCAAGTAAATAAAGAGTAGGGAGAGAGAGATTTACACAATCGATTTATAGAGGTTCGGCTACCTTGCCTACGTCCTCTACCTTGAGACGCTCCCAAGGATTTTCTCCAAATCCACTATCTTGAATTTGTGATTACAATCCCTCTTTTTCTTAGGCTCAAGAGTAACCTCCCTTTTTTTCTAGGCTCAAGAGAAACCTCCCTCTTTTTCTAAGGCTCAAGAGAAACCTCCCTCTTTTTCTAGGCTCAAGAGAAACCTCCCTCTTTTTCTAGACTCAAGAGAAACCTCCCCTTTACAAGGAATGGTGGGTTTACAAGTGGTGCAATCAAAGAAGGCCTCTCAGTAGGCAAATGATTACAGAAATTAGGCACAAGTGAAAGCCTATACAAGATTGGTGCTAAGCAATACAAGAGATATGTGAATGATGGAAGATGACGACTTTATAGCTCTTGATTTGTTATTGAGGCTTGAGGATTTGAGGAAAATGAGTATTGGAGTTGATTGAGTAGTTCCTCTTGCTTCCTTTAGCTTCTAAGCCTCTATTTATAGTCCCTTGGATGGTTTGTGGACGTTGGTTGGAGCCAAAATAGAAACTAGCCGTTGGGGACTTTTTGGTGTAAAGGGATCGATCCTTTCACCAAAGGGATCGATCCTTTCCTTCATTTCACGCATTGGAGTGCTTTTGCCAAAAAGGGATCGATCCTTTTCCATATGGGATCGATCCCATGCTTCCAGAGGGCATTTTTTCTGCAGTTTTAGGTTAGAAATGATATGGCTTTTGATTTTAATTCAACCCAAAACATTTATAAGCTTTAAGGGAGTTTTTCTTGACTTTCTCAAATGAAAATATTGTCCAAAAACTTATAAGTAATTTTCTAAACTTATGTTCAATAATTCTTGAGAAAATTACTTAATATTGAAAACCATTTTATACAGTATTAAGACCCATAAGAATATATCATTAAATCATGGTCTTAATGTTTGATATGAACACTTAAAAATGGATTGAGAAAATCATGTGTGATAAGGCAAATTTATAATATGAATTAAAACATTAAAGCTTACTTAAGTTTTTGTCATTTCAAAATATATATTGCAATTTAAAGCTAAAAATCTCCCCCTTTTTGATATGACAAAACTTAATGTAAATTTGCTTTGAAAATTCTTTTATAAAATACTCCCCCTCAAATAAAGTAGGATTTTATAAAGCTCCCCCTTAATATAAGCATGAGTTTTGAAAAGAATTTTCAGACTATTTCTCCCCCATTATCTCTCCCCCTTAATATCTCTCCCTTTTAATATCTATCTCTCCCTTTTTGTCATAGCCAAAAGAAGGAAAAATAATAAAAGATATGCTCCCCCTAAAATCATGGCTATGTGAGAAGAGATAAAAGAATATGCTCCATCCAACAAGAAACATGTTAGTACATGGGACTCATAGCACAAATAAATAAGTCAACTGTTCATAAAGAGTATGAAATATTCATGCAAAGAACATGACTTATGATCCTATACCAATTGTTTATAAATAATTTTGCAAGAAGTTCACAATTGGTAATTAATGAAGCAAGTTGTGTATAAGTATCTACTAAGGTCTATGACTTGCTCATTTCAATCCTATTAAGCACCTAAGTGTATCAATTGTTCTCTAAAGTCCAACTAAGGTGCATTTCAATACATCATGATTATGAGCTAAAATTAGATGACATATCATATGCATGAGCTCATAAATCATGTTCAAGCAAGAGTGTACATAGAATCAAAACATATAGCAATTAACTTCAAATTCTAGCACACAAGAGTTTCATACAAAAATATCCTAAGAGAATTCTTCTCTATTTGTCATTTCAAACTAAAGAGCATGAGAAGAATTGTCAATTTAAAGCTCATACCAATTGGCAATTTAGATTTGGCTTACCAATTATTGAAAATATGGTTGCCAATGATACTCATTGTTATTTCAATCTAAATACCAATTGTTACTAATAGTTGACTTAGACATTTTGCATGAATCCAATATCTATGTGTAGTGTGTTCATGTCAAGAAAATAATCATTCTAAATATGCAAGAACACAATCACACAAAATTATACCATATGGAAGATTCAAAAAATCGAGAAATTCAAGCAAACACATTTTCTTCCATGGTTTCAAGCACAAAAATCCTATGCTCATTTTCCAATTCAAGTTCTTAACCAATTATGAGCAAGGGAAGATTACCATTTTAATCAATTCAAAGCAATATCCCTAGTGAATTTTATCATTATCAAGCTAAAATATATTTTATCATTAAAATCCATAAACTATGAGTGAGGTTAAGCACATAATATCATGAAAACAACTATTCTCATCTCATAGGCATGATTATTGATTCAACTCAGGCAAGCATGTAAGTTCAACAATAAAACAATCAAGAATAAATGCATGGATATCAATCATGGTTCATTTGTTCAAGTTTGCATTTATCTTTGAATGTTGGTGTTGTCATTAAAGCCCAAGTTCTTTATAATTTGGCCATAAAAATATAAGTTCATGGATGATAAAGTTTCATGCATTTGAACATTTAGGATCCATTTACCATCACAAATTATAGGCCAATGACCATTACCAATTGTTGAATTTACATTTGGAATCAATCCACTAGATGTATAATTATCATGAAACCTAGTGTGGAATGATAAGTCAAGCTAAGAGAAATAATCCTATAAGCGTGCTTGACTAAGATGAGCAAAAGGAATGAAGAACATTCATTATGCACAAGTTCATCAAATTCTCAAATCATTGAAATAAATCTCAAAATTATGTTTAAGCATTCATTGAAAATACATTTCAAGATTATTTCAAGATCATGAATGTTTTCAACGAGAAAAATGATTTTGCACTTGTGAGTTCAATAAAAATGATATTAATTGTTGAAAGTGATCCCATTTGTTGGAAATAACACAAGTTGATGGAGTTGAGGCATGATATCAATGAAAAATGAATTTTCATAGTTTAAAGATCATCAAAAAGAAGTTAAAATACTGGATTTTAAGTTGAGAAGAAAGAGGGTATCAAGAGAATTAAGAAAACTTCTCAACTAAGGCTTAAAAATGCAGAAAAGGGCATAAATTGCCTAGAAGGATCGATCTAATGAGCAAAGGGATCGATCCATAAACTCCAGAATCAAGTTTCCTGCATGTTTTTCCAAAGGGATCGATCCTGTATGTAGAGAGATCGATCCCTCATCCTGGTTCTGCAGATTTTTGACAGAAAATCCAACTTCTAAGGTGCCAAAACTTCGTTTTTGAGTATTTTAAGTCCAAGTAAGAGTTTAAACATTTGTAAAACATGATTTTGGACTTGTATGAATGAAAGACATGAATGAAAAACCATTTATCAATAGATTTTGCAATTTTGGAAGGATTTTTACCAATAAATGCATTTTTGGCCTCAAAGGAGATCATTTTGAGAGTTATGCTTGTTTTGGCAAAACCAATGCATTGAATTTCATAAATATGTCAAAACAAACTTGTTCACATAGGTTTTAAGCACATATATCATCAAAGCATACATTTTGTGAACAACATGCCATGATTTCCATCATACAAGTTCTTCATTAATGCACATAACATGATATTTTGCATATATGACATATTTGGCAATTTGAGGCAAGTAAATACGTTATCAACACATAGAAAACTTGCTCAAAATGCAGAAATCCAATAATCATTTCAAAATAACTAAACATGCTTTTCATTCAATCAAATATTGCATCAAAAACTATCCAATCATTTATCATGCCTTTTATTTATCCATTCAACTTATAGTGCATCAAAGATTATCAACAAACCATATCATCAAGGCATAAACACTAAAAAGTTTAAGGAGTAAGGAATTAAGCTTACAATACTCCTTTGCTAGAGAATGCTTTGCCTTGAATAATTGAATCCACCTTGTGCCATTTTTTGAAGAATTGTTGTGACCTTGCTAAGGATGGATTTCCAAGCTCTTCCTTTTTCTCATTGGCACAATCAAACTCCATGAGGATGTGTTGAGCATTTAAACTCTATTGTTCCATTGTATTCCCATGCTCTAACACTCCTACAACAAACCATATTCAAACATGCTTTGGTACCCACATTTTCTTGGGTCCATGAGAGTTAGTGCAAACAATTTTTGATCCTTTTGGGATCCATTTCAAGCACAATTCATCGTTATTTATTGCATGCTTTGGCACCCACATTTTTCTAACCACTCTTCCTCTAAATGTGGTTTTTCTATATGTGCATGCTTGTGAAGAGTGTCCTATTCTATTGCATAGTGAGCATATAAGAGATAAATCATGCATAGTATTTTTGCTCACAAGGAAATTCTTTAGATGAGTTTCTTTTTGTATTGCATTATATCCTAACCCATCTTTGTCAAAGAAAGCTCTTTGGGTCTCTAACATGTGATCTAGCTTTTGTTGACCCATATAAAACCTAGAAAATGAGTTATGCAAATTTAATTTCTTTTTATTTACTTCATCAATTTCTAGATTTGCTTATTCTAATTTCTTTTCAAAATCAAGCTTGGCATTCAATAACTCATCATTTTCCATCTCTAGTTTTGTAATCATTTTCTTGTATTTTGAATTCATGCTTTCAAATTCACTAGCTAGCTCATCAAAAGCATTTTGTAAATCATCATAAGAATGGTCATTGCATTCACTAGAGCTAGGTTTCTCCTTTTCATCCTCAATAATCAAAGAGCTAAGATTTGCCAATTTATCTTTAATGTCTTCTAATTTCTTTTCTAGCTCTAATTTCACCTTGGTGAGTTCATCATTCTTTGAGCCTAGATCTTTTATTTTTTTCCTCCAACTCAACATTAGTATTCATCAAAATTTCATTCTCTTTTCTAAATTTATTTAACTTTTTGTTATATTTTGCATGCACTGATTTATATTCATCACTTAGCTCATTAAATGCATCTTGAAGCTCATCAAAAGAATATTCTTCTAAAGTTTGTGAGCTAGTCTCAAAATCATCATATAGAGCCATTTATGATCGTTTTGCTTGATAGAGGTTAGTCTAAATCAATCTCGAGCCCAAGCTCCGATACCAATTGTTGGCTCTATAGGCTATACCGAGAGGGGGTGAAACGGTTTTTCGCTAACCTTAAGTTCGTTTTTCGATTCTTGTAAATTCTCTAGCCTATATTGATATTTTCTAAGTTCTCTAGACTAGGCAAGCATGCAATCCAAGTTCAATGCAATAAACACAATATAATCGCAAGTAAATAAAGAGTAGGGAGAGAGAGATTTATACAATCGATTTATAGAGGTCCGGCTACCTTGCCTACGTCTTCTACCTTGAGACGCTCCCAAGGATTTTCTCCAAATCCACTATCTTGAATTTGTGATTACAATCCCTCTTTTTCTTAGGCTCAAGAGTAACCTCCCTCTTTTTCTAGGCTCAAGAGAAACCTCCCTCTTTTTCTAAGGCTTAAGAGAAACCTCCCTCTTTTTCTAGGCTCAAGAGAAACCTCCCTCTTTTTCTAAGGCTTAAAGAAACCTCCCTCTTTTTCTAGACTCAAGAGAAACCTCCCCTTTACAAGGAATGGTGGGTTTACAAGTGGTGCAATCAAAGAAGGCCTCTAAGTAGGCAAATGATTACAGAAATTAGGCACAAGTGAAAGCCTATACAAGAGTTGTGCTAAGCAATACAAGAGATATGTGAATGATGGAAGATGACGACTTTATAACTCTTGATTTGTTGTTGAGGCTTAAGGATTTGAGGAAAATGAGTATTGGAGTTGATTGAGTAGTTCCTCTTGCTTCCTTTAGCTTCTAAGCCTCTATTTATAGTCCCTTGGATGGTTTGTGGACGTTGGTTGGAGCCAAAACAGAAACTAGCCGTTGGGGACTTTCTGGTGTAAAGGGATCGATCCTTTCACCAAAGGGATCGATCTTTTCCTTCATTTCACGCATTGGAGTGCTTCTGCCAAAAAGGGATCGATCCCTTTCCATATGGGATCGATCCCATGCTTCCAGAGGGCATTTTTTCTGCAGTTTTGGGTTAAAAATGATATGGCTTTTGATTTTAATTCAACCCAAAACATTTATAAGCTTTAAGGGAGTTTTTCTTGACTTTCTCAAATGAAAATATTGTCCAAAAACTTATAAGTAATTTTCTAAACTTATGTTCAATAATTCTTGAGAAAATTACTTAATATTGAAAACCATTTTATAAAGTATTAAGACCCATAAGAATATATCATTAAATCATGGTCTTAATGTTTGATATGAACATTTAAAAATGGATTGAGAAAATCATGTGTGATAAGGCAAATTTACAATATGAATTAAAACATTAAAACTTACTTAAGTTTTTGTCATTTCAAAATATATATTGCAATTTAAAGCTAAAAATCATTAATATTGAAAACTTTTCTTAAATCTTCCAACATACTGGCAAATTTTAAGAAAAGTTCTCTCACATAGAAATTTTCAAATGTCAATCATTTGTGACTCTTTGGAATTTCATCATCGGAGTTATTTTTATTTATTCCCCATTCTTTATTAACTTATTATAGTTTATTATCAATATTATTTTTTATTGTTTAAATAATTATTATTATTATTATTATTATTATTATTATTATTATTATTATTATTATTATTATTATTTTGAAAAATAAACATCTATTATTGAAAATTTTGCTTAAATCTTCTATTATTCTGGCGAGATTTAAGAAAAATCTTCTCACCTAGAGATTTTCAAATGTCAACAATTTGTGACTCTTTGGAATCTCATGCCTGGAATGTTTGTTCACTTACATTTAGATTTTATTTTCATAAGAGAATGAAAATTTGCAAATTTGCATCATGATTTTTATTTTTTAAAATTTGTTTTGTAAATATGAATTTCATTTGACGCATATTATTTTTATTTTATTTTATTTATTTATTTATTTATTTTTAAACATGACAAAGGATTAAGAATCATTTCAAAAGAAATTACCCAAAAGTAAACTAACATATAAATAACCACTCAACTCAACATTCAGATTAGTTACAAGTCAAAGAAATAGAAGTATACTATTCTAGACTTTCACACTATTAACAAAAATATGTTTGATTTAATCAACTTAACAACAAATCACCACAACAAGTCACACAGTAAAGCTAAATGGTGATGGAACTTCGACTAATCAAACCAAAAAGCAAGTCACAGGGTAAATAAAATGGATAGCAAATCGATGGGAGTACGACGATGTACCACCTGTACATGTAAACAACACCACTTTGACTAATCAACAAGATAAGTAAGCCATGTAATAAAGCAAATGAATATATCTCTGTTTTTCCAACTCTGTTTCCCTTTTCCTTTTGGTTTTTTGGCTTTCTTTTCTGTTTATCCTCCCATTTTTCTTTGTTTCATGTGTATACCTTCAACAAATCGCAGCAACAGTAGGCGGCAAGCAGAGATGGTAGCGACGATGTAGGTGCCAGTGGAACGACGACTCAGCAAGAAGCAACAAGCACCCAAAGGTGATGTGTGAACGATGGTACGGTGCGCAGCAGACTTGGGTCTTCACCAGAGAGCGGTATGGTAGGCAAGGCGTGGCTGGACTACAATGATGGAGATTGGGGAAGATAATACAGCAAACAGTAAGGGGGAAATCACGATGTGAGCAAGGCAAAGCTTGAGGACGATGAAGACAGTGGCGGTGACACAGCAAACTAAGAATGGTGGCAAGGTTGGTTCGATGCAATAGGCGGTGAGCAGATGATGAACAGTGTTCAACAAAGTCCTTTCTTCTCTTGCTCCATTTTACTTGCTCTTTTCCTCTGTGTTCTTCTTCTTTTTTTATTTTGATCTCAATTTCCAGTCTCTCCCTCTCTTTCCTGTCTCCATTCCCCCCTTTCTTTTTTTATTTTTTTTGGGCCTTTTATTTAGCCATTTTCAAACTTTATTCTTGAGGAAAGAAAATCATTCTTCTTTAATTTAAGTCCTTTAATGGTGGCTTAATTCATGGGATTCTCTTCTATTTTGGTAGCTAAATTTCAAATTTTTATTTCATTTATTGTCTTTATTATTTTTGGCAACAAATCCCTTAGGTTAACTTGTTGGTTTAGGAAAGGTTTAGTGATGGGTGGCTTTGCATGGAAAAAGTATTAGGTTTGGGTTCTTGCATTAGGTTTACGAGAATGAGTTGATTTTTTTTTAATTTTTAATTTAAAATTTATTTATTTTTTATATTTTTAATTTTTGTTTTAAATTGCTCGGACAAAATTAAGTGTCTACAAATAGTAATTAATGTGGCTAAGTCATAATGATACTTGCCTATTCTAGTAGTTGTCAGGTTCTACATATCTAGCAATAATCCAACAAGATAAATAAGAGAATGAATAATTGCACCCCTGAGCCAAAGATACACAATATGTGGCGTTGACAAGTGAAAGAAGAAAGAATTCAAGTGACTGAGTTGAAGTCTTGGGAAGCTGCTATAGTTTGACATTCAACTCCCATAAAGATTTAATTAAGTAGCTGATCAACTTCTACTGAAATTTCCAAGCACATGGAAAATTAGCAAAAGGTAAACTACCCTATTCTTTTCCCTTTGCTTTATCCTGATCTCTTTTCTATGGTCATAAGGAGCAAATTCTTGCAGAAAAAAAAATTCAATAACAGTTTTCAGCAAAGTTTTAAGGCATACAAAACCATAACTTCACTTCATCAAAAGAAAAGAACCCAGCAGGAAAAAAAAGGGAGAAACAACACAATGCAGCAAAGAATATTCATTCCTCAATGTGAGAATCTTAAGAAGCTACCAAAGGATATAAGCAAATTGATTAGCCTCTCAATATTAAATATTGTAGACAATGAGAAATAGACAATAAGTACAAATTCGAAGCTTAAGTGGAGAAACAGAGAAGATAGAAACAATGAGAAGGATGAGTGAAGGATGAGTTGCTGTTGGATAACCTTGAGCCACATCCAAATTTGACAAAGTTGGAGGTATATGGATGTGAGGAAACAAGGTTTTCAAGGTGGTTGTCTTCCATCACTAATTAGTTAGTCTTGAATTAATTAGAGAACAATCAGACAACACATTACACACAGTAGAAAGAAACCACAAACGATAGTAGTAGAAAAGTAGAGTAGAGTGTGGGCATGTCTACATTGTGAGAACCCCAATTTTCTTATATCTGATATAAGCTACAGAGTATAGAAATTCAAAAAGAGAAATTTATTGTTAATTATTTAAATGAAGAGTTTGTTCGATAAGATTCAAAGAGGTACTCGGTGTGAGTCCCACCAGGACTTTCTCTATCCAGATCGAAGTGAGACCCTAGAATGATGATATTTGAGGTAAAATATGAATATAACAAGAATCTGTATCTCAAAATCACCTCGTTTGTGTATATTTTGAAAAGCGATAAATAAATTTAAAAATGACGTTTAAGGACATAGGATGAACGAATTTTCGTAAATTACGATCAAAGCGAGATGACTTTTAATCAATTATCAGTGGGGGATAATTCTTCATGTAATAAAGTTTTAGATCATGTGGATTGATAAAAAAAAATCAAGTATAAAAACATAATTTACGTGATTTTATGGCTAGGGGTAATTAGTTAATTTTACCACTCATATCTAGTCAAACCACCTTAATAGTCAATATGTGACAATGATTGACCTAAATATATGGAAAATAATAAAAATAAAAATATATTTTGAAATTAAAATATTAAAATATAATTAGGACATAAATTGAAAATAATGAAATTGTGCAAGGGCATTATGGTAATTTAACATGAGATTGGTCGAATTGATCAAAGTTTGACCAAAATTGACTAAAATAAATTAAATTTAATAAAAATAAAATTAAAAATCTGAAAAAAAAAAGTTAAGGAGATATTTGTTATGACATAGTTGTGAATTCTTGAAATTTTAAGAGGCAAACTTGTCATTTCATACTTGGGCTGTTTATTTAATATTAAAATATGACAAAAAAATCAGAATTTCTCCCCTGCCAAACTGACATATAGCTGCTGCAATTTCTGTTCTTTTCCTTTCACGTTTTCTTCCTTATTTTCTCTAAGATTTCGTCATTTTGCCTAGCAAAAGTCCGCTTTCTCTTCATCAATTCACTTAACCCACTTCACAAACTTTCTTCCTTATCTTAAGAGCTCCCTAACCACCCCAATTTCATAGCCAAATATGAATAGAAACTAGCTATCCTGCTGCTGGCAGTGGCGTTCCAAGGTGAGAAATCATATTGTTGATATTTTCCTTAGTTCTAGTTATGTTATTGGATGGTATCATGCATGGGAAATGTGTTGGAAGCCTTAGATTGAATTAAAAATAGGTTTTGGCAGTTAGGAGGTGTTCGAGCATGAGGAGAAATCAGATGGATTTTGGTGATTTTAAGGGTTCTTGGGTAGAAATTAGTAGGAATGATGAAAGAAAATTGATTTGCAAATTGAATTGAGTAATGGTTTCCTAAACATGAAAGTGGCGTGAATGATGGTATTCTTGGCTGTGAGGTAGGCTAGAAAATAAAGATGATATTTTGATAAATTGAAGGTGTTTGACAGTGAGTAGGAATTGTCATAAAATAAGACTTGAGGAAAGAATGAAAAATCATAAGTGTATGGCAATTGGTAGTGTCTGTCATGAAGAAATATGAAGAAGTGTTGGTATGATTTTAGGAATAATAAAATGATGAATAATAATTAATTATAAAGTAAATTGGAGAAAAGAAAAAATTGGGAATATGAGAAACATTTGGCTATGGAAAGGAAGATAAAATGTTGAAGTAATTTCTATATAGATTAATTGTAAAATTAACATTAACAATGAACAAAGATTAATTTTAAATTAGAAAATTTTGAAAAAGAATAGATTTTTGGATAAGTGGTAAATTTAGCCAAGTATATCTCATAATATGAATTATTAAATTTTGGTTATCAATGGATAAGGAATGATATAGTAATGCTAAAATGATTATTAGAGAAAAATAAATGTAATTTAATAAACTTATTGATTTAATTAAATTAGGAGAAGAATAAATGAAAAACAATAGGAATGGGACCATAGGAGAATTTTGGCTATGGCTACAATGTGATGAAGAAGATGTAATTTTAGATGTAGATAATGAATAGGAAATAATTAATTGTTAGAAATTAATAAAGTAGAAGATAATGAATTTGAGGTTAATAAAATTTTAGTGAAATTGGATTTAGAACGAGAATGAGATTTAAATGTAAATATATATTGACAATTGATAGAAAATAAGTTAGGTTAAATTAATTATTGAAATTAATAAACCGGAAGTAATTGTGATATAAATAAATGATGGAATTACTATTAATAATGAATAAAGATTATTTGTAAATAAATTTGAATTGGAAAATAATAAATATAATAAATATAATGCAAGAATAAAATATTTGACTATACTAAATAATTAAAGGTACTAGAATTTTAATGAAATTAAAATTTGGAAAAATAAGTCAATTTAATTATAGTTAAAGTTGGTATTTAATAGGAAATTAAATAAATGAATTATTGAGATTGACAAAATGAAATGTAGGAATTTATAGAAAAATTATTATAGTTATATTAGGGATTTTAAATATAAATTGAAATTATTGGTGATACGAAAATTAAAGAAAGAATGTGATTTAATTGAAATTATATTTTTGGTATTTAAAGGAAAATAAAATAAATTAATTATTGAGAATGATAAATGGAAAATAGAAAATTATGGAATATTTATTAGAATTATAATATGGAAGTTTAAATATAATTTAGTATTATTATGCAGTGTGAAGTACGAGAAATAAAGAGGCATAATTGGCGCTACCAGATTTCATACTGCACGTAAATAGAGGTAAGGAACATGTATGGAAGTTGCATAGGATATGTCTTACTTGCAATTGAAAATTTTCGGAAAACCGAATTTTAAACGTTTTTCACTCACTGTTTCTGAATGTAAGAAATAGAAATATATTCCTAAATTCTTACAAGTCTAAGTATTGCTTTACATGAAATGATTTACATGAATTGATTTAGAAAAAATGATTAACATGAATTGAATTTCATGAAATGAACTACATAAATTGATTTACATGAAGTGGTTTACATGAATTGATTTATATGAGATAAATTATATGAAATGTTTAAATTGTGTAAAATGAAATTTTATTATTATTTGGCATGAAATGGTTTATCATTTATGTTTTTAATATGCTATTTGAATATTAAAGATTTGCATTGATGGTTGAAATGAAATTTACAACTTTGAACATTAAGTCCCTAAATATGGTTTAAGTGCATTAAATCACAAATTCAATATTTAAAAATTCATGTTATGGAATTTTGCGTAAGTGAAAGTATTTGTATGTTTTTATAACTTATTTACAGACAAATAGAATAATTTTAGAACTAAATACTGCCTTGTAAATATTTTATGAAATTTTGTTTTGAACTGCTTATATTTACAATATTGTGTATTTATAGACTGACTGAAGATTTAGATTTTCTGATTTTATCTTCGTAAACAATTTTGAAATGTTTTATATAGTTTTTAAAGACTATTGGCCCTATAACAACCTTCAGGTATATGCATTTCCGTTCTATTCTGATTGCTGTTGACTTTAGCTCAGTCTTCTTGTAAGAGCCTTACACTCATGTTACCTTTGAGACAACTTGTCTCAATGGTAACATGAGTGTAAAGCTCTTACAATAAAAACGCATATTTTTGTTGTAAGAGCCTCGCCCGTCTCACCAAGCCGTCGGCGAGCATCCCCTAGGCGTCCTCCACACGCCCCAGGTTTACTCTTACATCATCGAGTACTCGCCCATTCCAGTGGGCCGTCGGCGAGCATCCTCTAGGAGTCCTACACTCCCCAGGTTTGCCTTGACAGCGTGAGCTGGGCGATTTCCCATCACACACCATTTCAACGTATTGTCCGCTTTGGAGGTCGCCCACCTTACGGCTTTGTCCCAAGGATCCTGAAGAACTCAGGATTAATGCCTTGAGTGCGTTTGCTGAGGCTCGAACCCTGGTACCCTTAAGTACTTGAGCCTTACACTCATGTTACCAATGAGACAAGTTGTCTTAATGGTAACATGAGTGTAAGGCTCAGGTACTTAAGGGTACCAGGATTCGAGCCTCAGCAAACGCGCTCAAGGCATTAATCTTGAGTTCTTCAGGAGCCTTGGGACAAAGCCGTGAGGTGGGCGACCGCCAAAGCGGACAATACGTTGAAATGATGTGTGATGGGCGACCGCCCAGCTCACGCTGTCAAGGCAAACCAGGGGAGTGTAGGACTCTTAGGGGATACTCGCCAATGGCCTGGTGAGACGGGCGAGGCTCTTACAATAAAAAACGTGCTTGTCTCAATAGTAACATGAGTGTAAGGCTCGGGTACTTAAGGGTACCTGTGACGTCCTCGTCACTAACCAAATAACAACTAACTTTCACTTCAATTAACAAATAAATCGACTAGTTTATCCGATGTCAACCTACTTTACTGTTATGCTTTAGGCATCTTTATCAGAGTATAATATCTAATTTCACATGCATAAAAATTTTCATTTATAAACATGTGTCATGTACATCAGGATCTCAAATATTCAGACAACCTAATTCCCCCCACATATACAAAACTGTAGTATCGTATTATACATTAGCCGAAGTAACGGCCGACTAAATATACCTTCACGGGATAAGTAGGAAGCGTGCCCCGAAGGTATCTCAAAATCCCCAAAAGATGCTCCTCTATCCGGAGCGGAATTACTTCAAGTAATCTGTATGAAAAATAGTTGTAAAGGAGTGAGTTTACGCTCAGTAAGAAACTTATGTAAAAGAGCGTACTATATCACTATATGCAGTTTTCCTGCTTGGCTCTATAATGTCATGTAAAATCACTATAAAGCACATTTCGTATATTTCTTTTGCAAATATCAAATACAAGTAATTCATGCTTTCAAGTATTTTCACGGATCCCAAATCGCGTGAAATCAAATAGGCAAATACTATTATTTTCAAATAGATGGGAGACAATTTATATCCAACAGAATCATGCACCAAGTAATTCTCATCATGGATACAGCAATTATATCCCGTAAGGGATAATCCAGAGAGATAATGGATACAGCAAATATATCCCGTAAGGGATAATCCTGAGAGATATCAAATAAATGGCGTACCCACGTATGGGCCAGGGATCCTCCCCAAAGCCGAATCAAATAAGAGACTCATGGCCATTGTCTATAGCCCACAGTTTCACTAGTCAGGTGCCGTACCGTGGGTCTGAGGGCTGGACTAGAGCTCCTCAGTCAAATACAAGTAACAAATAATGTGCATGCTTTTTTGAGAGATTCATAGTCTCCAAAACCTTATTCATATAGGTTTTAAACAAGTATGAATGTCCTTCCTTCAAACAAGTTCTCAAAACCTTTCTTTCAAATAGGCAGTCGACTGGTCATATATGGCAGTCGACTGCTACCCCATGTTTTGCCTTATTGAATTTCTTTCCCTTTTTGAAATTCAATTATTATATTTTTCAAAATATAAATAGGGCAGTCGACTGGTCCCAAATAGCAGTCGACTGGTTTTGAAACAGAATGTTTCCCGAGAAAAAGGCAGTCGACTGGCCCCCTGGGCAGTCGGCTGGTTTCGAAACAGAATGCCTCTAGACAATTAGCAGTCGACTGGCTCCCTTGGCAGTCGGCTGGTTTTGAAACAGAATGTTTCTGGACAAATAGCAGTCGACTGGCTTCCCGTAGCAGTCGACTGGTTTGAAACAGAATGGTTTCTGGAAAATAGCAGTCGACTGGCTCCCTTGGCAGTCGACTGGTTTGAGTCGGTTTTCGAAAAACGGCGTTTTTGATGTCTCTAGGCAGTCGACTTCCCTTTATGGCAGTCGGCTGCCCCTAGCCTAATTGGTACTAGGAGACAAGTCCGAAAATGTCATTTTCCTGCAAAGAAACAGCTGGTACTTCTCTCCAAATCACATCCAAACATGATAAAACATGCGGACATAGTCACCCTACGTCCGTTACATAAATTCCTTACCTCGATTAGCAATTAATCCACAAGTTAGTTGCACCAACACTTGTCCTTTTTCTTTACTCTTCAAGCTGTAAACATCATAGCAATTAAAAGCTCAACAACCTACTATATCAACTTCATAAAATCCCAAACCATCAAAATTATCAACATAAACCATATCTTCTCTTACCTTTGCTATTCACCAAATTTTACGATTTTAAGATCTCTTCAATCACTTGGATCTAGCCTTTCATATTAAAGGCATAGGTTAAGCTATCGATAAGGATCGTTTTTCTTTAGAGGAGCTTAACGAATCGATGACCTGAAATGGTGGTTTGTCAAGGTGAGAAGCTTGGACACTTAGAGGAAAAATGGAAGCAACGAGAGGGAGAGGAAGATGGGCTGTGTCGTGGGGTGCAAGAGATGATGATGAGTCATGCTATGGCATTTAATGCCCCCTTTAATGCATGCTCATCTCAGCCATAAATTCCCCCTTTTTGACTCTTTGACATTTGACTATTTGACCTCAATTTCTTTAATTCCCTCTATGTCCCATGCATCATTTATAAATTCAGAAATTCATATTTATTCCATTAATCAAGTTGAAAAACTGTACAAGCATAGGAAAATTACAGAAAATTGGGGATTTCACATTCTCCCCACCTTAGAGAATTTGGTCCTCCAAATTCAAGTAAGGTTGTGTCTTAAACAATTCCGGATATCTCTCTCTCATCAAGTTCTCTAGTTCCCAAGTAGCTTCTTCTGTAGTATGGTGTTGCCAGAGAACTTTAACCAATGGAATCGTCTTTGATCTCAACACCTTATCTTTCCTATCCAAAATCCGAATCGGTTTCTCCACATAACTCATGTCTTCTCGAATCTCCAAGGGTTCATATTCAATGACATGAGATGGATCCGGATTATACTTCCGAAGCATTGATACATGAAAGACATTGTGTACTCCCGATAACTCCGGAGGTAGTGCCAACCTATAGGCCACATCTCCAACACGATCTAGGATCTCAAATGGTCCGATGTAGCGAGGACTTAACTTACCTCGTCGGCAAATCTCATAATCCCTTTGGATGGAGAGACTTTCAAAAACACATAGTCTCCAACCAAAAACTCAAGTGGCCTCCGTCGAACATCTGCATAGCTCTTTTGTCGACTCTGAGCTGTCTTAAGTCTTTGACAAATCAGTTTAACATTCTCAGAGGCTTGCTCGACTAAATCTGGAGCCAACAACTTGCGCTCGCCCACTTCTTCCCACCCAATCGGTGATCGACACCGTCTTCCATACAAAGCCTCGTATGGTGCCATCCCGATGCTTGCATGATAGCTATTATTATAAGCAAACTCAGCCAATGGCAGATGGTCGTCCCATGAGCCTTTAAAATCCAAAGCACAAGCTCTCAACATATCCTCGAGCGTCTGAATAGTGCGCTCGGACTGCCCATCAGTCTGTGGATGAAAAGCTGTGCTAAAATTTAGCTGAGATCCCATGGCTTCCTGAAAATGTTCCCAAAAGTGGGAAGTAAACCTGGAATCTCTATCCGATGTGATGCTCACTGGAACACCGTGTAGTCTGACGACTTCTCTCACGTATAAGTCTGCCAAAGCGCTAAGTGTATCTGTAGACTTCATAGGTAGGAAGTGAGCTGACTTCGTCAATCTATCCACGATCACCCAAATACCATCATGATTTCTCTTGGTTTGGGCAATCCCATAATAAAGTCCATCGTAATGTGTTCCCATTCCACATAGGTATAGGCAGAGGGTGTAGTAATCCCGCTGGTTTTTGGTGCTCTACCTTAACCTGTTGACATGTAAGACATTTCGCCACAAAATCAGCTATGTCTTTCTTCATGCCCTTCCACCAATACACCTTGCGAAGATTATGATACATCTTCGTGTTCCCCGGGTGTAATGTGTACTTAGTGGAATGTGCTTCCGTCAAAATTAGCTTTCTCAATTCATTATCCTCTGGAACACATATACGGTTATTAAACCTTAAAATTTCATCCTCACCCATATGGAATTCTGAGGTTATACCCGATAGAATTTCCTCTATAGCCTCAATACACTGAACATCCTCTCTCTGAGCAACCCGGATTCTGTCCATCAATTTTGGCTCAATTCTCAAGCTAGCCATCATACCAAATTGCTCAAGAGATGTAACACTTAAACTAAGGCTTGCAAACTGTTCAAGTAACTCATATTCTCTTATCATCATATAAGCCACTATACTTACATGTTTACGGCTCAGAGCATCTGCCACCACATTAGCTTTCCCTGGGTGGTACATGATCTCACAATCATAGTCCTTCAGAAGCTCTAGCCATCTTCTTTGCCTCATATTCAATTCCTTCTGGGAGAACAAGTATTTCAGACTTTTATGATCCGTAAAAATCTGAAATTTCTCACCATACAAGTAATGTCTCCATATTTTCAGGGCAAATACTACTGCAGCTAACTCCAAATCATGAGTCGGGTAGTTCTTCTCATGGTCTTTCAGTTGTCGAGAACCATAGGCTACTACCTTACCATGCTGCATTAACACACATCCCAAACCTTGCCCTGAGGCATCACTAAATACTGTAAATCCTCCTGAACCACTAGGAATGGTGAGGACAGGTGCAGTCGTTAACCTACGCTTCAACTCTTGGAAACTTTGCTCACAAGCTTCATTCCATTCATATCTCACCTCCTTGCGCGTCAGTCTCGTCAATGGAGCAGCTAGCTTTGAGAAACCCTCTACAAATCTTCTATAGTAGCCAGCTAAACCCAAGAAACTCCTAATCTCCGTTACCGTCTTCGGTCTTCCCCATTGGACCACCGCTTCAATCTTTGATGGATCAACTGAAACTCCATCTTTACTGATCACATGACCTAAAAAGGAGATATTATCAAGCCAAAACTCACATTTACTTAGCTTGGCATACAGTCCTCGATCTCTGAGGGTCTCCAAAACAATCCTCAAATGCTGCTCATGTTCTTCCCATGACCTCGAGTACACCAAGATGTCATCGATGAAGACAATGACAAACTGGTCTAGGTATTGCTTAAACACGTCATTCATCAAGTTCATGAAAGCTGCGGGTGCATTGGTCAGTCCAAACGGCATCACCAAGAACTCGTAGTGACCATACCGTGTTCTGAATGCAGTTTTAGGGATATCTTCATCTCTGATCTTCAATTGATGATATCCCGACCTCAAGTCTATCTTGGAAAAGACTTGTGCACCCTTGAGCTGATCCAAGAGGTCGTCTATCCTGGGAAGAGGATACTTGTTCTTGATGGTCACCTTATTCAACCATCGGTAGTCAATGCACAATCGCATACTACCATCTTTCTTCCGAACAAATAGCACAGGAGCACCCCAAGGGGATACGCTAGGTCGTATGAATCCCTTGTCTAGTAACTCCTGAAGCTGCTTCTTTAGTTCTTCCAATTCTACCAACGCCATCCGATAGGGAGATCTCAAAATTGGCTCCGTCCCCGGCACCAAATCGATAGTGAACTCCACTTCTCTATCCGGAGAAAGTCCTGGAAGATCATTCGGAAATACCTCGGAAAATTCCTTAACTATTGGAATTTCGTGAAGTGTGGGACGTTTCTGATCTACGTGCACCACGTGTGCTACAAACCCTTCACATCACAAATATGTTCTATCAATTAAATCTCAATTAAACCAAGCAAGTAATTATGCTTTTGCATTACATATTTGCAAAATTTACAACATAGCTTACGGGAGAGGAGAAAATCACATTCTTAGCATGACAATCTATCATCACATGATTCTCAGCTAACCAATTCATTCCTAATATAACATCAAATCCAGACATATTTAATAGGATTAGGTCAGCTATCGATTCTTTTTCTCCTACCCGTAGCTTACAATTACGATACACTATGTTCGTCATTTGAGATTCCCTAAATGGAGTAATTATTTGTAGCAATCCTCCTAACTGCTCAGGCTCAACATTTAATCTCCTAGTAGCCATAGGGGAAATAAAAGAGTGCGTAGAGCCTGGATCAAATAAAGCAAGGACATATGTATCATTAAGGTAAATCTTACCCTGAATCATCTTTGGTGAAGCATCAGCGGACTCCTTGTCAATAGCAAATACCCGTCCCTGAGTCACTGGCGCCTTTCCTTTCTCTGCCGCTGTGGCCTTACGCTAGGGTTGTGTGGTCTTAGATTGTGGTTGAGGGGTCCTTTCTGACTCTTTAGGTGCCCTCTGATTTATCTTGGGACAATCTTTAATTCTGTGTCCCTATTCACCACACCAATAGCACGCCCCACTCGCCAACCGGCAAGGCTGTGCTCCATGAAATTTCCCGCATTGCACACACCTCGGCATCATACTCCTCGGTGAGCTAGCGGTACTACCAACCGGATGTTGGGATCTTTCATCACCTATTTTGATCCCGGTGGATCTAGGAGTTCCTACATCATAATCACCATAACTCCTATTTAACATAATTCCATATAATTATTCAATTAAGACACTTTATTTTCGTATAATAACTTGCTTACCTATCGAGGCTTTATCATAAGGCCTATTCCTCCTAGATGGATATCTATCCCTCGAGGCCTTCTCATCTGACTTCCGCTTCATAGGTTCTTTACCCTTATTCCTTGCTCGGAAGTCTGCCTGATGAAACTCATAGTCCTGCTCACATAGTTGAGCCTTACGGACTGCCTCTCCATAGGTAGTGATGTCCAACGGGTATAGCTTAGACCTAATGGAAGGTCTCAATCCCCCATGAATCTGTAGGTCTTATGATCCTCTCTTCTCAGTACCTCAGGATCAAATCTGCTCAGTGTGATGAACTTTGACTCATATTGGCTAACCGTCATACTCCCCTGAGTCAAGTTCAAAAACTCAACCTGTAATCTCCTCTGAGCAGTACGTGGGACATACTGTTCATTAAAAGCTTCTACGAATCTATCCCACGTTACTTCAGTATGTTTAGCCTCTAATACTGTCTGCGTAGCCTGCCACCATGGTTCGGCCTCATCCACCAGCAAGTAAGCGGCCAATCCTACTTTTCTTTCTCTGTACAAGCTATGTACCCAAATGCCTTGGTAACCGCTTTCATCCAATTTTCCGCGCAATGGGTCACTGTCCCCCTTGAACTTTGGCGGATCCAGCTTCTTAAACTCCTTTATTAATGCCACACTGCAGTAAGCTGTAGGATCTCGCCTCTCATTAACTGGGACTGGTGGGGGTTGTACCACCGGAGTAGGAGGTACTGTAGGGGTAACTGTCGGTGCACTAGCGGCCACGTCCGGAAATTTAGCCATAAACTGGGTGAACATGGCGGCCATGTTTTCCATATGTTTCTCCATTTTAGCTAGCCTCGTATTCGGGCTATGCGGTGGAGATGGAGGAGAAGACTGTGTTGGGGGCGGTTCATCACGACCCTCCCCGTCCTCGTCCTCGTCTGGTACCCCTCCTTCGAGTACTCATTCTGTTAAGATCATGATCAAATAACATCATTTAGTATAACCTTGAGCCGTTATACTCCTCAAAATCAAGTAAGCTAGTACAGTACATTGGGGAATTACTCTAATTCTAACTAATTGACATTGATAAACTTCACTCGAATCAGCTCTGATACCAATCTGTGACGTCCTCGTCACTAACCAAATAACAACTAACTTTCACTTCAATTAACAAATAAATCGACTAGTTTATCCGATGTCAACCTACTTTACTGTTATGCTTTAGGCATCTTTATCAGAGTATAATATCTAATTTCACATGCATAAAAATTTTCATTTATAAACATGTGTCATGTACATCAGGATCTCAAATATTCAGACAACCTAATTCCCCCCACATATACAAAACTGTAGTATCGTATTGTACATTAGCCGAAGTAACGGCCGACTAAATATACCTTCACGGGATAAGTAGGAAGCGTGCCCCGAAGGTATCTCAAAATCCCCAAAAGATGCTCCTCTATCCGGAGCGAAATTACTTCAAGTAATCTGTATGAAAAATAGTTGTAAAGGAGTGAGTTTACGCTCAGTAAGAAACTTATGTAAAAGAGCGTACTATATCACTATATGCAGTTTTCCTGCTTGGCTCTATAATGTCATGTAAAATCATTATAAAGCACATTTCGTATATTTCTTTTGCAAATATCAAATACAAGTAATTCATGCTTTCAAGTATTTTCACGGATCCCAAATCGCGTGAAATCAAATAGGCAAATACTATTATTTTCAAATAGATGGGAGACAATTTATATCCAACAGAATCATGCACCAAGTAATTCTCATCATGGATACAACAATTATATCCCGTAAGGGATAATCCAGAGAGATAATGGATACAGCAAATATATCCCGTAAGGGATAATCCAATATAAAGATCTCGTGAGGATACCGCAAATATATCCCGTAAGGGATAATCCTGAGAGATATCAAATAAATGGCGTACCCACGTATGGGCCAGGGATCCTCCCCAAAGCCGAATCAAATAAGAGACTCATGGCCATTGTCTATAGCCCACAGTTTCACTAGTCAGGTGCCGTACCGTGGGTCTGAGGGCTGGACTAGAGCTCTTCAGTCAAATACAAGTAACAAATAATGTGCATGCTCTTTTGAGAGATTCATAGTCTCCAAAACCTTATTCATATAGGTTTTAAACAAGTATGAATGTCCTTCCTTAAAACAGGTTCTCAAAACCTTTCTTTCAAATAGGCAGTCGACAGGTCATATATGGCTGTCGACTGCTACCCCATGTTTTGCCTTATTGAATTTCTTTCCCTTTTTGAAATTCAATTATTATATTTTTCAAAATATAAATAGGGCAGTCGACTGGTCTCAAATAGCAGTCGACTGGTTTTGAAACAGAATGTTTCCCGAGAAAAAGGCAGTCGACTGGCCCCCTGGGCAGTCGGCTAGTTTCGAAACAGAATGCCTCTAGACAATTAGCAGTCGACTGGCTCCCTTGGCAGTCGGCTGGTTTTGAAACAGAATTTTTCTGGACAAATAGCAGTCGACTGGCTTCCCGTAGCAGTCGACTGGTTTGAAACAGAATGGTTTCTGGAAAATAGCAGTCGACTGGCTCCCTTGGCAGTCGACTGGTTTGAGTCGGTTTTTCGAAAAACGGCGTTTTTGATGTCTCTAGGCAGTCGACTTCCCTTTATGGCAGTCGGCTGCCCCTAGCCTAATTGGTACTAGGAGACAAGTCCGAAAATGTCATTTTCCTGCAAAGAAACAGCTGGTACTTCTCTCCAAATCACATCCAAACATGATAAAACATGCGGACATAGTCACCCTACGTCTGTTACATAAATTCCTTACCTCGATTAGCAATTAATCCACAAGTTAGTTGCACTAACACTTGTCCTTTTTTCTTTACTCTTCAAGCTGTAAACATCATAGCAAATTAAAAGCTCAACAACCTACTATATCAACTTCATACAATCTCAAACCATCAAAATTATCAACATAAACCATATCTTCTCTTACCTTTGCTATTCACCAAATTTTACGATTTTAAGATCTCTTCAATCACTTGGATCTAGCCTTTCATATTAAAGGCATAGGTTAAGCTATCGATAAGGATCGTTTTTCTTTAGAGGAGCTTAACGAATCGATGACCTGAAATGGTGGTTTGTCAAGGTGAGAAGCTTGGACACTTAGAGGAAAAATGGAAGCAACGAGAGGGAGAGGAAGATGGGCTGTGTCGTGGGGTGCAAGAGATGATGATGATGAGTCATGCTATGGCATTTAATGCCCCCTTTAATGCATGCTCATCTCAGCCATAAATTCCCCCTTTTTGACTCTTTGACATTTGACTATTTGACCCTCAATTTCTTTAATTCCCTTTATGTCCCATGCATCATTTATAAATTCAGAAATTCATATTTATTCCATTAATCCAAGTTGAAAAACTGTACAAGCATAGGAAAATTACAGAAAATTGGGGATTTCACAGTACCAGTGTTCGAGCCTCAGCAAATGCGCTCAAGGGATTAATCCTAAGTTCTTTAGGAGCCTTGGGATAAAGCCGTGAGGTGAGCAACCGCCAAAGCGGACAATACATTGAAATGATGTGTGATGGGCGACTGCCTAGCTCACGTTGTCAAGGCAAACTTGGGGAGTGTGGGACTCTTAGGGGATGCTCGCCAACGGCCCACTAGAACGGGCGAGGCCTTGATGATGTAAGAGCAAACCTGGGGCGTGTGAAGGACACCTAAGGGATGCTCGCCGGCGACCTGGTGAGACGGGCGAGGCTCTTACACTTCTAGCTCACACGCTTGACACCTAGCTAGTGCTCACACTGTGGCTCCCTGACTAGGGCCATACGTCTATTATAGTGCATGTGTCTATTGAGTGTAGCCTAGTCTCCACTAAAATTTATACTGGGGTGGTAAATCCTTAGTTAACTTAGATCTAGGCACTCCAATTTTTGATATATATTTCTGATTTTGATATATCCGTACTTTATGTTTTATGACATGAGAAATATGTTTTGTGAAGTTATTTCTTTTGAATTGCTTGTTAGAAATTGTTATAAATATGATTTATAATGTTTACAGAGAAAAATGTTTAATTTTGATGTAAGTATGTCTTGTTCTCAAAATATTGGATCATATTTGAATTTGTGATTTAATTAAATCAAATGAACTCCCTGTAATGGATTTGGAATACTAAAATGATTTGAATACTGATTTAACTAATTTGGCAGAAAGAAAGGAATGTTTAAAATCGAATGATTTACAGTGTTAATTTTAAATGATTTGTTTTATTGTATTATATGAGAATATGAAAAATGTTGCTTATATCATGATTTGAAATGTTACTATTCTATTTATGGAAATGTTTATTGAACTTGTTTTACAGAAATTTTAAATATATTGCTTCATACACACTGATATCGATTTGAAATTGCATTGCATAAATTATTAAATGAATTTATTGATTAGTTATTTCATCACCAACTGCTTACTCCCTATAGTCGCATCAAGGGACCGGAACACGATAGGTACTTCAAAGTACCTCTCATACTCTATCGATTACCTAGCTAACTATAATATCCTTCCTATATTATCCTCTAGTGAGCTGTTAGGAAATAAATGATTTTATGCATTTTAACATTCATATTTAGATTATTTTTATATTACATAAATAAGCTTATTTAATTTTATTTAACTGCATATAGTACGCACTTTTATATATGTTTCTTACTAGGTTTTTTCTAAAGCTCACCCTCCTCACTTACCATCTCAGATAGCTATTTAGTGTACGCTGCAATAGCAGGTTCCAGGTTAGTTGATAAAGATCATAGAAGTTTATAATATCGAGTAAACAGGTATATATTAAATTTTATATTTAAGTTCATACATATATTTGCACAGCAAATGTAGATGTAATTGTCAAATTCAAGGATGCATATGAATTGTGGGACGTAAATTACTCTAAATGATTATAGATAAAAATTATAAATATTATGTTATAGATTTTATTCTGATTTTCTTATGTCTTATTTATATATATTAAATAATTTAATGGTATAAAGATTTACTGGTAATGAAAATTGTAGATCGAACTTACATCAACACTAAACGCAAACCGATTGATATCGAGTGATTGAATAAGAAAGACAGAAGTAAAAAGGAAAAAGTTAGTTCGAAATTTATAATTTCGAATGTTACATACATAAACGATAGCAACAGAAGGCACCTATTATTGTATCACTGGAATGGAAGCATAAGTGGGCATGTTTACAAAAACCCTAGAAATTTATTTGCCCCAATTCATGAAACCCTAGCACTATCAACAGCCCCAATTTCAAACCCCTAGCACTATCAACAGCCCCAATTTCAAACCCCTAACACTATCAACAAGCACATGAAAACAATTTCAAACCCTAATTTCAAAAAATGGAAGCATGGATTTCGAGAAAAATCTCACTTCTAGAGATGAGAGATAGTGAGATAGTGGCAAGCTCGAGACTAGCAAGACCAGTGAGAGGGAAATAGAGACAAAAGCGAGAAGGAAAAAAGAGACAGGCGAGCTTGAGATGGGAAGAAGCTGGGTTGATGGAGAGAAAACCATCAAGACAGAGGTGAGGGTATTTTCGGGCAAAGGGCTTTGCAGAGTTGGCAACAAATACTTTGCGCTCCCAATTAAATTGCAGCGCAAAGTAGTTACTTTCTCAATACCAAATGCAACCTCATAGTTACAAATATATGGCATCGCCTCAGAGCATTACTTAGAGTAGACTGTCCCCACTCGGAACTACCCTACCTACACTTTCTTTCACGCACTTCAATTCGGTGATTCTGTCATCCATGTTTGTTCCATTTTGCCAATTGAATTGAATCAAGCCATGACATATTTAGGTTTATTATTTCGTTTTTGAATGAATTTTGATAATAATATTAAAGTTTGGGCTAATAAATAAAACTTGATAAAAAAAAATCAAGTGGAGTTTTATACTCACCTTTTAGAGTTCAAAGTCACACTCTACTGAACATTTATAATTTTTTTATAATTTTATTATATACCTTAGTTAATTTTAAAATTTTTAGATTTTAATAAGTTTCTAATATACGTCAAGAATATTATTGAATAATATATAGATTATTATCTCATATACTGTCAGTGCAATTTTTTAATTCCATATGCAAAATTCAGATAATGACACATACCCTTTAAAAAATACTAAAAAAAAAACAAATAATATGGGGTATGTGGCATTGTTTTAACCCTACTTGTGAAATCTAAATACTCTACAATCAGTGTATTGGATAATAATTCATAATATATTAATGAATTTTTTTATTACATTGAATTTTTTGTGTAATTTAACTCAAGTTTGTGGTTTTTTTTTTTTACTTTGATTTAGATTTTCATGCTCTTATAGTCTTTAATAAGAATTTATTTAAACTAATTGTGCTATGCTTTTTAATTATTATTTTTTATGTTCTTTAGATTTTATTTTATTTTTTAAAATAAATAGTGTTAGGACGAACATGGGCAAATTTAAACTTGTTTGTTATATATATATAAAAGAAAAAGGGAATTTGGATAAAAAAAATTAGATCTAAAAAGTTGTGTAAGATTGAACTTGGGCTCAATTACACTATTTTAACTACCTTGCTTAATTAAACTTGACCGAAACTCCACTCAATCCAAACAAACTCATGAACAAATTTAATCGTATTTCAACTTGTATAATTTTTGTTTGCAAAAATAAATATAAGTTTATTTTTACTATGTATAGCTAAAACTTTACATTATGCTCTTTTACTTTGTTTAAAATGAATTTACACTCCATATATTTAGTCTTCATTCTGCTTTGTTTAAACCCTATTAATTCTAACGTCTGTCTCCATAATTCCAACTTTGCATTGATCTTTACTCTAGTTTCAGCACATAGGACAATATCATCTGCAAACATTATACACTGAGGCACCTTATCTTTGATGGATTTTGTCAGTTTGTCCATAACTATCACAAATAAGAATAAACTTGACGTTGACTCTTGGTGTAGTCCCATTATGATAGAAAACTCACTTGTTTGCCTTCTACATGTCCTCCCATGTGGTCTTTCATCTCTATACATGTCCTTAATTAGTTCAATATATTTCAAAGGAACTTTTTTTTTCATTAAGGACCACTATAGTACCTCCCTAGGCACTTTATCGTATGTTTTCTCCAAATCTATAAATACCATATAGGGATCTCTACCCAGTACTCAAGAGTGCTCCATAAGTTATCTAAGCAAATGTATTGCCTCCATAGTTGATCGTCCAAGCATAAAACCAAATTGATTCTCTGATATATCTACATTCTTTATTAATCTTTGTTCTATCACTCTCTCCCATAATTTTATTGTGTGACTCATCAGTTTTATGCTTCAGTAGTTGACTCAACTTTGAATATCTCCTTTGTTCTTATAAAAAAGGTATCAAGACACTCTTCCTCCATTCCTCCGACATTTTGTTAGTGCACCCAATCTTATTAAAAAGATTTATCAACCATTTAACTCCTATATGTCCAAGATATTTCCAAATTTCAATTGGACTGTCATCAGGTCCGACAGTTTTTTTGGTCTTCATCCTTTTTAGTGCCTCTTTTACCTAATCTCTCTGATTCTACACATAAAGCATCAATTATAATCCAAATAAGCCATTAGAATTAAATTTTGTTGAATCTCTAACTAAACTGAGAGGGAGTGAATAAGTTTCTTCTTAAACTTAGACAGGTTTTGAATAATTTTACATTAGCTATATTCTTTGGTTTAACAATATAACATCTGTTTCATAAGCATACAAGAAGCAAGATATGTAAAGGAATGTTTATAGATATGATTTAGTGTCCTCTTCCCTTGAGCTCTTTTCAAAGATTTTCTCAAATTTGCTACTTAAGTTGTGTTTATACACCTCACTCTTTTTAATGGTTCAAGTGTAACCTTACAATCTCTTTTTAACTTAAGCACAAGAATAATCTTTTTTTACACTTTCTCCTGTTTTGGCTTAATGAGATAACTTTACAAGCTACCCAACCCCTTTTACAATTTAAGCACAATAAAATTTTTCTTACCCCTTTCTATTAATGATGGATTGATGAATATAAATAAAGAGAAACAAAAGAATTTTAGAACAAAGCCTTTTAATGCAATAGTAAATGAGCTCTTGTAGATGTGACTTGAATCTCTCTCTTTGTATAAATATCTTCTATTTCTAAAACTTGCAGTAGGTGAACAATAAATGCTTATCTTCCTATTGCTATTCTAAAGAACTAGCCTTTGTCCTTTACAAATTTGAAGAGTATCAGTATGTTAATTAGCCATATTGATACTTCGAGAAGCATTCCTGCAAAGACATTTAATTGTGTAAAATAAGTTTTTTTTTATTATATGGTAATGAATGTTGAGTGACAAAGAGACTGCATACACAAAAGATAAGTGCAGCAGAAATGTGAATGTTGCAGAGGATGTGCAGATATACAAAAAGGATAGAATAAGAAATGAAGACATTCGTAAGAAGGTTAGAGTGGTACCTGTCGAAGACAATATGTGTGAAAGTCATTTATGCTAGTTTGGATACATACGACGTAAATCTACAGATACTTTAGTTAGGAGAGTGGAGGCTATGAATGATGAAAGAAGGGTCAAGGCTAGAGTAATACCAAAGAAGACTTGAAAGTAAATAATTCAAAAAGATTTAGAGGCATTAGAGTTGGATGAACACATTGTCACACCTCGAAGGACGTGACATTTGTGCTTAACTTTGCATAACGTGAAATTTCGAGCTAACTTTTTTCCTTTTCACATTAAGTTTATCTACAAATCAGTGTAATCTTAAGTCCTCATGTAAATTATTATAGTACAGTAGTTTAAGGTAACTTGCCTAAAGTCCCTATTAGAAATATATTCAGATATTCATCCTATACCACAAACAACCACAAATCTTAACTTCCACATAAACAATTATTTCATCGGTAATAACATATTTTAGGCAGTGAATTGATTTTCCTACCAGAAGGATCCTATTTCACATCTATAATGTCTATTTGTCTCAATAATATATTAATCTATCAAACTATTAAGAAACTACTGAAAAATAAAATCGTTTGCTTGTTCAAAATATATACTTAGCAAAAAATAGAAATATTTTATTGGTATGGATGAATTAAGCAGTATTAATATATTTACATCCCAAAAATAATAAATTTTGTAACATGAGGCCTTGTTATCCTAATGTACATCCCAAAGAATAGTACTACCGAAAACTGCTTGAAAGAAAATTTGTATACACATTAGAAATATATACCCAATTATATATAATGGGTTGTGAGATCTGTGCAAAATATACTTGCTGACTTAGTTCAATTTGAAAAGGATGTAAAAGAGTTTAATGAGCAAAAGCTCAATAAATTACTTATATAAGAGTAGAGTTAGGATCAAACTATTCTATATGCCATGCACACACAATCACTGCAAATAGGTTCCAAAATCACATATCGAATAATTTACTAACGTATAACGTCCATACTGATAAACTAGGACTTTTTATAATATAGGGATATTAGTTGAAAGGATACTTTGAAGTACCCCATTTCTCCATTACTTGACAAATCACAAAACAATCTTATCTTATACACAACATATACTTAGATATCATAACATGGTAGACAATAATGTAGTGTGCTTAATCATGTCATGATTCTAATTCTGAAATCATATAAAAACTTTTATGAAGTTCCCATATTTGAACATACATGATATCAAATAGTTTAAGTTCTGATAAATCAAACATTAGTGACGCAAATCTTGTCATGTAAGTTCTCAAAGCATATACTGATACTAAATATTTTGAAACAATGCCCTACATTGAAACATGCCATATATGTATCAAATCACATTCAATACATAGGGTTCAAAAGTTGATAATCTGGAACAAGGTTTGACAACAAAGTATTAGTAGTGTGCAAAACCAAGGTTTGAAAGTCTCATATAAATTCTAAATGATATGGCAAAATCATGTTTGACTATATCAATAATTATGCACTTAACTCCACTGTAGCTATCAGTGAGTCTGACTACCCTGGAGAAGGTGTAACCTATGACCATAGATTTCTAAACCCTATCACCACTAGTCAAGTGTGACTAAGACCTATCTACTACATGTGTCTAACAAACTCAGAAATGCCTAAGGAATGTTCCAATAAGGCATGTCCATAGTGCTTTATTGATGCAAATGAAAAGCCATATTCGAAAAGCAGAAGTTTTATGCATAGAATATTTCTTCTTTCAAGAAATTTCTATGCGAAGAAATATTCTATATAGGGGCAATATAACATATAAGAAATATTTTTTATAATGAGTTGCTCTGCCAGGTAGCTATACAAATAAGCACTTGTTATGCTAGGAAATTATTCTAGAAAAACTCCATTCATCATTGATTCATTTGATTTATACATAGATTATAAATTTATATATTTTATAAGTTTTATAATATATATGCATAAAAAATGAGTCTAGTCTAAATAATTTCAATACAAGAAAACAAGTTTTAATGAGAAATATTATTTTTTTCAAAGATAAGACCTTTTACTATACTAGTGCGTGAAAACTTACTATACTAAGAATTCTCATGCAGGGAGCAAAATGTAGATACTTGATTTGGAAAACTAATATTTTATTTCTTTAAGCTTTATACTAAGTGAAGGAAAGTCAGAATAGGTAACAAGGTTGTTTCCCATAATAGCTTTTTACATAACAGTTTCTCATAGAATAGCTCTTTATAGAATAGGACCTTCACAAAACAGCTCTTCACAAAATAGCTCTTCATAGAATAGCACCTTCACAGGACAACTTGTTCTCAGAATATTACCTTCATAAAATAACACCTTGATGAAACAACATCAACATCTTCATTGAATAACACTTTCACTAAGATGAAGTGGAAATAATCTCGAAATAGGGTAGGATTCTTAGGTTAACTTCACTATTGGGATGTATTGGAGAACTTAGCTTGGTATATCAGATATGGAGATAGTTAAGAGTTTTTCTCTTAACCTTTCTTTGAAGTATGTGTGCTTTTCCCTATTTCTTTCAAAATAGAGTAGTGAGTTACTATCTAAAAAATGAAACTCTCACTAGACAAAATACTAATTCTTTGTAACTGTCAATTCCCATTATTATTTTATTAATACTAAATATATGTTACTCCTATTCTCCACACCTATATGTAGGAGTTTTTGTTGTCCTTGAAGGTACTTTATGGCAAGTTTTTCACTTAGAAACGCTCTCAAACCCTTTTGACATTACTTTCTCTAGTCAGCCTTATTCTCAACCTTGTTCAACTTTTTACCACCACATGCTACCACACTTATTCTTCAGGGTTTGCTCCAATCTTCCTCTTCGCCGCCTCTCAGCACATCTCGTTTTACTGGTTTACTACGTTTCTTCTCCACAACAAAGAACTCATTTACAGTCTTATTTCTAAATTGAGTGATAAGGGAGTATCAAACTATTGCACTCATTTGCTTCTAAGTCCTAGCATAAATTTTATTGATATAACTTTGATTTTGTTTTCATTCATATTAGTTCTCATATAATGCTCTACATTTTACTTGCTTTTATTTTTTTGTTAAGTTGTGATTAAAATTCATATATTTTAAGTACCTAGACAAATCCTTGTCTAAGGTTGTACATAGTGATGATCATATAATTAACTTACAAAGATTACCAAATCTCATTAAAAATTTTAGAAAGAAATAAGATATTAAAGTCATGAAACTTATTTTATATTATTACAATTTTAGGCTAACTTGTTTACTGTTGCGTTGTTTATATGTAAATTTTACGTTCTAATATGCTTTTCTGAGATTTCTATATTAAGTTGTTAAAATTCATATATTTTAAGTACCTACATAAATCATTGTTTAAAATTGTACTTAGTAATGATGGCTTTCTTTTTAAGCACTACTCTAGATGTTACTTTATTTTGCACAACTTAGATCATATAATCAACTTACAAAGATTACTAGATCTCATTGAAAATTTAAAAAAGAAATAAGATATTAAAGTCATGAGACTTATTTTATATTATTACATTATTAGGGTAGTACCTAGTGATAGAAGTTTGTAGAAGTTTCAAATGAAATGTTTTTTTTTTCACTTAATAATGTAGATAGTTTTAAAAAGTAAAATGTAATGTAAAAAAAAATTTTAGTATTTGAATTGAGAATGAGGCATGCTCATGTTTTGCTGATCTGCTTTGTTCTGATACTTTTTTTGAGAAAGACTTGTAATTGGAATAAGAAGTAAATTTTATGTTTGAGTGTTAACTTTGAAATATTTAAGATTTTGATATGACTTTCACAAATTTAAAAAAAAATATAATTTTATTAATAGCATGATCAAAAGAGCTTTAATATGAAACAAATCATTAAAATCATGCTAAAAGTTATCAAGAATGATTAAAATTCAACTATGCACTTATTTGATTAAGTTAAATTTTTCCTTACATGTTTGATTTTTTTAATGAATGTGATTCCTTACTTGAAATGCTAATATTATGTTCTTAGTGATGAAAGTATTAGTACACTTGGTATATGCATCGATTCCACTGTAACGACTGAAATCGTGAAAATCCAGGCTAAATTTTTCTTTCATTTTTACATTTCAATACTTTTATTTGGTTTGCATTTGGTGTCAGTGTAAGTTCGATCTATAACTTTCATTACAATTTAATCTCTATACCATTAAACCATTCAGTCTATAAATAATAAACAGAAAATCAATATATAAACCATAATATGAAAATTTATAGTTTTATTTATATTAGTTCTAATCAAGTACATCCCATTAGTTCATGAAAATTCTTTAACTATACTATTTACATCCCGTTTCATAAACACATTTGCTATGCATACACTAATCTGAATATAAATATAACATTTTGTATATACCTATTCACTTGATACTTTAAACTTCTAGAGATTTTCTTCAACTAACCTGAAATCAGCGGTCGGCATGCACATTGATGAGCTATCTGAGATGGTGAGTAAGGGGGTGAGTTTTGGGAACAGCCCAGTAAGAAACATATACAAAAGTGCTATACTATGCTACTATATATAGATAATTAAAATTAAAACAAACTTATTTTACGTGTTATAAAAATAAATTAAATATGAATATTAAAATGCATAAAATCATTTATTTACAAACGGTACACTAAGGGATATTTTAGGAGGATACTATATCTGACTAGGTAACCAGATAGAATATGGGAGGTACTTTGAAGTACCTTTCGTGTTCCAGTCCCTAGCTCCAACTATAAGGAGTAAGCAATTGGAGATGATATGAATAAACAGTATAAATCATTTTCAAATCATATCATGCAATATCTCAGTATGTAAACAGCATATAAACAATTTAACTGAATCACTTTAGTAAACAATTCAGTATAAAAATCTAGTAAATAGTACAATAATCATTTTTAAAACTTTAATGTAGTTGATATATAATCAATTCGGTTCAGTATCAGTAGGAAATTCAATTAGTAAAACAATACAGGATAAAGGAGATTAGGTAACACCCAATAAATATTATGCTATAACAGTATCCCAAGAAGGGAGAAACAGTATGTGAGACCACATATTCTGGTACTATTATACATGTAGGACTACTCACTATTGTTCAATTCCTATGTATTTTGCAGGTACAACCGGATATAGTATGTCACATTCTGAATTTATATATTTTCTATATATTTTTCACTAATTTTCACAAGATGACGGTTGGGCTGTCTGCAGTGCCTTCATTCACTAATATAAAACTCATATACAAAAGAAAATTTATTTATTGCATTATGAAATTTCATCTAATTTACATCCCATAATTGTATTTATATAGAACAGTACTGTACAATGTAAGTTTGAATACATAAAGAATTAAATATATCTCAACTGAAAATAATTCTGCTAAGGAGTACCTCGCCACAAACCTCTTGAGCGGACGCAGTAGTCTACTGAAAATAATCTGTGAGGAGGAGAAAAATGGGATGAGCTAACGCCCAGTAAGAAATATATATAATAAAACTGATACTATATGACTATATGAAAATTTTCATAACATGCAATCAAATTTATGAATGATAAAAGAAAAATATATTAGGCACGAGTTTCACAAGAAGGATACTATAATCGGCTAAGAAACCGGATAGGTATGAGAGGTATTTTACAATACCTGCTATGTCCTAGTCCCTAGGTGCGACTATAAGGAGTTCGGAAATAAAATAAATTTCAAATATAAAATTCATAAATTCACATTCAAGAAATAATTATTCTAAAATATTTACCATATATATATATATATATATATATATATATAAAGCATGAATTCACAAAATTCATAATTAATTCACAATTAAAATTATCAATATCAACATAGTTTATAGAGACAAGGCATCACCCAATAGACTCATGCACAGGACATATAGCCATAGTCAGAATATAGTCCTCGGTGGTACTAATCAAGCAGCATCTGGGATGCTAATGAAGGGATCAAGGTCAATCAGCCCACTAGTCAGTCATAGGATCATACACTCATAATAGCATGTGCCCGCAGGTAACTATGGGACCAACAGTCTCTAAAAATAATATAAAACATTTTATTATGATTTACTAAGACAATTTCTGAAGGTTAAATCTTCAATCAGTCCATAAAGAAATAAATTGAGAAAATATGTAGTTTCAAGATAAAAATTTATAGAATATTCATAACTCATTATTTGGTTCTAAAAGTATTCTATTCATCTGTAGACAAGTCATAGCAACATGCTAATGCTTTCACATACGTAAAATTCAGTAACATGAATTTTTAAATATTGTTTTTCAATATAATATGAAATTAATAAATCTCTATGAAATAAATGAAATTTCTTAACAAATCATTTACCAAAAATATTTAACGATATAATAAGAGTAATTCATGAAATTTATAAAATTTTGACAGCATAATGGCTAAGTATATCCTAACCCTCCTACACGAAAACAACTGGAATCCATAATCACAGTTCACAATTTCCAACCAATATTATCCAAAACAATTTCAAAGAATTAATTTCATATCAAAACATGCATTATAGTATCCCCATGATTATTATATATATATATATATATATATATATATATCCCTTACCTAGTAACTTTTCACCGGGCTACGAATGAGCACTAGTGTCTCCTTTAGTACTCTTAGCTACAAATTATCATATCGATATTATTAATATTCTATATTTTCATTATAAAAATATTTAATAACATAAAATAGATTATATAGCCTATGCAGCCTTATTTTTTTATCTATTTTCTACCGGTAAGAAAATCATAACTTCTTCTATATAATTTCGATAGCGCCTAAATTCTCAGAATAATTTGTACATTATTTTAGGACAAAAATGAAATCAAAGTGGCCAAGATTTCTCCTTCCCCTTCACCTTGGCCGATTGTTCTTCTTTGCCTACATGTTGAATTTTTCAACTTTAAGCTTCCATATTAATTCCAACTAAATTCTATTATTTTTCTACACTAATTCCACATAAATTACACATCAAATAGCATCAAATTTCCACCTCTTTAATCATGGCCGAACAACTCTTGGTGCCCAACATCTTGACTTTCTTCAATTAGTCACAACTAAATTAAATTAAATTCCTTACTTTTCATGTTTTCTACAATTTTTCTACTTCTACTACTCATCAAATTGCACCATTTTCATTCTCCCATGGTGTTGACCGAAACCCTCATGTGTCATTTTTAATGATTCATGCACAATTTAAGTTAAAGGAAGCATGAAACATGATGAACATCAAGCTTTTAATCAAAATTCAAGGAAGAAAATTAAATTCCCACAAAATCTCACCTCGGCCGAATGGTATAGGAGATCCCATAATTATATTTTTGTTGATTTAGCACTTGATTTAGGCACCAAATGAAAGAGCAAGTTGAGTAGAACAATTTTGATGAAGAGAGTGTTTGATTTTAAGATAGTTTTCTTAGGTTTTTGGGAGCTTTTTCTTTTCTTGGAGGTGGCATTTGTGGTAGCTGAGTATGGTTCTAGTTTTTAGCAGAAATGAATGTGGAAGCTGCTGGAGAAGATGATAAAATTCTGATTTTATAGGCAAAATTACCATTTTGCCCCTTATTATGAAAAATTTAGACTATTTTGCCCTTTTGGTTTGATTTTGTTAAAAACTATAGTCTAATCTCCAAAATATGTCTTTTAATCACCATTCACATCTATTTAACTTATTCTGGACTGCTTATATTTTTTCATATATTTATTTATGGATTGATTGAAGATATTATTACTGAAATTGATTTCTTTAAAAGTGTTTTCACTGTTTATAAATTGTTTTGAGACTGTTAGGCCTCATATCATACTCACGTGTTACTGTTACTGTCGCTGATAGACACGTCAAGTCTTCAGCTTCCACTGTTGTCACCTGGCAAGTATACACTGTGGACCATTGTGACTATGGCCATATGTCATACTGTTACTGTTTCTCCTTTCTAGGAATACTGTTATAGCATGATTTTTTTAGGTGTTGCCTGCTCTCCACTGTACTGTACTATTTATTAAATTGAACCTCTTATTGGTATCGAAGTGAATGATTTATATAATGATTATACGGTGAATTTCTAAAGTGTTTGCCATACTATTTACTGGATTTCTATACTGAAATGTTTACTGAAGAAAATTTCAGTTAAAGTGTTTATATATTGTTTATATACGGTTCGTCTATTGAAAAGTGCATGAATTGATTTCAAGTGATTTAAACAATTTATACTTATCATCTTCAACTGTTTATTCACTATAGTCGCTACTAGGGATTAGGACACGATAGGTACTTCAAAGTACCTCTCATACTCCATCCGGTTTTCTAGCTGACTGTAGTATCCTACTTGACTTATACCTTAGTGTACTGTTAGGAATTAAACGTTTTATGCATATAGATTTCATAGTATTAGTCTTACATACAAATCTCTTACTGAGCATGTTAGCTCACTCCTTATTTTTTCATCTCACAGATTATCTGTAGTGACATATTGGTATACCGTTTCACGAATTTGGCTGCGCTTTAGTATCCTAAGGCAGCAGTGAGTGGATCCTGGAGCTATATTTTATTTCTTTTATATGTTCAGACTTATTATGTACAGTACTACAATTGTATAATTCATGTACAGGGGATGTAGAACTTGTGATAGTTACTGGAAATAATATTTTATTGTAAATATTGATATCAATTATAAATAGAATTTCATTTTAAAAAGTGCATTACTGTTAAAGTGAATGTGATAAAGGCATCACAGACAGCCCAACCAACTTACTGTGTGTGTGAATATGGATAATCACTGTATATTACAGAACATTACACAATAATAGTAAGACATATGGCCATAGTCATAGTGGATCCACAATGTACACTTGCCAAGTGACAACTGCGAAAGTTAAAGACTTGGTAGGTCTATCAGCAATAGTAACAGTAACAGTCAGCATGATATGGGGCCTAACAATCTCAAAATAGTTTATTAACAGTATAAATACCATTAAAGAAATCATTTTCAGTAATAAAATCTTCAATTAATCCACAAATGCATATGTTGAAAAAAATAAGCAGTTTAGTAATAAAAATTCTTAAAATATTCACAGTTTAGTACTCAATTTTAAAAATGTTCTATTTATTTGTAGAACAGTTATATGCACATGCCAATACTCTTACGTAAGTAAAATTCAATAATATAAATTTTTAAATATTGTGTTTTGGTATTTGATAAAAATATGTAATTTCAATAAATAAGATGAATTTAACTTAATAAATTCTTTATTTCAAATATTCAAGGAAATTAAGAGATAATTTCGTAAAATTACTAGAATTTTCGGTAGTATAGCAGCTGTTTCTAGCCTAGCCCTCCTGCATTGAAAACACAGTATATAAACCAGCCAATGTCCACAATTCCATCAATTCCAAAGCAATTGACTTTAAAACAATTTCATAAAATTATTTTCAATCACAATATGCATTCACAGTATCCCTACGTCTTCCATACTCATCCCTTACATAAAAACCACAGTTTATATTTTCTCAAACAGCCAATAATGCCAATGCAAGCATAGCATTTCTTATGCATCTTCCATACATGTTCCTTACCTCTACAGTATCATTTCATTCAAATAATACTCTTTGTAGCACTGAACTAGTGAGTAGATACTTATTTGCCTCATTTTCTATTTCATTCGTCTAACTTTGGAACTGTAGAAGATCATTTATACAAGTTAAGTTTCAAGATTTTTATGAAAACACCCTTATAATACATACTCATTAAGAATATGATTGCCTTAACCAACCATGCATACTAAAGTTCCACCCTTTCCATTATATAAGTAGTCTACCTTTGTAAGATGTTCTGACCTATTGATGCCTTTCTATTCATAACCAGAAATATTGGATTCTAATTAATACACCATTAATTTTTCATGAAACCTAACTTAATTCCCTATTTAAAAATGTAAGGCTCATTTCCTAATTCATTTTGTATTATTTTTAACAATTTTCCAAAGTTCAGCCCAATTCTGTCCATTTGGTAAGATGGTTTCCTGACCTTTGCACATTAAAATTTACATTACTAATTATAGGGATATCCAAAAATTATGAATCCAAAACCATGTGATTCTTAATTCAATTCCATATTCAGAATGGTAAGTTTCTCAATTTTGTCATTTTTGAGTCATTTTTAATAATTCCTCAACATTACTCTATTTTCAGGTGCCTTCTTGCGGATTTGTCTACTAACCTCTATTCACAAGTTGGTTCATATCTCAGTGCAAGGTTATCCAAATTGTGCAAATATAAAATCATATTATTCCTAACTCATTTACCTTTCTATAAATGTATGGTTTGCATCAAAATTCTTTCTGATCTATTTTTTACAATTTTTCAAAATAAAAAATTTAAACCACATTTTTTAGACAAAGTGCCCTGCATTCATTTGCACATATCTTAAGCTATAGAACTCCAAATCAAGTGATTCCAAAACTGAATTTCTCCTAACTCATAATAACATCTACCATTATTTTTACAGAATTTATCTCATTATAAAATCTCCAAAATGAACGTCTAAACATAGGGCCGGAACAAGATAGTGTAGCAGAATCAGCGCATATACACACTTTACACTTTGTTTCTTGTAACTTTACAATACTTTGAGCATAAAAACAACATTTTCCCCTTAGGAAACCCTCATGAAGTAACCCTAACATATCTATACAATTTGATTTGCTTCAAATTTCAACCATAAACATGTTAAACAAGTGCAACACAACCATATTTAGCCATTGAAATCAAAAGCAAAAGCTGTCTCTCTCACCTTGAACCATGGCAGAAAATTCTAACGGCCAAAATAGCTTCCAATTCTTCAATTCAACCTTTCAAACTTTGGATTTAAGGTGCTCTTAAGGTATGGGACAGGTTTTATGAAAGTTGTTGGGTGATTTGATGAAGAAAAGTAATGAACTCACTAAGTAGAAGTGAAGAAACGAGATGGAAAATGAAGAGAAAAAGAGTGCAGCTGGTAGCCGACCATTCTAAAGGAAAAATGGCTGGAAATATCTTTGATTTACATTATTTTATGATATAAAAATCAGCCAGAGAAAAAGAGTGCAGCTGGTAGCCGACCATTCTAAAGGAAAAATGGCTGGAAATATCTTTGATTTATATTATTTTATGATATAAAAATCAGTCATGTGCAAAAAGACTATTTTGCCTCTTTTAAAACTCATTATTTATAAGTATGTCATTACTAATATTTTATTATTTTTCATCTCAGATTTTTCATTTTATTTTTATTATTTTTCATATATTCAAGTCAAACATGATCAAATATTGACTCTCAAGGTGGTTTGACTGGTCATGGGTAGTAAAATTACCAAACTACCCCTAAACGAGTGCTTTTTGCTTCATTCATGTTGTTTTCAGCACTTTCGTGTAATTCAGTTCACGGGCTAGATCCACGTGAAACTTCTTTACACAAGGATTTTCCTATGACAGTCTATAGGTCCAAAATTAATTTGGTTTGACTGTTATTCAGAAAAGTTCTTCCGGCTATGGATAAAATCGTCATTTTTGAATTTGTTTTATGCTTTTCAAAATATATTCAAACGAGGTGATTTTGAAAAGTATATTTTGAGATGCAAATTCTTACTATATTCATATTTCATCTCAAATATCATCATTCTAGGGTCTCACTTCAATCTGGACAGAGAAAGTCTTGGTGGGGCTCACATAGAGTACTTCCCTAAACCTTATCGAACAGACTCTTCGTTCAAATATTTTAACAATAAATTTTCTCTTTTAAATTGCTACACTCTATAACATATATCGAATATGAGAAAAATAGAGTTATCACATGCACTAATTTAAATATTGACGAATGAGCCTAATAAGTGTATCGATACCCTATCTTTACTATTAGACAAAAGTTTTAAGCTATATGCTAGTATCAATATGCTAGGGTTTAGGTAACGATTGTAGGAATCTCTCAAAGTATTAATACACAAAATGAACATATTGATACCCTCGACTTTCGCTACACTTAACAGTCAGATATTTGTATTCACCAACAGGAAGAACAATAGCAACAATGCTTAATGCTTAATAGTAGTAGTAGCAGTTGTTGTTGTTGTTATTCTCACTATTGTTATTAATTTAAAGATTGGGTTTTGACTTCATCATCATCATCAAAGCCTTTATCCCAAGAGATTAGGGTAGGTTGCATTAACCAATATCTAAACTCACCCTAGATCATCCATATAAATTCTCTTTCTCCACATATTCCTATCCAAGGCAATATGTTCATTCAACTCTAATGCCTCCATATCTTTCTGAATTACTTCCTTCCAAGTCTTTTTCGATCTTCCTTTAGTCTTACCCCTTCTCTCAACATCATAGTCTTTATTCTCTTAACTGGAGCATTTACAGGTCTACGTCGTATGTGTTCAAACCAACGTAAATGACTTTCACACATTCTTTCTTTGATAGGTACCACTCCCATCATCTTACAGATATCTTCATTTTTTGTTCTATCCTTTCTTGTATATCCATACATCCACTACAATATTTGAATTTTTGCTACACTCATCTTTTGTGTATGTAATCTCTTAATCGCCCAACATTCACTACTATATAGCAATGTTGGTCTAATAATTGTGCTATAAAACTTGCCTTTCAACCAAATAGGAATTCCTTTATCACACAACAAACCTATAGTACTTCTTTACTTACTCCATCCAGCCTGGACTGGATCCTATGGGTCTCATCACCATTCATCTCTCCATCCATCCGTATTATCGACCCCAGGTATAAAAAATGATCCCACTTAGGTAATGCCACACCACCTAACGTTACTACATTATGCTCTTCCACTTGGCTTGACATGAATTTACACTCAATGTATTTAGTCTTCACTTTGCTTAGTTTGAACCCTCTTCATTCTAATATTTATCTCCATAATTCTAACTTTGCATTAATCTCCACTTTAGTTTTAGCACATAGGACAATATCATTTGAAAACATCATACACCAAGGCACCTTATTTTGGATGGATTTTGTCAATTTGTCCATAACTATCGCAAATAAGAAAGGACTTAATGCTGACCCTCGGTATAATCCTATTGTGATAGGAAACTCACTTGTTTACCTTCCACATGTTTTCACATGTGTCCTTGCATCTTCATATATGTTATTAATTAGTTCAATATATTTTAAAAGAGCTTTTTTTCTTCATTAAGGAGCACCATAGTACTTTCTTAAGCATTTTATTATATACGGAGTTTGGACTTCAAATAATTAAATTCAAGCTCAATTCGATTTTTATCTTGTCTTATTTTTTGTTCAAGCTCATTTATTTCACTTTATATTTTTATCCAAACTCAGAAGAATGGAACGAGCTTTTAGTTTTCAAAATCTGTTAGGCACATAAATAGATCTAATTGCATACTAGTAACAGAAATAAAGTAATTCGCTCATGGCACGTGTTACCATCTAATATAAATATATATATTGCCAGCGACTACTCAGAAGGGAAAGCAGGCGCTAACCCTTCGTTTGTGAACTTGAAACACCTAACCTGACAAGTTGAAGGGTGGGTGTAGAGGCGAGAAGGGAAAAGCTAGATACCACCTACCCACCAACCGGCAACTAACAACAAACAGCCACTGGAAGCCCAAGGCAAGAGGCGACGTTTAGGACCGGTGACATTCGCTCCAAGTCCAACGTGGCTTTGGAGGACTCCGCCACGGCATTCACTCACTTGTCTTCATTGCTACTTTTTCATTTCTTTTCTAGGAAAAATCGTTAATCATACAATGCCAACGCTTTTCATGAGCTCTTTTCTTCTCTTTTTTGTTAATTCTTTCCAAAAGAATCTTTCAGAATCATTCTTTTAGTACTGCTGCTTTTGTAAAGCCAACATTATTTGCAACTAATGTTGGCTTTTTCTACCAAAGTTAACGTACAAGATTTCACAAACTCCACACGTGGCAAAATTTGAGAGAGAAAACGAAGATGGTTCCGATGAGCATGCGCACACAGGAAAACCGTAAATTCCTATTCGGATTTTCAGTTAGGCTTTTCACTGTTCCTACTTCTCAAGAACCTCCCATAAAGAGAATTTCTATTCTTGATGAATTTAGTCCCATCAAATAATCTAACATGATGCGCAAGTCTCACTTGTGCGACCAACACGCTCAAATTTTACTTGCACGAACGTCGAAAATTTCGTGTAAATTTACTTGTCCGAAAATCGCATATTTGTTCAAAAGAAACTTGTGCGAAGAGGTCACGCAAGTGAAACTTGCAAGAGATATAAAAAAAATGTATTCAAAACTATGATTAAAAAATATTAGATGTTTGTTGTTAAAAATTTAACTATAATAAAAAATATTACTCTTTTACGTCTTTTTCTTCTCGTTCTACTTCTTCTCTCGTTCTACTTCTTCTCCCTTTCTATTTTGTTCATACGTTTTTTCTTCTACTATTTTTTTCTTTCTTACGAGCCCACCCTTTACTGTGAGTAAATTTGGATAAAAAAAAAAAACCCTCCCATAAACATTTCATTTCACATTTTCTTATTATTTCTCATTTAATTTCTCTCCAAACGCATCTTCTGCATTCTCCTTCCACTCTCTTCTGTTTTTTTTCTTTCACTCTACTGCCAAGACACAGCTTTTGCAATGGCAATGTCTTCTCTCATCAGACCCGCTGCCGCCGCCCCTCTCATGGAAGCCTCCGCCTGCTCCGACCTCTCTCCCTCCCCCTCTGATCGCTTCAAGGTCCTTTGCTTTCCCCTCATCAACAACTTATGCCTCTTAAAACAAGTGACACGATATTTCTTGTATTTTCTTTTCCGGTTTTTAAATGAAAACAAATGTGAAGTGAATGACTGAAATTTGTGCATCTTCAAATCATTCTTTTCTTGCTATATTTCTAGGTAATACATTGAGGAGGTGAATTGCATTTCCATGCATTTTTTTTTATTTAGTTTATGTGTGTAGATATTGATTTTTTTTTCTTTGTTACGATTCGTTTGTTTGATTGCTGAGACAACCTTACTCCTTCGGTTTCGTTATTTTTATGAATATAGAAAATTTTAGAAACTCATGTAGAATTTTTTGAATTTAATTTTAATACTTTTTTTCCATAGTTTCTTATGTTAATTTTTTTCATACTAATTCTATGTTGTTAGTAGGCAACTCAACTCGATTTTTATTGTCAATCTGATTGATAATGTTATATTATTCAGGTTTCAAGCGTTGGTTTTAGTGGAAATCTCAACTCCATTTTTGGTGCTGCAGTTTCAACTAGATCTTCTTCTTCCTTACAGTTGAGTTATCACGTTTTGGCTGTTCACGATTTTTTTTTTAATTGTGCAGATATTTAGTGTTTTCTCTGATACTGAAGGGCTTTAAGAATCATTAATCTGTTTAGGAAATGCAGTTCGAGTATTCAACCCATCAAAGCCATTGCAACAGAAATTCCTCCCGCAGTTTCAAGTAAAAATTTGGATTTTTCTCATTTATGTTGTTTTTTATGCCAGTAAAGGGTAAAAAGGATAAAGAGGCTTATTTAATTCTCTTCAAATTAGTTCAGAAGTTAAATGCACTGATGTTCTTCTTTTGGCTTGCTTCTAATTTGTGTAGAGTCACGAAGCAGTGGGAAGACAAAGATTGGAATCAATGGTATGTTTTCTCATTTTGATTAAGTTTTGCTTTGCTTTATTTGATAGTTGTATGCATCTTCACCATGTTGCTTCTTTAATCTCCATAGAAATTATTTCTTTCAGTTATTGTGCCTATTTGAGTTGTTGTGAGTATGCTTGCAAAATAGAAGAGAACTAGCATCCCAGGCTTAGCTCATGTGGTAAGTGTGGATTGGGGTTTGGTTAGGTGCCCTAGGTTTGCGGTACCCAATCATTCCTGGGAAACGAAAAGTTGTGAAGAACTGCAGTTCATATTTCATACATACTAGTAGAATATCTGCGGTTGAAAAGTTCCACAAGCTATATATGGATGCTGTTTACACTACTATTCTGATATGTTATAATATCGTTAAGGTTCAGTTAGCTTTTGACCTTTAGTTCAGCTGCTGTTTGTCTGTGGGTAGGAATTGTATTTTGAGATAGGTAAAGCATTCTGGGGATCTTGCTAGATGGACCTGGTAAGCATGTGCATTAATAGGGGGAGAGAATTAGAATTTTGTTAAACTATTTGTTTTAAATCCTAAAGTCCAAAACCAAGTAGTTTTACCTTGATTTGGAAGTTCCTGTTGCTCTACTTTGCATGATGCATCTTGTAACAACTCATTTTTGACGTTGAACCTTCGCAGGTTTTGGTCGGATTGGAAGGTTGGTTTTACGAGTAGCAACCTCAAGGGATGATATTGATGTGGTAGCAGTTAATGATCCTTTTATTGATGCTAATTACATGGTAAGTATGTCCATTTGCACCTTTTTGGTTTGGTCTATAGTCTTGTAATACCATTAAATTTGAATATATTTCGGTTTCAATTTCTGTAAGGTTTCTCTCTTTCATGAATCTGTATTTGCCTGGTTTATCAAATATGCCAACACCTCTGAACATGTACATTATTTTGTTTACGAAGTATTACTGCTATTAAGCAGATGATTTCTCTTCTGATTACCTTTTAAAAGTTTTGCCTGTTAGGAAAAAAAAAATGCCTTGATTGGGGACTTCATAGATTTTATAACATTATTTAGTATTTGTGACCTTCAAGTACAAAAAGCTTGTAGATTATTAAAATCCCTGTTTTCTCTTAGTCAGATCTTTTGCTACATAATCAATAAAAGATAATTTTCCGTGAATATTTTATCAAGCTTAAGATGGACCTAGATTTTCAGTTAGTGAGAAGCCTATCTTTTTTTGATATTGTATTTATACCCATTTTATTAAAGGCCAGTTTCCATTTTGTTCTCTTTTCTGAAATGGTTAGGTCAGATTATAATTAATAAAGGTAAAATTTTTGTGAATTGTAAATTAAGCCTGACTTACAGTCAGGAACAAGACTAGTAATTTTTTTTTTTAATCTCTTTCATGGAAGCATAACTCTTTTTTCTTAATTTTTCTGAAGTTGTTTGGTTGTCTTAATAGCATGCTTTAAATTTAACTAGATTTAAATCCATGCGATGCATGATGGCAATTTTAATTATAATAGCAATAATCATCATCATCTCTAGAGCCTTCATTCCAATGCTGGGGTAAGTTATATAAACTAATATATTAGCTCAAGCTAAGTTATCAGCATAAATTCTCCTCCTCCACTCATTCCTATCTAAGGCAATGTATTTTTCTAATTCTCGTGCTGCCGTATCTTTGTAAATGACATTCTTCAAAGTCTTTTTTTATCTTTCTCTAGCTTTAACCTTTTTTTCATCATTCATAGCTTCCCCTCTCTTAACTGGAGCATCCATGGATCTACATCATATGTGTTTAAACAAATGTAAATGACTTTCATTCATCTCCTTTTCGATAGGTGCTACTCCAATCTTCTTGCAAATGTTATCATTTCTTGTTCTATCATTTCTCGTATATTCACACATCTTTCACAGTATTGACATTTTTGCTATACTTATATTCTTTGAATGTAGTTTTTTAGTCGCCTAATGGCCAATATTCACCACCATAAAGCAATATTGGTATAACAACTCTATTGTAGAACTTGTCTTTCAGCTATTTAAGAATTCTTTTACTGTACAACTCCCTGTAGTGCTTCTCCACTTGCTCTGTCCTGTTTGGATCTTATGGATTACATCGCCATCAATCTCTCCATCCATTTCTACGATTGAATCCAAATATCTGAAATGATCCCGCTTAGAGATCACCACCCCATCTAGCATTACTATGTTTTGATCTTACTCTTCGTTTGAATTAAATTTACATTCCATGTATTCAATCTTCATTTTGCTTAGTCTAAACGCTCTTGATTCTAGCGTGTTTTCACGGTTTTAACTTTGCATTGATTTTTGTTCTAATCTTAACGTACAAGACAATGTCATCTGAAAACATCTTACACCGTGACACAATCAAGACTACTTTATGTGTACTAGGAATCCTCAAATTATAGATGCTCATTGTTATTTTTTCCAATTTTGTGTCTGTAGCTTGGGGTTGGTTGGGGGTTGTTTTGTTTGGGTTTAGGGGCACTTTTTGCTTTCCTTTTCTTTTCATTACATGCCACGTAACTGTCCTTCTTATTCTTCAGGTCCTAAAACAAGCGTTGTATTCACTATTACGTTTTTGTCCTAATACTTTATCCAGGCTTATATGTTTAAATATGATTCAACTCATGGAGGCTTTAAGGGAACCGTTAGAGTTGTGGATGAATCCAACTTGGAAATTAATGGCAATCAAATACACGTTGTAAGCAAAAGGTAGTATCCTGGAGAGCTTGTCCTTGAATGACTGATTGGAATTTGAACTAGCTTCTCTAAGATGTGTTATTCTCGTGGCATAAAATTTATAAATTACAACATAGAATTCTGCTCTTTAATTTTATTAAAAAATTGCTATGAAACTATCTCAACTTGAGATAACATATAAACAATGTCCACCAGGAACCCTGCAGAGATCCCTTGGGGTGATTATGGGGCTGATTTTGTTGTTGAGTCATCTGGTGTTTTCACAACATTAGCTAAGGCCTCAGCACATATGAAGGTTAGTTATCTTATTTTCCTGTCAGCACATAGCAAACCTGTGAGTGCATGCACTTCTCAAATGCTCCAAATTGAACTTTCATGAATGTGTTTCGCAGGGTGGTGCCAAGAAAGTTGTAATTTCAGCTCCTTCAGCTGATGCACCTATGTTTGTTGTGGGAGTAAATGAGAAGACCTATAAGCCAAGCATGGACATAATTTCTAATGCTAGTTGCACTACCAATTGTCTTGCTCCTCTTGCCAAGGTCTAATTGCATTCTCAGATCTTAAGCACATTAATCTCATCACTAAAAAAGGCATTTAAACTAAAATCCGTTCATCCGTTGTTTCTATTAAGGCCTACTAGTTACTTCATAGGATTTATCGTGTTTACTTTGTAAGTTTTTCCTCTTGTATGTATTGAGTTGGAAAATGACAATTCCATCTCCCTGTATCTGACGGTATTGATTAATCTGGCTATTTCCCCCAAGAAGCGTATAGTTTGGCCTTTTTTTGGCATTTTTCCTTAGTTTTTGTGATAACTTGTTGCAGGTGGTTCATGAGGAATTTGGTATCATTGAGGGTTTAATGACAACTGTCCATGCAACTACAGGTATCCAATCGTTATGTGTCCCTAATTCTTTTTCATTGCACATATTGCATTGTTATGATACGTGGCACTCTTTAATATCCAGCAACACAAAAGACTGTCGATGGACCTTCAATGAAGGATTGGCGAGGGGGTAGAGGAGCTAGCCAAAATATCATCCCTAGTTCAACTGGTGCTGCAAAGGTATGAGAGCAAAATAGCCAGATTTATAATTCCAGTATGGTTTTGAGATACGCAACTATAGTTGTAATTGAAATTAAATTATGATTTCTATGTGTTTCTTATAGGCGGTTGGAAAAGTTCTTCCAGAACTCAACGGAAAGCTTACTGGAATGGCATTCCGCGTCCCTACACCCAATGTTTCTGTTGTGGATTTAACTTGTCGACTTCAGAAGACTGCCTCCTATGAAGATGTCAAAGCAGCCATAAGGTGAGTTTCCTAACTTTTGGCTTAAGTATCCTCTTTGTTCCTTCCTTTCACTTCATTCATTCTTGTTCCTTTGTTTTTTCTTTTTCTAATCTGTTCTTTTTATTTTCCTTGTTACTTGAGTGCATTTCACATTCACTGAAGTTCTACATTAATTTTTATATGAAGGTATGCTGCACAGGGGCCACTGAAAGGCATTCTTGGATACACAGATGAGGATGTCGTCTCTAATGATTTTGTTGGTGATTCAAGGTATTCTCACTTTCTCTCTAATGTACACATCCATCCCGCTTATGCCTTTTTCTGTGATGTGATACATTGTCTAATTCATGAGGTGTGGAGGCTTACATGCTTTTTGAGTATAATTTAGGCATGAACAGTTCTAGTGTGTTTCTGTTGACTTTGCTCTGCTTATCGAGTGTTCATTTAGTTTTTTTTTTCAACAATTGAGAAGTAACGCTTGCTGGCATTCCCCAATGTTCAGTTGGTTTATCTAGTGTTGATACATTCTTGAAGTTTTCCAAGTTTGCTTCATTTAGACTTGGCTATTAGTGAACTATAGATTCAAATATATGTGTTTTTCCCTATTTCTTAATTGATGGCATTTAATGTTGTAATGGGCTTGTTTATTTCAGGTCCAGCATTTTTGATGCAAAAGCTGGAATAGGGTTGAGTGCTTCTTTCATTAAGCTTGTTTCCTGGTATGACAATGAATGGGGTTACAGGTATGTTTTAAGTTCTCTCTCAGACACATCCACTCACTCACAGCCTTTCATGATTTACTCCTGTGCACACTTATACATGCATACACACAAATAAACACCCGGGTGAAGTACGTGATTGAGTGCAGATTCTATATTTTCTAAACACCAAATACATATCATCTTGCCTGATGGTTTTCTTAAAATTCTTTTACAGCAACCGAGTACTTGACCTAATAGAGCACATTGCACTGGTTGGAGCAACTTGCAACTAAATATTCAGAGGTACGCTGATGCTACTGATGGTTGCTGCAATAATTATAACACTGCACTAGAAGTTTGTTTGAGAGAGTAGGCATAAAGTGGATAGTACCCCGAAGTTTTTGTTTCGATTGCCTGTCCATGTAAGAGTTGGGCATCCCATAAAGCAATTGTGAAATAATGAAAATTTCAAGCTTGTAGTTGCACCTTGAGACTGCTCTTTGGGGTGAAAAGTAGGAGCATTATCTTTTTCTCAAATTAAAAACATTGTTGCCCATTAGCTTGCAGCTATGCACGATCTGGTTTTATGTTCAGTTATTTAGTATGGTTGCGGAGACTCCTAAATCCCAGTACTTCGTAGTCTGGGATATTTAATGCATAAACAAGATGAGTCTGTTTGGATGACAATATGACACACGGATAAAATCAGATGATGAAGGCAATTAAAATTGGCATTCATCAATTTTTGTTTTGCTTAATTCTATCGATTGAAAGAACGTTAGTTAATCATAGATCATGCAATTGAATACTATCAGCAAGTTTACTACCTCAAATATAACAATTAGATTACTGCCTGTGCATTGTTGCAAGTTTTCTTAATAACAATCAATACTGTTAAAAATGTTTACAAAAATGAACTTAAATAAACATTAGTATATGCATTATTATCCCACCCGTTGATAGTGAAATATAAAAACTTTGCAAGCAAGGTTATAAAATTGGCACATCTTTAAATATTAAAAAATAGAAATTGGACATGTCAATCTTGTAACTCCGCTTGTGGAGTTTTTTAAACTCTACTATCAGTGAAGTAGATAAAAACACTTAATATTTATAATAAACAAGTGCAAGGATAATTATCTAATATATTGTCAGTGAAATTTTTTTATTACACAAGCAAGATTAGGATGATTACACATGTTTTATTTTATTTTATTTTTTTAAATATTTTTAAAAGTCGTATAATCATCTTAATTTCGTTTATAGAATCAAAAAAATTACATTAACTGTATATTAAATATTAATCTTAAATTTAAAACATACTAGTAAAGTGATGCTATCTGCTCATGGGCCGGATTGAAATTGGATCGGGCTTAAAAAGTTATTAAACTATTATAAGCAAACTCGAGTCCAACTTAATTATTTGAGTTGGATTTTCAATCAAGTTCGTTTTTGCATGTATTGAAAGAATCTAAGTTCCGACCATCCAACTCGATTTTTGAATTTAAGGCCAGCCCCTTGCAGTACTTGTCTTCAGTTTTGAAAGTTACTGACGTGACAATACAACACTGTAGATATTTTAAGAAACCATGATTCTTAAAATGAAGAAAACTGTGTAAACACACTGTGTATCGAGTTTACCACCATAAATCCATGCTAAGTGGGATTTTAAGGTGAAACGTTGCAAACATAATCTATGTGGAGATTAGGGCTATAAACAAATCGAATGAGAATGAATTCAACGATGTCCTTGCTCATTCATTTATTTTGTAAACGGATTCATGTTCAATTTGTGTTCGATAAAAAATTTGATTTTTGTGTTCAAGATTGATTCATTGAGTTATTTGATTGTTCGTGAACATTAAGTGAACAAGTTCATGAACACATAAACAAACGTATTTACGAACATGTGTTCAGAAATATTAAACAAACATGTTCATGAACACGTTCTGATAAACATATGTTCATGAACATTTAATAAACAGTAAACTAAAATTAAACAAATCCTACATATAACTTAAGCTAAAAAATTTAGACATAAAATACAAATTAGTCTAAAAATCTTCAATTTTTAAGTGCATCATAACTTGGAAGACATATAACAAAAAGAAATCATGATAATATTGTTCAAAACATATATCATAAAGAGAAAGGGGCAAATGAGTTCTTTGTGGAGGATTAAACTCAAACAATCGCTTCATATCATGATTTGGTTGACAAGGAAATATATGAAGGGGAGTTCTATTCAGATCCTATTTACTACTAAACACATCCTATTTACTTAAAAATCCTATTCCCTAAATCTTTCTCTTCATTTTTACCACTCACACACTAAATAACTAAATTTTATACCCAGAATACCCTCAAACCCTATCCAGAGCTAGATCTGGCAATCTTAGACACGACACGACGAATACACAACACGAACACAACATGAATAAATGACACGAGGTGACACGAAATGACACGAGGTTAAAATTAAGTAAAAATAATATATGAATGTGATAAAAGCTAAAAATAACATTTTGAGTTTTCCGTATTGTAACGAATTTTTGACATAAATACACGACACGAACACGGTTTTACATGACATGAAAACGAATTTTTGACACGAATTGCCAGGTCTACCCACAGCACACCCTATCTCTCTCATTCACTTCTCTCAACTCAAACAACCCTCTAAAATATCTTCAAAATCTTGAAAATCTTCTTAGTTTTGTAACAAGCTATGGTTAATCTATCTAATATCTTTTGTTAAATTTATTTTTCTTTCATTTGATTGCATTGAAATGTAGGATTTTAGAGTTTTTTTTTTTGAAATCTAAACCTTTTGCTTATCCATGCAAATTCCTTTTGCTGATCTTGTTCCCCAAGAACAATATCCCTTCTATAGTAAATTCACATTTTACCTTTTTAACATAGAGAGTATTCTCTATTAGCATAGAGAATACCTTACGCTAGTATACAACATGCTCCTTAAGTGTCTCATTATTTATCACTATATCATCAAGGTGCACCAACACAAAGCTGTCCAAGTACTCATATAGGACATCATTCATCAGGTTACAAAAAGTAGTAGGGGTGTTAGTAAAACTGAAAGGCATCACAAGAAATTCAAAAGACCCAAACATTGTTATAGTGGTCTTTACCTCATCCCAGGGGCTATATGGACTTGCCAATACTTAGAACGCAAGTCAAGCTTTGTGAAGAACGTAGCCTTATTCATATAGTTGGACAAATCTACCACATTTGGTATGGGGTACTTGTTTATGATCATAACCTTGTTCAATGCACAATAGTCCACACACATGTAAGGTAACCTGCCTGTTCCCTTTAGGATAAAAAGGAGGACCACATGAGGCCTTTAACGGTTATAAAAACCCAACCTCCAACAACTCATCCAATTGCTTGCGCAACAAAGCAAGCTCAAGGGTGACATCCGATAAGGGGCCTATGCTGGGGGGTTTTGCACCTTTTGACTTAGTTCGATGATCAATGTTCCTTCGAGGAGACAATACCTCAGGCAACTTAGGCGGCATTAAATCACTATAGTCCTCGAGTACTTTAGAAACACAATTAGGGACCTTGACTACTTTATTTGCCTTAATCTTCACAAGGGCAGCAAGCATAGCTAATTCACCCCGTTTTACACTTGCCTTAACTTTGGAAGCCGATTGCAACAAGGGCTTCTTTGTTTGCCCACCATACTGTACCAACATGAATCTTGGGCTATACGTATCATTAATCATTGGGCCACTCAAGTGTCGCATTGGTGCTGCCTTAGCCTTCATGAATAACTCTATCCTAAGGATTAATTTGAAGTCATTGAGTGTCACAACCATAAAGCGACACTCCTATTCCTGAGTGCCCACCCTCAAAGAGGTAACTATGACTCCCTGAATCAGTTGCACACCCGAATTCACTGGTTTTATTGTGAGATAAAATTATTGATCATTCCCTTGTCTAACATAGCACTCATAGGTTTCCCATTCACCAACACTTTCACTTGCATAAACCCTTTGTACAAACTTAGTTTATCACTTGAAATAGCATTCAAGAGTTGTAAGGGGCTTAATCGAGGATTGGTACCATCTGTCTCATTCCCAGAATCATATTGTGCAATAAGGGCTAAAAACTTTTCTCTACAAGGATAGTCTTTCATACGGTGAGGGCTGCGATAAAGAAAGCAACAAGAGTTCTTTTTGCCTTGTGATTGATCAATTCCCTTGGCCTTCAAAGCTTCACCATCCTTCTTATCTTGTTTGCCCTTTCTCCCACGCCTCTAATTTCGTTTCCCATCATTCTTGGACTCTTCTTGTGACGTCTTTTTTACCTAAAATTATGGCTAACTTTTTCTTTTTCTATTCAATTGATTAGGTTGTTTGTCGCGTCATCATTTTCTTTTCCTTTCCTATTTTATTGTGGTCCTAACATCTTCATTCATCATTTCCATAACATTTAATTCAATTCATGGTTGCAGATTGAATATAGATAATGACAAACTTAACACTAATCTTATATACATAACTACGAACTTTTTCTTACAACTGTCTTAACGTTAACTATCAACTATACTATATAGCTTACATCCCATGTACCAATACAAAAATACATCACTATATTGTACAAGTAGTCTGAACATATAAAAGGAAATACAATATACCTCTAAGGAAAGAGTGATTGCCTCAAAGAAATACTATCTAAAAGTATAAGTCCTCCCATTGAACTATTGCAAGTAATCTAGAAGGGGAAAAAGGGGGTGAGCTTTCGCCCAGTAAGAAACATATATAAAAGAGCAGATACTATGCAACTAACATGCATGTATCTTAATAATACTATGACATTGTCATTTACAATCTCTAATAGTGACAGTGCATGAAATGAAGCAATTAATATAACAAATTAGGGATACCAGGCCTAGTACGAAAGGATGCTTTGAAGTACCTCACTTGTTTCTGCCCCTCAATTCGATTATAGGAAAATTAACTACTCTTCACAAAGAAGGAGTTCATGCGTTTAAAACCAATGTTTCCTTTCTATCATAACCTTAATAACACTATTATATTGTATAAATCATTTATACATTAAATCCATATATAGTCGTGAACAATAGATCATATCAAAATGGTTCCGTAAAGCATTTCATTCAAACGATAAAACCATATCATAAATACATTTCTTTGCAGTAAGGCATTTCCTTTCAATAGATAAAACTCGATAGAAACATTTCATTTCATTTCAATAAAACATTTATAGCAACAGTCAACATCCCAATAGAATCATGCAACATTAGGTTCCTAAGTGAGAATAACATTAAGACATATGGCCATAGTCAAAGAAGTCCACAGAGTACACTGATCAGGTGATGACTGTGGGTGCTGAAGACGTGATCAAGGTCAAACAGCAAACATTACATTACATTAGCATGATTACCCAAAGGCGACTACCAGAGCTAATAGTCTCAAAACAAATCATATAACATTTAGAAACATTTAAAAAAATCAAGTCAATAAAACATATCTTCAGTTAGTCCATAAAGTATTAAAATTGATATCATTTACTCTTCAAACATAAAAATTCGATAAATATTCTCAGTACAGTAAACAGCGTTTGAAATATTTTATTTACATATAAACATGTGTCTAAAACTTGAGAAACATGTAAAAATCATTAAAAATGCCATCGAAAATAGAGTTACAAATACGCATGCCCTTATGGTCTATATGCTAATTTCATAATTCATTTTATTTCTTTTATTTTACCTACCCTAAGTAATCTATTAGCAAAAATTTACTATCCTAGAAGTCGTTTTATGAATTTTCAGTAGTGTAACAGTACTAACTACTGTAACCCTCCTACACTTAAAGCACAATGCAATATATTTTTGACCAACCAATAAATCCCAATGCAAGCACAGTATCACATATGCCTTCGATATATATCTCTTACCACTAATGCCACGGTATATGTGGCAGCTTAGCAGCACCAAAACAGACAAGCAAAATTGTATCTATCTATCACTCTTTTACCTTCTGGGCTACAAAACAATATCAAAACACGATCAAATTCCAACATTCCTTTTACAAAGAATATTATACACTCTAAGACCTTCCATATTTCTTAATACAATGATAAATCTGGTCTATTTCATACCGGACCTATAATTGCAACTATAGTCAAAACGCATCCTTTTCAAATTTAATGTCATCAACAGTCTTACTAACACCTAAACATTATTCTTTTAACCATTTAAACATTAAATTGAGCATGGTGACACTCATTCTCTCTCTTGGCCGAGTGTGCAAACTTTCACTACACATGGTATTTAGCAAATATAAGACCATATTCATCTTCCTTATAATCTCCACATTATTTCTACACCTTATTACATGGAACAACCCAACCTTCACTATGAAACCCAAATGGCCGACTACACCTTTCCATCTTATACTCATCATTCCAATGATTTAAGGCAATATTCATGCATGTCACGCCTTCTACATCATCTGTACATCATGTTTGCATGAAATTAAGCATAGTAACCTTAAGAATTCATGATGGCCGAAACACTAACCATCTCATGCAATAGTTGCATGAATTTAAGCTTATAGACATCCTTATCAATCAAGAATACATTACAAATAGCCATTGGAATTCAAAGTCGTGAGCTTTCTCTCTCACCTTGCTTATGGCCAATTTCTTTAAGGCTTCCAAACACCATTCAAATGGTCACTACTAGCTTCCAAACTCAGGTATGTAATAGAGGAAATCAAGATGGACAACTTTCATCTAGGGTGGAATTGGTTTTGGGGCTTGTAGAGTGGACTTTCTCAAGCTCTCTCTCTTCTTCTACACTTAGAAAATGTATGAGAATGGTGGAAAGTGGCCAGCCTTAGTGAGGAAGAAGGCTTCAAATATCTTGTTTTATTAAATTTTTAATTTAAAATATCATTTAAGTCTACTTTACCAAGTTGCCCCTTTGTAATTCTAATAATACCACTTATATCCTACATATTATAATATTAATTTAATCATTTAATTTAGTTTTCATTTAATTTTTATTTTCACATATATCTTATATATATAATATGAGCAAGTCAAACATTTGACTTTTGACTCGATTTGGCTGGCTTAACTTGTGAAATTACCAAAATTACCTCAAATGAAGGCTTTTTGGTTTGTTCGCGTTGTTTTTAGCCTTTTCGCGTGATCCAGTCTACAAATTGGAATTGTGTAAGACTTTTTCACACGAAGATTCATCTATGATAGTATATTGGTCCAAAGTCAAATTACGTTGATTGTTATTCACAAAAAATTATTCAGGTTATAGATACAATCGTCATTATCGAATTTTTTGCACGCAAACTTAGATATGCTCAAAGGAAGGAATTTTGAAAAGTGGCATTCTTATCAATTCTGTATTTCGATCTCAAAATCAACAATTTGTCGCTTTTGTTCCCTTTTGAGTTAAGAATAATCTTGTGGGCCCCACCTCACGATTTCTCTAATACCTACAAGGCATAAGGTAACTATTGTCATTATTCAATTTAATCATTCTAACTTCAAAAACAGTATATATGTAGAAAGAATATGTAAGTCTCACACTTCTTGTTAGTTGATGAAGAAGACCTAAACTTGAAGTCATTCAAGCTATCAGCAGCAGCAATGGTCGAAGGTAAATTCGACACCTTTAACCTTCTAAGTTCAGCTTGGGCCCAACGCTATAATCCAGAGAGGATATTAAAAACTCGATCTTCCTTAAACATGTTGATTTCCAACATCAATGAACTGAAATCTTTTACATACTCGCACATAAAACTAGTGTGCCGTAATTTCTTTACTAACTCCTGAGCCAATCACATTGTGTTTAAGGGAAGGAATTGATCCCATAATTCCTTCTTCAGGACATCCCACATTTGAATCAAATTGCGTCCAAAACTAAACTCATCATCTAATCGAGTTTGCTAAGACTGCCATCAAAGCTTAGCATCACCCACAAGGTACATGCAAGTTGGGGACACTGGCTCCTTTTCTACAATATAAGTAACCCTAAAGTACTACTTCATGTCCCAAATGAAATTCCCTAATTCCTTAGCATTCCAAATCCTAATAAATTGCTTAGGTTTCCAAACCTTAAGCTTTGAAGACTGGGCATCACCAGTTTCACCACTAGAAAGCCTTGTAGAAGCCTTCTTTAGCCCTTCAACATCTACTTCGATCCTGGTTGTTGATGTCAAAAATGGATTTCAAGGTGAATAATGGCAAGGTTTCTCTAAGGGTACATTTCTTCTATCCCGTATCTGTGGTTTTGGGTGATATTTATAGACTGAGGAAGGCCCTAGGATGACGTGGAGAGGGTGATTTAGACTATTTGACTGTGGTCCAATAGAATTCATACGAGCTTGCCAACCTGTATTACAGGTTGGCAAGACAGCTGAGGCCAAGTTTCCCGCCTAAAGCCCTCTTTTGCATGTTGAGTACCGAGGTAATCATGAAGGCAAGCTTGGTTAGCCTATCAGGTGCCGTCCTAATCATGCTATAATGTATTTGGGTAAGCGTTTCAGGTGCTGACCCTAAAACCTCCTACTGAGGTTAACATGGAGCCGTGATAGTTACGACCATGCCACCTTCTGATAAGTCTTCTCGCATTTGACTGAGGTGAAAGACTGAATTACCCTTGTTAACAAATTACCCCTCATCATTCTGTCCCCCTCAGAGTCAGTCTTGAAGCTCAATGTGCTAGTGGAGAGAACAACTCGTCATGGGTATTGAGGTCGGCTTCTGACTTTGCAATTTGAGTAGAGCGCATTTAGGTTGGCAGGTTTAGATCGGTTGTTTTTTAAATAATTGAATAGACGTACTTAGTTTGAGTCATCTCGGGACTTGTTCTAGCTATTTAATGTAGCGTGTTTCAATTTTGGGAAGGTCAGTTGGGAACATCTTCAGCATTTAAGTCTGATATCCTCGTTTTTAGTAGTCTCATCTCTCCCGTTGGATCGTATGGGTATGTGTGATTTGCAGCAGATCCAAGGGTTATGCTTCGCTTGTAGGTCGACGGCAGGTGTCCTAGCGTTCCCTAGGTGACTTTTGGCTTTCCCCAACTTCTCTATAAAAGGAAGAGTTTCAATCTTTTCTCCATTCATTTGTGCGTCTCCAGTTGCTCTTTTCCTCGGTTCCTACTTTGTTTCTCTGCTTTTTCCAGTTTATCCCTACAAACCTGAGCTTGTTATGTAAGTCTTTCCTCCCTATGTCTTCTTCAGTTGAGATAGTTAGTCCCTTAAGTCAGGATAGTTCGGAATTTATGAGAGAACTTGGGCTAAGTTTGACTCAACCAGCAGTGTTGATGTGGCTGAGGCTGCTAAGGATATAGCTTCTGTAGCTTCAGCGTCACCTCATTCTCCTGAGCCACCCGTAGAGCGTATCTCTAAGGGACTACGGTGGTTTCGAGCCTATGTCACCCGAGGAGAAGCGGGCATTAGATAGAAGACCAAGGTTAGGTTCTGACCAGGGGTCCCTTTATTCGCAGGGCTTCTCTCGACGTTATGAGGGCATTGAAAGGGAAAGCCTTGCCTGAGGTCTGTCCTAACTTGTTTAGTAGGGTAGCTTTCGTCGAGCTAAAAAAAGATCAATACATCTCTCACAAGTTCTCGATTGATCCACTTCAGCACTCGGACAGAGTGACCGAGGACCGAGGTAGAAACAAATTGTGGGTCTATAGGGAGGTTGTCCTTTCTGGCCTTAGGTTTCCCCTACATCCTTTCATGGTTGAGCTTTTAAACTTTTATGGTCTTACTCCTTTTCAATTATTGCCTAACAGTTGGCGTCATGTGGTCGGTTTTATTATTCTTTGTGAGGGTCTGCAATTTCCTTTAACCATAAAGTTGTTCAAGTCATTTTTTTCAATAAAGGTCAGCCCAGTAGATAAGAGTTGGTATTACGTGACAGCTCATCCTCGTAAGAAACTCTTCAGCAATATTCCTTCCTCTAATAAAATTTGGAAAGTCCACTTCTTTAGTTTGATTAGTCCACGAGAGTGGGAAGTAAGTAATAATCGAGGTCAAATAAGAGAAGAGGCTAACGAGGTTGATGAGATTCATGGTGAGGAGCTTAAAGCTTGTCACGAAATTAATAAACTGAGAGATTATGGTAGGGTTCTCCTAGACGCTAAGATCTTGACTTCTCTCAATGTGTTAGATCTCCTCGGGTCACATGGAGGTCTTGGTAACTTGTGCTGACTCACGATTTATAATCTTCTTCAACTGCACTTTTGACCAAGAATTTTATTTTTCTCTGTCACAGGTATGGCAGGTTGGTTCAATGTATTCGATTATATCCAGCCCGCTCCTCGGGCTCCCCAAGTTAGAGGAGTAGGTCAGTCATCGGCTTCGCAACCGAAGGAACGCCGAGGTGTCGAATCAAAGGGCAAAAAGAAGGCTGCGATGGCTGAGGTGAGGGAGCCTTCGTCGAAGAGAAGCTGCGAGGTCGTTGAGGTTTCTTCAATACAGGAGGAGGAAACTGGGGCTTTCAAGATCGTGCAACTCACAGTTGATTTGGCTCCCACAGACAGCGCTTTCAAAAGTGCCTCAGTAGCTTGCAAAATAGTTCAGTCCATGCACCCTCCAGCAGTTATATATATTTTTATGGTTTTTCATCAGTTACTTCTAACTCTTTTTTTTTTTTTTGCGGACAAGGACAAGATGAACTCTCCCTGCTCGGTCAATGTCAATGCGAGTCTCCACCACGCATGGATTGCCTTGGTCCATGCTACTTGGGCTGAAGAGCAAGCTAAGAAGCTGCATAAAGACTACAGCTCTTATCAAGAGAAGTCCCACTCCTTATCAAAGAAGTTAGAGGAGGTAGAGGCTAAAGGTCGGGAGTCTGAGCTTCTGGTAGTAGAGTTGAAGATCGAGGTGGACAAGTTGAAGGCTGAGCTAGCCCGCGTTTGGGAGAGGGAAGAGGAAATAAAACGAGCAGTAGCTCAAGAAGCCTTGGCCAACTTCCAAAACACCCTTGAGTTCCAGGCTGCTGCCAAAAGGGCCAATGCTGAGGGTGTGAGAGGCACTTTTGCGCTGGCTGTTCAAGAGGTCACCCATGTCTATCCCGATCTCGATCTATCAATGGTGTCCATTGACGACCTCAAGACAGTTCGTTATGAGCTCGAGGTAGCTGAGGACGACGGTGCTGATGTCGAAGCTACCGTGGCCACCGTGGCAAATGATGAGGGGGAGGCCAAGGTGCAGGACGACGCCACTGTTGCAAGGGATTAATTTTATGTTTTTTACTTAGTTTTTATTTTGGTTGTAATGAATGCATGTCAGATATGAGGGATATGTATTTGACTTTTTCTTGAAGGATTATTTGTTTTCCTTGACTTTTTTCTTGAAGGATTATTTGTTTTCCTCGGATGATTTTGTTTTGTTTTTGTCTTGTCTCATTTTGTTGTTGAATAGACATTTATCCTTTTGAGACTTGGAGCTTCTTTTCAAGAGCACCCATAAAAGAATCCAAACCTTTTCAAAATACAAGCAAAAGTTGTATTGATACAATAAAAATAAGCTTGGATTTGTTGGGCAAAAATGATCCGAGGTCATTTTAAATAACTTAAATGATCAAAACAAAAGTGGGCCAATCTAGACGAGGATGCAGCTTGGCTGTGCCAAACTAAGGCGGGGCCGAGGTTGCTTTACTGATAGTATTATTTTAGGTTTTCTACGTTCCATGTCCTCGGTATATCTTTCCTGTCCAAATCCTGTAACTTAAATGCCCCAATTCTTGTTACTTTTTTAATCACGTACGGTCCCTCCCAATTTGGGGCTAGCTTTCCCCTTTCTCTATCCCTTCCTGAGGCTTTGACCTTTCGTAAGACGAGGTCACCCCTCTTGATGGTCTTTGGTTGAACCTTTTTGTTGTGATACCTGGCAACCTTCTATTGATATGTAGCCATGGTGATTAGAGCTTGGTCCCTTTGTTCCTCTGTTAAGTCTAGGTTGTTCCTTAGAGCTTTTTCATTTCCCGCTTTGATGTTCAACTCCACTCTCAGGCTGGGTAGCCTAATTTCCATGGTCACAACTGCTTCAATTCCGAAAGCTAGATTGTATTGGGTTTCGCCAATTGGAACCTTGGTGGTCGTTTTTAATACCCATAAGACTCCTGGTAGTTCGTCTGCCCAAGTTGTTGGATTATGCCCTTAGAACCATTAATTAGATGATTGACTTTGGCATTATTTATGTATCATGACATTTTATTTATTATAGTTCATTATTATATTTTTTTTTATAACTGCGTAATGTAATCTTATATGATAATGTCCTTAGAATAGTAATAACACACTATTCTTAAAATATCCCTTGTCAAGTATTATTGTGAACAAGGATAACAATGATACGATAAGACTAGTATGTGGTTGACTGATGACCATTGTCATCGATATAGGATATCAAGTCATCACATAGGTACATGTTAGAGAACTATGTACTGGATCGACCCTCCATGAGAACGCTACATGGATTGTTATATGAGTGTCATAAGCGATTCTCATAGTGATGATGGTGTATGTGATCCTTTGACTTGAGATCATCAGAGATCCCAACATAGAGAATTGCATACTTTAATGCTGCTAGATGTCATTCGTAACAGGATGGACTATAAAGGTAGTAATTGGGTATGCCTTGATCTATGTAGAGGGATGTTGAGTGATCAAGATAGAATTTATCCCTCTTATATAACAAGAGTGATGTCTTGGGCCCTTTGATAGAGTGAGACTAAGAAATGCATGGCCGTGCTCGAATAAGTCAATATGAGATATTGATTTTATTTGTTTAGTTAGTCTACTCAAGAATCAAGAAACGCTGATTAGACTATACAAGTGTGACACATTCCATGACTTGTGTCTAATCAAGACATCAAAGGATAAAGGGATTAGACTACACGGTAACATCTATCACGAGTAAGGTTATGTCGAGTCATTGGCATTCTCGTTACATGGGTAGCAATGATGTGTTGCTAGATACCGCTCATTGCCTGTGACAATTTTGTCATTGCCATTGTTTTGAGAACCTATTGGGTCGCACACTAAGAACGGATCAATGAGGAGCTTAATTAATCCTATTCTGAATTGGATTAAGGATATAACTAATCCTATTCTGAATTAGATTAGGGATATAACTAATCCTATTCTAAGTAGGATTAGAGTTCTGTTTGGCAGTAAATTTTAGGGAAAAATTTACTGCCTATAAAAGGATGTTTTTTTTTTAAAACATAGCCGAACAATTAGAAAACAGAAAAGTTTTCTTTTAATCGAAGCTAGCAGTTCGGTTATAAAGAATCAAAAACGCTCCTTAAGGCTTCTGATCGTGAGACGTTCAAGAGTCGTGAGATCCGTTTGTGTGGATACCATAGAGGCAGGAACGAAAGGTTGTTGCTTGTGACTCGACCAAAGACAGAAATCAGAGAAAACGTTAGGTAAAATCTCGAAACCCTAATCAGGCAACTCTCCGAATCGATCATGGTGGAGGCCGAATGATTTAAATTCCGCTGCATGTTTGTTTCGGTTTCCTTCACAAGTTCCCTTTGCTTCGCCAAGCTTCTTCTTCAATGCCTCTAAAATAACCCGATTGGCAGCTTCAGCTTGTCCATTGGCCTGTGGGTGTGCATCCAACGTAAAGTGTAGGTCGATGCCTAGTTCGTCGCACTAACTTTTCAACCTCGGGTTGTCGAACTACTTTCCATTATCTATGATAATGGCTTTTGGTAGCCCGAATCTACACATTACATTCTTCCAGCAAAAGTTTTCCACTTGTTTCTCGGTAGTTGTTGCTAAGGCTTCAGCCTCGATCCACTTAGTGAAGTAGTCGATAGCCACTAGGACGAACCTCCTCTGTCCCAAAGGCTGTATGGAATGGTCCGAGCACATCTATTCCCCATTGCATGAATGGCTAAGGGCTCGTAACCGAGGTGGGGTCGGTAGTTAGGAGGTGTTGGACCGGGATGAACCTTTGACATTTGTCACATTTCTTTACCAATTCCATTGCATCTTTGTGAATTGTAGGCCAGTAATATCCTTGCCTCAAAATTTTATGGGCGAGGGCCCTTAGGCCGAGGTGATTTCTGTAGATCCCTTCATGCACTTCTCTGAGGGTGTAGTTCGCCTCTTCGGGGCCCAAGCATTTCAAGTAGGGTAGACAGAAAGACCTTCTGTAAAGGTTCCCACCTAGAAGGATGTACCTCGGGACCTTTTGCTATAGGGCTCTTGCTTGAATTTTGTCCTTCGGTACTTCGCCGGTAGTGAGGTATTTGATGAACAGTGTCATCCATGTCTCCTCCTCTTCTTTGATTTGACCAACCTCTTTCTTGGCATGGAAACTTCTTCGTTCGACGTCTTTCACAGTAACTCCCTTTGGTAGATCGGTTTCGGGGCCTAAGGCCAATCTAGATAAAGAATCGACTAAGGCATTTTCTTTCCTCGAGACCTGCATTATCTGATATTTCTTAAAGTGACTCAATAATCTCCTAACCTCTTCCAGGTACTTGACCATAATTTCTCCTTTTGCTTCGAATTCTCTGCCAACCTGGTTTACAACCAGTTGTGAGTCTTTATACACCAACAGCTCTTCCACTTTAAGTTCTTTAGCCAATCAAGGCCGATCAGAAGGGCCTCATACTCGGCTTTATTGTTTGATACCTTAAATTTGAATCTCAAGGCGTATTGAATTTTTATTCCTTCTGGATTGATCAAAACAAGTTCGGTGCCGGTGCCACTGCCTCTGCTACTAGCCGACCCATCAACATAAAGTTTCCACATTCTTTTTTCTTCGACTTCCTCCTTGTTGCTCTCCTTTCCCAATTCCTATTTTGTACTTATGTATTCGACAACAAAATCAGCCATTATTTGGGATTTTAGTACTAACCTGGGCTTGATTTGCAGGTCAAACTCGTTTAGTTCCACAGCCCATTTGATCAACCTGCCGGATAACTCTGGTTTTTGGAGGACCTGTCTGAGTGGCTAGTCGGTTAATACGGTAATTGCATGCGAATGAAAGTAAGGCCTCAATTTCCTTGTCGAGGTTATCAAGGCATAAGCCAATTTTTCAATCCTCTGGTAGTTCAACTCGGTTCCTTGGAGTACCTTGCTAGTGAAATATACCGCCTCTGGACACTAAGCTCCTCTCTTACAAGGACCGAACTCACTAAGTCATCTGTTGTGGCTAAGTATATGGATAGGGTTTCTCCAGTCCTAGGTTTCGACAGGATTGGCAGGGAGGAGAGGAACGTTTTCAGTTCCATGAAAGCTTTTTGGCACTGTTCGGTCCACTGAAAATTGTGGGCATTCTTCAGGACTTTAAAGAAAGGGAGGCATCTATCTGCTAATCTAGACATGAACCTGCTTAGGGCGACTACTCTGCCATTGAGTCTTCGTACTTCTTTAACAGAGGTTGGCACATTCATTCTCAGTATGGCTTGGACCTTTTCAGGATTTGTCTCGATTCCTCTTTGATTTACCATGAATCCTAAGAGCTTACCCAAGGTGACTCCAAAGGCGCATTTTGCTAGATTGAGCCTCATGCCATACTTTCTTAGCATTTAGAAAGCATTCTCTAGATCCTTAAGATGCTCTTTCAGCATGGGGCTTTTAACGATCATGTCGTCAACAATCTCGCGAGTGATTGAGGTTTTTTACTGTAATGTTACATCTTGGAGCAAAAGACGTCTTTGGTGGTTGTGACTTATAAGAGACACTTATTTATGTTTATTTATGGGATTAATTTCATGCAGATTCTTTAAGCAATTATTATCAATGGGATGAGATTTTGAGAATAATTTGAGTTCATTTCCATCTCAAGCAATTTGCGTACTTGAAGTTTCTCCTCCTTAATCACCCCAACCGTTTTTTTAGTCTCTTTAAAGTAGCTTAGTTTAGTTTGGTTTAGTTTAGTTTAGTTTAGTTTAGGTGTGTTTATATTCTGTTTTGTAAGAAAAGGTTTGTATTTCTTTTATATTTTGACCACATTTGTCGACGTGGTAACTCCTGATGCTTGGTCTGTCCTTGATCAATCATCAAAATCAATTTTTTTTTTATTTTGAGGTAAATGCACTAATAACATATATAATTGTTGTTTTTGGGAAATTATTTGTGCTCTATATAGAAAAAGGATAAACAAAAAGAAATTAAATTTAACTTTTGGGTATTTTTCAGGATTTTTAAAACATGGGTTGATTGATGTTTTTGAGTAGTTCTTGAGTTTCTTGCCGATAGATCGACTTTGTTAAGAAAAACTGATTTTCATTAGTTCATTTGCGTTTGGAGTATCAGAAAGGAAGTCCATGAAAGGAGGCGAAGTTCTTTGTCAATCAAGTCAATGCATTAATGTCATTATTACACCTGATATGTGAACATTGGAATTGTGAAAATGTGATGTTTATGAAAAAAATTAAAATAAATATATTAATAGAAATATATGAAAAAAATAAGATAATTAATTATAGAGTAGCATAAATCAAACAAAGAAAAAGTTTGACCCAATCATTTTTTTAGTTGAATTTTGCATAAAATTTAAAATATTTTAGATTGAATCTTTTTTTGTTACTGAAATTATTGTTGTTTAAAAAAATAACTAAGAGTAAGAAGTTAAAACGACAATGATTTTTTTCAAACTAAAACATTATTTTATGACAATTAAAAAGCTTAAGTAAAAAATAAAAAAAAACAAATATTTTAATAACTACATTTTTAACATTTTAAGAATTGCATTATAACAACATAATTACATTTTAACATTTTAATAAAATAATTATGATAATTTTTTCATATCTAAGGCATTTTCGAAAATTGATATTACATTCTCAGTAAAAAAACTAGTTTACCAGATATTATAATGTTACTTTCCTCACATTCCAAACAACACTTTACGATGTAAATCAAACATTGAAATATTATATTTACAGCATTTTAATTTCCAACAATCACTTTGTCAACTATCACATTATATTACAACCACTCTCATGATAAAGCACCAAACAGCCCCTAAATTGTCAACGATAGAAGGATCAACAAAGGTGACGAACCTTCTCTCAAAAAAAAAAAAAAACCAAAGGTGACGAACCTGAAACCATGGGGCCGACCCATGAGGAAGGATAATAGAAATCAATAAATAAAGCTATTGAATTTTACAATCTTATTATTAAAAAACACACACACGCAAAAACACTAAGATGCACACAAAAGAGAAATTTTGCATGCCATGTTTGCCACTTGCCGTTAATGAATTGTGCTGTGCCGACCCATGTATTTAAAAACTTTTAGCTTAATACAATCCATGTATGTGCTGTGCTTGGTCTGATCCAATTTTTTAGCAACGGACCATGCCCAACATGACTCATAGAGTACCGAATCATATTGTGACACGGAACGTCTAACCCATTTGATCGACTCTTATCCAGGACTAACAGATAATGCTCCCTGAAATAAAACTAATTTATGAAATCCAAGCTTTATCTTCTACCTGATGCATGATCTTTCAACTTGTTTTTGAAGCTCTATTTTACACATTTGCAAGTGATTGAGTTGCATCTTCATATTCTCCACCTCTTTTCTTATCATCTTGATCTCCTTTTGAGGTGTTATGCATACCCTATCTAAACCTTTATTCACTTTCATTATTGTTTGAGTCTTTGTTCTTCCATTGTTCGACTCAGTAGCTGACATTGACCTTGCCATTCTTACTTGCTCAGAAAGCATGAACTCTGTCACAATTTTCAAAGGCAATCGATCAATCTTCATTGCATGCTTCCGTGCATCTCGTGATAATCTATGATACTCCATTGCTCTGCAAACACTTGTTCTTTCTTCCTCTGTTATACTTGGGTGTGCCTGCCCAATTGTTGTATTACAAAAAAAAATTACCAAACAATCAACATATATCTATTCCATCAGATCATATTACATAATTTCATTTTTAAATTATTGATTACACATTAGATGTGATAATTATTTATAAATATTTATTTCGACAGAATTATGAATAATTTTTTTTAATATGAATACATGACATAATTTAAATAAAATATATATATATTGTTATGAAAACACTGTCATAAAATATTTCTTCGAATACATATTACGTATGGATGTATGGAATATGGCTAGAAAATAACTTTAATACCTTGAGATACATGTCTATGGCTCTGTAGAGGTTATCATCACAGGATCGAGCACTGGCTGGTAATGCATCGACAAGTGATTTGAAATCATTGACTGCAAGGTTGACATCCCTTGCAATTAGAGTAAGATAACCATCCATCAACCTTCCAACAATGCTTATTCTTGGCCCAGAATCTTTTAGGGCAAAGAAGACATAAGTTCTTACCACCCTAATCACAATTCCAACATCATATGTAGTATCCTTATCTCCATAATTCTTGACCAAGAGATCTTGAACAGAACATTGCTCCAACAGGGAAGCTATTCTTCTTTCTAGCTTGCACAATACTAGAGAATTAATTTGCATTGCTAACCCCAACTTGAGAAGGTGAAGTAGAAAGTTGCAAGAAACAGAATTTTTCTCCACAGGAAGCATCTTAATGAAACTTTCAACTGTAATTCTTCGTAATTTCATAGTCAGATGCTTGGGTACTGTGGGGTTATCAAATCCGAATGTGATTGTTGAAAACCATTTTACAGTCCAGTGAGCTATGCATGATCCAACAAGCTCTGGTTTCATCCCTCGTCTTTTAATCGACTCAATCACTAGGACAAAATGATCTATTCGGAGGGTTGAAACATCTTGAAACCACCAACACTCCGTTGATTCTCCATTGCTATCTTCTCCGGAGCTAAAACTTTTGGTTCTATCAAGGCCTTCCAAGCAATGGCATCTGAGCACCGCTTCACAATCAGTAATTCTTTGGCCCAAGGAGATACAAATTCACAGCTTTTAAGTATCTGAAAATTGTCTTTCCAAGATGATAAAATTGCAAAGCTCAGAAATGCTTCTGTTTTTGAAATGAGATTTCCTTATTGAACATCGTCACTCATTTCTAAGAAATTTGCAGCACAATAGAGTGGAGCAATGATGGTAGCTGTTACATCTATCTTACGTCCATAGCAGAAGTTCACAACTAATTCAAAAGTCTGGGTTCCTCCTGGTAAATCATCCAGCTCAATCTTGAGGATGCCTCCATTCTCTCCCTGACTTCTTTTTGCAAATACAAGTCTATTCAAATATCCACTTTTCGAGACCATAGCAAGCTGAAGAGCACAACATGATATATATATTTTTCGTTGACTAAATTATAGTTATGTAACATAACTGGATGCATCTATTCAAGATCATGCTAATAATCAATCTTTTAAACACTATAAATATCAGATAATTTTGTGACAGCATATCCTCCCTAAACTCACTCCACTTTGTAGCTATAATATTTTAAGCTGTTCCAATTATTAATGAGGTTATAAATGAAAGGGATCAGTTTTAGAATTATTATTCAATGCATTGTCAGTGCAGTTTTTAAATTTTATAAGCGAAATTGAGATGGCAACATATACTTTTAAGGAATATTAAAAATAAAATTTTAATAAAGTAGGTATATGTTACTATCTTATAATTCCTACTTGTAGAGTCTAAAAATTTCTCTGACAATGTATTGGATAACTATCCGAACCTTACATTTGGATTGGGAGTAAAGCAAGGAAAGGAGGGAAAACATGAAAACCTTTCCTTTACTTTCCATTGTTTGGGTAGGAATCAAAAATAATAAAGAAAAGGTAAGGGAGTGGAGAATCCCTCCCTTTCACTCAAATATCCCATCTTTCATTCCTAATTTTGAGAAGATGCTAGGAAAAGAAAATGCGTAAAAAAAATTAATTGTAAAATAAACCCTTAATTTTAAAATTTTAAATAATCATTACAAATGTTTGTCTCTTATAGCTAATTCATCAATTTTTTTTTTAAAGTTCTACTTAGATGACGAGTTTGATTTTATCATTTTATTATTATTTCAAAATTTTGATTTTTTATTTTTAATATTTTCGAACATTGTTACTTAAATGATTTATAAGTATATTGACTCTAATGTACCAAATATCACTTGAACCTGTAACCAAAAAAAAATATCACTTGAACCAAATTTACTTTCCTTTTTTCTACCTTCCTTTCCTTTCTTTTCTTTTCCTAATGTCTATCAAAAGATAGTATAAGTTTTATCACTCTATTTAAGATCAAGGATTAAAATCATGTTTGATGTATAAGATGAAGATAAGATAAGATGATATAAGATTAAAACTAGGATTGGATTAGATGATGTCATCCTATCTTATGTTTGGAGTGTTAAAGAATTAAAGTAAACAAATTGATTTTTATATACTTTCATCAAAATTTGTATTTGTAAAATTAAGAATAGGATAATGATTTTTTTTTACTTATTTATCAAAAGTACTCTTACTTAAAGTAAATATAATTTAAATTTATAATTTTTTTCTTATAAATATAATTCAATTATTTTTTTAATCAAAAATATATTATTATAATTTCTATAGTTAAGAGTTAAAATCGTTTTTCCAAAAAATTGATTTTTCAATAAATTTTTTTTTAAATTGAATGTTTCAATAAATTAATTTTGTTAAAAATTAATTTTTATTAAAATTATTTCTCTATTTTACTAAATTTTTTAAAATTTTGTATGATTTAAATTTAAAATAATTATTATAATTTTATTTCTTCTAGAAAACAAACTTTTAAAAAGTAAGTTGATTGTTAAAAAAAAAGGTACATTGACTTTTTAAACAAACTATCTTATTTTTTTTTATTTTTCTTCTTTTTCTTTTCTTTTCTAAAAAAACAAAAAAATAAAACAAAAAAATAAGAACAAAAAAACAAAAAAAGAGAATTTAATCATATAAAAAATACTAGTTAAATTTATAATTCAAAATTTTATAAATAAACACATACAACATAGTAATTTTTTATGCCTAAGAATTTAAAAAATTATTTTAAAATATTTATTATTTAAAAAATACTTTTTATAAAATTATAATTGTTTAAAAATGATTACTTTATCTTAACTATATTTTTCTTTATTCAAAAAAAAAAAGAAAGAAAGAAAAACGAGATAGAAAAAGAGTAAAAAAGGAAAAAAGAAAAACGAGATAGAAAAAGAGTAAAAAATGGAAAAAAAAAGAAAAAAATAATTTGAATTAATTAATTAAAAAATGACTATTATTATTTTATTAAATTTTTAAGTTAATTTTTAAATATAAATTTTGAAAGATAAAATATAAGTGTCTATTAGCCAATCATATGAGATTAAAAATAAACCTCTATTTTTGGAGAGGATTACATTATCCTATACTGGGAGGATAACTAATCCCCTTTGCAATCTAATTATTTCTTTTATGTGTGCACTAAATATAAGACATGATAAAAATCATCTTATTCTATGATTCATTTTATGCACCAAGTATAACCTAAAATTATCACTCATGTTTGAATCGGTAAAATTTTATCATTATATATAAATATATATATATATTTATATTTATATATATATATATATAATTTGATTAAAAAATTTGATTAAAAATGGTCAGAAAAGAGTTGTCCACATATCAAGCTGTAACCATGGGGCATAGACTCACATGCCTAACTCTATTAGATTAGAGCCTTGGGCATTAATGTCAGCTTAAACATGCCCCAAAAATATTTCATAATATTAATAAAGGTTTAATAGTCAAATGTACTCTTAGGGGTCATTTGGTATCGTTTTCTGTTTTTTGTTTTATGTTTTCTGTTTTTGAAAATTTTGTTTTTGTTTTATTTTGTTTTGTTTTCAATTTCTAAAAATAGAAAACATGTTTGTTTAATACTGTTACGTTTTGAAAACAAATATTTAAACTGATTCAGATATAATAATTCAATTCACAAAAAAAATTTTAAAAATTAAATAAAAATAATATATTTATTAAATAATAATAATCATCATCATCATCAGAGCCTTTATCCCAATAGATTGGGATAGGCTATATGAACCAATATCTAAAATCACGTTAGATCGTCCATATGTATTCTCTGCCTCCATAGATTCCTATTCAAGGCCATTTGCTCATCTAATTCTAAAACCTCCATGTCTTTCCAAACTACTTCCTTCCAAGTCTTTTTCGGTCTTCCTCTAGTCTTAACCCTTCTCTCAACATCCATAGCCTCTATTCTCCTAACTGGAGCATCTACAGATCTACGTCTTACATGTCCAAACCAACGTAAACGATTTTCACACATTTTGTCTTCGATAGGTACCACTCCAATCATCTTATGAATATCATCATTTCTCATTCTATCCTTTCTTGTATATCCACATATCCACCGTAACATTCTCATTTCTGTTACACGCATCTTTTGTGTATGTAGTCTCTTAGTCGCCCAACATTCACTACCATATAACAATGTTAGTCTAACAACTGTCCCATAGAACTTGCCTTTCAACCATGTAGGAATTCCTTTATCGCACAACACACCTGTAGCACTTCTCCACTTACTCCATCCAGCCTGGATCCTATAGGTCACATCACCATCAATCTCTCCATCCATCTGTATTATTGATCCCAAGTATCGAAAATGATCCCGCTTAGGTATCGCCACCCCATCTAACTTCACTACATCATGCTCTTCCAGTCGGTTAGAACTGAATTTACACTCCATGTATTCAGTCTTCACTCTGCTTAGTTTAAATCCTTTTGATTCCAACGTTTGTCTCCGTACTTCCAACTTTGTATTGATCTCCGCTCTAGTTTCCGCACATAGGACAATATCATCTGCAAACATCATACACCAGGGCACCTTATCCTGGATGGATTTTGTCAGTTCGTCCATAACTACCGCGAACAAGAATGGACTCAACGTTGACCCTTGGTGTAATCCCACCGTGATAGGAAACTCACTTGTTTGCCCCCCACCTGTCCTCACATGTGTCCTTGCGTCTCTATACATGTCCTTAATTAGTTTAATATATTTCAAAGGAACTCTTTTCTTTATTAAGGACCACCAGAGTACCTCCCTAGGCACTTTATCATATGCTTTCTCCAAATCTATAAAGACCATATGAAGATCTTTACCCATTACTCGAAAGCGCTCCATAAGTTGTCTAAGCAAATATATTGCCTCCATAGTTGATCGACCCGGCATAAAACCAAATTGATTCTCTGATATCTCTACATTCTTTCTTAATCTCCGTTCTATCACTCTCTCCCATAGTTTCATCGTGTGACTCATCAATTTTATGCCTCGGTAGTTGGCGCAACTTTTATTAAATAATAATATGTAGATAATATTAAATAATATTATTTTATATTTAATACTAATATTAAATATTTTTATTTAATCATATAAAAATTTAATATAATTTAAATAATGTTATAATTAAATAAAATATTAAATAAAATAATATTATTGAATTTAATTGTAATAATCATAAATTATATTTAATAATAATTTTTATTTAATTGTAATAATAATATTATTACATTATTAAATAAAATATTTAACTAATTAATTTATAATAAATTATATAGTTATTAAAATATATTATATTTAATATAAATAATATTATTTAATGTTAAGTATTTACTTATTTAATAATATTAACTTATTTAATAGTAGTAGTGATATATTTTAAATTTAAGATAGAATATAATATTAAATAATAATATTGTTTAGTAAAATAAAAATTAATTATATTAGATAATAATATTAATTATTAACATATCAAAATTATAATAAATGATATTATTTAAAATATTTAATATATTCAATAAACTATTATAAAAATTTAAATTAAATAATATTATAATATTATAGTTCAATGTAATATTTATTTAATTGCTTTTTATATTTTCAACTTTTCTATATTAAAATAAATATATTAATTTTAAAATATTAAATATATATTTTATATTAAAATTTCATATTATTTTATTTAAAAAAATTAATTAATTTTATTTATATTTTTATCATAAAATATTATATTATATTAATATATAAACTCTGTTCACTTACTTATAAACAGTAACATAAATGAAAACATGTTTCCGAAAACAATGAAAACAAGAAATTCTTGTTTCCAACAATTTTGAAAATTCTTGTTTTCGTTTTCGTTTTTTGAAAACGAAAACATATTGCCAAACGTGTTTTTTGTTTCTATTTCCACAAAAACTGAAAACAAAAACAGAAAACAGGAAACAAAAACAAAAACAAACGACCCCTTAATCTTTGCATAAAATGAAATTAAGCCATCAAAGTTTTATGGCATGAAAATCAGTCCATAAACTTTTATTTTACTATAAATAAACATCAATCTTTCAAAATCATACAATTAAGTTCAAATCTATTAAATGACGCTAATTGCCATTAAGACATCCAACATGAAAGCTGACATGGATAGCTTGGTTGGTTGCTATGTAGCATGCCACATATGCAATACTAACAGAAGTTAGTATCATTTAATATATTTAAACCTAATTGAATTATTTTGAATGATTGAAAATTTATTTACTGTAAAATAAAAGTTTATAAACTGATTTCAATGTGATAAAATGTTGAGAGCTTAATTCAATTTTATTTAAAAAGTTAATGGAACATTTGGTTATTAAGCCATTAATAAATAATATATTTTCTTAAAGTTCAATTACAATATAGTTGAGAATTAATTCTAATTTAAATGAGTCGATCTAACTTAGGTTTGAGTTTTGGTGTTAATCTAGGTTGTTTACGTGAATATATCAAGATAAAATTTAACAATAAGAGAATATAAATAGCTTTAAGTGTGTGTTTGGTTTATGAAAATAAAAATTACTTTCACCAACAAGTTATTGAAAAAAGTAAAAATGAATTTTTTCTCCAGACATTTGGACATAGTTCGAATCTTAAAGTTGTCATTGTTAGAAGAACTTTACCATTTACCACTCCCAACTCAAATAAGATTATTTTCAGACCGTAAAACAGATGAGAATACTTGTGGTTACACAAAAAAATAAAATAAAATAAAATAATTTTATATTTTTATTTTTTTACAATAATAAAAAATGTGAGAGAAAACATGCTTGACTGAAGAAATTGAAAACAGGTTTTTAAAAAATGATAATGAAAATGGATCAAAAATAAAGAAAAATATATATATTTTCACTATTTTCAAAAAAAATATTTAAAAAAATTGGAAAAGTGAAAATACGAGATTTCTTTAAATTCCTTTACTATCATTACAAAATACCTAAGAACTCAAGTTTGATTCACAATAGATGTAAGATTTTGAATTTTTTTAAATGTTAAAACACTATAAGTTATTTATTCACAATACTATTATTGAAAAATACCTAAGAACCCAAATTTTATTTTTATTTTTTGAAGATTGGTTATAAATTGTACCTGTTTAGGTTCGATGGCAAATTTGATCTACCATTTTAAATTAGAGCTGGCAAAAAGGCCAATTCAGACGAATTCATATAATTTTAGATTTAAGCTTGTTCAGATTTGGATAATTTTTTGTTCGAATCATTTCGGATAAGTTATGTAAATTTTTATTATTTTGAATGTAATAATTAATTTTTTATATAGTTAAATAAAAAATATGAAAAAAATTAGTTAAAATTTTAAAATTAATAAACATTTATATAAATATAAATTATATACAATAATTTTGTATTTGAATATCGTCTTTTTTTTTTGTCTTTTTCATTAGTTAAAATGTAAGGGCAAACTCTTAATCTAAATCTACAAAAATTATTCACAGTAAGTTCTAAAATAATGAAGGTTATCATCCAACCAATCCAAACTTTAGCCCAAGATGATATTCAAATCTAATCTTTTGTTAATAATTTGGCCTCTTTGTTTGAGATTCCAACCAACTCGTTCAAAATTAGTGTCATAATTGGTGTTAAAATTCAAGACATGAAATAATATTCCAATCACTTTTTTTTAAAGAAAATATTTCAGTAGTAATATTTAACAAACGGATTTTGGCTCCATTCCTGTTTCATGGGAAAATTTCATCCAGGTCTATCTTTTAAGGTTTTTTTTTTATTTGACCATAGTTATATAATTAGACTTGTTCAAATTTTTATGATAATTAAAATTGAATGTAACTATAAATAATGATTATATATGAATTTATTTTTTGAGTGAGCTAAAATAAATATATAGTAACATTAAAAAAAAGTATAAGTCCAAAATCATTGGCTTACATGAGAAACAAAATAAAAAATTTATTGGATCATCGGACACTTAGACCATTAAACATTTTGTGAATGACTTCCCACTCTTTACTCAATAGCCCAATGGATCATTAGACATTTGGCCACTTAGTCCACATATTTTTTTAAAATTATTTTATTAACTTTTTCAGCCACTGTATAATAATTTTTTTAATAATATTTTATATTTTTAAGAATTTTTCTTAGATTTATTTTTTTATTAGGAAAAAAATTAAATAGCAACATGATCAAATTATATCTAATCATGTACATTAGTTGACTAAATGTTAAATTAAAATGTCAAATAGTAAAAATTACAAAAGTTATCAATTAATTGGTTTAACCTTAATAATCAATACTTAGAAATTTTAGAAATTTGTGATATGTAAAATATAATTTCATTATCGAACCCAACACTAATTTTACTGATTGATAATTCTACATTATTGATATAATTGTATAATAATTTTTAATACTTAGAATTTTTAGAAAATCATAGTATGTAAAAACTAATTTCATAATTGAATTCAACTTTAATGTTAATGATAAATGATAATACGTTATTGATATAGTTGTAGAATAATTATTAATAAAATCACTACGTCTATTATTTATTTGTTTAAAAAAATTATATAATTATAATTCGATTTTTTTAGATTTCGGATTAGATTGATTTTTGGTTTGAGTTGTTACGGATTCGGGTATAATGGATTCGGATATTTTTGATTTTGGGTTGTTTTGGATTTGAGTTTTTTGGAGATTGGATATTTTCTAGTTTGATTCAATTTGGGTTAGGTTTTTTTTAAAGTTCGGATTGAGCCATAATCGGATCTTTGAATTTTTTTTAAAATCAATTCAAACCCCTTTGAGTTCAATCATGAATCGAGCTAAACGAATTAACAAATTCAGGTTTGCTTCGTCAATTCTATTTTAAATTGAGTAGTAAAATTTGTCTTATCCCTAAAACATATATCTATTAATTAATTAAAATGGATGTATACATAATATAAAGAAACTCTCCAAATAAAATTAATTGATTTTAAATTTGATATTTATTTTAAAATTTAACATTACACTATTAATAGAGGGTACTAGGTGTAAAGAAATCCCACATTAATATTTCCGTCTGGCATGCAGGTTCTAACTTTTGAGATCTTTTAGGATTGAGCTTGGTATGTTCTAAATAAAATATTCCATGCTTCACTAACAAAGACAAGTATATTTCTTGCTCACCTTGTGTAAATGAAAGCTAAAATCTCCCATCTGCAAAACTAAATCACCAGCAACTTTTGTCCTAACAATCCTGCACGAGATGAATTGAAGTTATTACTATCAATTAGAACAGGAAAAATCGGTACATAAAACTGACATTTATATGTTTAAAAGCAGCTAAGCAAGAGTAAGAACTAACCAGTCATTATATCTTCTTTCCAGTGCTTCAGTAACGATACTAGACTTTGGTGGATAAATGACACACCGATTAGGCTTCCCACCCGGGACTGAGCCATGAGTGTGATATTCCTCATCAAAATCCTCTCTAGAAGTGATACTCTTAAACTTCATTCCTTCCTTGATGGTTGGCAGTGGCATTATGGATGCCGTAGATATATAGCAGTGTGGCTGGGGTACTTATTGAAAAGTAGTAGTAGTAGTAGTAGTTATGCCATTAAGAAGACTTCTGTCTTTTGCTATATCCCGTCTGTCACCGTAAGAACATGCGTGGATAGCTTATAGCCAACACCTTCACAATTTATGTTCTTTATTCTCATCCATATAAATCGACACATCAATCACCTTTTTCTGTCATTGTCGAGATTTATAGTACTACTACTATTGTTTTTTTTTAGAACCATACAATTTGTATGTTTCGATAAATTTATGCATGCATTAGACAAAAGACATTTTTTTCCTAAGAAAATGTCGATGTAATCATATATAAATAAATATATTGTGAAAATCCGTACTCGATTTACGAGATATTATTCGCTTTAATCCGAAAGTTTCACAATTTTATTTCATAAAAAATGTCTCATAAGTATGAATTCAAATTTATATATATAGAAATATGTGTGAAAATCGTTTACGTTGGTTTGGACATGTAAGACGTAGACCTGTAGATGCTCCAGTTAGGAGAATAGAGGCTATGGATGTTGAGAGAAGGGTTAAGACTAGAAGAAGATTGAAAAAGACTTGAAAGGAAGTAGTTTGGAAAGACATGAAGGTTTTAGAATTAGATGAGCAAATGGTCTTGAATAGGAATCTATGGAGACAGAGAATACATATGGACGATCTAACGTGATTTTAGATATTGGTTCATATAGCCTACTCCAATCTATTGGGATAAAGGCTCTGATGATGATGATATAAATATTAAAGCAAATCTTCACAATATCTCAATGTGTAATTCGGGTGTTACAAACTCCTTTTTAAAGAGATCTTTGTCAAAAGAATAGAACCAAGATCACACTAAGTGTTAGAATTGTAGAGGTGGCTCCTAATTCTCATATTTCAGATGATGATTCTTTTAATATCAATTATAGAGACTTGCATCCAATCTAAGAAACATTATCCACTTTGACTCAAATGTCTCACAGTTTTATATCACAAATGGCCCCTCGCAAATATAAGTTCAAGCCTTTAGATATATATACTATAACAAATCTTCACATAATCTTGATGTAGGATTGAAGTGTTATATAAATATCATTTTTATATTTTGCTCGTTATTAAAAATAAGTAAATGAGAAAATGTAAGACAAATTCAAGACAAATTAAAGATGCTGTCCATTGTACTGGTTTGCCTGTCCACCCATCCAACCATCACACTTGATGTAATCTTTTGTGATTAATAATATTTCCTCATTTCAGATTAAAAAAAAAAAAGACTTGTATGTTTCATTATACATCCTTTCTTTTTGGTCATAAATGATTATGAAATTTTCGTGGTTCAAAAAACCTTGCATGGCAATATCATTATCCAAAATTTGTGGATAATTTATGCTAAGGACCCATCTAGAAGAAACGTAGGACCAAAAGCTAGCAAGAGAGAGACCTCTCTAATTCTATAGGCCAAGCAAATTTTAAAAGTTCAAAATTTTTTTATGAAAAAAGTGCTTTCATTTAGTTTTTATTTATTGTTGTTGCCTGTTTACAACAATAATTTTATATGTTCTAGGAATCATGATCTTCATGTCCACGTAACTGCCAATAATTTTGTAGAAAAAAAAAATCAAAGAGATGCAGGGACATTTATTGCCGAGCCTATAGGTTCATCGCCTTCTTGTAGGCCCCTTTGATCGTTTCTTGCTTCGTCATTTCTCCTTCTATCTGCTCCTCTGTTTCTTCTATCATTTTCGTATTTCCTATTTTGTGGTAAATCATCCCTCCGATTACATGGAAAACGGTGGGCTCCCCCATTTCTCCAAAGGTATCTAACGATCTTCCCATCTCGAGCCAGTTTTTCCAACTGGTTCATGAGCTTTCAACAATTCTCAGTCAAGTGCCCACTTGCAGAGTGAAAATCGCAATACGCAACCACGTTTTTTTTCGAATTTTCTAGTGTTCATTCAGGGAACTATAACAATCCAAACCTCTCTATAGCTGCAAGAATAGAAGCTCTAGGCTTATTAAATCGAGTATAGTTATCATATCTCAACTTTGTATCCCTGTTGGACTTGTTTGCACCTTTGTCAACATATTCTCTCGCTCGTTTCCTTCCTCTTTTGAGATTGTGAATCTGTATTATTTTCAACACTTCCTCTTATGGAATATACTTATAAGCTCCAGAGAAAAACTTTGAAAGTGTTGTTGGTTGATCCAAAGAAAGTGATTCTTGTAACTTCTCGGATCTAGTTCCTCGCAACATAGCTGCCACTACGACATTAGCTTGTAAGTCACAAATCTCCAAAATGGCACTACAAAATCTGTCCACATAACTTTTCAAAGATTTTTTATTGCCTTACTTCAAAGTCAGCAGATACGTCGCTTCCTTCTTCCTCTAACTATTAATCATGAATGCCTTCAGGGATTCACTAAGCAGTTATCAAATGAAGAAATTGACCCCTCCTTCAAACTGTTGAACCATTTCATGGTGTGGCCTGTTAAGTTGATTAAGAATGCTCTTCACATAATTTCGTCCTCCCAACTGTGGAGGAGCATTATTGACTCATAATTTTGCATGTAATCATACAACTCAGTCTTTCCCGCATACATTGTCATTTAAGGCATCTTGAATTTGCAAGGTAAGGGCCTCTCCATGATTGAGGCACTAAACATTATCAGTCTTTCTGACTGTCCTCAGCCAATACTAGTTTTTTCTCCTCCAACATTTTCTCAACCATCTTCATCATATCATTTGTTTCTTGGGCTATGGAAGTAGACTAGCTCCTCATTCTAGATGAATCTGCTTGATCTGTGACTCTTTTTCCCTTATCACAAGCAAAAGGCATTGATCTCATTCTCCCTCAACTTGCTTGTCTTCTTCTCTTTCTAAACCAGGATTCCTAGTTGAGTTAGCTTTCGAGTCGAAAATCTTGATAGAATTTCGACGGGTTGCTTCATTGGGGTTTACCGTCCTAGCACCTCTCATATTATTAAACTAATGCTCCCTAGACCGTAGCCTTAAGTCTGCACTTACGATCTGCCATACTTCGATCTGCCGCACATCAATCTACCGCACGTCGATCTACCACACACTAGTCTCCCCCAGACCAGTCTAGTGCACAATCTCCCCAAAACCAATTTGGCGTACTCCAATCTCCCCTAAACCAGTCTAGTGCACTCCAGTCTCTCCCAGACCAGTCTGGTGCACTGTCTTCCCCAGATTAATCTGGTGCACTCCAGTTTCCTCCAGACCAGTCAGGCGCTGAAGGTCTACCTCATTAGTCTATTGCGGTTAACTTCCCCCTGCGAGACTCATTTGAGTAAGTGCTTCTTTGAAAAAATCTACCAAGACCTTCAATGCATGAGTAGTCCTTCATTTCTTTGCCTCAGAGCTTCGAATTCTACTACTGGGACTATATTTGCATGTTTAGCTTCTGGCACTTGAGTTTCTTGATACATTTGATGATGTGGAGAGTTAACCGAACCTTTCTTCTCATTCACTTTCCTTACTGCTGATTATGTTCTCACCATTTTTCACAATAAGGCTTTTCATAGCAGATTCCCACAAATGGCGCAAATTGTTCTTGCCTGTTTACAACAATGAATTTATATGTCGAAGGCATCTTGATCTTCGTGTCCACATGTCTATCAAGAACTCTATGAAAAAAGAAAAAATCAGAGAGACGCAATGATTTGTCCCTACGAGAGCACTCCAATGCTTAAATCAGAAGCTGTGTAAAGTCTCAGTCAGAAAAATAGTAATTAATCCCCATAAAAAGTCATTTGACCTATTATTTATAGAGTGGAATTAGGTCACATTTACCCTTTTATCCTTTTAGACTTATTTGATTCTGGCCAAGGCGCGTGTCTGGGTCTAATGAATTTGGGCCTCCAAGTGGGCTTCCCATCTATGTAGCAAAAACCAGTCTCTTGCATTGGGCTGGAGAGTGTAACCACGGTCTCTCGTGCGGAGAAGCGTAACCACGGTCTCTCACACGAGGTAGTGATTCTCTTGCACGTCACTTTCCCGCGCATGGGAGAGCGTATTTTTTTTCAGTTTTCACATTTTTTTAAAATCATAACAATATATATTATTATTTATATAATAATATATATTTTTATAATAATAATATCATTATAACTATTATTATTATAATTACTATTATTATTTATTATTTATTTTTTAATTAATGGGTGGCCTACATCATTTATAGAAGGTAGAAAAAAATTGAAACTTTGAATTTAATTTTTTTTAATAATAACAGTTATACCTGTTATTGTACAAAACAACAATTAGTGATTGCTGACGTAAGTGTCTGTCTTTTCCTCCACGTGTCTTTTAAAAGCTTCTGCAAAATAAGAAAAGTCAGAGGAACGCAGGGGGTGGTTCCTTGCGTATGCACTCCGATGCTTAAATTAGCCAAATATTCTTGAGTATAGGGAATGTAAAAGCCAGAAGTCAAAATTAGAGAGTAAAGTAATACCTGTGGCCTATTTATAGGCGAGTAAATTACCATTATCGTGGAGTAATTACTTGGAGGGCAATTTCATCTTTTCTGAAGAGTTTGTTGCTTGTACGTTGCTAAAAACATTGCGTGTCGTCTAATTATGGCGGCAAGGGTCTGCCGCTAGGTGGGAGGCTATAGGAGGGAGACCTCATTTGATTGGCGACAGGTGTTACGTGGTCGACATTCAGTGACCTATCGTAAGCAATAGGCCCCCTACTGCTGGCGGGAGGGATCTCCCGCACATGCTACGGCGTGCAATGCAGTGTCCTCTGATGCATGACAAGTGGCCCAATGGATTTATGCCACATGGCAACTGGTCGACTTTTAGGCCTCGGCCTAGTGGACTTGGGCTATCCTATGTCAATTGCTCCCCACTCTCTTATTGGATTTTCTCCAATAAAGAGAGTATATATACTTGAATCCAGGATATTTTGGTCTTTTTCATGAATTTTTGTCATTTCTTGGGATTTTTTGCAGGTAAAAAAGCACAATTCTGCGGGAGGTGATTCCAGGCACGCGACGCTTCGTATTCTCTGCTGCAGCTGTATAAGCAACAGGAGGTGAGCTGAATCGCGCAAGAAATCCTCTGTATTAGCACTCTGCTGCATGTCTTAACCTCTTCGCAATCTTCAGTCTGCCACTTATACTACTCTCTTGCGTGACAATCTCCCGCGTCACAACAGTCACTCGCAAATAACCCCTTGTCGCCGAGAGTAAGTCTCCCACTGATTTCAACTGTCACAGCATTTTTATCTCCCGTGACTCTGTACTCTCCTGTAGGTTTTAGCTCTGTCGCCTGTGTTGTCTGTTTCACTTGCTCCGTCGGTCTTTAGCCATGTCTTCTCAACGCGCAGTTAAAACACTAAGGAAGGGCGGTGTTGAGTGCAAGTTGTCAAATGCAAACTTAGAAGAAATTAAAACTCGATTCCCCCTTCCTGCAGGTTACCAATATAAACTCCCAACCAATAGGGAACATTCTCCTAACTTAGTTACCAATGACGTAGCCGTACATAAAGCGTCCGTAGTGTTCGGTTTTCATTTTTCTCTTCTCGAGTTTGGTCTAGCTTTCCTTAGATATAAGGATATAGTCCCATGTCAACTCCATCCTCATGCATGGGCTCAACTAGTAGGATTCTCTATAGTATGCCATAATTTAGGCATCGTTCCTACCATTCCCCTTTTGAGTGCATTTTTTAGAGTTCACGGGTTGTCTGGGTTGGTCACATACGCTCTTTAGAGATTAACGGCCGAGGGGTTTCCTAACAAAATTTTTTTGGACCTTCCCAATAAGTTGCACAAATTCGAGAGCGAGTGGGTTGTTGTTGAGATTCCAAGAGATTTGAGAATCCCTACTAGATGGAATCATGATACTAGCGGCCACTCAAAGCACTCGAAAAAATTTAGTTTAGACTCCTTAAGGGACCACTTAGGTGAGTCTATTCGGCTTATCTGTTCTACCGGAGAGCGAAAGTTGTTTCCCTTTTAACCCTCGAGAACATTACAGTGGTCAGTTGGGGGAGTAGGCAAAGTTATCCCCGAAACTTCTACCATCCCTTCAAACCTCCCCTCAGCCTCACATACGCCTAGTCCTAGCTCTAGTTGTCCACCTGTGGTTCCTGTAGCCGAATCAAGGAACCCAATAGGCTGTCTAATAGATAAATCTTCTTTTGACTCACTGGCACCAATGATTCATCCGAGGAAGATCTCGAGTGGAACCAAGGTGATGCCTTTAGGAGTCCCTTCTATGACTTCCCATCAGATGAAAATTTGGCTAACTTAGATGATTTTGATGACCTTTTAGGTTTTTAACGATGATTCTTTTTTATTTCTTGCACACATGTTTAACGTCTTTCGACTTGGTATGCTAATTCTTTCTTCTTGTGTTATGTAGATATGAGCTTCTTAGACGCCATGCGCCAGAGGAAAACCACTCTATCCTCCTCTAGAGTTCCTCTGAAAGCTCCCCTACCATGAAATAAGCTTCAAGTCGAGGCTTCTGGTTTGGAACACCCTCACACTCCTGCTCCTCCTCCTCTAGCCACTGGTGAGCCTAGCCGCCTCACGTAAGAGGCCGGACGGGGTAAACGGAAGAGGCAACTTATCCGTGATTTTAGCTCAGAGGATCAGAAGAGCTCGGGGTCACAAAGAAGTGAGTCTGCTCCCCAAGAGGGTGACCCCGAGACTACAAGTGACATGCGCACCTTTTGCAAGCCTTGCCATAAGTACCAAAAAAGGCTGCAAATCAAAGACGCGATGCCTGCGAGGCCAATTTTGCCTAAGATGGCTGCTCCTACACTTAGGCGCCACCGAGTAGATGGAGGGAAGGTTGTTGATGGGGACAACTTTCAGACCTACCTCGACGTTAATGACAACGACAATATCGAGGAGCCTGGGGTAGCTTCCCACCTGGCTTGGAGCACTATCCTTCCGCGCGACGAGAAAGAGATTTTCAAAAATCTTTTCACGGGCGACGACACCTCTGATTATCTCGAGATGAAGGTAACAGCTTCAAACTTCTTTTATAATGCATATGTTTTATCTTCTTCAGTCCAGGGATTTTAATTATCTTCTTTCTATTTTGCTAAGCTGCGCAACAAGTGGTGGCTGTCAACGCACAACATCGAACTTTAAGAGAGCGAGCTGAGAAGGAGCTGCATGAGCTTCGGGAGAAGTACATGACACTTCAGAATGAGGTTAACCAACTCCATCCACTTCCCAACAGAATGGACGAGTTGAGGAGAGACAATGAGGCTCTGAGATCTCAAATAACGGGCCTCGAATTGAAGCTAAAAGATGAATAGGCAAGGGTTGATTCCCTTCAGGGGCACCAGGAGGTTTATGATAAAGCAACGAATGATCTGCAGGCCATGAGGTTGTAACGGGAAGAGGCCCTTGACGAAATGCATAACATGTTGGAGCAACAAATGGAGGTCTGAGCCCAAGCTGTTCGCAAATAATGCTTGTCCCAAGATTGCTTCGAGAAGAAGCAAATTTACTCGGCGAGATTCGTCAAGTACGGCTTCTATCTTACCCGTGCTTGGCTAGAGAAGCAAAGGCCTAACGAGACCTTCCCGGAGCTCCTATTTACTAAAGAGGTCGAGTTCTATAACCCTCATCCTTGGACCGAATACGAGCCTGATTTGGTGAATCCCGAAGATTATTTGGAGGATGGGGCCATAGATCACTTGGAAAACCTTGAAAGTCCTTGGACCCTTCGCAAGCCACGTGGTCAACCTGAGCCCATTAAAGCCTTGCATGGTTTAGACAGCGAAGATCTTCAACTTTTTGACTCTACTGCTGTCGAACTTGTGCTAAACACCGTGACTGTCGAGATTGCAGGGCCTTCAAGTGACGTTCCTCCTCCCGAGGCTGCTCCTCCTAAAGACCCAAACGTAGTTCCAACTTCTAAAGATCCAACTGCTGGTACAATGTCTCCACCTCTAGCCGACTCCATTCTCACGATCGATTGACTAGGACATTTTTTCTATTTTTCGCTGTTTTGTTCTTTTTGTTTTTGTTTGCAATTCACACCAACCTTGTACAATTGTAAATAATTCATTTACTTTAAAGGAAATTACAATTTCTTTTGCAGCTTCTTTCTTTTCTTTGTATGCTTGTTATAGAATACAAACTGTTTACACGCATGTTATGTTATTACAATGCAGCTTTAATTGACATATCATCATATTCATCGGAATTTTAGCATTTTATAGCCACAATGCTACGCAGTATGCTAAAATGTTACAACACAAAGACATTTTATCAATAAAATAACATAACATACTTTTCAATATACCTTTTGTCATGTCATATTGTATTGCTCCTCAAGTTTTTCTTTGAAACAACATTACTTCCTGCTCAAAGAAGAACTTTTACTTGACTATTGTGCCTGTCTTGTGCATTCTCTGCTTAAGGACTTGTGTATTTTGTTTGCTCGTCCCGCGCATTTTTCGCTTAAGGACTTTTTTGTGTTGTTTGCCCGTCTTGTGCATTTTTCGCTTAGGTACTTTTTCTCTGCTCGTCTCACACCCTTTTGTGCTTAGAGACTTTTTATTTGCTAGTCTCGCACCCTTTTGTGCTTAAGGACTTTTTTATTTGCTCGTCTTGCATCTTTTTGTGCTTAGGGACTTTTTATTTGCCCTTCTCGCACCTTTTTGTGCTTAGGGACTTTTTAAATTTGGTCAGCTTTTGCCTCTGTCACTCTTATTCCTGTAACACATGTATTAACTGAGCTGTTACATTAGAAAGTATGAAATATGAATGACTGGCCTTTATTCATAAATCAAGTAATAACATTACATGATATATGCCATTTGCATAAAATAACGACAGGAAAATAATAACAATAAAATAAAGAATGCAATGTTTTTATTGCCAGTACAACTTAAGATGATTAACATTCCAAGTTTTCGAGATCTTTTTTCCTTGCAAAGTTTCCAAGGTGCACGTGCTTTGTCCAATCATCCTCCTGATTCTGTAAGGTCCTTCCCAATTGGCTCGTAACTTAGCATCTTCCCTATAAGCATTTGTAATGGCTGACTTTCTCAGCACCAGGTCTCCTTCTCGTAATTCCCTGCTCTTAACTCGAGCATTATAGTAAGCGGCTATCCACTATTGATAGGCAACCAACTTCATTTTTGTTGTGTTCCTTAGTTCATCTATCATATCGAGATTCTCTCTAAGTCCCTGAGAATTGATTTCTTGAATGTAAGGGATTAATCTGGGCGATCCTGCTCCAATTTCTATCTGGATGAGGGCTCCATTTCCATACACCAAACTAAATGGCGTTTCTCCTATCGACACCCGACTCGTCATTCTGTAAGCCTATACAACACTTGGGAGCTCAACCACCCATGCTCCCTTTGCCTTGTCTAATTTGGTTTTCAATCCATGCAGTATAGTTCAGTTGCTCACTCCGGCCTGCCCATTGACTTGTGGGTAAGAGACAGACGTTATCCTTAATTGGATACTTAGGCCTTTACAGAACTCTCGACTGCTTTCCATGATCAGCATGCAACACCTGAGGGATTCCAAATCAGCAGATAATATCTTTCCATGCCATCGCCTCTACTTTCTTTTCATAGATTGTTGCCAGACGTTCTGCCTCTATCCATTTGGTGAAGTAGTCAGTGGCTACTAGCAGAAACTTTCTTTGGCCAGTGCCCAAGGGAAAGGGTCCCAAAATATCGAGCCCCTATTGTGTGGATGGTGTTGGTTGAAGGGTACTCTGGAGGGCCGAGACTAGTGCCGATGCTATGGGAGCAAATTTCTGGCATTTTTCACATCTTCGTACTTTCTCAACAGCATCTCTTTTCAATGTTGGCCAATAAAACCCCGCATGTACTACCTTCGTAGCTAACGCTCGAGCCCCTAAATATTCACCACATATACCCTCGTGGACTTTTTCTAAGGCGTGTTCGACTTGCTCAGGCCCTAAGCATTTCAACAAGGGCGTGGTAAATCCACGTTTGTAAAGCTCCCCATTTACCACTGTAAACCTGGCGCTCTTCAATTTTATCTTTCGAGCTTCATCTTTATCAGTAGGGAGCTTTCCTTCTAGGATGTAGTCTTGGATTGGGTTCCTCCAATCATTCCCGATCTCAACTTCGCAAACATCCTCCTCTTCAATACTCAACTTGGCTAGGGATTCCACCTTCACTATGCCACCTTTCATTCCCCTAGAGGAGGCTAGCTTCGAAAGAGCATCTGCATGACTGTTCTTAGACCGATTTATTTGGGTTAACCAGAAGTTCTTAAATGATTACGCTAACAGTTGAACCTTCTATAAATATGGCACCAAAACAGGCTCCCGTGCTTCATACTCACCAAGAAATTGATTTACCACCAATTGGGAGTCACTATGAGCCATTAGATTGCTGACTTCCAATTTCTTGGCTAGCTTCATTCCAGCTACCAAGGCTTCGTACTCAGCTACATTATTGGAGCTTGAAAGTTGAAACAAAGGGAATACTCATAGGCTTCTCCCTCAGGTGAGATCAGAACAATCCCAGCTCCACTACCATCAACACTACGAGCTCCATCTACTAACAATTTCCACCAAACTATCTCTGATTCTCCTTGGGACTCCCGACCAGTACATTCTACAATAAAGTCCGCTAATGCTTGCCCCTTTATTGCCTGGCGAGGCTTGAAGTGAATATCGTATTCACTGAGCTTAATTGCCCACTTGGTTAAACACCCTGAGTGCTCTAGGTTTTAAAATATCTGCCTCAAAGGCTGGTCTGTTAGAACAGTTATGGAGTGGGCCTGAAAATATGGTCGTAACTTTCGAGTTGCTATCACTAATGACAAGGCCACCTTCTCAACTTGGAGATATCTCGTCTCCGTGTCTTGCAAAACTTTGCTTACGTAGTAGATCGGGAAGTCCCTGTCTCCATCTCTCCTCAACGGGACTGGGCTTACCACCTTCTCGCCTACACCTAGATACACAAAGAGCCTGTTTCGAGGTTGAGGTTGAGATAATAATGGCAACTCTTTTAGGTAATCTTTCAATCTCTTGAAACCATCGTGACACTCTCCGGTCCATTTGAAATTCCTTCCTGCCTTTATTGCGTTAAAGAACGACAAACTCCTTTTTGCTAATTTGGACAAGAAGCAGTTTAAGGCTGCTATCCTCCCAGTTAGCCTTTGAACTTCTCTAACAGTTTTGGGCGGCTTCATATCCAAGACGGCTTGAACTTTTTCGGGGTTAGCTTCAATTCCCCGATTAGTGATCATGAACCCTAAGAACTTTCCCGATCTCACTCCAAACGAACCTTTGTTGGGGTTCAACTTCATGTTATACTGCTGTAACACTTTGAACACTTCCGTCATTTTCTCAGAATGTGATTCCTCCTTACGAATTTTTATGATCATTTCATCTACAAACGCTTCTATGGTATTACCCAACAAGTCCTTGAACACCTTGTTTACCATCCATTGATATGAAGCTCTCGCATTCTTCAGATCGAAAGGCATTACTCGATAGCAATATGTTCAGCTATCGGTAATGAAAGGAGTTTTCTACTCATCATTTGGGTGCATCATAATTTGGTGGAACCCCAAAAAAGCGTCCATAAAGTTCAGTAGTTCATATCCACAAGTCTCGTCTACCAATTTATCAATACGGGGTAATGGATATGAATCCTTAGGGCAAGCCTTGTTCAAGTCAGTGAAGTCCAAGCACATCCTCTATTTTTCGTTGGCTTTCTTCACCATGACTACATTTGCTCGTAGCAGCTTTGAGATCTCTTTGTCTATAACTTTTTGTCTTTTTGGGGCAAAATTTCTTTTCTTCTGCTTAATCGGTTTTGCTTTTAGAACTACATTCAATCGATGACAAGCAACCTCTGGGTCAATTCCCGACATGTTGTCGGGAGTCCAAGCAAAAACATCAGCGTTCTCCTTCAAGCACTGAATTATCTCCTATTTTGTTTAACTAGACAACTGACTTTCCACCCATACCACTTTTCCTTTATCTTCCTCATTTAATTGAACTGCTTCCATCTCTTCATCAGGCTTTGACTTAGGTGGTTCTTCGATTATAAGGGTCTCTTTTCTTTGGATCCCCTTGCGCTGGTGGACGCAATATTACATGTCCTAGCCCTCCTTTGGTCTCCCCTCACTTGGCCTACACCACGACGAGTAGGAAACTTTATCAGCAAATACCAGGGGTGCACCATTGCCCTCATGTCGTTCAATAATGGTCACCTGAAGATCATATTGTAAGCCACTGAAGTTGGCTTTACCATCATAAACAACGCTTGTCGGACAACACTCCTTGGGCTCTCTCTTAACGTGATAGGTAGCTGAACTGCCCCTGCTACCTTCACCTTTTCACCAAAAAATCCATACAAAGGTGCGGGCACCTGTTTTAGCCTATCCTCCGAGATGTTTATCTTCTCAAAGCAGTTTCAGTAATTCAGGTTCACCGAACTCCCGTTATCGACAAGGATTCGACTAATTGGATGCTTTGACACAACTGCCGAGATTACCATCGAGTCATCATGGGCAATTGTGATTTCCCTCCTGTCGGTTGGCATGAAAGTGATGGGCTTCTCATCCTGCCTCTCTTCCATCACCAAGTTGACTTTGTAGGCTTGCCGAGCATAGGACTTTCTAGAAGAGGAGGAAGTGCCAGCCAACGATTCTCCTCCATATATAACGTTGATTGCTAGCCCCGTAGGCTTGTTATCTTCCTTTTGATTTCTCCTGTTCACCCTTCTATTATCATTTCTCCTTATATCTTCATTTCTCCCCACATTCCTCCTATTCTCATCTCTTCTGTCCCTAGGGTAATTCCCCCTATTACGTGTGGGATAGTTGTTTCTGTCACTCCTCCACACAAATCGGTCTATCTTACCTTCTCGCGCCAGCTTCTCTAGTTGATTCATCAACTCCCTACACTTTTTTGTGGAGTGTTCATACCCTGAACGGTAGTTACAGTATGAATCTAAGTTACGACTTAGATTCCCCGAGGTCTTCTTCGAAAGTTGTATAATACCTACCCCCTCAATAGCTGCTAACACCGAAGCTCGAGATTCATTGAGCGGGGTGTAAGTGGTATATTTCAAACCTTAGGGCCTTCTCAGGTTTGCTCGATTGATTGGAGGATGCCCCAAAGGTTTCTCTCCCTCGCTTCCTTCCTTCCTTCTGCTCCCCAGCCGACACCATTTTCATTACTTTCTCCTGGGTGATGTACTTATTCGCTCGAGAAAATAAATTAGAGATTGTAGTCAGTTGGTCTAACGATAGGGACTCCTGCAACTTCTCAGACCTAGTCCCCTATAACATGGCGATTGCAACTACTCTACTTGCAAATCACGCATCTCCAAAGTGGCATCCCTAAACTGATCTACGTAACTCTTCAACGATTCCTTATCTCCTAACTTAAGGGTGAGCAAATAAGTCAGCTCCTTCTTTCTCTGACTATTCACTACAAACACCTTAAGGAACTCATTCTGTAATTGGTCAAGAGAGGCAATGGACCCATCGAGCAAACTATTGAACCACTTCATCGCATGCCCTGTTAGAGTGAGTGAAAAAGCCCTGCACATTATTTCATCCTCCCATCTGTGTAGTAACATCAGGGCCTCATAGTTCTGTATATGATTGTAGGGATCCGTCTTCCCTGTATATGCAATCTTTTATGGCATTTTGAATTTCGGGGGCAACGGCTTCTGCATGATGGCCGCGCTAAATGCTACCCTTCTCCTCTAGCTATCTTTTGCCGACACTAGCTTTTTCTCTTCCAGTACCTATTCTATCATCTTTTTCATGTCTACAGGGAGAGCAGGTTGACTTTTATCCCTTTCAACATGGGATAAGCCAGGCTGGTCTTCTACAACTATCCACTTTCCTTTACTTCGAAGTACACCGCCTTGTGTCATCTACGTGTTCCAAGAAGGGTCAAACTTCAACCTAGGCCTCTATGTGCTCTCGTTATCAACACCGATCTTTCCAACACCTCTAACACCGTGTCCTAGGTCAGTACCAACAAAATTTGACAGACTCCAGCGTAAGGCGAAAGACCCACAGCTGCCTCGACACCTTGTCGCCCAGAACCCTGTCGCACTACCTCAAGACCCTGGCACCTGAGCCTTGCCGTAGGTTCCAACTCTGCCACATCCTCAGTCTCCCACTGAAACCCTGCGACAGGCCTCTTACTCCCCAATCCTGCCACATCTTGCTGACTGTGAGCCACTCCCGTAGGAGGCACCCCTTGTCGTAACGAAGGGTCTGTCACCACTTCATTACCCCGTCGCCCTGTCACCTGTGGTGGCACCCCTTGGTTTGTATCTCCCACTAGATTCTGAACAGTTTGCGAAAGGCTCAACTGCGGGAGAACTCCCTTAAACAGATCCATCATGGCCTTCAGTGCCTGGGTTGTTTTCTCGCTCTGCTGCATCAGAGCTTCGAATTCCGTCACAAACGCTATCGTTCTTTCATCTTCCCTGTTCACCTATGTACTTTGGTGGATCGATTGTTCAGGAGAACTCACGGAGTTCTCATCACTTCCATCTCTCACATTAGTTGATCTTGTTCTCACCGTCTTTAATGTTTCAACTGGTTTTTATTTCATTTCCCACTGACAACGCCAATTTTTATTGCACAAAACAACAATTAGTGATTGCTGACGTAAGTGTCTGTCTTTTCCTCCACGTGTCTTCCAAAAGCTTCTGCGAAATAAGAAAAGTCAAAGGAACACAGGGGTGGTTCCCTGCGTATGCACTCCGATGCTTAAGTCAGCCAAAGATTCTTGAGTATAGGGAAAGTAAAAGCTAGAAGTCAAAAATTAAAGAGTAAAGTAATACCTATGGCTTATTTATAGGCAAGTAAATTACCATTATGACGGAGTAATTACCTGGAGGACAATTTCCTCTTTTTGAAGAGTTTGTTCCCTGTACAATGCTAAAAACGTTGCGTGTCATCTAATTGTGGCAGCAGAAGTCTGCCGCTAGGCGCGAGGCTATAGGCAGGAGAACCCATTCAATTAGCGGCAGGCGTTAGGTGGTGGACATTCAATGGCCTGTCGCCCCCTATCGTTGGCGGGAGGGACCTCTCGCATATGCTACGACGAGCAATGCAGTGTCCTCCGTTGCATGCCACGTGGCCCAATGGATTTATGCCACATGGCCCAATGGATTTATGCCACATGGCAACTGGTCGACTTTTAGGCCTCGAACCAGTGGACTTGGGCTATCTTATATCAATACCAAATCTTGATTGGTAAAATTATTATTTTTATTAATTTGGATATGAAAGTTAGTAACGTGGTTTGGCTAGATCCATTGCCAATTGTTTTGTTTTATTAAATTATCTTTTAAAATCGATATTTATTAATATTGTTTGGGTAGTTCGTTCCCACAGCAAAGCTTCGTTGACCTTGTGAATATTATCACAGAAACCTACATATTAATGCTTATGAAGATTAAGGTTAAAATCAAATCATATCAATTTTTAATTATATTAAATAAATAAAATAACCAAAAAATAGAAATAAAATCGAAGAATTTCATAATGACTTTATTATTGGGAAACAATAACTTTTATACTACATATGTGACTTCTGCAGCCCATAGATATTGATCACCAGTAACTTTGGACATAGTGATAGAAGCATTTGTGAATGGCTTTAACAAACGCTAGTGTTCTTGCCCCTGGCCCCGCTTCGCTTTGATCCTCTGGCCCAGATCCGGTGGTTGGAAATCTCTCCTATTGCCGCTCAGCCTTAAAAAAAATCCAAGCCAAATTCCAAAAAATTCCTTAAAAAATAATAATTTTCTTCTCCTTTTTAACCTTTTTCTAGCTAAATTTTCCAAAAGCCCCCTCAGATTCCCTAAATCTAAGTTTGAAGGTCACAGTTCATGGTTTGTGTAATGTGGGTATTAGCTATCACCTGCATCCATATAAACTCAGTTCAACTTCTTATTGTGTTAGTGATTGGTGAGTTTTCAACTAGCTCTAAGAGACTTTGTACAATTTGATCAGTTTGAGGAGTTTCCCAGTCAATTGCTGGAAATTTCACCAGAGTTTCATCACTTGATCCCCATGACAAGGCCAATCAGAATACTTTTCAAAACATTTAAAAAAAAGTAATACAACAGCATAAAACTGAATTGTTCTATTCTGGTGTGAAAGGAAATCATATTCCAAAACTAGATTCTTTTCACACTTGAAATTCTCTAGATGTAATACATAAAGTCAGCTACTCCACTCCCAAAAGGCATGAGATGGTGATACTTGGCAATGATGTCAAATTTAGGCACAATTTAATAGCATTAAAGAAAAAAAGGGAACAAAAGCCAAGTGTTTACTGTAATATCAAAACAGCATTCTCCATGCTTTCTTAATTGATTATATGTTAAAACATTTGTGCTTTTTGGTAAGTGGAGCACGTGAATTTAAATGCGTTTATATCTCTAGAGCTGTATAAGAAGAGTGAATCTTCCTTCTCTTATAAGAAAATCGCTTGTTGGAGAAAAATGGCGAGCAACCTTCGAACAGATTCATCAGACTACCGAACAGAGCTTCTTTCTCCAGCTCCGGCCGGAGAGAATCTGACAATGGCAAGTGAACAATATTGGCGACTCAACATGGATAAGTTTCACCTTCCAGAGAGACGCATGGATTCTTCATATTTTAGCCTTGGATATTTTCTCAAGGCCTTAAGTAAGCAATTCCAATCTCACTCTTAATTACTTTGCCTGATCAATCTTCCCGAGTACTTAACCTAATAGTTATATTTTTCTATCAGGGAGACAGAGAAAAATTTCAGAGTATTACAAGAGGCAGGAAAAGCTTCTCAAAGGGTTCAATGAAATGGACGCATTCAATGATTTGGGCATTTTGCCTGGGAGTTTGACTGAGGTTTGTTTCCTGAAATGGGCTGTTTGAGAGGAATTGCATAGCGTTACGATGCAAAATTTATGTATGTTTGTTTGTTTGTTGCAGGAGGAAATGAAGCAGCTAGCAAGGAGTGAGAGGGTGGCAATATATGCATCTAATGTGGCAAATTTGGTGCTTTTCTTGGCAAAAGTCTATGCTTCTGTTGAAAGTAGATCATTGGCAGTCATAGCATCAACCTTGGATTCTTTACTGGATCTCTTGTCAGGCTTTATTTTGTGGTTTACTGCTTATGCAATGAGAAAACCAAATCAGCATCGTTACCCTATTGGCAAAAGTAGGATGCAACCTGTTGTAAGTCTTTTTTCCATCACAAAGTGAATACGAAAGTGATGTTTCACTGGTCAAAGTATATATTATATAATATCTGTCAACTTCGTGAATCATGCCATCTGATCAGACACAGCAGCATGAGATAAGGGTCCCACTCTCTCTCTGGTTTAACTTTGTATGAATTGTGCAGGGGATTGTTGTTTTTGCATCAGTAATGACGACTCTTGGATTGCAAATATTGTTTGAATCTGGTCGAGAACTGCTTATCAAGGTATATAATTAAGCATCAACAATTTTCTCAAAGACAAAAATGAAATTATGTATTAAGCATCAACAATTTTCTCAAAGACAAAAATGAAATTATGTATTAAGCATCAACAAGTGACCACTGATTACCGATTGCAGGCACAACCTGAAAGAGATCCTGAAAAGGAAAAATGGATGATTGGGATTATGGTATCTGTGACATTGGTAAAATTGGTGCTCACAGTTTACTGTCGCAGATTCGAAAACGAAATCGTTAAGGCATATGCTCAAGATCATTTCTTCGACGTCATTACTAACTCTATTGGACTGGGAACTGCTGTGTTAGCCATCAAATTCTACTGGTGGATTGATCCTCTGGGTGCAATTCTTGTAAGTTCTCGATACATGCAATGCATACATACAATTTTAACTTGTTGATTAGAATGTATAACTATATATGCTGCAGATAGCGTTGTACACAATGGGTAATTGGGCAAACACGGTGATGGATAACGTGTGGGCGTTAATAGGGAGGACAGCGCCGCCAGAGTATCTAGCGAAGCTGACATACTTGATTTGGAACCACCACCAAGAGATTAGACACATAGAGACTGTGAGAGCATACACCTTTGGTTCTCACTACTTTGTGGAGGTTCACATAGTTCTGCCTCACAACATGTCCCTTGGCCAAGCACATGATATTGGACAGACTCTTGAAAGTAAGCTCCACCAACTTGCTGAAGTAGAACGAGCTTTCGTTCATGTGGATTTTGATACCATTCATGCGCCAGAGCAAAAGCCAAAAGGGCCATGATCTTCACCAGTTTTCAAGGAGACGATGCTATTACTTTTTCCACACGTTAATTGCTTTACAACTTCACCAAAAAAAACTTATTGTTTGTTGTTATATCTAAGTGAGGAGGAATTATTTGAGTGAAACTGTCATATAATGAGATATTTGTAACTTATATAATGGTCTGTATTTTAGGGATGTAAATGGGTAGTTTGTAATAGGGTACCCGGCACTACCCGACCCGCTTATATCGGGTTCAGGTACCCTATAAACGAGTAATTGTAGGATTCGGATAGTATATTTAATATCCGAGTCGGGTTCAGGTATAGTTCAAGTAACACCTTTAGGGTATCCTATACCCGAATCCGATTATCATTTATTCGGGTAATATCGGATACTCGAACCTGCTACCCGTTTATTAATGTTTGAAACTTAGCAAAATATATGCTCATACAAAGATTCGAACCCTAGCGAACCTTTGTTATTAAAGACTTAACCAAGTGAACCAACTTTGTAATTTGATATAATATCACGTAAAAATTATTTTTATGTCAAAATAAATTGTAATTCAAATTTTAATTATAAAATCTAATAAAACATTGTTAGCCAAAAGAACAGTTTAATGAAACGGATAATAATATTGTTATTATTACTTACAAAAATATATTAAATAGCTACGCTATAGATAATAAGATTTTAAATTTTTAGATATAAAATACTAAAATTCATTTAATAAAAATTTCATAATATGTTAATATACAATTCTTAACATATTGATAATTTAACACACACATATATTATATATAAAACTTTGGTATAATGCAAATCTTAATATATATATATATATATATATATAAGATGTATTTCTTCATTATTCTATTTGTAACTTATTATGATAAATTTAAAAAAGAACTTTTTTAACTAAAAAAAAGATTGAGAAGATCATTATTTATTTAATTGTTCAATATTATGGTTATTAATTGATCAAGCTAGTCTAAATTACATAAATATATTATAAGAGATTAAATGTTTGAAATTAAAAACAATAGTATATTTTATAAGTATGATAAGAGATTCGAATGAAAAATGTTTGAAATTAAAACTATAATATACTATAAGGGATTGTATAATTTATTTTGTATTACATGATAAAAGATTATTATAATGTACAAATCATTATAATAAGATAAACATATCAATAATCTATTTTATATAATTACTTTAAACTAGTTATAAGAGATTAATTAAGTAATTATATAGTTGATTCTATGTCACATGATAATATATTATTTTAAGGTGACATTAGCATGAAAATAATTATGATAAAAAGTATTTATTAACTATTTTATATACTTTATTTCAAATTACATTATAAGAGTTTACAACAAAAGATTATATAATTTATTTTATATCATACCATAAGAGATCATTATAATGTAACAATAACATTCAAATTATTAGGATAAATTTAAATGTTAGTGATCTATTTTATGTACTTGATTCTAGATCACATGATAAGATATTATACTTCTAAAAATTAAAAAAAAATCCAAAACCATAATAAGAGATTGAAATTAAAACATATATTATAATAAGAGATTGTATAATTTATTATATATCGCATGATAAGAGATTACTATAACTTTACATACAAATCAATATAGTAAGATACACAAATCAATTATATAGTTTACGTATTTTATTTTAAAATCACATGATAAGAGATTAATTAAGAGATAATATAGTATATTATATATCACATGATAAAATATTTGTCATAACGATTTTGTTTGTGGAACTCAACCACTATATGATTTTTTTTATATTTAAATCAATCTAAATTTAATATTTAAAACAATTCCTTTTTATCTATTCTTTAATAAAACTAACTCTAATTTCAATATTTAAAACAATCCTTTAAGATTATATTTGAAATTGAAATCTTTTCAATCAAGATTTTTTAAAAATTTTAATTAATAATATATTTTAAAATAAAAATCAGTTTAAAAAAGACCAAAAGTAACGCTAACACAATAATTATGAGACAAAAAAGTAATTTAGCTATCCTAACCAATTCCCATAAAGACTTAAAACTTAATGAACCCAAAAGATAAATACAAATATAATTTATAAACAAATTGAATATAAACCAAGATAAAAATAATTTATATTTTTTTATCTCGTCCCTTCAGTTTATAAATGAAAAGCAAATATTATGCTCAAAAAAAAAAAAGAAGAAAAGCAAATATAACTATAAACTAAAGCTCACGTGTAACCAAAAAAAAAAAACTAAAGCTCACCGACACCGTTTAGACTTTGAGGTTGAGATATAAAATCACCTTTTCTCTAAACCCTAACCCTTTTATTTCTAATCTTTCTATTTCTTGCGGCAGCTGCGGCACACAGCCGATGCCTATCTCCCACTCCCATTCCTAGCTTCCATTATCAATCTAAGAGCTCTATTATCAATCTAAGCGCTTGGGTCAAACTTGCATCCAGGTAACAAATTGTTTTTATTCTAATAGATAGAAAGTATTAAGATTATGCTTAACCTACATTATTCTTAATATTTTCTTTTATAAAAGCAATGTGGTCATGCCAAAGCTGTTTCTTTTTTTTAGAGAAAAATATCTCATTTCCATCTTTAGATGGAGTATCATGTTTGTAGGGAAACTGAATATTTTTAAGGATGTATTGCTTTATCTATTCTATTCCTTCAGTTATAATATAAAACCAGTGGCAGATCTTGAGAATTGATTTTGGGGAGGCCAATTAATATTATATTTATCTTATTCTTTTATAAGACATAGTCTATCAACACATCACATATATGAACACAATAATGTTCGAGTGTGCACACCCCCCCATATTTATTTATATGAAAATATATACTAATAATAAAAAAAATAAAGTCATAAAATTAGAAAATAAAAGTATTATAATGACAACATTAAAATTTTAAAAATGTCAAAACTTTTAATATAATAGTAAATTTACCAATTATACAATCTTTCAATGAATTATGAAAACTTTTTCGAACAATTTAATAAATAAATCAATTTTTAAATTATATTTTTTATTTGAACAAGAAAAATAGATATATATTTTTTTATAAAACTAAAGTTGAAACTTTGAAATTAAAATTTACGATTTTTTTAAACTTTTTATAAAGTGCTTTCAATCTAACTTTTTATTGAAAGAAGATTGCAAAATAACATGAAATAAAGATATGGAATAAGATGAAAAATTATATAGAGAGGAGAAATTATAATAAGTTACAAAGAAAATAAAAAAAATTAGTCTCTCCTATTTCTCATGGGGTTTGAGCTCCTTTTTACTAAAAATAAAAGAAAAGAACAAAAAAAAACATTTAGAACTTGATAAGAAATTTAAAATCTTATAAGAATGATAAAAAGTTAGTGCGATTTTTGTCAAAATTACTGTAATTTAAATATTGTGACATTTTTAATTTTTAAAAATTTATAAATAGTTATTGGTAGGCATAATATATAGACAAATAATAATATGACTTTAACCTCTCATAAATTGCAATATATAAAATTTAATTTTGGATCAAAACATAAATAAGCAAAATTAAGCTTGTCCAAATTTTGAGGGGGCCAAACCTCTATTAGAGCATAAACTTCTTATGTTTACACATAAGGGTTGTACAAATGTTGGGAGGGCCATGGCCCCTTCAAGGGGCAATGACGAGCATCCCCTGTATAAAACCCTCGTAGTGTAAACTGGATTTGATCAATAAAATATTGTATGATGCTTTATTTGTTTATTTTAAATGGCTAATCATTCATTTTATCTATTTTATTTGTGTAGGATCGTGCTCGACAATAGATTCAAGTAACATGTTTGGGGATGGAGAATAATTGTTTGCCAATATTGGAACGAATTTCAATTTTTTTATTAATTTACGTCTTTTTTTAGTTTTGTAAACAAATTTTTAGGTACTGGAAGTTTTTTTTTTTGAAGCTACTAGTTGTCTTTTTAAAGTTGTTTATTGAATTAGGAAATTGTATAAATTAAATTTCGTTTGAATTCAGGTTTTGGTAAAATAATTTGTATTCCCTAGTCATTCAATTAATTTTAAAGTCAAAATTTTGACTTAATAATCGGGTAATTAATCGGATTCGAATAGTAAACGGGTAGTATCAAAATTATTAGGATAGGGTTTGAGTAACAAAGTTTAAAATTATTCGGGTAATTATAAGGTTCGGGTAGTTTATTATATAATAGGGTTCGGGATTGGGTACCTCAAAATTAGCGGGTACCCTATCCGTTGCCATCCCTAGTCTGTAAGGACATTTATCTTTAGTTGATTTTTTGCCAATATTTTAATAATGGGATAAAAATAGAATCAAGTGGATGTTCCATTTCCAATTCAATTTATTGCAAGCATTAATTACATTTTAAATGCACTATTTGTTATATATAAAATATATATATCACAAATATTTCACAACTAGACACTATTTTGTGCTTGGTACACTAATAAGATTTTGAAGGTTTGAGGGTTCAAATCCTATTAATCACAAACAGTATTTTTTTTCTTAATACTTAACAATACCATTAAACCCGATTTAGTAATTTTCTAACTAGACAAGTTATGGCTTATCGGTTCCACCCATTGGTCTGGTTCTTAAACATTGCTTTTGGCTCAACCATTTTTAAACACATGGCTCAATTATATGTGTCATATTGTAACACTTTCATTTCTCTAAATTATTACTAGAAAAACGTCGATAGTTGATGCAGGAGCATGAAACAAAGGGAATAAAGGATGTTGGTCAAGCATATAGGTAGAATAAGGAGAAATATACATAAAGAGTTGATCAAACATTTGGAAAGTAAAGTAAGGAGTAGTTAAATGGTAAAAGTTGTTCACTTAAATAAGCATGTTAACGGATAAGTAGAAGCATAAAATAAAAAATAAAAAAAGAGATTTAATCATTGGCTGATTATGGTGGTTCTATTAGAAAGTCTACTTTCGTATTTAGCATGATTTTGTTTAAACAACCAAAAGTTGCTTCGAAAACCCAAAACCATGTAATTTCAAAGAAATTCTACTGAAACCACTTGACGTATTCTATGCCAAGAGCATGGTCAATCACATAAATGGTGAGACTTTAAGTTAAAAGTGTTTACTTGGCTCCTGGACCAGGTGTGCTTGACTGAGCATCTGACTAAATAGTATTCTGGAGATGATTGTTTATTATTGTTCTTATGCAGCCATGAGCTACCTAAAGTGCATATCCAAAAGGCCTCAGTTTTTTTTCTTTCGTTTTTTGATTGAGCATAGTTGGGCATAGAGGCTGAGAACTGGGACTTAAGGTCGATTATTTGCAGCAATAGTTCTTTTCAACGATTGTAGAAGTGCAAGTGCAGTTTACATCTAGAAAAAGCTGTCTTTTTTCATCTCTTCCTTCTTTAATCCAAAACATTTTTTTTTTTATTTTTTCCTTCACACATATATAAAAAGCTATCTTTTTTTATCTCTTAGCAAAGAGATGCTCATTTGTGGTCTCTGAATTGCTGTCTTTTGAAGAAGGAGAAGAAGGGTTCTTCGTAAACCTTTTCACTCTTTTTCTTTTTCTCTTATTCCATTAATGGCTTTATGTCTTTAACACTTCATCCCTGTAGAATGTAACAATACTACAGGAAAATGGACATTTAGTGACAGCGGCGTTTGCACAAGGTGTTTCCAATTCATAAAGATTCTCTTCACTCTTCAGTCAAATAAAACCCTGTGTTTTTTACTCTAGCTTGTCAAAAGCCATGGTAGAATTCTGCTTTCTTTGTGCAGATTTCTTGTTTAAACATTAAGCAATATTGTAACATTTCATACGGATTTGCAAGTAAACATCATTCAGATATAATGCTCCTCAAGATGTTATATTTAGCAAAGTTTAGGCAATGGTTCTTTTTTAATATTTTGCTTTTTCTATGCTTTCAAATCAACTTCTTTTTTTTTTATTTTCTTTCTAAATGACTTTTAAATTGTTATAATTTTCTTATTGACTTTAATTTCATACCATTTTCAAAAATATAATAACAATAGTAAATAAATTCACTTGTGATTTAGAGGAGGCTGTTGTTGTTCCCCTTCCTGTCACCTTTTCCACAAAACCAACTCCTAGATATTGGGAATTTGTTAAGGTGAACTCCTTCAATCTTTCGGACGCTAAACAAATCTCTTTAGGGATTACCTCAAACTTCAAAGAAATGACAACCAATGAAAATTGGTGTTGAAGTTGTTAGATTTTTCCAATCGGTGGACTACTATTAATTGATAGTTTTGAGTTTTAATAAAGCATGCTAATAATTTAGTCTTGGTATGAAAATATAAGTAAACATAAGTAGTTAATTGTGATCAGTATGTGTAGGCATTTGCACATCTTATTGGGTCATCGTGGTTTGACGGTTGTGTAGACTTGGAACTTAATAGTCTTTGATAGGGGGACTATTAGGTTTAACTACAAATATAAGGCTAAGTCCCCACTTCACTTCTCAACGTATTGGTATTTGCCCATTGAGAGCCACCCTAAAGGAAAAGTAGAAGAGGAAGACCTACTTGTCAAAAACCAGGCTTCAAGTTCTACAATGTTTGCTAAAAAGGTATGCCTAATTAATTGTTTAATATCTCCTGTGTTGCATAAGATAATTGTATAATTGATCTTACACAAGTTACCTATTTTATGTTTTTGTCTTTTCTTCTTAGTGCTAAAAGGGCAAATTAATTAAATATATAAAATTGCTTGATGCCTACCGTTGGCATAGAGGTATGCCCTATGGCATTCAATTTTGGATATTTGCATATTTATTGTTTTGAAATACTCATTTAATATAGGCATTATTCTTGATCTACAAAGCATATTATTTCAACTATTAATACTTTCTAGCCTTGAAACAAAATATACTTTGCAAAAAGAATTATAAAGTAGTTATAATTATAAGATCCCTATTGCATAAAAGTATAATGTTTCTAAAATTGTTCTTGGTCAAGCATTGTTAAGAAAAAAGGATATTAATAAATGTCGTTGAAATTTGTGATTAATATTATACTTTGACTATTCTCTACAAATTCCTATAAAGAATTGCCAATATGGATGAAATTGGGTATAGTAGTAATTGCATGAAGATATATGTGTGATCAAGATAGGATTGTGATAACCGCAAATTTCGAATCACAGTAAATATAAATCAAAATAGGGACTTGAATCAAATAGATTATTAAGGAATAAAAAAAAAGAATTAAGAGAATCATGAAGTAATAGATTAAATGGAAATACCATGAGGAATTTAATGAATTAAATTTTTAGTGTACATAACAAGTATACATGAATATATATAATATTGAAAATAAATCAAATTAATGTATAAAACATATTATACATTAATTAAATAAAAAGTGAGTATATTGGATTCATATCTTTATTTTTCGAGTATAAATATATTTATAACAAAAATATTTGCAATATATATGTATTATATATTAATATATTTTAATATACACTGGTTATTTAGAAAGTATAAATTTTAAAAAATAAATATAATTATAATACATGTTATAAATATATATATTACTAATATAAATAAATTTATCATATAAATATATATTTATGTGTATTGTTAAAAATATATATAATAAAATAATAAAAATTGGATAAGCTTCTCAAGGAAGCTTGTCCCAGTTGCAAAGTCTGTTCAGCAGACTAAAAGGCTGTTAAGCAGACAAAAAAAAACATAATAAAAAGATAAAAAAAATAATAAGAAAACCGCAGCAAGCTTCTCGTGGAAGCTTGCTACGCAGTAAAAAAAGAGTCTGTACAGCAGACCAGAAAAAAAAAATGAAAAATGAATGAATGAAGAAGAATGAAAGAGAAGAAGAGGCTCGCCGCCAGCCAAGGAGGAAGAGGCCGGCGACGCCAAAGAAAGACAAAGGAGAAAGAAAAGGGCCCGATCGGAAAAAGGAAAAAGGAAGAGAAGAAAAAGAAGCGATCGGGGAAAGAAGAAAAAGAAAAGAGAAAGAAGAAGGAAAGGAAGTCGCCGGATGCCACTAACCCAATCGACCCAGATTGATGCCGATTGAGTGATTCCGGTGCCATTGAGGAGAAAAAAAAGTGTGGTGGAAGAAAAAAAAGGGGGGGAGAGGGAGCTGAACTGGGTTGAACCAGTTCTGAATCGGGTCGAATTGGTTCGACCAGAAAAAAAAAGAAAAAAAATAAGAGAAAAAGACATAATAGGAAAGGAAGAGAGAAACAGAAATAAAAGAATGGTAAAGGACCTTACCGTATTTTATTTAGTTTTATTTATTTAATAGATTGTTAAATTGTTGCGAAATTTCCTAAGTGTGAATATGGATTGGATTTGAAATTGTAAAGTTACACAATAAGCGAGTTGCAAAAATTTGGACCAAGCGCTAGCTTGTGAAGCTTGGTGTTCGTCAAAGCCCTAAGCTTTGACAAGCGGTAAGTTACTTATATAAGGTAGAAGTTAGAATTATATTGTTATAGGTATGAGTTAATTGAGATATTGTAAATTGCAATTGGAAATTTTTGTGATGTTATGTTAATTGAGATATTGTAAATTGCAATTGGAAATTTTTGTGATGTTATGAAACACTACTAAAGCATTATTTCGACATTGCTAAAATATCATTAGAAGCTTGATATAACATCATTGAAATATTGTTGGAACTTGGTGTGATATTGATTTGAATGTTGATAGTGTTATCGTTGGGAAATTTTTTTGAATAGTGCAGAGTGCTATTGGAAATGGTTGGAAATTTGAAAATTTGAGATGGATACTAACTATGCAAGATACTTTTATAAGATGGTTTTAGTGTTATATCATATAGACGGTTATGATAATTGCTTGATGATGGAAAATTTTAATGTGCAACATACATAATGGAGTAGTAAATTGAGCATTTTTATATGTTGAGATACTATGTGGAAATATTGTTGGAAAATTTTGAAAACAATTTGGTTGGTTTTATAATGGTTTGATGATGAAAAAATATAATGAGTTTGATATTGTTTATGTGTTGAAAAGTTTTTTGGGATATTTTTAGATAAATTGGAAAGTGAATCGAGATTTTATTTTCATTGTTATATTGGGATATATATGCTTATATAAATATGCACATATACGAGTAAGTGTGAGTTGGAAACTGTGATGATTGATTTTGTGTAATAACATGTGAAATGTGTTGTGAGATGATGGGTAATTATTTAAATATAAATTTTGGTATCCAGTGGAAGTGAAATTGGTAAATTGGATGCAAAATTTCGAATTATGGGTTGGCTAGGCTAATTAACCGCGTGAATGTAATATTGTTGTTCTAGATAAAAATATCTAGCGCGAATGGAGTGCGTTTGAAGGTCATAGGAATATTATCAGATAATTATTGAGAAATTCACAAAGAGAGATTAAATTATTAGGTAAAATGAGAATGTGGTCCTTGGGGCATTTATCTCCAAGGTAATGTAACTTTGACAAGAGTGATATGATTTATATGTTTTATGAAAACTATGAGGAAGTCTATTTGGATATAGATATGCAAAGATAAGGTAATCTTAATAGATTATTACCTTAAAAATAGAGGCGTATGTTTGGGAAATGAGTACCTTGTGAACCTTGATAATCACGTTTGTGATTCGATTGAATAGTGTGATACAAAATGTTGGATTATTAGTAGATGTTAACTCGGGTAAGATGTTAAGTATGAGAATGATTAAATAAAAATAATTTAGTGAAAAGTAAATGTTGAAATGGATAGTTGGTATAACTATGCTATGAGAAAATATTATGCAATATTATTTATTTAATAATATGGCTATGAGTTGATGTTGGAATATCGAATTGATATTGGTAGAATGTTGAAAATTTATAATAGCATATTGTTGATAGAGTACTATGGAATATGTTGAAAAGTGATTTGCTTATGAATGAATATTGATTTTAAGGTTTAAGAGATTACGAAATAATGTTAGAATGCTCTTGATACCTTAATGGTCTTGAGGAAATTGAAATGAAGATATTCGTTGCAAATGTTGATGGAATATGTATACATGTATTAAGATTTACGAATTGTACCTATACCATAATTATATGTGATTGGGCGATGATTGATGAATTATGCTTAGTTGTTTATGGTCATGGGTAATTGGAAATTGAGGCCATTGTAAGCACACCTTAACGTATAAGTATAAGCGTGCATGGTACTGGACTTTGTAAATAGTGAGATATGCCATGGTATCCTAAAGCTCATGCATGCATAACATGTGAGTTTGATCTCTAAATTATGTGTGGTTTTAAAAGTGAAAGTATTGGTTTTAAAAGAGATGTATTTAAATTTTTTAAGAAGATATGAATATTTGAAATAAATAGACAACCTCAAACCTTGATGTTTAACACTCGTTTGACATCATTCATGTACAAATTGAGCATACGATTTAGTTACACATTGATTTGAGAAATAATGCATAAGTAAATGTTTACTGCGTAAGTTGTCTAAATGGGTTTGAAATGTTATATCAAAAATTTTGATTTAGAGACGACAGGTACCCTATGGAATGCCTGCGTGACATATGCCTTCGTGGCATGGAGTATATATGCATCAAGTGGTTCTGCCTGTGTGGCATGGAACCCCATTTATGTATACATGATATGTACATGTTGCCTGATGGACTATCCCAGGCTGTTCGACAATAGTCGTGGACATATTCCTCAGTTTCCAGCTGATCAGTGGGATTGGGACAATCTATGATCATAGATAGTGACTCCTCAAGGGAAACTATCTCATTGATAGCTACAATGGGTTAGAGATGATATGATAACAGAATAGGGATTTATGCCTAGTCTCTCACTAAATGTTAAACGATGTCTAGAGTATGGTTTATTTTATATGAAATTCTAGACGTGACATGTTTTTACAATATACGTGAAATGATTGAAACTGAATGATTTAAACATGATTTATATTACGCATTATATGATTAAACCATGTTTAAAAGTATATGCGAAATGCTTTTGAGATTTTTTATGCTTCATATGGGATTATAGACATGTGACATGATTTAAAATAGCAAATGTTTTATATAGCAGATTTTTCATATGCTTATCTATTGAATCCTGCATGATTGTACATACCATATTGATGCACGATATGCAATGATATGGGGATATTTAGTGTCATTAGGGCATGATCGAATCCATACTCAAAGATTATTGATTTCTAAATGATATTGGGGGTATATACTTACAGGATTCATGCATTTGCATTAGAGACGATATAATCCTAACTCTATTATTATTTTAGTAACTTACTGAGCCGTGGATTTGCTCACCCTATTAATTTCACATCTTTTCAGACTATTGAAGTTAAACTCCATCATGAGAGCTTTGAGTGGGCTTTCGGAGACGGTATGTAAGCTTGGTACTGGCCCTTGTCCTCCGAACCTAATTTGTCTCTTTTGAGGTGTATGTTCTTTGTAAATCGCTTGTTTACATGTAAGACTTTAATTGATGCATAGTACGTATTTTATTCAATGAGTCGGGATGTAACTTAGGATCGTGGTAAATTATTATATAGGTTCATAAAATCATCGAATTCTATCTGGGATGTAATGATGTTTGGTTGACTGTATGTTTTGTAGAATATGAAATTGTAATGGAGATGATTCTGAGATTGTATGTAGTACATGAGGTATATATATTGTGGATTGTGGATTGTGGATTTTTATAGGTTAATTAACTGGGGAAAGTGATAAAATATGAAGGGGAGGTTTTCAACCCATTTCTTTGCCAGTTTAATATTTAAGTGAAATCACTATAGTTCACCTAGAGAGTTGAGTACATACACTCATAAAATAAATGTTTAAGTTATCAAGGTTAAAATATAATGAAAGGATCAGTGAAATTAGTTTAGTGACTACACTGACACTGAATACAAACCTTAAATCGAAAAGGAAAAATTTAGTTTGAAAATTTTAAATAGGGAAAAAGTATGAGTATCAAGTGAACGTCGCGGACTTCGAGTCGTGACAAGGATTCATCACCCTAAATAAACATTGGAAAATATATCCTAAGGGCTTTGATCAGTGGTAGATTAATTAAAGTCCTTGATTACGGTAAAAAGAAATTTGACTGAGAGTTTTCAAATCTCATTAAGATAAGTTGATTACTTATGATCAAAAAATAATAAGATTAGACAATAATAAAGTAGACACTACTCCAGATTCTATGTCTAATTAGGATATAAAGATAAAAAGATTGAATTATATGGGAAGACTGTGCACAGATAGGTTTGTTACACCATTTTGACTCTTTCTTTAATCTTGAGGGTTGTGCAGCTATTGCTAGTGGCTAGTCACAATTTATATATATTGAATTTGTTCAATTTGAAATTAATTGATGATTTATGCAAAGGAATTTGATCTATTGAAAAATTAAATGATGTTTAGTATACCTAGTCTAATTAGTTTTAGGATGTAATTCTTATATACTTCCAACTTATTTTGAAACCTAATGTGTCACACACACAATAAAAATGTAAAAGAGTAATTAAAATGAGATATTAAGTTGGACTTTATTAACAGTAGAATTATTAAATTGGATTTAATATAAACTATGAACCCAATTAAAGTAATTAAAGTTCAAGAGTTGCACTCCTAGTGATCTAAAAAAAAAGGGCAACACTCTGTCTCTAAAAATAAAGGTTAATTGCACATTTTTAATGTTATGACAAGAGGCTACCGCACATGCATGATGGACATTAGGGTAGCCATACCTCTTTATAGTTGTGAGAATCCCATTTTTCCTACATCCAATATAAGTTAAAGAGTGTAGAAATCGAAGAGCAAGAGTTGATCGCTAAGATTTCTAAATAGTGGACCTGTTCGTTAATAACTGAGGAAGAATCCAAGTAGGACCCACAAGAACTTTAAGTGTCCAAATCGAAATAAAACCCCAGAATAATGATATTTGGAGTGAAACATTGAGATGGCAAGAATCTGCATCTCAAATTTCCTTCATTTGTGCGTGTTTTGGGAATTGTGCAACAATTTTGAAAATGACAGTTACGTCCATAAGCCAGAGAAACAATTGCAAATAATGATTAACCTAGTTTGACTTTGGACCAATGGACAGTTTTAGTCAAATTCTCTTGTGAATAAGGCTTACAAGATTCCAACACGTAGATTAAATCACACGAAAATGTTGAAAATAACACGAATGAATAATTAGAGGTATTTTGGTAATTTTACCAAAATGACCAATCAAATCCATATAAAAGTCAATGTTTTGGCTAAATTATGCCAAATAGATATATTTGGCATAGAAATAAAAATAGTTTGAAATTAAACTGAATATTAAACTGAATATTGAATTAGTAGGGATGTAAAGAGAATTATTGAAATTGTTGAAGGGCAAAATAGTAATTTGCCACCAAAGATATTTTCATATTATAAAAGATATTTTAAAAAGTGAAAAAGTCATGATCTTCTCAAAGTGGCAGGCCATGGTTAAGAGAGGTGAGAGAAAACATGAGTTTTATGATTTTTCTAAAGAAAAAGTGAAGAAAACACTATTGTAACTACCCCAAATCAAAACACACCTTAAAGGAAAGTTGTTCGACTTGATGAGCTCTATCACATGCCTCGAAACCAGCCATTGGAATGGCCATTTGAAGGGTGAATTTCTCTCTTGAAGTTTCAGTCAACAGAGGAGGTAAAAGAGAGAAAATTCTACTCTTGCTCAATCCAATATATGTGATATTTTAAGGTGTACTAAGCATGTTTATGGTGTTAGTTTGCAACAAAACTATGTGTACGACGTCCTTTAAGTTTCGGCCAAGTGAAAGGGAGATCGAAACCATACTCAATTTGATGACTTTATGGTCTTAAAATACGGTATAAATTAATACAAGACTGTTGGTGAAGTCAGAACTGAAAAAGAAAGTGTTTTGACTATAGTTGCAGTTATAAGTACTGGTATGAAGTAGACCTGGGCCTTAGCACTAGCATCTTGGGCACTTGCTTGCCTTGGGCCTTAGCACCAGTATCTCGATCATGTGATCGCCATGGCCTCAGCCCCAATGTTTTGGGCAGTTTCTCACCCCGAACCTCAGCGCTAGTCACTTGCTCGCCATGGCTTCAATGCTAGTGTTTTGGGCACTCCAGTGTTTTGGGCACCTGCTTGCCTCGGGCCTTAGTGCCAGTCCCTTGCTCGCCCTGGCCTCAGCGCCAGTTCTCGGCACTTACTCGCTCGTGGCCTTAGTGCCAATATCTTGGGCTTTTACTTGCCCGTAGCCTTAATGCTAGCATTTTTGGCACTTTACATGCTCGTGGTCTTCGCACCAGTATCTCAATTGATCGCCTATGGCCTTGGCACCAGTTTCTTAAGGCACTTGCTCGCTATGGCCTTAGTGCCAGTTTCTTGAGTTTACACTCACTCTTGGCCAAAGCGCCAGTCTTCAGAGACTTCCTTGCCCATGATCTTGGATTCTCATCGCCTTAAGCGCTAGAATTTAAAAGCTCATATGCAGTCACAACCTTGATGCTACCTTGGTTAAACCCTTGGACAAAGGATACAAATTTCAAGAATATGAAAGGAGTAAAAGGTCTATGGCGAATACCGATCACTTTGTAATCACCATTCGCCAGGGGGCATAATGTTAGTATCACTATCAGAAGACCCAATAGGCCCACCTCACCGAGCTTGATAACAAGTGGCCCACAAGTCATACTCACATAGTCTCTGTAACATAAAGAGCATTTATGTGAAAACACAGTCAAAAGTGTAACCGCCCACAAGGAGTAATCGCCATAACCACCCACTTAACTACATGTAACCACTCACAAGGAATAACTGCCTATTTAACTACACAAACGCCTATATAAAGAGGCAGATACACGAGAAAAAGGACTTACTCTCACTCTCTTCTACTCTGTTACTTATAATTTCCTTAAACATTTTATTGACTTAAGCATCGGAGCAAGTCCCGCCCAGAACAACCCCGGTGGACCTTCTGTTTTGTAAGTTGATCTGAGGAAAGAATTGATTCATCATCAACAAGCCTAGCAACCTTTTTGGCATCAACAGTGTTATTCACAAGCGGGAAGAATTTCATGTTTCTTTCCTATTTTTCAAACTTTCAATTAAGACGAATTCTTAAAAATATTTAAAAAATCAATTTTGTGCATAGTATTTTAGAATAAACCTATAAAAATTTGTAAGCAATCAAAAGCTAACCCGTTTTCTGGTTGAAAATTTTGAAGTGAGATTGAAACAATGGCGAGCACATAGCTTATTGTTCCAACAAACAGCGTCTATTGTTGTTGTATGTTCACGACGATGATTTGATGACGTATGAATCTCGATCTCCATGTTAGCAAAGGGTGCATATTTTAAGTCAGATAAGATTTTGATAAGGTTTCAATAAGCAAATAGAGATTAGAGAGTAAAGATAATACTTGTGACTTATTTATAGGAGTTATTTTACGCGTAATTACTTTTAAGACCCACAGCTTAAATAATCATTTAATAGATCTTCCATAGTTTTTCCAAGTCCTCTTTCTACTTAGGTTCAATCTATCTTTAGACCAATGATCTTCAATTTGACTCTCACCAAAAACAATTTTTAAACTATTGATTAAAATTTAAAGTTAAAAAAAAGTTTTAATCTGATAACTTATTTAACTAGTTTTTCAGTTTATCATTATATATTAAGTGTTATCGAATTTTCGATGAGTGTACCGCAAGTATACAGACCGTAGCAAGTAATAAAGTGATGAGTAGAGTATCGTTCCCACGAGGATTGAATTTGTGAATTGCTTACTAAGTACTAAAATTTCACACCCTAATTTTATTCAAACGATCGAAAAAGAATTTTTTTAATCAATAGCAGGAAATTGAAAATAAAAAAATATTTATTTAAATAAAACTTCTAAAATATTCCAAAATAAAAACCAAAAGAAATTTAGATGAAAACTTGAAGACTAAAACAAAGAGAATAAAACTAAACTACTCTATATCCCTTAGTAGGATTGAATTCTCTTCATGGTGCTGAAGCTGGCTATTTATAGAGGCAGTGGGGATGATGATTAGCTCAAAATCTTGGCTGATAGGGCTCGATCTTTATCTTCAAAGAAAATTTATCTTTTATCAGCTCCCTTATTTATCTCTATCCTTAGCAAAAAGTCCATCTTGATAATTTATCTTCATAAAAGATAAATGCAACAATTTATCTTTCTTGGCAGCAAGTAGAGATATCCATGCATGAAGCTTTATCAACAAAGTCTTGTGTTTGAATGAAATTTGGAACTGAAATCCTTCACATCTTTGACTTCTTTATCAGTTGGAGTTCCTACATCATTGAGAGAAATTTAACAGATAAATGAGGGATTTGAATCTAATATTAATGATTTAGAGATAAATTATATCATTAAATTCATGATAATTCTATAAATTATAGAATTATCACACCCCCAAACTTGAATTTTTGCTTGTCCTCGAGCAAAATAAAATTCACAAAGAAATGTACCTAGAGGTCAAATACACTTGCAAGAATGATTTCCCTTTAATTTCCCCAAAGATTTTGAAAACATTACAACTCCATGAAAATTCATAAACATTAGCTAAATATATATAAACTCATTCCAAAGAGAGTATCAATTCAATTGAATTCTTCCGTGTGTGTGTGTAAATGTTTCTTCATTTTAGTTCATGCAATCCGGATGAATTTATACAAATATGAACATAACAAAAGATCTCAAAGAATAGTTATCTTCCATAAGTTTGTTTTTCTCATCTTCTCTCCACTAATGTAGACACACATAGCCAAAGATCAATAGGACTTTATAAGCTTGTAATGTATGGCTAGGGTAAAGGTAGGAGAAAAAGGATTTTTAGGCTTAACCCCTAATCATGCATTTTTTTTTCTTGGACTTTTTTTTTAAAAGCCTTCAAATAATTTCCCCAACTTGATTTTTTTTCTTTTTATTTTTTTGAATTTTTTTTTTTGAATTTCACCCGTTCTTCCATATATGCGTAGCTCTAAATATATCTTGACATAGTCCTCATGCATATAATGGGGTATAGGAATTTTTTTTACAGGCTAGGCTAATTATTAATGTAGGTAAAACAAGAAAGAAGGTCTATTTAAGCTCAAATTGGGTGACTAAGGATAAAATACATTATGGTAGTCTTGAAAAGCACAAACGGTCCAAAAATGGCCTAAATCACCTCTTTAGCTAAGTGTGTTCTAGGATTTCGCCTTGAGAGATGATAGAACAAATTCTAGACAAATAACAAACTTTAAGGACTAGTGTTTATTCCTATTCACATAAATCTTCTCTAAATATGCATGACTTCAATGATAGAAACATTGTGCATTCAATTTTTGGAAAAATCTCAATCAAAAAGATTATTCACTAAAGAATTCATTCACATACTTTGCACATACTCATGAATTTCAAATTGCTATAACATTCTCAATCAATGGTTAAATATCGAGGAATTATCAAGCAAGCATATAATCACTTCAAGGTAAAAACCATTTTAAAGCACAGAATTTTTGCCAAGATTTCAAAAGAAAATTGAAAAAATTTTGCTCAATCTTTAAAAATAAAAATTTTGCTCTTCCCCCAACTTGAAACATACATTGTCCTCAATGTGTAAGAAATTCAAGAATTCAAGAAAAGGATAAAGGAAACTCCCCTAATTTTTTTTTTTAATGAAGCTCAAACTGCAAAACTTGCCAAATTCCTTTGTCGCTCCCCCAAACTTAGACTCTGACACCTATAAAATAAAGAAAAGAAATCAACGAATGAAATATCTAAACTAAGAAATAAGAGAAATAACTAAGAAAGCAATAAAATGCTGGGGTTGCCTCCCCAGAAGCGCTTGATTTATAGTCATCAGCCTGACTATGTCTGTCATTCTTCAAGGTGGTTCAAAAATTCTAAATATGGATGGATGCACATAATGCACCCTCCTAGTAGGAGACTCGAGCAGATTCTTCGATTCACAGGACTTAGCTCTACAGTCTTCACTTTTTTCTAATATATAGCCCAAGTCATTAGCCTGTAGATAGCCCTGGATAGCAATGAAGGCTACCTCATATAACTGCTCATCAACTTTTGGAGTTAGGACTTCTATTTTAAGCTCATCTTCTTTCTCACTCTCACTATTCTCCATTTCAATTATTTCCACCACACATTTTTCTTCAATAAGCACTAACGGTAAAAGCTCTTCAACCTTGACTTTTTCTTCAATAATGAGCTCAGGTGGTAAAGGCTTCTCAACCTCTTCAGTTACCACTTCTTCAACTGGTGGTTGCAATGGAACTTGATACTCAAAGTCAACTATGTTCGGTGGCTCCAAGGAAATTGATGGTTGACTTTTGTGATAACTCGAAGAATGGATCGGATGACTCTCCATACTTGGATTCTCAATGTTAACTGGGGTGACAAAATCCAAGCTCACGGGACAACTCTCTCTAACATGGTTCCCTTCACCTATCTTACAAGCAACAAAGGGACTCTGATAGACTTCTTCAGGCAAGGTGACTACTTGAGAAGTCGAAGTCATAACTGGATCTATACTTTGAGTGTTGATGACCTTCTCAGGCATAACTCTTCCATAGTACCATTGGTAGTCATTGGAAGCCATTACCTCGACCAAATCATATGCTTCCTCAATAGTCTTTTGCATAAGAGCTCCACCTACCGCTGCATTGATCCATGCCTTCGAAGGATCACCTAAACCAATGTAGAATACTTGGACTTGTAACCACAAGGGTAATCCATGAGAAGGACATCTTTGAAGTAAGTCTTTAAATCTTTCCCATGCTTCACAAAAAGGCTCAAGATCATATTGCATGAAAGACAAGATGTCATTCCTCTTCTTTGCTATGAGTGCTGGTGAAAGGAATCTAGCAAGGAACTTACGAGCCAAATCATCCCATGTAGTGATTGAGTGATGCGGAAGTACGTTTAACCACCTTTCTGCCCGATCTCGAAGAGAGAAATTGAACAATCTGAGTCGAATGGCATCATCAGTAACGCCATCACATCTGCACAGGTCACTCATCTCCAAGAACTTGACTATATGATTGCATGGATCTTCATTGGGCAACCCTCCAAATTGAATCGACTTCTGGATCATCATGATGATGTTCGGATCTATCTGAAAATCAACTTCGATTTTCGGTAACTTAATGCTTGAATGGATTTCGAAAAACGAAGGATTTGCATAGTCTCCCATGGTTCTTGGCTCAGCACGATAAGCCATGGTACCTCGCAAAAATAACAAGAGAAGATATTAGTATCAGGGAAGGGAGAAAAATAAAATAAAAAAAATATTTGAATTAAAACTAGGTATGCTTGGTATTAATATTAGCAAAACAAATCCTTCAATCCCCGGCAACGGCGCCAAAAACTTGTTACCGAATTTTCGATGAGTGTACCGCAAGTATACAGACCGTAGCAAGTAATAAAGTGATGAGTAGAGTATCATTCCCACGAGGATTGAATTTGTGAATTGCTTACTAAGTACTAAAATTTCACACCCTAATTTTATTCAAACGATCGAAAAAGAATTTTTTTAATCAATAGCAGGAAATTGAAAATAAAAAAATATTTATTTAAATAAAACTTCTAAAATATTCCAAAATAAAAACCAAAAGAAATTTAGATGAAAACTTGAAGACTAAAACAAAGAGAATAAAACTAAACTACTCTATATCCCTTAGTAGGATTGAATTCTCTTCATGGTGCTGAAGCTGGCTATTTATAGAGGCAGTGGGGATGATGATTAGCTCAAAATCTTGGCTGATAGGGCTCGATCTTTATCTTCAAAGAAAATTTATCTTTTATCAGCTCCCTTATTTATCTCTATCCTTAGCAAAAAGTCCATCTTGATAATTTATCTTCATAAAAGATAAATGCAACAATTTATCTTTCTTGGCAGCAAGTAGAGATATCCATGCATGAAGCTTTATCAACAAAGTCTTGTGTTTGAATGAAATTTGGAACTGAAATCCTTCACATCTTTGACTTCTTTATCAGTTGGAGTTCCTACATCATTGAGAGAAATTTAACAGATAAATGAGGGATTTGAATCTAATATTAATGATTTAGAGATAAATTATATCATTAAATTCATGATAATTCTATAAATTATAGAATTATCATTAAGCATATTATTAATTTAACCATTTTTTGCTATACTATGTAGAGACTATACAATCAACATCCTTATATAATCTTACATAGTATCTCTTTATGCGAAAAATATTATTATCCCTTAATGGGAAAAATATTTACTCTAAGTTCTAATTTATGAGAATAAGAGTTAAATTGATGATAATAAGCATAAAAACACTAGAGTAAGCATAAAACTATGATAATTAACTAGAAAACTTATGAGAATAAACGTAAAATTGATTGCAACAAACGTAAAAATACTAGAATAAGTTAAAAATAACAAAAAAAAAAAATTATGATAATTAAAGTAATATTTTTGAGAATAAATGTAAAACTATGATTCTTATGCAAAATTCTCAGAATAATTGTAAAATTACTAGAATTATCGTAAAACTATTAGAATTGTTATAAAATTATCGTACATAAGCTTATAGTTACTATATATAAGTGTAATATTAATTAGAAAGCAGTTTACTGCCATAACTTAAAATGCATTTTGAAAATAAACACATTCATGGGCAGTCGACTGATAAAAACGTAGTGGATTGGCATTATTTTTTGTATAGTTTATGGTAAAAATAATGGAATTTAATATTAATATGTCACATAATTTTTTGTAATTTTGATATTTATATTATTATTTTTTGAATGGATAAAAATGTAATCTACATCATATTTCATTAAAGTAAATTCATCAATTGACTAGTTAAATCATTATTTACACTTTTTGATTTTATTATTTATTCTATTTCTAATGAAATATTAAATATTTCATTATATCTCATAACCTTACGTTAAAATTGAAGGAAACCGAAACAAACACACAGCGGAATTTAAATCATTCGGCCTCCACCAGGATCGATTCGAAGGGTTGCCTGATTAGGGTTTTGAGATTTTACCTAACGTTTTCTCTGATTTTTCTGTCTTTGGTCGAATCACAAGCAACAACTTTTCGTTCCTGCCTCTATAGTATCCACACGAACAGATCTCACGACTCTTGAACGTCTCATGATCAGAAGCCTTAAAGAGCGTTTTTGATTTCTTATAATCGAATTGCTAGCTTCGATTAAAAGAATACCTTTTCTGTTTTGGTTGTGCGGCTCTGTTTTTAGAAAAACATCTTTTTATAGGCAGTAAATTTTACCTTAAAATTTACTGCCAAACAGAACTCTAATCCTACTTAGAATAGGATTAACTATATCCTTAATCCAATTCAGAATAGGATTAGATATATCCTTAATCCAATTCAGAATAGGATTAATTAAGCTCCTCATTGATCCGTTCTAAGTGTGCGACCCAATAGGTTCTCAAAACAATGACAATGACGAAATTGTCACAGGCAATGAGCGGTATCTAGCAACACATCATTGCTACCCATGTAACGAGAATGTCAATGACTCGACATAACCTTACTCGTGATAGATGTTACCGTGTAGTCTAATCCCTTTATCCTTTGATGTCTTGATTAGACACAAGTCATGGAATGTGTCACACTTGTATAGTCTAATCAGCGTTTCTTGATTCCTGAGTAGACTAATTAAACAAATAAAATCAATATCTCATATTGACTTATTCGAGCACGGCCATGCATTTCTTAGTCTCACTCTATCAAAGGGCCCAAGACATCACTCTTGTTATATAAGAGGGATAAATCCTATCTTGATCACTCAACATCCCTCTACATAGATCAAGGCATACCCAATTACTACCTTTATAGTCCATCCTATTACGAATGACATCTAGCAGCATTAAAGTATGCAATTCTCTATGTTGGGATCTCTGATGATCTCAAGTCAAAGGATCACATACACCATCATCACTATGAGAATCGCTTATGACACTCATATAACAATCCATGTAGCGTTCTCATGGAGGGTCGATCCAGTACATAGTTCTCTAACATGTACCTATGTGATGACTTGATATCTCATATCTATGACAATGGTCATCAGTCAACCACATACTAGTCTTATCGTACATTGTTATCCTTGTTCACAATAATACTTGATTAGGGATATTTTAAGAATAGTGTGTTATTACTATTCTAAGGACATTATCATATAAGATTACATTACACAGTTATAAGACAAATATAATAATGAGCTATAATAAATAAAATGTCATGATACATAAAAAAAATGCCAAAGTCAATCATCTAATGAATGGTTCTAAGGGCATAATCCAACAAAAATCTATATTATGTAATTTTGCTATAGATAAACCCAAAATTAAAGATATTAGATTCCATTTATTTCTAATAACCCGTTGTCAAAATTTTTATATAAAACTGAAAGCTACAATTTTTTCTATACGAATATTCGTTTAAAATGGACAAACAAAATAAAAGATGAAAAGAGTGGCAGCGCCGATATGGGGAGGAAATTTCCCAAATCTTCTTCATGAAATCGGCTCATCATAGCAATACTAAAAGAAGGACAAAAAAAAAAACAACTGGTACGAATTTGATAAGAGCTTTTTTTTTTTTTTGATTGGAATTTGATCAGATTTAAAACTTCGGCTGCATGAGTGGTTCAATAAATAAAAAGAAAAAGAAAAAAAGCCTCCAAGGATCTGTTCATCAAATCAATAAATGCTTTCCAAGAATTTTGTCTTCTTCGATGAAAAAGGATCACTTCTCGTCGAGAGAATAAGAATGTCCTTACATTTTGTTTTCCACCAAGGGAATCATAATTTTTGTTACATTACTTGATATTAACAACAACAAAGAAAACAAAAGTTGGCTACTTATAACTCTTCACCAACCCATAAAACTTCTCAATCTCATTAATTTGTTTTAAGTAATCATTTCTTCTAATCACTTCCTATATAACCATGTCAATCATAATTTATTTAAAGGAAAAAGGTATATATACACATACTTCTGTGATTGTAAAATAAATAATTTTGTTAAAATCTAAAGAGTTAATTCAATGGTGTAAGATTTCGTTGAGGGAAGATGATCTATAACGGAAAAGTCCCGTATTCGAATCCTTACCAAATTAAATTCCGTTAGGCCAGTGCCAGCCACGCAATGTGAGCGAAAATTAATCTCATATCTAGTATGATATGGACAAATCCCGTAATTTACACAAAAAAAAGTTAAATAATTTTGTTTTATATATGCTTTTTTATCAATATTTAAAATTCAAAGTTAATTGTGATACTTGATGTCCTCCTCTTTCTGTTTTTTCCTCTTACTTATTCAGTACCGCAGCAAGACATTATCTCAAATACTACTTTAATAGAAAAAAAAAATTTCAAAACCACCATGCTATGTATCAATAATGAAAATTATATTTGTATTTCAATTTTGTTGCTACACAACAAGATTGTAGCTTTTAGCAAAAAAAAAAATTCACTGAATGGAAAATTTTCGTTTCTAATTCAATTTTTCAACGAATTTATGATAAAATTTTTCCCTATTAGTTCGGTTTTTTGATGGATTTTTTAAAAAGGAAAAAGAACTAAAATCATTTTAAAAACAGTCAAAAAAATTCGTCGTTAAATTATCAATGAAATTTCTCTAATGAACTCTTCCATCGATAATTAGCAATGAAAAATTTTGGTCACTAGTAGAAGAAATCCATCACTAGCTTTAATTTTTAAAATACCTTCGAAAATTTAACTAATTTTGCTGAGATTTTGAAAGAAAAAAAATAATGGTAGTGCTCTTAGGAACCAGAGCATTTCACTCACAGTTGTTCTTACTCTGAAGGTTCCACCGTGCATAAGGGTGAGCTCAATACAAAGTTTTAATGGATCTTACACAGTTCTAAATTATAAGAGGAATTTTTACATTAAAATCATAAATTTTGATTTTATTGTAAGGTTAATGTAAAAAGCACATAATTAATGTCAATGGATTTAAACACACACTACTAGAAAATAGACTTTTAGCAACCATGATATGCAACGACTAATAATGTTGTTGCAAAATGTAATTATATTTGTAACGACTTTTTATAGTCGTTGCTTATTTGGTTTTTTTTATATTTTACACAACGATAATTTTTATTGTTGCGAATTCATATTAAATTAACAATGATTAAAATAAGTCGTTGTGATATTTTATTATATTTGAAACGACTTTTCATTGTCGTTGCCTTAAAAGATTTTAAAAAAATCTATGCAACAACTTAAAAATTTGTTGATATATATATATATATATATATATATATAAAATATTTATAACAACAAAAATATTTCTTTTCAAAATATTATCATATTTTGTTATTAAATTAAATTTTTTTAACATTTTATACAACAATAAAAAATAATTGTTACGAAGTTTCGTTGTCAATGTCATTGATAAACACAATTTCTCTTGCATTGTATTATATTCACATGAAAGATGTGATTTTAAACACTTTTATTTATAGTACAAAATTAATATTTTTATGTATAGTATTCAAAAATTTAATTCTTTTTATTATCTTTAAATTTTCAGTATTGCAATTTTATTGTAAATTTCTTTATTAATTAAAACTTTTACTAATTCTATGACTAATCCCTTTAAAAGCAACTTTACTAATTAAAAATTTTTAAAGCTAAGCATAGAATTGAACTCCACGCGGAAAGGGAAAACAAAGATTATTGTTTTATTAAAAAAACTCAAAGTTAATTGAACTCCACGCGGTTTTACAACCGCCCTTCTTCGAAGTTTCCTTAGAGTGTTTCCCTGCAAAAAGATCTAGAAAACCAAGAGATATAATTACATCTTAGTAACCGCCAGAAATAGAAAGCAGGTGCCCATCTTTGATCAGTGAAATATGAGGAAACGATCGAGGGCCAAGATTCAAGAAATATCAAGGCCAGTCAAGTAAAAGGTATTTCCTATTTCCTATTTGATTTAAAATTTATTTCGTTTTATTCTATTCCCTTTTTACCGTATATTGTTTCTATTTAAATCTTGTAGCTTAATTTTCTTTTCTAAATGATGATTTATTCAAAAGCAAGTGAACAAGTAAGTGGGCAATTTTTCCTTGTACATTTTATCAAACATTACAAAAATTAACCAAACAAATGAAGCACGCGATAGACAAGCTACACTATAACTTTTACTCTGTTTTCTCTGCCAGTAACATCTCACTATGTAAAACCCATTACAGAACTTCATAATTAAAAATGGGTTCCTTTTCTCTATTTCCAAAATTTAATTCCTATAAACTTTCAAGGTACCCACGCACTAAACGTTTGCATTCTTCCTTAAATTTCTGACTTCTTGAATCACCATGGACGTTCACCCTTGTAGCGTCCTAAACTTACCATCCCGTGAGGAACTTGGTTGTGGTTGCTCTTATGACTGTAAAGGCAATCGAATAATCTTAAGTGTTGATGGGTAGAATGATCTGATAAATATGGAGTTTTAACGGAATGAAATTAGCCGGCACCATGGAGTTCTGCAGCAGAGATCGAGTGGTGAAGAAAGTGTTGACAGAATGAAATTAGCCGCACCATGGAGTTCTGGAGCAGAGATCGAGTGGTGAAGAAAGTGTTGACAGAATGAAATTAGCCGCACCATGGAGTTCTGAAGCAAAGATTGGGTGGTGAAGATGCTTTAAAAAACCAATTAAGAGCTCAATCACCATCTCTGGCTTCCAAGGTAAGTGGGCAATTTTTCCTTGTACATTTTATCGATTATTCAAGCTATTTTCCTTGTTTTAATAATTTGTTTTAAGTCGTTGTCAAATTGTGCCTAATTTTTAGGGATTTTATGCCATTTTTTGAATATATTCAGAGTAAAATCGTAATATTAAAATATTAAAAATTATATGTTAGTAAAAATTTTTCTCCAGGAACATTATTTAATTGGCGCCAAAGGAGTGTTACTTAATTGGCGCCAAAGGAATGTTATTTCCCTCCAAAGGAATTTTTATCTGCACACTATTTTGTAGTATTTAATAACCATAGATTGCTTATTTTCATGCTTTATATATTGCACATTGTTCTTTATTGATTCAGAAAATTTTGCTTAATTTTCTAGTCTGAAATGGTAGGCAGAGGTAGAGGAAAAGGTGTCAAGGGTGGCGCTGCAAGAACATCCATGCAATCTTTGCATGGATCAAAGGACTATTCTAGAAAAAGGATTAGTCCTATAGAGAGAATGCAAAGTAATGGATCGGAGAATTATTGCGAACCTAATTCAAGAAAAAAGATTAGTTTTATGGAGAGAATGAGTCTTGTAGATGAAGATGAAACACAACCACCAGATGACTGGGAAGAAAATGTCACGACCCGAAGACCGCGACTTTCACTTGATTCTTATACTTTTCTTAGTCTATAAATTTATGGACTAAATTTTTTTTCATTTTAAGGTTTGTATTCGGTGTCAGTGTAGTCACTATACTATTTAGGTGACCTATAGTCATTTCATTTAAATATTTAACAACCACGAAAACGGTTCTTAGTTACATCCCGACTTGTTAAACAGAATATGTACTGTGCATTAATTTAAGTCTTACATGTAAACAAGTATTTATAAGTAACATATACCTCAGAAGACTAGTACCAAGTCCATACATCATCTCCGATGCCCACAGAGCAGCTCACATGACAGATGTTAACTTCAATAATCTGAAAGAGATGAAATTTAGTGGGGTGAGCAAAACCACGGCTCAGTAAGATACTAATATAAATGCAAGAGTAGGATTACACTGTCTTAACCGCAAATGCTTAAAACTTGCAAGGATGCAATTACAGTTAATCCTTTCTCATCGATAACATCTCATTATCACTTCTCATATTCACTTTTCATTTCATAATCATACTTTTGTATTCTATCTTCTCGTATCAATTCTCATATTTACTTTTCAGTTCATAATCATACTTCTGTATACTATCATCTCTTATCAAGTCTCATATTATGGGTCATGATCACGGTGGTACGAAGTCATAATTCTCTTCGTGTGTTTCTATATTCATGTTTCATATCATATCATATCATGACATCATATCGATGAAATATCACTACCACTGAGTCATGACACTCCTCATATATTCTCCATGTTTAATGCAGATATCCTATCGAATTCACTTTACATTTAATAATCATATTCCCGTATTACATCAATTCATATCACTTATCGTCTGGGAATTTATGATCACGATAGAGTGAGATCAGAATCCTCTTCATATCATGTTCATATATCATATCATGTCATGTCATCGTATAGGTGAAACATCATTTACGTCGAGTCACGACATTCCTCATGGAATTCTCATATACTAAGCATATTATCATATCAGGGTTTAATATGCAAATTCATGTAATTTTTCTGTCTAAACCGCTATCATTTCAAATCATATCATATATACTTTAGGACATGCTCGACATATGAATTTTCAATTCATTTCAAATTTGCCTTTAAGGCATGATAGAAACATGTTCAATTTCAGTTCATGTATCAGTTTTCGGAGCATGTCTAAAACATGTGCGGTTTTAAAACATTTTTCATATATTATAAATCATATCAGGTTTAGAGTTCATATCAAATCAGTCTATACTCTAAACCGCATGTCATTTCAAATTCGACACAAAATCTTATATAAATCATGTAAGTGTCGAAATCATTTATCATATACTTTTAAAACATATTCTGTAAATCATATCAGGTCTAGAGTTCATATCAAATCAAACTATACTCTAGACCACATATCATGCCATGTTCGACACAAAATCACATATAAATCATATAAGTGTCGAAATCATATCTCATGGACTTTTAAAACATGTTTAAAACATGTACTGTTTCAAAACATATTTCATTTCAAATCTGTTTCATGTACAGTATAAATCATGTCAAGTCTAGAGTTCATATCAATAAAATCATACTCTAGACTTCATATCATATCGGTTAGAGACTAGGCTAGATCCCTATCATCTCTATCAATAAAGACTTAAATCACTGTAGCTAGCAGTGAAAATCATGTCATCGTCCCCTGGAAACCAACTAGGGCGCTATCTATGGCCATAGACCTCATCTCTCTCAGCCCCACTGATCAGGCGTGACTGAGACCTGTCCACGACTATTGTCGGACAAGCATATCTGCCTAATGAGCAAAGCTCCAATTAGGCGGTTTCCACTATGCTTTATTGAATTTAATTCTTTTAGGGTGCCTACAGTCTCATAAAACATTTAAATCTTTAGCTTTTCGTTTTAAAATCATGTAAAGCATATGGTGAAATTCTTTAAGAGGTTTCGTATATAAAAATACGTATATATACCATATATTTTATTTTTAAGGCTAATCTATACTTTATAGCATTTATATAAATGCTATTATGACATCTGAAACTATAACAAATTATGCTTAAAAGCGATGGTATGAAATCATCTCCGTATGTAATTTTAGTAATAGCTTCAAATGTCAATATAAGTAATACCTTCCTCTAATACGGTGAAATAATTCATTTAACTTTATCACTATCAATCGTTCGATTTCAAACTATCCTTCTGACACATCAGTAATTCAGTGTTCAAATCAATTCAATATTCATTTCCTTCAGTTTTCAACTTATTCAGTACTCCGATTATTCAATAATCAGATCATTTGGTATTCAAGTCATTCAGTATTCGATATCCTTTTTCGATAGCTATAAACTATACCAATCATTTCTACCTTTCACTATTAATACTAAGACCACATCACTTGCATGAATCCTCTTAGTATTCATAAATATTTAAATATCATGTCACTATTTATCCATCAAAATACTGAAATTATGCAATATTACTATCCTCATTCGTTATCTATTCCAGAGTCGACATCGAGGATTATAGAACCAGAAGATCAATAATCGCTTATCAAATCCATTTATGGTTTGACCTATAGGTACATATTCAGAATCCTCAACTTGCGGTTCAATTTCATTTACTATCGTAAAATCAAATCACAATCCTCAATTCGCTTTTCATATGGTCTGTAGAATGTAATATCATGCTAGAATTATCTATAAGACTTCTTCAATTCAAATTTTTTTTTGATTGGCAATTTACCACTTAAAAGAATTTGCCAATTTCAATTATCAACAGTGTTTCAATCATTTAAGTCGCCTTGCGACTATCCATATTATTGCAAAAAAGCTCAGTTCACATCTATTTAACATCGATATCACAATCATACCACTAAAACGGTCCATTCATTTGAATTTATCAATTCTATAATCATCACTGTATCAATGATCCGTCTAATAATTAATTCCACTTCAATCTCAACTTGATACCATTTGTGCTATTAAAATCACTGGATTTATCGAGTCTTAAGGTTTAAACCATATAATTCATCACACTATCGTGTTTCAACGATCTATCTTTTCATCGATTTCAATATCAAACTTCTCCAGTAATATCATAAGGTCCTTTAAATGTATATTTTTCAATAATTATTTCCAAGATTCCATTTACGTGAGAACTTAAATCTTTTTCCTCAATGTTTTCCTAAGAATTTCGGCAGCATAACGGCTTAATTTTCCCTAACCTCCTGCAAGGGAAACACAATTTATACTTGCAGCCGTTGATTCTCTCCCATTTTACCTCTTACTAAGACCCACACCATCAGTTGTGGGTCCTCTTAGCATTTTTAGCAAATCAATTTAAATCGATGCATCATATAAAAATCACAATTCCATTTAAAATCAATTAAATAAATGCATCATATATAAAATCATAATTCCCACATACAATATAAAGCTACTAATCTTTATAAAAGTATCTTACCTATTCGCCAAGCTTAGCGCACTTTCCGATTTTTCGAGCCTTGCCGAACTCCACCATTCGTCTCATTTCCATTTTTGCTACAATTTCAAAAATTAACATATATTTTCATTTAGAAAATAATCCGAAAATTTCCAATAAATCCAATAGACATATGGCGAAAAGACTTAAATTTTCCTTACCACATTTTTTTTTTCTTTCTTTTTCCTTTCCTTCTTCTTCTTCTTCCTTCTTTTCTTTCTCCTTTTCTTTTCTTTTCTTTTCTTCTTTCTTTCTTTTTTTCTTTTCTTTTTCCTTTTTCTTTTCTTTTCTGTTTCTGTTTTTTTTTTCTGGCCTGAACCGGTTCGGACCGGTTCAGGCCGGTTCTGGCCGGTTCAGTTCTGTTGGCCGGTTCGGCGTCTTCCCGCCTGCATCACCGCCGGTTCGCACCCTCCACAGCTAGCCACGGTTGCAGGGACGCCAGATCTGGTCTCGATTTCCTCAGCGGCGGCGCCGGCGGTGGCGAATCTGGACCGTGGGTTTCGACCTCTTTCCCTTCTCTTTTCTCCCTCCTTTCTCTCCCTCCTTCACCGCCAGTCACCTCTTTTCCTTCCCTTTACCTCCGCCGGTGTCGGCGTTGGAGTGGCGGTGCTCGGATTGGCCGGCACCGCCGTTTTCCTTTTTCTCCTCTCTTTTTCTTTTCTGTTTTTCTTTCGATTTTCTCTTCTCCTTCCGACTCGAGCCGCCGTCGTTCGCTTCCTCACTCGCCGGCGACGCCCTCTCTCCTCCGCTTTCTCCTTTGGCTGGCCGGCCAACGGTGGCGGCCGCCCTGTGTTGCTTCTCTTCTGTTTAACAAAACAGAAGAGAAGAAGTGGGAATCGGGTTCTCCCGATTCCCATTTCTGTTATAATTATTTTTTTTTATTATTTATTAATATACTTAATTAATAATAGTAAATATACACATTATAATTATACATATAATTATAAGTATATATAAATATGCCATTATAATATGTATTTAAACACATATTTTTTTTTATATCAAAATACATATACATATTTTTACACTTTTAATACAGAAATAATATTTATATTTATCAAAAGTATATTTATATAATATCATTATATAAATATATCAAAAAATATTTTTATTTCTTATTAAGTTTTGGATTTATAAATATCCAAAATTATTTTCTCCATTTTCTTATTTAATTTGGATTTTCATTTATCCAAATTAAATTTCCTCCTTCATTTCTTATTTCCAATTTAATTTTCCTTTTCATTTCTTATTTAAATTTGGATTTCAATTTGTCCAAATTAAATTTTTCGGATACCTTATATTTATTTAGAAAATTCTCGGTCTTCACATTCTCCCCACCTTAAGAAATTCGGTCCTCCGAATTGAACTTAAATAAAAAGGTGGTACCATCTTGTACTCTTATCTTTCTTATCCTTTCAATCATCCTTTAAATGATACTGTCCGCGTACCTCCATCATTAGAATCACCTTTTATACCATTACATATCATTTCCCACCATATATTCATACCTTTTAAAATTTCTTATCACCTTGGGGGTTGTCACTTTCATCTCTTTCCACATAATAGCTGTTTCACACAATTTATCATTCATTTCTCATTTCTCTCATTTGGTGCCAAGTCGATGAAGTTTAGTAACTATCGTTTAGCAATTTAATCAGTAGTATGTAATTGTCCCAGTAGCTTTCACATCTCGTGCATCCGCTTTGTCAACATATCTTCGAGCGTTTCCACATTACGCTCGAATTTTCATATCAGTATGGAGCGATGCCGTCAATAAATTTGGAATCCCAAAGCCTTTCACTATTTTCCATAAACATATGGCAATTCAAGATTCCATCACATGTAATGCTCACTGGAACTTCACATACATTCTCTCCATTTCATATTTCTATTTCGACTAAGGTATTAGAGAAATCTAGAAGTCTGAACATGGAAAAGTGATTCAATTTGATTAACCAGTCTATAATCACTTTCATAATATCATATTTCGTTTGGGTTTCGTATTATCCCACAACACTCATTATCACATTGATAATTCAAGGCTGCACCTCATTGCAGACTTTACTGTTAATCATCTCTTGCCATAATGCAACATTTATCAATCATTTCCTCTCTATATCTCTTTTCATGCAGTATTCTTATTACATCTCGATGTGATAACCAAAGTGAAATCACCTTCAGTCTTAATTTCGAAAACTGCTTCATATTCGTGTTCCCTTATAACTCGAAATCATAGTTTCCAATTCCCAATAGTCCTCATAATTAAGGTAGGGTTGTACTTTCGACCAAACCATATACCTTGTTCGATCATTTTCATTGGCGATTCCTTTACCTCTTCCAATCCTTTTTCAGTCCACATATCGATCATATTCTATACAATCATTCCATTATCTTCCATATAATTTGCCACAATCAATCATTCTCGATCATTTGTATCCTATTCCTTTAAGGTGATACACCATTCTTCTATACCATATCAATACCATTCATTAACGGTTTCCAATCCGTTTCAACAGGACATCGATTGGCATCTTTATGTCAAAGCCCGGCCTGTTTTAAATAGGTCGTCGACTAGTATCACCATACCAATAGCTGACAATTCTTGGTACAGATTGAAAATCAACAAGTTTACATGTAGACACTACACAGTACATGGGATGTAACACTATTACTATCTCAACTACACCGACACGTACTAGACAAACCGTGCTCTGATACCATTTAATCTGTCATGACCCGAAGACCGCGACTTTCACTTGATTCTTATACTTTTCTTAGTCTACAAATTTATGGACTAAATTTTTTTTTTTCATTTTAAGGTTTGTATTCGGTGTCAGTGTAGTCACTATACTATTTAGGTGACCTATAGTCATTTCATTTAAATATTTAACAACCACGAAAACGGTTCTTAGTTACATCCCGACTTGTTAAACAGAATATGTACTGTGCATTAATTTAAGTCTTACATGTAAACAAGTATTTATAAGTAACATATACCTCAGAAGACTAGTACCAAGTCCATACATCATCTCCGATGCCCACAGAGCAGCTCACATGACAGATGTTAACTTCAATAATCTGAAAGAGATGAAATTTAGTGGGGTGAGCAAAACCACGGCTCAGTAAGATACTAATATAAATGCAAGAGTAGGATTACACTGTCTTAACCGCAAATGCTTAAAACTTGCAAGGATGCAATTACAGTTAATCCTTTCTCATCGATAACATCTCATTATCACTTCTCATATTCACTTTTCATTTCATAATCATACTTTTGTATTCTATCTTCTCGTATCAATTCTCATATTTACTTTTCAGTTCATAATCATACTTCTGTATACTATCATCTCTTATCAAGTCTCATATTATGGGTCATGATCACGGTGGTACGAAGTCATAATTCTCTTCGTGTGTTTCTATATTCATGTTTTATATCATATCATATCATGACATCATATCGATGAAATATCACTACCACTGAGTCATGACACTCCTCATATATTCTCCATGTTTAATGCAGATATCCTATCGAATTCACTTTACATTTAATAATCATATTCCCGTATTACATCAATTCATATCACTTATCGTCTGGGAATTTATGATCACGATAGAGTGAGATCAGAATCCTCTTCATATCATGTTCATATATCATATCATGTCATGTCATCGTATAGGTGAAACATCATTTACGTCGAGTCACGACATTCCTCATGGAATTCTCATATACTAAGCATATTATCATATCAAGGTTTAATATGCAAATTCATGTAATTTTTCTGTCTAAACCGCTATCATTTCAAATCATATCATATATACTTTAGGACATGCTTGACATATGAATTTTCAATTCATTTCAAATTTGCCTTTAAGGCATGATAGAAACATGTTCAATTTCAGTTCATGTATCAGTTTTCGGAGCATGTCTAAAACATGTGCGGTTTTAAAACATTTTTCATATATTATAAATCATATCAGGTTTAGAGTTCATATCAAATCAGTCTATACTCTAAACCGCATGTCATTTCAAATTCGACACAAAATCTTATATAAATCATGTAAGTGTCGAAATCATTTATCATATACTTTTAAAACATATTCTGTAAATCATATCAGGTCTAGAGTTCATATCAAATCAAACTATACTCTAGACCACATATCATGCCATGTTCGACACAAAATCACATATAAATCATATAAGTGTCGAAATCATATCTCATGGACTTTTAAAACATGTTTAAAACATGTACTGTTTCAAAACATATTTCATTTCAAATCTGTTTCATGTACAGTATAAATCATGTCAAGTCTAGAGTTCATATCAATAAAATCATACTCTAGACTTCATATCATATCGGTTAGAGACTAGGCTAGATCCCTATCATCTCTATCAATAAAGACCTAAATCACTGTAGCTCGCAGTGAAAATCATGTCATCGTCCCCTGGAAACCAACTAGGGCGCTATCTATGGCCATAGACCTCATCTCTCTCAGCCCCACTGATCAGGCGTGACTGAGACCTGTCCACGACTATTGTCGGACAAGCATATCTGCCTAATGAGCAAAGCTCCAATTAGGCGGTTTCCACTATGCTTTATTGAATTTAATTCTTTTAGGGTGCCTACAGTCTCATAAAACATTTAAATCTTTAACTTTTCGTTTTAAAATCATGTAAAGCATATGGTGAAATTCTTTAAGAGGTTTCGTATATAAAAATACGTATATATACCATATACTTTATTTTTAAGGCTAATCTATACTTTATAGCATTTATATAAATGCTATTATGACATCTGAAACTATAGCAAATTATGCTTAAAAGCGATGCTATGAAATCATCTCCGTATGTAATTTTAGTAATAGTTTCAAATGTCAATATAAGTAATACCTTCCTCTAATACGGTGAAATAATTCATTTAACTTTATCACTATCAATCGTTCGATTTCAAACTATCCTTCTGACACATCAGTAATTCAGTGTTCAAATCAATTCAATATTCATTTCCTTCAGTTTTCAACTTATTCAGTACTCCGATTATTCAATAATCAGATCATTTGGTATTCAAGTCATTCAGTATTCGATATCCTTTTTCGATAGCTATAAACTATACCAATCATTTCTACCTTTCACTATTAATACTAAGACCACATCACTTGCATGAATCCTCTTAGTATTCATAAATATTTAAATATCATGTCACTATATAGCCATCAAAATACTGAAATTATGCAATATTACTATCCTCATTCGTTATCTATTCCAGAGTCGACATCGAGGATTATAGAACCAGAAGATCAATAATCGCTTATCAAATCCATTTATGGTTTGACCTATAGGTACATATTCAGAATCCTCAACTTGCGGTTCAATTTCATTTACTATCGTAAAATCAAATCACAATCCTCAATTCGCTTTTCATATGGTCTGTAGAATGTAATATCATGCTAGAATTATCTATAAGACTTCTTCAATTCAAATTTTTTTTTGATTGGCAATTTACCACTTAAAAGAATTTGCCAATTTCAATTATCAACAGTGTTTCAATCATTTAAGTCGCCTTGCGACTATCCATATTATTGCAAAAAAGCTCAGTTCACATCTATTTAACATCGATATCACAATCATACCACTAAAACGGTCCATTCATTTGAATTTATCAATTCTATAATCATCACTGTATCAATGATCCGTCTAATAATTAATTCCACTTCAATCTCAACTTGATACCATTTGTGCTATTAAAATCACTGGATTTATCGAGTCTTAAGGTTTAAACCATATAATTCATCACACTATCGTGTTTCAACGATCTATCTTTTCATCGATTTCAATATCAAACTTCTCCAGTAATATCATAAGGTCCTTTAAATGTATATTTTTCAATAATTATTTCCAAGATTCCATTTACGTGAGAACTTAAATCTTTTTCCTCAATGTTTTCCTAAGAATTTCGGCAGCATAACGGCTTAATTTTCCCTAACCTCCTGCAAGGGAAACACAATTTATACTTGCAGCCGTTGATTCTCTCCCATTTTACCTCTTACTAAGACCCACACCATCAGTTGTGGGTCCTCTTAGCATTTTTAGCAAATCAATTTAAATCGATGCATCATATAAAAATCACAATTCCATTTAAAATCAATTAAATAAATGCATCATATATAAAATCATAATTCCCACATACAATATAAAGCTACTAATCTTTATAAAAGTATCTTACCTATTCGCCAAGCTTAGCGCACTTTCCGATTTTTCGAGCCTTGCCGAACTCCACCATTCGTCTTATTTCCATTTTTGCTACAATTTCAAAAATTAACATATATTTTCATTTAGAAAATAATCCGAAAATTTCCAATAAATCCAATAGACATATGGCGAAAAGACTTAAATTTTCCTTACCACATTTTTTTTTCTTTCTTTTTCCTTTCCTTCTTCTTCTTCTTCCTTCTTTTCTTTCTCCTTTTCTTTTCTTTTCTTTTCTTTCTTTCTTTTTCTTTTCTTTTCTTTTCCTTTTTCTTTTCTTTTCTGTTTTTTTTTTCTGGCCTGAACCGGTTCGGACCGGTTCAGGCCGGTTCTGGCCGGTTCAGTTCTGTTGGCCGGTTCGGCGTCTTCCCGCCTGCATCACCGCCGGTTCGCACCCTCCACAGCTAGCCACGGTTGCAGGGATGCCAGATCTGGTCTCGGTTTCCTCAGCGGCGGCGCCGGCGGTGGCGAATCTGGACCGTGGGTTTCGACCTCTTTCCCTTCTCTTTTCTCCCTCCTTTCTCTCCCTCCTTCACCGCCGGTCACCTCTTTTTCTTCCCTTTACCTCCGCCGGTGTCGGCGTTGGAGTGGCGGTGCTCGGATTGGCCGGCACCGTCGTTTTCCTTTTTCTCCTCTCTTTTTCTTTTCTGTTTTTCTTTCGATTTTCTCTTCTCCTTCCGACTCGAGCCGCCGTCGTTCGCTTCCTCACTCGCCGGCGACGCCCTCTCTCCTCCGCTTTCTCCTTTGGTCGGCCGGCCAACGGTGGCGGCCGGCCAACGGTGGCGGCCGCCCTTTGTTGCTTCTCTTCTGTTTAACAAAACAGAAGAGAAGAAGTGGGAATCGGGTTCTCCCGATTCCCATTTCTGTTATAATTATTTTTTTATTATTATTTATTAATATACTTAATTAATAATAGTAAATATACACATTATAATTATACATATAATTATAAGTATATATAAATATGCCATTATAATATGTATTTAAACACATATTTTTTTGTATCAAAATACATATACATATTTTTACACTTTTAATACTGAAATAATATTTATATTTATCAAAGGTATATTTATATAATATCATTATATAAATATATCAAAAAATATTTTTATTTCTTATTAAGTTTTGGATTTCTAAATATCCAAAATTATTTTCTCCATTTTCTTATTTAATTTGGATTTTCATTTATCCAAATTAAATTTCCTCCTTCATTTCTTATTTCCAATTTAATTTTCCTTTTCATTTCTTATTTAAATTTGGATTTCAATTTGTCCAAATTAAATTTTCCGGATACCTTATATTTATTTAGAAAATTCTCGGTCTTCACAGAAAATGAAAGAGTTGATGAAAACTTACCTACAACAGGCGATAAACGTAATCTGTTATCTTCTATTTATTTCTTTATCGTAATTTTGTAAATATCATTTTAATTTTGATGCTCTTGTGATTTATCAGTTTGCAAAGCTTTTTAGTATCCCTTAAACCTTATGTTTGAAGGATTTAGTCTTATGTCTTAGTATATTCATCAAAGGGCTCTGCCATATATATACATAGTCAAACCAGAGTGCAACTACACCAAACAAATACTACTCAGACCAAACATCAAGTTAAAAATCTGATAGCAATTTACAACCTAGTCGACATGGCAGATAAGTTTTCAAATTGGTTATGGGTCAGAATCTTTACCTCAAAGAAGTTTCCAAATTGCTTCTTTGTTTCTTTCTTCTGCTTTGCTTTCTTGTGTTCTGCTCAAACCCAGTTTCTCCTTATACAGAACTGGGCTCAGGCCTCTGCCCCTCATGATTCTTAAACAAACAAACAAACTATATTGTACAATATTTTCCTTCTAGCTTTAGATTTTGACAATGATGTATTTGGCATAAATGGATGTGGTGAAGATTGTTAAGTGTTGTTGATGCAAATTTTTCATTGGTTTCTGACTGTATGTATCATTTGTTCAGTGTTAAGTAATGCTCTGTCTTGAAAACTGAGTAAAAAACATTAAAAATTTTCCGTATCTTTACTTAAACAAATCTATATTTCTCTAAAACCTTACTTATAACTAGAAACTTCAACTTTGAAGAATTACCATTTAGACAAAAGAATTGAACATTTACAGGTGCACTATCTCCTTGCTATGATTATTTAGTTATGGATGAGGATGAGGTTTAACAAGTACTGAAAGACTATTTTTAAGATAAAAGCACTGCAGGTTGCAAAAATCATCATTTCTAGCACCAACAATTCCCTAATTTAAATTAGATACGTTTACCCATTGTATATTTTCTCTTCTTTAACACTTTTTCTATTTTTTTTTGTTAAATGCTGTACAAGTTAGTGGGCAGATTGATGATTAATTATTAATAAGACATGGAGTAGAAATATGCTTAATAATAGAAGAAGACATGAATCTTAATTGCACAAGTTTTAGGCATGTATTTGAGTTGTAACAGATCTGTTTTTCCTCTAATTATTCAATATATATGGCTTTTGTCACAGCCCGTGACCCTATTTTTCACCTTATTCTATACATCTTATTTGGTTGGGCTGTCTGCGATACTTTACTTTTCTTTTACATATAAACAATTTCATAGTAAATTATAATATGAATTACATCCCCTATCTTAATTCATAAGGAAGTAGTACTGTAGATAAGTCTAAATACAGAAAATAAATGATCGTACCTTATGTAATAAATCAAGCCATTGCATCGTCCCCAAATGCACAGCTGAAGTACTTTAGATGTTAGGCTTTTAGTCCTCGTAAACCTGAAATGTTAATATTAAGGGGTGAGCAAACCACGGCTCAGTAAGGGAATTATATGCCTCACTTGATACTCAACTATCTATATGCTGAAAAACTTTTTCATTTTTTTTCCTATGGGCTCTAGGCTCACATATAGGAATGATACTACAGTCGGCTAGGGATCCGGATGAAGTAAGGTAGGTATTTTAAAATACCTATCTTGTCCCGAAACCTAGAAGCAACTGTAGAGAATAATTTCCTTTTCGTTTGGAAATTTAATCCCTTTTACCTTTTTATTCCATAACATTTCCATATTCTTTTCAAAATAATGCTTTTATAAAATAAAGCATTTAAATAAAGGTAACTAATATTCATATATTCTTAGAAAAGAATATTAGTTAAATTCTCATCATTCTCATATAAAATTCATTTCATGTTTTAATGTACAACTATAATTAGTACAGTACTTTAAATAGCAAAATCAGCTATTAAATCCTTTTTATATAGCATATATATCATTTAAATCTAATATTCAATTTAAACATTAAAATAAGAATATTAGATTTATTTTTCCTCATCTTTCCTTTTTGGAAAACATATCACGTATTCATGTCACATGTAGTCTAATATTCAATTTAAATCATAGTAAGAATATTAGACTTATAAACTTTTTTTCCTTTTGAAAACATATTACATGTTCATATCACATATCATATGAAAATCATCTCGTAGTACTAAAATCAGCATTTTGTAAAATGCTGTAAATCTCTTTCATTTAACTTGTCACATATCATGTAAAACGTTTACATTTCACATATCATGTAAAACATTTACATTTCACATATCACATATCATATAAAACATTTTCATATATGGAGACTGAGGCACGCCCAGCCCGTCCACTGGGTCGTTACTCGTATCATGCTATAGACCCCGAAGGGTATAGATAATCATGTCAGATCTATGGCTATAGTCTATAATTGTCCTCGGCGGATCACTGATCAGGTGTCGGCCGGGACTACATATCACATATTACATGTCACATATCACATATCACATATCAGCATGATAGGATGCCAACTAGTCTCAAAAACCATATTTTTCATCATCAAAAAACCTTTATGGAATTTATAAAAATATATAATTTCATCATTTAAAACCATAAAGGTTATAAAACCATTTAGTGAATATTTAAGAAATATATATAAAAATATTCACTTTATTTCTTTGTATTTTCCATCTCGTATTACGTGAAATTTACATATCAAGAGAATTTTCGGTGATTTCATTATCACCATCCTCGAAGAGATTTTTCAGTGATTTCATTATCACCATTCTCGAAAACATGAATATTTTAAAATTACTTTCATTTTATTCATGTTTTTATAGAAAATACTCATTTTCTCGATTTTTGTGGTTGAAAATCATTTCTCGTGAAATAAAATCATTTATTATGATTTTGTGAAATTTTCTAGAATTTTTCGATAATTTTCGATAATTTTTCAGCAGTATAACGGCTGCCGATTGGCTAGCCTCCTGCACGGAAAATACAGTTTAAAATCCAGCCAGTGCATCACCACAAATTTCCAACCAATCATTCATCGCAATATTTTCATAAAATATTTTCATAAAATATTTCATAATTTAAAATCATGCAGACTAAATATCCTTACAGTGCTGCACATGCATCCCTTACCTGTTTCGGGTCGACGATTGCCTCGTCCGTCGCGCCCGTGTTCACCTCGCCCGATTCCATCGGCTCGGTCATCGAGAGAATTTTCTGGAAATTAAAATTCTAAATTTTAGAATTTTTTCATAATTATTTAAATAAATAAATTATTTAAATAATTTATCACTTTCCGGGATTTCTTACCGATTCCCATAATTCTCGGGTTTTCGAATTCTCGAGATTTCCCATAATTTTCGAAATTCTCCTTTTTCTCTCTCTTTCTTCTTTTTCCTCTTTTCTTTCTTTCTTTTCCTTTTCCTTTTTCTTTTCTTTTTCTTTCTTTCTTTTCTTTTCTTTTTCTTTTTCCTTTTCTTTTCTTTTTCTTTTCCTTTCCCGTCAGACCGGTCAATGTCCCCCCTCGCCCGTTCCTCGTCGGCGGCCGGTTCTCCGGCGGTTCAAGCGCCCTTCAGCTGGCCGACGGCACGGCAAGTCTGATGGTGGTCTCCGTTCTGCCTGGATCGGCGGCACGGCTGCCGATCGAGTCGATTTTCCTTCAGTGTCTTCCGCCTCTTCGCCGGCCTTCCTTCTTCCGCCTCTTCGCCGGCCTTCCTCCGGTGGCATCCATCCTCTTCCTCTCCCTCTGGCGGTGCTTCGGTGGGAGTGGCGATGGCCAATTCCGCCTGCACCGCCGTCTGCCATTTTTCCTTTTCTCTCGGCTTCCGCCGAAAATTTCCTTCTGTTTCCGATTCCGTTTCCTTCCTTTTACGTCGCCGTCGTCTCGTCCTCTCCTTGGCTCGCCGTCCGACGACGGCCCTTCCTCCTCTCTTTTCCTTCTCGCCGGCCGACAGTGGTCGGCTCTGGCTGGGACGGAAATCGGTTCCTCCCGATTTCCCTTTCCATTTTTGTTTTCCCTTTTTTTTCTTTTTTTTGTACTATATAATATATATTATACTTATAATATAACATATATTATATTTATATTATATATATATATAATACACATAATATTATTATTATATATAGTATAGTACTATATATATGTATTTACAAAATACATATTTAATATATATATATATGTGTGTGTGTGTGTGTGTATATATATATATATATATTTATATTTGTTCACTTTAATTTACATAACATTTATATATTTATATAATATATAATTATATAAATATATTTCCTATTTTCTTTTCTCATTTTCTTATTTAATTTGGATTTCCATTTATCCAAATTAAATTTCCTCTTTTCTTTATTTTCCATAATTCTCATCTTATTTTTCTGATTTAATTTTCCTTCACTCGTATTTCTCGATTTATCACTTCCTCAATTCTCGGGATTTTCACCAATATCCCGTTCTCACAATTTTATTTATTTCCACTGATTTATTTTTTTCAATATTTATTTCCAATAACTGAAAAATTTACGGTTATCACATTCTCCACACCTTAAGAAATTCAGTCCTCCGAATTTAACTTAAGTCAAAGGTGGTACCATTCTGTATACTCATCATTCTTGTCCTCTTAATCATCTTTTAATTAATACTGCCTATATGCCATTAGCCTCAGAATCATTTTCACTATATATTATTTCTCATCATATTTTATACTTCCTGTGAAATGCTTATCAATTGGGAGTTATCCATTTTCACTCCTTTTCATATCACATATTATTCATATTATTCATCATCCATCTTCCTTGTTTGGTGCCAAGTCGACACATTTCGATAATTATCATTTACCGATTTAAATCAATAGTATGTAATGGTCTAGTAGCTTTCATATCTCACGCATCCGCTCACTCAACATATCATCGAGCGTTTTCGTATTACGCTCAACATTTTTTACATCATGTACGGAGCGGTGCTGTCTATAAATTTGGAATCTCAGAGCCTTTTGATATTTCCCATAACATATAGCTACTCAGAGATTCCCATCACATCTAGTGCTCACTGGAACTTCAATACATTCTCATCCTTTTATAATCATATTTCGACTATGGCACTATAGAATCTAAGAGTTTGATAGAGGAGAAGTGATTTCATTAGACTATCAGTCTATAATCACTTCCATATTATCATATCTCTTATAGATTCTTCATTATTATTTCCAATATTCTTTTCATATTTATTTCATCAAATGCTGCAGTTCATTTGCAGACTTTACCATTCACCATCTTTTACCATAATTTAATCAGGAGACAATTATTTCCTCCCCATATCTACTTCCATGTAATCTCATCATTACATCTCTTATTCTTATAGTATACTCTATATCACTTAGGTTTTAGAATATACCGGAGAATATACTCTTTTGATAATTTAGATTCCATCATGGCATCATCAAATTATAATTTAATCTTCTCATTATTTAGCTTCATCATTGAATCTATAATTATCAATTTAATCATCTCATTATACATATAATTCCAATATTTCCATCATTTCGAAGTGGTATATATATTTATCATTTTTCCCTTTACATTACTGGCAGTAAAATGTAGATCATTTCTTTACTCCTTGGAGTATGATTACCTTTCCTTTATCGAGTTTGGCTCGATCTTATATCCAACCATAATCATGTGATAACCATAAAATCACTGTTAGCTTTTAACTTCGGGAACTACTTCATATTTGTGTTCCCTTTTCATCATGTACTTATCTTCTTATTACATATTCATCCTTTCCTTCATCATCATTTCAATCACTTTTCTTTAGTGATAACATATTCCATTATTACCTCTTTTCACATCTTGTATGCCATCTTTATATTTACTCATCCACTTTAACTTCTTTAATTAGCAGTCACATCTATAGAGCAGCTAACCCAGAACTCTTCTATAGACTGGCAATAATATTTAGCTAGACTCATTACTTTCGTATCTCAATCATTATCTCTATATCATCGATAGGTTCACTGTCATCTGTCATTTCAAGATTATCTATCTTAGAAAGAGACACTGTCTAGCCACATCTCTTAGTTGCCAATCTTAACTTATAAATTACAGTCTTTAAGAGTTTAAGGGTTATACCACAATGCTGCTCATTTTCCATTTGTACTTTAGACTCTATCAGTATTTCATCAATTTACTCATGTATAGATGCCCCATTCTTTAGGCTTTTATACCTCACAAGGCAATTCATTAACCTCGTAACCTCAATAGGAACTCGTAAAATTTACTCTGAGTTCTAATCATCATCTTATGGACATTAGTCTCTAATCTTTTATTTAAGGACGCTTTATACTGAGGTTAGTCTTATTAACTCCTCATATATCTGTGATCAGATCAATAAAGCATCTATTTTCATGTAGATGAATACTTATTCTTCATGAGAACTTTATTAGATAGTAAACATTTATTTTATCACTTTATTTCATCTACATCTCAATATCATCAGTGCTTCTCTCACTTACACTTAATTTACGTTATCTGTATTTCCTTCCATCACACCTTATACACATGTATTTCATTATTCTCACATTTTCCAAAGTGGATTTCTTAAGCTTTCGGATTTTCTTAAGTTCTTCGATATAAGCTTAGAATCAGATTTCATATTCAAAATCGAGTCAATGTTATCTCAATTCCTTCAATTTATATAACTCTGGAAGTTCTATCGGAAATCAAATCCAATACTTTCTTTAATCACATATCTCGTACCTTTTTTAGACATTTCATTGCTATGTCTTATTATTTCCACTATATATCCTCAAGGCAGAGACATTTACTATTCGATTCATTTCGACTCATACTCTACCTTGATTTCATTGTTTACTCATACTTTACAGCCTTACAAATCTCATTCCAGTAAGCTGTAGTAAGTACAACAGTTATCAACACATGTTACAGCTAACCAATTTACTACCACTGTAATTTACTTTGGAATCAAGTTCATTTAATAAATTCAAGTTTAACTCCCTTGAGCATATTATCCACGAGGTTCGAACCCTGGTACCCTTACGTACCTAGTTCCTTATACTCGTGTTATCATTAAACTCCTTGTAAGAGTCCTGCCCGTTCGAATCAGCCGTCGGCGAGCATCCCCTAAGCGATCCTTTCGCCCCAAGTTTACCCTTACAAGTGAGTCGATGATAACATAGTTTGCCTGCATCTCATACATATTGTCCACTGCGGGTCGCCCATCATTGGGTCACCTGTCTCATTTTGTCTCAAGGGTCCTGAAGAACTTAGGTTAGCTGTCATCTTCTTTTATCACTTTACTATTCTTGTGCATATTCTCCAATTCACAATACTCCATACAGTACATCAATTTGCAAGGCATATCTCATAATACTCCGGTTCTATAATTAATTATTCATTTAATACCTCAAAAACAGTATATATGTATAGAACCTCAATCAACCATACTGCTATGGATTTCATTACCTGTGCTATTCACTTTCTCAATCAGTTTCTGTATTCATTTCACTTTCATAATATCTAACGATCCCGTAATAATACCCAATTCAGTACCTCATAATTCAGGCCCTTATCATCAATAACCTGGCCGATCATCTTATGACCTTCCACTATACACTCTTATTGGATTGCATCATATAAGGCCTCGGCTCGTCCGCCGTCCGCCTATACACATGTGTACTAACCTCTTTGAGAATGCCCAACCCTTTCACTGGGTCACCCCTCGAGGTTTCGTCATGAGGCCTAGCCCGTTCACTAGGTCACTCGTAATTTGCGTCCATAATCGAAGTGTAAGTGGAATCAGTAATAGGGATCGGTATATCCTTATGACATCCTCTATGCCATTAATAATTCCATTATCATCAAGGAATTTGAAATCACTTGGTTTCATCACTATTCAGCACATCGCCCAACATAGGGGCATTTTTGTCATTTTTGCATTTATTTCTTTCTCCTCAGTATACATTTAAATAAGTCATCTTAATATCTATGTGCTGATATTATCCTTTCTGATACTTATATCAGCAATTTAGATCTCATTCGATTTCGACAGAGAAGTTCATTAAAATCCATAATTGGATTATTTTGCTTGTAATTCAGCTTTACATCATCAATTTCTCTGTTAGATCAATCAATTCCAACCTCTATTGATTTATTTTAACTCCCTGTAAAATTTTGGAGGTAGGGGTATTTTGGTCATTTTTGACCAAAAATTTTCTCTCTCCTCAAATTACCCTCAATCGATGATCTTAAAGTCTATTTAATGATGATATTTCATTCCCCTCCTTTATATCATCACTTTCAGATCTTAGTTCGATCCGGACAGAAAAGTAATGGTGGGGCCCTCATCGAGTACATTTCTATTCCTTATCGAACCGACCTTCATTTAGATTATAAGATCACCAATTTTAGGTAACATTCCTGAGCCGTTTTCCCTTTTAACATCCTTAGTTCATAATCCTCACCCCCTTCTAAACACTTAACTCAATTTGCAACCATTTATTTTCTCTATGTATTTAGACTATACAGTACTACAGGGGATGTTAACATTTACAACACATTTCCTTTCCAAAAGTATCGACAGACATCAGGCCAACCTTGCTTTGATACCATTAAATCTGTCACAGCCCGTGACCCTATTTTTCACCTTTATTCTATACATCTTATTTGGTTGAGTTGTCTGCGATACTTTACTTTTCTTTTACATATAAACAATTTCATAGTAAATTATAATATGAATTACATCCCCTATCTTAATTCATAAGGAAGTAGTACTGTAGATAAGTCTAAATACAAAAAATAAATGATCGTACCTTATGTAATAAATCAAGTCGTCGCATCGTCCCCAAATGCACAGCTAAAGTACTTAAGATGTCAGGCTTTTAGTCCTCGTAAACCTGAAATGTTAATATTAAGGGGTGAGCAAACCACGGCTCAGTAAGAGAATTATATGCCTCACTTGATACTCAGCTATCTATATGCAGAAAAACTTTTTCATTTTTTTCCTATGGGCTCTAGGCTCACATATAGGAATGATACTACAGTCGGCTAAGGATCCGGATGGAGTAAGGTAGGTATTTTAAAATACCTATCTTGTCCCGAAACCTAGAAGCAACTGTAGAGAATAATTTCCTTTTCGTTTGGAAATTTAATCCCTTTTACCTTTTTATTCCATAACATTTCCATATTCTTTTCAAAATAATGCTTTTATAAAATAAAGCATTTAAATAAGGTAACTAATATTCATATATTCTTAGAAAAGAATATTAGTTAAATTCTCATCATTCTCATATAAAATTCATTTCATGTTTTACTGTACAACTATAATTAGTACAGTACTTTAAATAGCAAAATCAGCTATTAAATCCTTTTTATATAGCATATATATCATTTAAATCTAATATTCAATTTAAACATTAAAATAAGAATATTAGATTTATTTTTCCTCATCTTTCCTTTTTGGAAAACATATCACGTATTCATGTCACATGTAGTCTAATATTCAATTTAAATCATAGTAAGAATATTAGACTTATAAACTCTTTTTCCTTTTGAAAACATATTACATGTTCATATCACATATCATATGAAAATCATCTCGTAGTACTAAAATCAGTACTGAAATAAGCATTTTGTAAAATGCTGTAAATCTCTTTCATTTAACTTGTCACATATCATGTAAAACGTTTACATTTCACATATCATGTAAAACATTTACATTTCACATATCACATATCATATAAAACATTTTCATATATGGAGACTGAGGCACGCCCAGCCCGTCCACTGGGTCGTTACTCGTATCATGCTATAGACCCCGAAGGGTATAGATAATCATGTCAGATCTATGGCTATAGTCTATAATTGTCCTCGGCGGATCACTGATCAGGTGTCGGCCGGGACTACATATCACATATTACATGTCACATATCACATATCACATATCAGCATGATAGGATGCCAACTAGTCTCAAAAACCATATTTTTCATCATCAAAAAACCTTTATGGAATTTATAAAAATATATAATTTCATCATTTAAAACCATAAAGGTTATAAAACCATTTAGTGAATATTTAAGAAATATATATAAAAATATTCACTTTATTTCTTTGTATTTTTCATCTCGTATTACGTGAAATTTACATATCAAGAGAATTTTCGGTGATTTCATTATCACCATCCTCAAAGAGATTTTTCAGTGATTTCATTATCACCATTCTCGAAAACATGAATATTTTAAAATTACTTTCATTTTATTCATGTTTTTATGGAAAATATTCATTTTTCATTTATTATGATTTTATGAAATTTTCTAGAATTTTTCGATAATTTTCGATAATTTTTCAGCAGTATAACGGCTGCCGATTGGCTAGCCTCCTGCACGGAAAATACAGTTTAAAATCCAGCCAGTGCATCACCACAAATTTCCAACCAATCATTCATCGCAATATTTTCATAAAATATTTCATAATTTAAAATCATGCAGACTAAATATCCTTACAGTGCTGCACATGCATCCCTTACCTGTTTCGGGTCGACGACTGCCTCGTCCGTCGCGCCCGTGTTCACCTCGCCCGATTTCATCGGCTCAGTCATCGAGGGAATTTTCTGGAAATTAAAATTCTAAATTTTAGAATTTTTTCATAATTATTTAAATAAATAAATTATTTAAATAATTTATCACTTTCCGAGATTTCTTACCGATTCCCATAATTCTCGGGTTTTCGAATTCTCGGGATTTCCCATAATTTTTGAAATTCTCCTTTTTCTCTCTCTTTCTTCTTTTTCCTCTTTTCTTTCTTTCTTTTCCTTTTTCTTTTTCTTTTCTTTTTCTTTCTCTCTTTTCTTTTCTTTTTCTTTTTCCTTTTCTTTTCTTTTTCTTTTCCTTTCCCGTCAGACCGGTCAGTGTCCCTCCTTGCCGGTTCCTCGTCGGCGGCCGGTTCTCCGGCAGTTCAAGCGCCCTTCAGCTGGCCGACGGCACGGCGAGTCTGATGGTGGTCTCCGTTCGGCCTGGATCGGCAGCACCGCGGCGGATCGAGTCGATTTTAGTTCGGTGTCTTCCGCCTCTTCACCGGCCTTCCTCCGCCGTTCACCGCGCCTCTGGTGTCATCCATCCTCTTCCTCTCCCTCTGGCGGTGCTTCGGTGGCCAATTCCGCCGGCACCGCCGTCTGCCATTTTTCCTTTTCTCTCGGCTTCCGCCGTAAATTTCCTTCTGTTTCCGATTCCGTTTCCTTCCTTTTCCGTCGCCGTCGTCTCATCCTCTCCTTGGCTCGCCGTCCGACGACGGCCCTTCCTCCTCTCTTTTCCTTCTCGCCGACCGACAGTGGTCGGCTCTGGCTGGGACGGAAATCGGTTCCTCCCGATTTCCCTTTCCATTTTTGTTTGCCCTTTTTTTTTCTTTTTTTATACTATATAATATATATTATACTTATAACATAACATATATTATATTTATATTATATATATAATACACATAATATTATTATTATATATAGTATAGTACTATATATATGTATTTACAAAATACATATTTAATATATATATATATGTGTGTGGTGTGTGTGTATATATATTTATATTTGTTCACTTTAATTTACATAACATTTATATATTTATATAATATATAATTATATAAATATATTTCCTATTTTCTTTTCTCATTTTCTTATTTAATTTGGATTTCCATTTATCCAAATTAAATTTCCTCTTTTCATTATTTTCCATAATTCTCATCTTATTTTTCCGAATTAATTTTCCTTCACTCGTATTTCTCGATTTATCACTTCCTCAATTCTCGGGATTTTCACCAATTTCCCGTTCTCACAATTTTATTTATTTCCACTGATTTATTTTTTTCAATATTTATTTCCAATAACTAGAAAATTTATGGTTATCACGGCTTTCATCTAGCTTTTTTTATTTGGTCACTACATGTGCACTTGGACTTCGCATTTTTAGATATAACATTACTTGTCTTTTAATGTTTTGTTTATGTATGTACGTATGATATGACATTAGTGTTTTAATATGCTTATACCTTGTTGTTGATATATTATTATGTTTTAGTTATTATTATTATTATTTTGTCAAAAAGATGCAAGGAAAGGTCGCGGGAGGTATAAAAGCATAAAAGTGGATATGAAAACCCATGGCGGAAGATCAAAATTGCAAGTTAATATGCCTCAAGATATAGAGCGTGTTGTTGGGGATAATGCACGAGATTTAGTTAGCTATTGTGGCTTTATAGTCAGGACCAAGGCCCCATTGAATGTAAAAAATTGGAAAGAAGTATATGAAAAAACGGGCGAGTCAATATGGATGCATGTAAAGGTAATTTAGAAATTATACCAATTTATTTACTAATTTTAAATATATTTTTATAACACATGTGTATATCTAATTTGTTCATTTAATAATTTACTTTCAGGACCGGTTTGAATTTGCTGGAAATGAAGAGAGATTAAAAGCCTTTGTTGTAACAACAATGAGGCGATTGTATAAGGGATGGAAGAATAGGTTACACGTGCATTATAAACAATATGCATCTGATAGGGAGCGCTTGGAAAATAAGCCCATCGACATGCAATTGGATCAGTGGTTATATTATATAAAATATTTTGGTTCACAAGACTTTAAGGTATACAGTACACTTTGTTTTTAAAATGATTTATTTTATATTGAATTAAGATTACTTATTGATCAAATATTTTATAATTGACTTATGTAGATTATTAGTCAACGTAACTCGGCAAATGCAAAAAAATGGAAGCAAATACATACTACTGGGAATGTTTCATTTGCTGAGATCGAAGAAAGAATGGTAAGAGCATATCACATATTTGAATTTGATTTTTTAACCAAATTTCAATGATCTAATTAGTTTTTAATTGTTGGAAATATAATAGGTTGATCCGATTTCTGGAGAGAAGCTTACGGTTCAGGACATTTGGTTTTATCAACATGCTCATAAAACCAAGGAAGGAAATTTGGAATGGGCCGATAATCAGTCAAAAGAAATAGGCGTATGTTTTTTTTCTTTTTAAGTTGAAGTATTATTTGGTTAACGTATCAAAATTAATTTTGGGGCATATTTTACATAAAGTTATTGTTGTAATGTAGGATAAGCTTAAAAGTTTGGTTGAAAAAAGTTTGCAAGAAGGAGCTGCTCCAATGACGAAGGAAGATATGTATGACGAAGCAATGGGAGTTAGATCCGGATATAGACGAGGATTTGGTTATGGGAAAAAGGGATTTACCAAAAGGGTATGTGTATCTCAATATGTGCAGAAAGATAATGAGCAAGAGGTGTCAAAATTACGTGACACAGTGGCTGAGCTTCGAGAAAAGCTTGATAATTTCGAAGCAGATCGAGTGGCGCGTGAAGAGAGGATTCGGAGGGAAATCCAAAATCAAGTAAGGGATGAATTGCGACGAGATTTTATGCAGATGAATTTTCCTTCCTTTCAGTTCACTGAGTCAGAACCTGTGGTATGAAATTTGATAATTCAAATAATAGTTAATTTGTTTATGTTTTAAACTTTTAATAATTGCACACAATATGATTTTTTTATTTTGTTTTGCAGGAAAATAATTAATTCATACCAAGTTGTATGCATTGGAAATGTTGTTACTTTGAAGTTTTTCTAGTTTATGATATAGTTTTTAGTAGTGGGATTTCAGTGTTATTATTGACATTATGTTTGGTCTTGTCTTTTAAATGTTTGTGTTTTATATGCTACTTTTGCAATAAAACATATGAGATAATAAAGCATTGCAAGTTGAGCTAGTTTGTGGTAGAAAAAATTCATGACTACAGATGCATGGTTTGTGTTTGACAGATGGCCTTTCCAGTTTCCACAGTTTTGGTATTCAGTGTAAGGAATTCTTGTCGGAATGTGTACGCCCAATAAATACCTTATGTTGTTTTAGATTCTACCTGTAACATTCACAAAATTGGTATCTTAATTGAAAAGCTGCTGTCTGTTTTATACTTCTCTTAGAAAAATGGTTCTGTTCTGTTGGAAGTGGATAAACGACATGTGATTGAGAAAACAGTTCTATGCCTTGTAGCATGCTGTTATTGTCTTGAAATACCCATATCCTTGGATAAAGTGGCCATGCTATCTCTTTTCCATTATGTAGCTTTTAGAAAACACAAACGCATTGCTATGTTGTAAGGTCTTCTTGTTGGAGTGTGTACGCCTAATGTTGTTTTAAATTCTTTTTAGATGTAACTCTGAATTCTTGGTTTAGATTCTACCTGTAACATTCACATAATTGGTATCTTAATTGAAACGATGTTGTCTACTTTATACTTCTCTTAGGAAAATGGTTCTGTGACGTTGGAAGTGGAACCTCTTAGATAGACTTAGGTTGTTTGATACACGACATGTGATTGAGAAAACGGTTCTATGCCTTGTAACAGGCTGTTGTTGTGTTTTTTATTTCAGCCCTAAGCATGAGAGAATTGAATGGTTTTCTTTTCATTTTTCTTGCCATATTTCGATTCGGATATTTTATAATCAGACAATTACAAAGTTTGGGTCGATAGTGTTCTTACTACACGTTTTGGGTTCAAATAGCACATTAATTTCCAATAATGAACATGGAAGGATGTTACAAAAGTCAAAAGGCTTCTCCATAAACAAACAAGTGATAATTAATTCACAAGAGCAAAATAGTTTTCTAGGCATTTTCCCTTGATTGTTACCATTTATAACATTGAGTCAGAGTAGCTTAGACATCCTATGTTTTCTGTTCAACACAATCAATTCAAAAGTAATTCTCGTTTTCTCATAAAACTTTATTTGCTAGAAGAGCTGACAATTTCTCAATCTTTTGCCTGATCAATTCACATGCGACAGAATATACTTTGCAAAAGACAAAACCTTAATAAATTTTGGCAGGAGAAATCCTACCAACGGTCTACCTAAAGCTACTCTAAGTGCAAATGTTGGTAGGTAACCACGACCCTAACACACACTGTAAAATGAGCCAAGTTCCACCTAAATTTACTGCAACTGCACTTCAGTGGTCAGCTATATTTGTTAATTGAGGATACTTTAAGGTAGATTACAAACAGTCCGGTTGAAGGCATAACATCGAACAAGTGGTATGCCAAACTCAAGACTTAAATAAAATATTTGGACCCCTTACAACAAAACCGATCCTGACAAACAACAAGGCTTTCTAAAAATAAATATTCGAAGACCAAATCAAATATTATCAAACAAAATCTTATTCTTGCCATACAAGACTTTCTAAAATTAAATAGGTCCTAGGTCTATATAAATAACACAAGCAAAGATAAACACAGCAAGCTACTGTGTCTTGCATTGGTTCCCGCAGCATCACCTTCTTGCGCTAGTCATTCACACTGCTGAGCCATTCCTGCCTCTGTACTTGTAACGCCTAGCCCATCCACTGGGTCATTACTCAACCGTATTGTCCTCTTTGGGCATAGTGATGGGCTTCTCCCCCCACCAGGTTCCACTACCACTCAAGGTTTTCTTTTGCGTCCGCCGCTACTCGAACTCTTGACATCCAAGCGATTCGAGTAACGACTAACCATTAGACGTCCAATGGTAGGAGGTGTTTGACATTTGATTGAGATCAAGTGTTCGAACCTTCCGGGACGCGAAAGAAATTCGTGAGGACCTAAGTGCCACGTCAGCAGAACTGACGGGGGCCACCTCTAGAATCCAAAGCGGACAATACGGATGAGTGAGGTATGGGCCACTGGGATACGGGCCTCACAGTACTGCATCACCATCTATCATCACTACCTATGTTACTTAGCAGCCCTGCACCACAATTAATTTGAGCCATGGTTCCCGCAACATCACCTTCTTGCGCTAGTCATTCACACTACTGAGCCATTCTTGTGTCCTTCACTATTATATATTATGTCTTTCAATTATATTTAAATAAATTCTAAAATATTGATATACTGCCAAGGTAATAGGTGTCAAAATTACATGGTGAAGGATCCATGGAAAATGAATTAATTAATTTGGCAAGTGCTCCTCTACGAATTGCTAGAAGATATAGTGGATATATTGTGAATGGTTTTAGGTTCCACTCCCGTGATCGTGAATAAAATAGAAAAACTCAAAATAGTGGAGTTATGGTTCGAGGAGATAATGATTCCCCTAGCAAAGAATATTATGGTGTTGTGACTGACATATACGAGTTATCCTTTGTAGGAGGAAAACAGGTAGTGGTATTCAAATGTGATTGGTGGGATGTTTTGCATTATGGCACTGGGTACAGGATTGACTTTTATGGATTTACAAGTGTCAATATTAATCGTACACTTAAGACAACAGAACCATTTGTTTTAGCATCTCAAGTTGAGCAAGTATATTATGTGCAAGAACCAAGAGATCCTAATTGGTTTATTGTGATAAAGGCCCCACCTCGTGATTTATATAACATCCCTATAGTAGATATAAATGATATGGTAGATGTTATAGAAGATAATGAAGAAGTTTATCAACTGGAGGAGTGTGATGAAAGTAGTCTTTTACAAAGAGATTTGAATGATGATAGTGGGATTAATAGATTGCAAAGGGATGAGATGACTAAAGAAATATTTCTATGTGAGGTAGCTAAAGAGATTGAAGCAATCATAAAGTCGACCACACCCATTGAAGAGTCTATTGATGATGATGACGACAATGATGTGGAGCTCAACATGGATTGTAACGAAGAGAGTGATAACGTCAATGATATTATTGATGATGAATAATATATTTAAAGTTTTTGTTTTTATTTTGTTTAATGTTAATTTTGTACTATTAATGCTTAGAGTTTTTATAATATTTTTTACAAAATTATTATAAGAGGTTATCGTCCTAGTGTAAATAAAAATAAACTCACTATTATTATATTTTTACGAAATTATCGAGACTACTCAACGAAATTACCCAAAAAAGAAGCAAATAAATCTGTTTATTTTATTATAAATTTACACATATCTATACATAATATATATATATATATATATATATTTATCTCCTCACTATCCACTTGTCAACTTTTGGTTTTTTTTTTTTTCAGTTTTTTCCTTTTTTGGTTCTTCAACCTTTTTTTATTTGTTTTTTTTTCATACTTTTAATCTATTTTTTATATTTTATAAAGTACTCTACAAATTGGTACTGTGCAATTTGTAGTCCATTTTATTGCCAATTGCCTTTGATGCAATTGGTTGTTTTTTTTATATATTTATTTTAATATTTATCAATAATGATAATAAATTTTAAAAATATATATTAAAACATTTTAAAAATTAATTAAGTTAATAATTTTTAATATTATTTAAATTATATAAAAAAGCCTCGGCGAAGGGGGGCATAATTCTTTTACTCATATAACTTTGAATTTTAAAAACCCTACTTCACTAATTTGCTGCATTTACATCCTATCTGCCGCATGCCCACATCCTAGCCTCCCAAACCCAAAGGATCCAGAGCCAGCAGTCACCGGCCACCTTCACCCAGCCGTCACCAGCCTCCCGCCACCGCCACCTAGCCAACACTGACCTCTTCCCTTTCCTTCTTCCTTTCTTTCTCCTTTGCACCATTCGCCTCCCTTTTCCTTTAAAACTGCTTCTGCAATCTGCAACCCCTGAGGTTCGGTGCCTCCAAATCTAGGCTAACCTTCCTCACGCGTGCCCAGATCGCGCCTTCAGTCCTCCCTTCCTCACAATCGACTCCTCCTACGCCTGGTAATAATTTTCCAAGATAGATCTTTATTTTTATTTTATTTCTATTTTTTTTGTCTTGAAATCCTTGATTCATGATATTTTCTCTCTTTTTTTTGAGTTTTTTTTTTTTAGGTTTTTGGCTTGCGGCTCATCAACTCATTGGTGGAAACAAAAGTGGATTCGGTGGTGAGTGGTGACGTCTTTGACTAGGTGAACTCATTTCCTTTGGTTGGTGCTTTTGCAGATTGGCTCTTTGGATTGTTATGTTCTTAGTTGATTTTAGATCGGCTTTTTGATTGGCTAGCGTTTTGTTCTTTGCTTGTTCCGATTTTGATGTATTGGTTTCACTGTAACTCCAAACGCTTAGTCTCTTAAAAAAATATTAACTAGAGTTAAAACGACAATTTATGGGTGTTGCTTCTGTGATGGTGTTACTGACTAAGGCTTGTCGTGTTTCCTTGTCTTGTGTTGTTGATTGTTGTAATGGATGTCTATTTTTTCGGTTCTTGGGTACAGTTGTTCGATTGATTGTGCCCAAGAGATGTTTGTTATTTTGCTTCAGAATTTTTGCGGATCCTTGCTTATTCTTCTGTTTTTACATTCTTCAGAGTGTTGTCCTCAAGGTTGGTCTGTCAAGTGAGGGCTCTGTTGCAGCTGTGAAGAGAGTTCTGGAAAAAATGGAAGGAGTGGAATCATATGAAGTAGATTTGAAGGAGCAGAAAGTGACTGTGAAGGGCAACGTCTAGCCTGATGCAGCTCTGCATACTCTTTTAAGGACAGGAAAGAATGCCTTCTAGGAAGCAAGAGCTCCAGCAAAACCCAGACGTAAAGCCTGCAGAAGTTGTTGCAAAGTTGCCAGTTTACTTACTGGATTAATGTGCTTTTTAGCTTGTTAAACTTAATTACTACAATAATAAATATTTAAATTATTAATTCTTTTATAATTTATTATTTGTAATTAAAACAATATTGTAGTGAAATATTATTTGCAACATTCATTTTGATTATTAATTTTTTTACGTTGTAAAAATAAATTAGTAGGTATAAAAATTTGTTTCTAAAATAAAATAAATTAGAAACATTATAATTAATGTACATAAAATTAAAACCGACATAATTTTGATTTCATAATTATTTTTTTGCAACGATTATGATTGTCATAGTAAAATTAAGAACGACAGAATTGTCGTTTTGTATTAATTTTTTAACGATGATTATAATCGTCAGGAATAAAATTTGAAACGACAGAATTGTCATTTTGTATTTATTTGTAGCAACGACCATAGTCGTTATGAATAAAATTAAGATCGACAAAATTGTCGTTTTGTAATTATTTGTAGCAACGACTATAGTCGTTGTGAATAAAATTAGGAACGACAAAATTATTGTTTTGTAATTATTTGTAGCAACGACTATTGTCGTCCTAAATAAAATTAAGAATGGCAGAATTATCGTTTTGTAATTATTTGTAGCAACAACTATAGTCGTTGAGAATAAAATTAGGAACGACAAAATTGTCGTTTTGTAATTATTTGTAACAACGACTATAGTCGTTGATAATAAAATTAGGAACGACAAAATTGTCGTTTTCTATTTATTTGTAGCAACGACTATAGTCGTTGCAAAACTAACTATTACAACAATAAAAAACTGTTGCCAAAAGCAATTACCATATATATTGCCAAAAGCAATTACCATATATATTCCGTTGCCAAAAAATTATGGACAAAATATTAAGTCGTTGCTAAAACAAAATTGTAATTAGTAACGAGAAAAAGTCGTTGCAATAATTATATTTTTGCAACGACTTATTATTCGATGAAAGTCGTTGTGTATACTTTTAATAACGGAAGCTTATGCAACGACATTGCAACGACTAAAAGTCGTTGCAAAAAAGCTTTAGTAGCGATAAATTGACATTTTACAACGACTTTAAGCGTTGTAAAAGACCAATTTTCTAGTAGTGACATAATAATTTTGTTATAATGTATGTTTATGTTAATTATCATATTTTTACATACTTTTAACATATTTCACACATAAAAACTTTATATTTTTTTGGTACATCTAAAAACTTTATATTTATGTTTAATTATGTATTGTTTACATTAAAATTAAGTTAATTATCAAGTATTTACAATACTTCTAATATATTTTACTCCTAATGACTTTAAATTTAAACTTAATCATATGCTTTTTTACATTGATCTTACAAAAATATCAAAATTTATGATTTTATTATAGAATTTCCTCAGTTATGACTGATTAATTGTAATACAATTAATTGCAACTAATACGCTTCACGTTAAAACAAGTGATTGGTAGTTCAAAATTTCTACAATAATTTAAATTAAAAATGGATGGTTGGTACGGTGTTAATTTTTCACTGGTATGAAATTCTATGGTATAACTTTGTATGTCACAAAATTTGCAGAAATGATTGTGACGAATTATTTTATAAAATATTCATTCACTTATTTTTTGTGCAAAAAATAATCAAATAAAAATTATGATGAAAAAAATTCAATGCAAGTAAAATAGCACACAAAATTCAACATCAAAACCATTAATTATATAATGGAAATTTTTATATTTATCATGAATTTATTTTTAAGAGTTGTTTTCAATTAAAACAATTGCTTTTTAAGGAAATCTTAACTATATTATTCATCATACATTAATCATTGAGTCCAATAAACTGTTACAAAACTTAAATAATACAAATCCTATCTTTTGTTAAAAAAAAAAAATAACGTTACAATTATTTTTTTAGGCTATATAAATCAATATTGAAACGATTGGAACTTTTTTTCATTTAAAAAATTTTCGATTAAATATTTGATAAGTCATGATATTTTAAAAATGAGTAGCAAGTCAAATTAAATTAAATTATTAAAACTTTATGCGATCTTATATTTTTATGATTGTTATTTTATAATATCAATAAAATTTTTGAACTCTATGAATTATGTTTGTCTCATGTCTTGTATGAGATCATTTTCCTTTGTGTTGTATTTTTTTTTTTTTTTGATTTGTTAAAAAATCAGGAAATTTTCTTTTATTTTAATAAAAAATGTCTCCCTAATTATAAGGAAAGCAAGGAGCGCGATAAGGAAGCAGTTGTGTTTGCGTGTTTTTTTGAAAACTCATAAATAACATATAAGAAAGCAGCACTTTGGTTTTCTCAGTTTCACCCAAACACGAAAGAAAGAAATGGCGAGCAATGAGAGTGGCATCAACGTTGATGATTACGATACAGAGCTTCTGCCTCAGCAAGTAGCAGAAACGTCGTCGTCTTCTTGGCGTCTCACCCTCGACAAGTTTCGCCTTCCCCAACAAAGGTTAAGCCCTGACGATCATCGCCATATCGTTCCCTTCTCCAGACTGCTTTGTACGCCTAGTAAGTTTCAGTTTTTCTTTTCTTTTTCAAATTCGACTTCTCTTTTCTCTTGCGGTACTTCTATATGAAACCTGTCTGATTTTTTTTCTTTTTTGGTTCTTTTAAGAGGAAAAAAAATTATTGTTTGGAGATTTTCCTGTTTGATTTTTTTTTGGTTCTTTTAAGAGATTTTCCTGTTTTCCATTTTCGTTTTAACCGCTTCCGTTCATAGGACAAAAACATTCTCAGAACATTTTCTGGGTACTGCTGTGGTCCTTGTCCTTGAGTACACGAGGATTGTTAAATTCATTTTGTCCTCTTATAATTTCTATATAAAAACTAAAATAAAATTTAAAAGGAGAATATTTGAATATGCATGGATTTACATTTCCTAAATCTTCTTAATGATTCATTGCTTATCTTTCCTTAATATCTGAGAAACAATATTTTGGGTGAATGCTTATCTTTATTTAATTATCATCAACTTTAATTTATGTGGAGGTATGGCGGAGTGCATAAATGGAACAAGACTCGTATGCATAAACAATACTAAAAACAAAAAGTGGGCATATCATTTCCATTAAATCGTTGCTTTCTCTTTTCCTTTTCCTTTTCCTTTTTTTTTTTTTTTTGGCTAGGAATTATGAATGACTGGATATCTTAAACTCAGTTCACATACGATGATGAACCAATTTTACCATTCAGTTTTCTTCAAAACCAAACAGAAAACCCATGAGAAAAGATTTTCTTTCTACCAACAATCAAGTGGTCTGCTAGTAGAGTGATGAACTCTTAATTTCAAAGGCAATTTTACTTTTGCTTTCTAGATTTATCTGAGAATCGTAAAATAATGATTTTTAAATTTAGATGCATCTCATATGAATTTGACTGTCAACAGATGCTATGAGTAGAAGCACTGCAATATTGTTAATAATTTATAACTGTAATTCACAGTGGAATCCTACTGGATCGTCTCTAAAAGTTTTAGATGTTTTTGGCAAAAGTACTTTAACACTGTTGAAGCTTCATCGTGTTCTTTTTCTATTAGTGAGGTTTCGAATATTAAATGGACTGCAGCTGTATGGAAATTGGAATGGGAAAAGTAGATCCGTTTCATCGTAAATGTTTTCTTTCTTTTCTTAAACTAAGCGTGCAGAGAGAGAGAGAGAGAGAGAGAGAGTATTATCTGCTCAAAGTGGACGTGTTTGGCCACTGTACCAACAAGATATACAGAGATTATCGTGGGGCACACTTTTCTTGGTAATTCAGCCTTTGAAAAGACGAATGAAAAACTTTGAGATGAGACTTGGGCCAGATATTTTGATTTGCAAAATCCTAAATTCGTGGCCTTGTTCCTCAACTTTTTGAAGTCGATTGAGCTTTGGAGTTTAAGCGGTGGTCCTTCATGAGCTTGATGGGCATTGAATTGGATCCTTTGATCTTAATTTCTTTTATTTTATTTGTTGTGAAGCATACTGTAACCAAACCTGTTTCTTAGACATAAATTTGTTTTTCCTTAAATTTTAAAATGAAAGATAAGTACAGTGCTAATCAAACACTCATTATGGGAATTTCCATGATGTTATAAAACAAAATCACCTCACTTTTTTCTATAATGTTATTAGCAGTAAAGGGGTTCTTTTGATTGCATCTTAGATTTGTAAGGAGCAAGCTGACCAACAGTTTGACTCTTAGATGACTACAACAACTCCATTCTACATTCTTTACCATATTGAAGGCACAAGCTCATTGTTTCATTATTCCCTGCTGTTCTTTTCCATGTGATATGGTTTGTATAACGAGTAGTAGTTTCATTTAGTCAGTTTGCCAAATGATGTCATGTGTAATTTTTCCTCATAAGATTTTATGATTGTTTTTGGGTTTTCTTTCTTTCACTCTTGACTTCAGAGAAACACCGCAAGGTTTCAGAGTACTATAAAAAGCAAGAAAGGCTCCTGGAAGGATTTAATGAGATGGAGACCATGAATGAGATGGGTTGCTTGCCTGGAAGCCTAACAGAGGTTGTTTTTCCTTCACTGGCTCTTCCCCCTTAATGTTTTTATCACATCTAGAGATGAAAAGAGAACTTAGATGTGGTTTCTTATTGGTTTGAGTGAGTTCAAATAATATGGAAGGGGCATTGGACTATTCTGAGGCTTTAGATGACATTGTTCATCCAACTATCAGAGCATTGAACTGTGTCTGCTGGATCAGACCGTTATGCACTTCCATTTTCCGGACAATTTGATGGTTTTAAAGGTTCTGTTGGGCTTTTAGATGCAATAAATGAGGAGTTTTCTTCATTCTAGTTAAATGATGCAGACAAAATCATTTAATCAAAATCCTAGTCTACGATATTCTTCTCCTTTTGCCTTAAACCTCAAATAAAACTCATAACTCGATGTATTATAAGTATATATAGATCATTTTCTTCACAGAAAGCAAAATTTAATCCATAAATACTATTTTTATTCAGGATGAAATGAAGCAACTTGCTAGGAGTGAGAGAATGGCAGTTCATGTGTCGAACATTGCTAACTTGGTGCTTTTTGCTGCTAAAGTTTTCGCTTCTATTGAAAGCAAATCTTTAGCAGTTATTGCATCAACTTTGGATTCGCTGTTGGATCTTTTATCAGGGTTTATTCTATGGTTCACTGCACATGCCATGAGAACCCCCAATCATTATCACTATCCAATTGGAAAGAAACGAATGCAGCCAGTGGTGAGTTATTTTTCTTGTCTCCAGTCCAATAGAAGGTTATGATTAATTTAAAAGATCATCGTCTGTTGATCTTAGCTTCACAAACTCTTTCTCAGATTGCTTTTCTTCTCACCTCTTGAACAGATTTTTCAATAACAATTGGTATTACCTTGCATTTTACAAGAAATATCTACTAACCAAGCTTGAGAATTCAGGGTATCATTGTTTTTGCTTCAGTAATGGCAACTCTTGGATTACAAATATTGCTGGAGTCTGTCAGGGAACTTATTGCAGGGGTATGCTACTTTGATTCAGTTAAAAAAAAAAAAATTTAGATGCTGTATTTTACAGAAATTTACCACTAATTTCTCTAATCATTTTTGTACGGCCACAACTCTTCCACTCATTTAGTACTTTTGTTCCTTTTGTTGTTACAGTCCCGCCCTGAGATCAATCACAATCAAGAGATATGGATGGTTGGAATTATGGTTTGCGTAACAGTAGTTAAGTTCATCCTTATGGTCTATTGCCGGCAATTTAAAAATGAAATCGTTAGAGCCTATGCACAGGATCATTTCTTTGATGTGATTACAAATTCAGTGGGTTTAGCAACAGCTGTTCTAGCTATTCATTTGAAATGGTGGATTGATCCAACTGGAGCTATAATAGTATGTTTAAATTCTTTTCAGTCACTTGTTCTAGCACTATAATGCCTCATCTGCACATGCTATTAATATGCTTAGAAGCTCATTATTTATCCTTGACAACAAGAAGTTGTTGAATCCATGACTGCAGATAGCACTATACACAATGAGTACCTGGGCCAGAACAGTGATTGAGAATGTATGGTCACTGATTGGAAGGACTGCTCCACCTGATTTCCTTGCAAAATTGACATATCTGATATGGAACCACCATGAAGATATACAACACATTGACACAGTCAGGGCGTACACTTTTGGTTCTCATTACTTTGTGGAGGTCGACATTGTGTTGCCTGAAGACATGCTTCTGAGTAAAGCACATAACATAGGTGAGAAACTCCAGGAGAAGCTTGAACAGCTACCAGAAGTTGAGCGAGCCTTTGTGCATATAGATTTTGAGTTTACACATCGGCCCGAACATAAGACCATGGTCTGATCTTATCGATACTTGCAGCGCTGGATTTGATTCAGAAGCTTATTAGTGTCCTGTAAATAATTTTAAACTTTTGTTCGCTTGTTAATGCTCCTTCACTTGGGACTTCCATATGCTACATAATTTTACTTATCTTGACTTTAGATCATTAACTGCCCAAGAATTTCACTCATTTTTCAGTTGATTGCTATAGGATAATGTTATTTTGTTTCTTAAATTTCTTTTATCTGCAAATGTGACGGATAATTTAAGATGACGAAAATACGAGACCGACAGTAGTTGACGGTTGATATTGGACTTATTCATAAGTCGGGATTGGTTGTGCTCAAGTCAAATTTTAATAGATTATATGCAAGGTTGAATTTGGTCTTATCTGATTATTCGGATTGGATTTTTCACTCAAATTCATTTTACTTTTATTATACAAACTCGAGCTCAGCTTGACATGTTAAAACATTTTAATATTCTATTTTTCTTTTCAAAAATTATAAAAAAGGCTATGGTCTACAAGAGTGTATTCCAAGCAAGCCAAAATACATGTGATCACGTGTTTGAGAAAGGTGTGTCTGGGATGGTGGTTTTTAGAATTAAGCCTATTGAAATTTGTGCATGATTTGTATTTTTATATCTTTTAAAAAAAGCAATTAAAGAATGTGGGCTACTAGCATCTCTATTAAGACCACTCAAAAGTTTGAACTTTCATAATAATAATAATAATAATAATAATAATAATGTCGACTTTTTGAATATACTTGATCATGGGCTGAGCCCAAACCACATAATAATGACTTATGTGCAAGCCCTAATCCATAAATTCGAACTTAACTTTTAGTCCAAACTCTCTTTTTTTATTATACAAGCCCGAGCCCAACCCACCCAAGTATTATTTTATTTATTTTTTGTATTTTACTTTTTTATTTATTTGTTTTTTATTCTTTAATTTCCTTTAAAATTTAATTTGATTTGTCAAAGTTTGCATGTTAATTTTAATATTAAATATATAATCATGTTTATTAATCAATAATATTTTTATATACATATAATTATATTATATTTAGTAAATATATTAAAAAACAATTAATAATTATATTCAAGTCGGGCTAAGCTCGGGCTTTGGAAGGTCAAGCTCAGGCCTAGTCTAATTTTTGGTTGAGCTTTCTAAGCCTGGTAAATATATTCGATATTTTTATCCAAGTCCGACAAAATATCGAACAAGCCTTCGGGTTTAGGTGAATAGCCGGCTCTCAAGCAGATATATTCTTGAACCTAATTTTTTTTCTGTTACCATGTTAGGATTTAAAAGTCATCTTTATTTGGGCTTTGCTATGAGCAATGAAATAACTTTCTAAAAGTTGTTGAAAATAAGTATTAAGTAAAATTTAACCTAGTCTTCTCTGAACCTAAGGTTCTGTAGAAGGTTGTCATAGTCTTATCTCTGTACAAGTTCTTCTATCTCAGGTTATCTAGCTTGATCTTTGAGATTGGTAATAGTTTTTGTAGTTTTCTTTTAGTTAGTGGTTTTTCCTTTCTTTAGGATTATTGACTCTACCGAGAGGGGGGTGAATCAGTTTAACTACTAAATTCGAGATTTTAAGAACTTAGCTAACAAAATAAAACAATCTTTGCAATAATATAACAAATGCAGTAAATAAAGATAAGGGAGAAGAAGCAAACACGATATTTATAGAGGTTCGGCCAATCTCTTGCCTACGTCCTCTCTCCTCGATCCTCTTGTCAAGGGATTGATTTCACTCTTCTTTGTGAATCAGTACAGGCCACTTCAAGGTGTGAAGAGACCTCTTACACTTCCTTTTGTAGGCTTAGGAATAACCTTCTTAACTTATCCCCTTGTAAAGCTACCCACACTCTTACAAGATAACTTTATAAGGCTTACACTCCCTTCTAAATCACAGATATTAATATGAGTGGGTTGTGTACAAGGTGGAATTACATAAATCAATTACAAAGAATGGTTTTTCAGCTTTGAATTCTTTCTTGAGGCTTAGAGAAGTTGCTGAGTGCTTGTTCTACCTTTAATCTTCATAAATACCTGTATTTATAGTCCACTAAGAGCTGAGAACGTTTGTTGAAGCATTTAATGCAATTCTTCCCATTGAAACCCTCAAAAACTAGCTATTGGGAACTGTTCTCGTGATAGGGGATTGATCCTTAGCCATATGGGATCAATCCCAAAACTCCAGAATCACTTTGAAAACATTTTGCCAAATGGGGATCAATCCCTTCCCTGAGGGGATCAATCCCTTCCTTCTTTTTGGCCCTTGGAAGCTCTCTGCCAACTAGGGTTGATCCCTCATCAAAGGGGATCTATCCCTCATGTCTTTCCTGCACTTTTGTGAGTTGTTTTGGGATAGAAATGATGTGTTTTGTGATTTTAATTCAGTTCAAAACATTCTTTCAATTTTATAAGAATATTTCTTGACTTTCTCAATTGAAAACTTAGTCCAAAACATTGTTATGTGATTTTCTATCATTGTGCTCGTCTTAAGCAAATTTACAATATAGAGTAAGACATTTAGCATTACTTAAGTTTTTATTATTTCAAAGTACTTGTCAATTTAAAGCTAACAAGGATTTCGGTATCGTTCAAAGTAAAGGCATAGAGTGGAGCGCATGCTTTTGAGGATATTGAAGGATAGGAGCATGGCCAATGATCTAGAGGAAGCATGGAAACATTTGAAGATCACAGAGGACGAAGATGATACAATAGTACTAGAGGGGTTGGAAGGTGATGAAGATAAGGAGGAATGTCAGAAGTGGCTTGTCGTAAGGTTGTGCACTAAAAGGTTTTTCAATAAAGATGCTCTGATTGGCATAATGAAAGTGGTGTGGAGGCTTTCCCAGTATGTGGAAGCAACATGCATAGATTTTGCAACGAAGAGAGTCAGACAGAGAATCCTTGATGGTTCCCAGTGGTCATTTGACAAACACTTGATGGTTTTCCAAGAGTATGATGGCAATTTGAGCCCGAATGAATATAGATTGGATAGTGCAAATTTTTAGATTTGGGTATATGGTCTCCCATTAAAATTAATGAATAATTCAGTGGCGAAGGTGATAGGTTCCAAAATAGGGGTGTATAAGGGGGTTGATGAAAACATGGATTATTAAGGTCAGGGTTGTTTCCTCAAAATCAGAGTAAGCTCAGTGTTAGCAAACCTCCGATGCATTTTGTGAACCTTCTGGGGATACAAGGGAAGAAGAGTATAAGGTGTCGATTAAGCGATGAGAGGTTGCGCATTTTCTATTATGAATGTGGGATTATTGAGCATACCGATGTTGAACGCAACAACAAAAAGGATAATGAGGCTGATTCCAATGCCGTTACACAGTATGGAGAGTGGATGAGAGCATCACCAAACATTAGGAGAGGGCTAGCTACGACAAGTGGGTCTGAGGACAAATTTAAGAAGCACTGAAAACAAAAAGAGCAAGGAAAATAGAGTACAGTTCTAGTGTTTCAAGTAGAAGAGGATCGAACTAGGACGAGAGACGGTGGTGGTCCAGTGAGGAGGACGCTACAGTTGGACAATAAAGAGAGTTTAGGCAAAGATAAGAGTGAATTTCAAAATCCTGCATTTTTTGGAGTACTAAAGGAGATAAGTGCGATAATGCTGGGAGCAGAAAATCAAGCAAAAGTTGGGAGTAATCACATAATAAGGATAGAGGGAGAGAGTCCATCTCAGCATGGAAATGTTTTGGCCCCACGTGTAGTTGATTTAAAAGAAAATGAGGTGGAAAAAATGGATAACATAGAGATGGCTAAGTCAACAAAAGATGGTAACACGGGAAATGCAATATCAAGCCAAGGAAGTGCATGTTGGGATAGAAGGACGACAAAAGTGGAAGAGGAAGGCTCGGGCTGCTTTTCAGCCACCACAAAGAGGAGGGCATAAAGGCAAAGAGGAAATCGAAGGTAATTAACAGAGAAGGGGATTTTATGGAAGTGGATCCAACTCCAAAAAAAAAGCAAAGAGGGGGAAAGCAAATAAGAGATTGCCTTATACTTATCGACAAAGATTGGTGTCTAGTCCCGCAGAGAGAAATGAAGTACCTAGCCTGAAACTGCTATGGGCTTAGGAACCCACGAGCTCTTAAAGAGCTCGTAAGAAAATAAGCTCCCGAGGTGGTTTTCCTAAGTGAAACGAAATTGCATGAGAGCAAGATGGACAGAATCCGTAAAGGGTGCAAAATGGCTAATGTTTTTAGTGTCAGTGCCAATGGGAGCAGTGGAGGCCTATCTATGCTTTGGACACAAGATGTTAACTTGCAGTTGATCAATTTCTCAAAGAACCATATAGATATGAGTGTAATAGAGGACACAGATAGCTCTACCTGGAGACTAACTAGTTTCTATGGGGAACCAAATATGAGTAACCAGAAAGAATCGTAAGACCTACTATGAAGGTTGGTAGAGGAAATGAGTGTCCATGGGTAGTTATCAGTGACTTTAATTGTGAGAGCCCGAATTTCTCTATTCTTCTTATGCCTATTTAAGGTGATGAATTAGAATAATAAGTTAAATTATGATAACTACTTCTCCTATGTTATGGAATTATTGAGAAAAATTGTCAAGTAAGCCTCACAGGGCAATTTCGTAATCCGGTTGCTCTTCGAAGTGGCAAAAATATTAAAATTGGGCCCAAAATATCTAAAGGACAAGAATGCCATTTTCTGGAATTTTTTAAGATAAGCATACCTAGGTTTATGTGCAACAAATTCGAAAATGACGATTTAGTCCATACTCTAGAAGAACTTTTCTAAATAACGGTCAAACCAAATTGACTTTGAATCTACAAACCGTCATAGGATAATTCTCACGTAAAGAAGTTTCACATGGATCTAGCCCGTAAATTGCGGAAGTGCTAAAAACAGTGCAAACGAAATCGAAAACATTCGTATAGGGGTATTTTAGTAATTTCACTATCCCTAATAACTCAAACTACTTTGTGAGTCAATAATTGACCATGTTTAACTAAAATATATGAAAAATAATAAGAATAAAATATTAAAACTGAATTTAAAAATTATTAAATTTATGCTAAGACATAAATGGAAATAATAAAATTGAACAAGGGTATAATGGTCATTTAACATGAGGGTTGGTCAATTGATCAAAGATTGACCAAAATGGTCTCAAATTAATAAAATTTAATAAAAATATAAATTAAAAATCTAAAAGTGAAATTAATAAAACAATAGCATGATAAAAATGTAAATATTGAAAAACTAAAAAGATAAACTTGTTAAATTTCATTGAGATGATTTTTATATAATAAAATAATATAAATTAAAGTTAAAAACTCAGCCAGTTCATCTTCATCAACCAACCTATCTCCCCTGTTTGCTCTCCTGCACGATTTCTGCTCATTTTCTTCAAGCTCTTCACGTTTGCTTTGCTAAACTCCATCTTCTCTTCATCAGTTCATCCAACCATCTTCACAAAATCTTTCCTTCACCTCAAGAACACCATAAAACTAGAAGTGGGAGTGTAGAATTGAAGAAAATCGGGACTGTTTCTGGGCGGTACTGTTCGGTAATTTAAGGTAAATTGGTTTAGATATGTTTCCCTTAATTCTAGTTATGGTATCTACTTGTTTTAAGCTTGGATGATGTGATTAGGACTTTAAATTGAATTAAATAAGGGTGTAAGGTGCAGGATAGATTTGGTTATTGAAAGAAAATGAAGAAATTATGGTGATTTTAATGCTAGTTGGTTAGGGATTAGTAGTAAACTATGAAAGGAATTTGACTGAAACTTGAATTGAGTGATGATTTGTGCAAAATAGCAAAGTGGTGTGATGAATGGTGTAGCCGGCCATGGTGTGAGCTGTATGTGGGTGATGCTATTTTGATAAATAAAAGCTATTTGATAAAAGTCCTAAGTGAGATAGGAAATATCTATAAGATAGGTGAAGAAGAAATAATGAAAAAACCAACAAGGTGAGGCCATGGAAGCTCACGGCTATGGCTGTGGGAATGGAAGAAATTGTGCAAATTTTAATATAAAATAGATATATGACAAATAAATTAAGAGAGTAGAAAATAATTCCTAAATTAATTGAGAAAAAGATGGATGAAAAATAATGAGAATTAGACCATAAGAGCACTTGGTCAAGCAAGTGCCAGAATTATTTTATAGAATTCATTTAAATTTTTAGTTTATATACTGATATCGAATTGAAATTGCATTGCATAAATTATTAAATGTTTACTAAACTTGCTTTATAGAATTGTTTGTGAGAATCGTAAATTTTTCGAAATTGATCATGTGCTCAAGTGTAATTATAAGATAATATAATGCAATAATGTAATTTTGGGATTTGCAACTGTAAGATCATGGTTATATTTATGGAATTGTATATTCAATGTACATTGAATGGATACGAAAAGAGTTGGAATTATAGTTATACACACGGTTATGTATGCATATAAATCAACCGAAATGCATGCAACATGCATGCAAGCAACATACATGCATGCATATGTACATAAAAATGCATACATGCAATGTGCATGCATACAACGTACGTACGAGCGTATATAAATGTATATACAAATAATAAAGGATCAAGTGAGATAAAAATAAATAATAAAATAAGAAAATAGGTTAAATGCATGTAAATAAGAACGTATAAATATAGATATATTTATGTTTATACAAATAAAGAGAAACTCATGTACAAGAAAAAAAATAGAAATGTAAATATAAAAGTATATAAATATATATATATATACACACATACATAAATATATATATATATATATGTTTAATAGATGATATATGTATAAATATAAATCTTATGTAAAAACATCTTAAATCAGTATATAGGTATATTATATTAAAATATATATATAAAACAAAATGAAATGTAAATTTAATATATAATTGAGATATATATATATATATATATATATATATATATATATATATATATATATATAAAGAAATGATGACCGGGTTTGGTGGGATTTTTGCTCTGCCAAAATCAACTCAAATGGCAGCCCATCACCTCATTCTCAAAAGCAAAACAAACACTCAAAAAAAAATTGCTCTCTCATCTTCTCCCACTCGCATGTTCTCTGCATCTCTTTACCTCTCCTTCTCGGTTCCCTCAAATCATCTTCCTCACTCTTCTCTCTCACTCCATCCATCATCTAAAACTCACGTTTCTGTCGCATAAAACCCCTGCACTAATAAGTTGAAACCAAGGGAAAGAAGAAAGAAGTAGCAGACGAAAGGAGAAGGGCTGCCAATAAGGGGAGTGTCATGCGTGACATTTCTAGGTGACTTTGGCATGCATACGGTGTCTGGAAAGGCAGCCGAAAAATGTCTTGGATCGAAACTAATTTGGGGTTGATGGTAGCTGGTGGTGCAAGGCCATTTATGGGGTAGATCTAGGTGATCATTTTGGTACTGAAAACAGGGATCTCGAGTGAGGTTTGTAAGGGCTGATGTTGGTTGTTTAGGGAAGGGAACAGAGACAATGTGCATAGACAATGAGCAGGGCTTCGACTAGGGTATCGAAGGGCTGTGGGTGCTGTGTTGGAAGTTGAAAACGTGGCTGTTTAAAGAGGTATGACAGGGGAGAAACATGGCTGAGAAAGAGGCTCAAAACCACGCCGATCTTGATGTGGATGAGGCTGGCGATTTAAGGCTGTTTCAAGGGCTGGAATAAAAGTCTTGTAAGGGTTATAAATAGGATTGAAACGCCGGCCTTTGGTGGCTGTTTAGGCGTTCCTTAGAGGCTGAAAAAAAAGAGGAAGAAGAACCAAGGTTTGCTGTTGTTGCTGGAAATAGGAGAAACAGCATCTGAAGTAAAAGGTCCTTAGGCTGGAAACCGAGAACAAAAAAGGGAAAGAAAGAGGGGACTTCACGCCTGCGCTAGCTGTTGTTAGGGGCTAGATAACCTGGTTGATTTGAAAAGGGTCAAAACGTGGTTTTAGTGTGTTGAAATGGGCTGGAACAGGGGCCGATTACATTGCAAAAAAAATAGGTAGTGAAAGGGCTAAAAGCTGCTCATTTTGATGCCAAATTGGAGCTAAAATACAAGAGCAAACAAGGGAGATAGGTGTTCAACCGATGAAGAACATGGCCAATACAAGGAAAATCGTGGCTGTTTGAAGGAGGGATTGCAAGGTCACTTCGGGTGGTGTTTGGTGGCTATTGAAGAAAGGCGTTTAAGGCTGAGTTTGAGGTTATAAGCAGGTTGTATAGTGGCTATTTAAGGAGTGCTTTTGGGTTGGCTGAATAGTGATAAAATAGAGAAGTTGAAGATTGAACAAAAGGAGTTTGGAATTAAAAATAGGCTGAACAAAGGGAGGAAAATAATATATATATATATATATATATATATATATATATAAAAGAAGAAGAAGAAGAAGAAGAAGAAGATGAAGAAGAATGGGAAGGAAATAGGAGGACCATATGAATGCTTGAATAAATATGAAAGTGGTAAGACAATGAATAGACTTTGTAATATATGATTGTGTTTGATTTAATTCTTGAATATGTTACAATGTCGGAATTGTAGAGAAGTTGTAGGACGGAGACCTTGTGAAAGATCATGCGACAAACGTGGATTTTGTTAAATTCAGGACATTCGCCTAGTGTTTCAATTTAAAGAAATTGGTAAGAGAGGTCGTTTATTGTCTTACTATTTAAAATATAAATAAAAAACTTTATCGAGTTGATACTAAATTGATTAACGATGTTTAAATGTGTAGCACGACATTGAGGTGACGAACACAAATCCAGCTAAGCTTGACGCTTGAACTTTTAAGCGTTGGAGTCGGTAAGACGTTTATATAATTCAGAATTAGAATTATATTGTATAAGTATAGTTAAGATTGAGTGATGATGGTAATGATCATTAAAGGTTGAAATTTAGTGATACACAAAGAGTGATAAGCCTATGGTATGATGATAAATTGATGAAATGATTGAGTAATATTGGTATTATGATTGAATGATTTACGAAATATGCCTTGAATGAGTTTGTTTATGTTTGAATGATTTTACCATTATTGTAAAAGTTGATAAGATAATATTTAAATATACTTGAAATACTAAGAGGATTCACATTTGGTGGTGGGGGTCTTAGTATCGATATCGAAAAGTAAAGATGATTGATTTGATTGGTAAATGTTGTGAAATAAAATTGAATATTGTAGAATGATAGGAAATATTGAATTGATTTGTTAGATATGATTTTATTGAAATCGAAAGGGATGAAATTGAGGAATTAAAGAGAAATGTGTAATGATGTTAAGCTGGATATAGGTAATATATCGATGTGTTTTGAGGGTAAGGATTGAAAGAGGAATTGGCATTATGGTTAGCACTATATCAGATGATATTGCATCGATACAATTCATGAGCATGATAGTAAATCTTTTTAAACACAAGTTTAATTTGAATTGCCTTTCAAGTATATTTTGTTTATAACTTGAAATTTTTAAAGGATTTATTCATGTGACACTTATATGAATATTTTATATATTTGAATTGTTTTAAAAAGACTGAATACATAGTGTAAGTGTATGTATTTATATATGTAAATGATCTTAAAGAAATGTGTTACATACTTTACACTATTTTCATAAGAAAAGTGAAATGTTTAAATGTTTTATGAGACTATAGGCACCCTAAGAGAGTTAAACTCAATAAAGCATAATGAAAACCACCTAATTGGAGATTACTCATTAGGTAGAGATGCTTGTCTGACAATAGTCGTGGACAAGGCTCAGTCACACCTGATCAGTTGGGCTGAGAGACATGAGGTCTATGGCCATAGATAGCGCCTTAGTTGGGTTTCAGGGGACGATGACGTGATTTTCATTACTAGTTACAATGATTTAAGTCTTTATTGATAGAGCATTAGGGATGTAGCCTAGTCTCAAACCGATATGATATACAGTTTAAAATATGATTTTATTTGATATGAACTTTAGATTTGACATGATTTTTACAGTACATAAGATATGTTTTGAGATGGTACATGTTTTAGACATGCTATAAAAGATGAACATGAGATATGTTTTGAAATTATACATGTTTTAAACATGCTTTAAAAGTACATGTGATATGATTTGCGAGTTGTACATGCTTTCGTCATGTCTCAAAAGTAAACATGAAATATTTGAGATTTCACACGTTTTGAACATGCTTCAAAAGTGTATGTAATATGATTTCGAGGTTGTATAAGCTTTATATATGACTATATGCCAAATGCAATATGATTTAAAAAGATAGTCTTATTATATAGTAAAGCTTGCATGAGTTTGCATACTAGATCATGATATAACAATATGTTTTTTATGTGAAAGATGGCGTGACCTTATACTGTACATGAACATGGAATTTATATGAAAAGTGCCATGACTATATACTACATGTGATTATGTCTTCTTACATGAAGAGTGAGATGAATTAATAGAGTAGAAGAGCATAAATTTTAGATGATAAATGAACTGATTTGATATTATGTTTGATCATGGTTTTCATACGAGATGTAATATGCCATGAGATTGATATGAGTCTGGTTTAGTACCATACGATATTGGAATTATACACGATGCATTATGCATGATATATCGTGGTATAAGGACAAAAAGATTGAAACATAATTGAATTGATATGATTTGAGGTCTATGTGATAGATAGGTGCCAGAGCAGGAGATGATAAGGTATCTTCCAGTATTCTTACATTGATATCTTCAGACTCTTGCTTACTTATTGACTTTAGGACATGATCTGAGATGTTTTGATAAACATTTACAAATGGAACACGATATGAAAATTTACACTTAAAGGTTTCATGCATTTGCATTTGAATAGTATAAGCCTAATTCTGCACTTATATAAATGACTTACTGAGCCTTCACTCATTAAACGAGAATTATTTTTCAGCTTGATTCAAGGGACACGCAGGATGGTTCTGGTGATTTGACAGTGTCTCGACTTTTGAAGTCTTTGTTGTTGAATATCTTGGCATAGTAATATTTCTGCTCTATATGCTTTTATTTTCAGGCAATGTTTGTACAGTACTGTAGGATGAGATGTAAAATAGGATAATGAGTAGTTGATGTAATATTCTAATATTATATGATATGTACGTGGTGATTAGTAGTGGATACTAGAGCTGTTGAAATGATAGACATTTGGTGAATATAATGTGGACTGTGAAAAAGGTTGTTCTATTATATTATGATGATTTGCAGGTAGTTAACTAAGGAAATCTCAAAATATAAGGGGGATATTTTCTTCTATTTTTAAGAAATAGTAAGTTATGGACTATAAATTTTCATTTCTTACCTTAGAAAGTAATTTCAACCATAATTGAATTAAAGAATGAGTGAAAGTGGTTTAGTGACTACACTGATGTTGAATACAAACTATAAAATGGAAAAGAAAAATTTAGTCTGTAAAATTATAAGAAGGAAAAAGTATGAGTATCAAGTGCAAATTATGGCCTTCAGGTCATGACATTGTTTAAGTAAATTATTAAATGGTTTATTTCATTAGTTACTGCATCATCAACTACTTACTTCCTATAATCGTATCTAGGATCGGAACACGACAAGTACTTCAAAGTACCTCCAATACTCTACTCTATTACGTAGTCGACTACAGTATCCTTCCTATATTATCCCTTAGTGAGCTGTTAGGAAATAAATGTTTTTATGCATTTAATATTTATATTTAGCATGCTTTTTATAATTAATAAAATAAAGATTTCTATTTAATTGCATATAGTACGTACTTTTATATATGTTTCTTACTGGGCTTTTCCCAAAGCTCACCCCTCTCACTTACCATCCTAGATAGCTATCCAGTGTACGCGGTAATAACAGGTTAGTTGATGAAGATCGTAGAAGTTTTATAATATCGAGTATACAAGTATATATTAAATTTTATATTTATGTTCTGACAAGTATATGCACATCAAATGTAATTATAGTGGGATGCAATTAATGAAATGTTAAATTAAAGGATGTACATGAATTAGTAGGATGTATTTACATTGAACTGATATAATTAGTATTATAAATATTATGTTATAGATTTATTATAATTTCTTATTTATTATTTATGGATTCATAAATTTAATGATATAAAGATTGTATTGGTAATGAAATTTACAGAATCGAACTTACATCGACACCGAACGCAAACCAATTGAATACCGATTAATTGAATAAGAAAGATAGTATCAAAACCGAAAAAGTTAGTTCAGAATTTTCTAATTTCGAACGTTACATTAATGAGATACTATGGGATCACGAGAAGTTCGGCCAATGTCTAAGGAGAGAAAGACAAATGATAGACTTCCGAGAAGCATTGGAAGATTGTGAGTTAGAAGATTTGGGATATGTAGGAGACTGGTTCACGTGGAAACGGGGTAGAACGGAAGAAAACTATGTGAGGGAGAGACTGGACCGATGCTGTGTTTCGAGGAGTTGGAGCGAAAGGTTTGGAAGCAGTGTACTTTATCACTTAATGGCCACTACCTCAGACCATAGTCCTATTTTGCTTAATACTGAAGCAAACCCAAGGCAAAGGTGTAGGAGTAGGAAAAAAAAATTTAAGTTTGAGGCTATGTGGTTGAAGGATAATACATGTGCTGAGGTGGTTTGCAACGTATGGGAAGCAGATGTGCAATCGAGAATAGTGGACAAGATAAAAAAAGACGGGGTTAGAGTTATCTAAGTGGAATTTTGTCACGTTTCAGAGGGATAGAAAGCACATCGAAAGGTTGAACCGAGAATTACAGATGTTACAGGGACAATAATGGAGTGATTTTACTCTAAAGAAGGAGAAAAAGATTTGAACAGAGATTAATATGCTTCTAGAGAAAGAAGAGCTTTATTGGCTTCAAAGGGTGAGAGTGAATTGGCTAAAAAAAGGGGATAAAAACACAAAGTTCTTCCACTCGCAAGCTACTCTGAGGAAGAAGGCAAATATAAATAGGAAATTGGAGGATGAGAACGGTATAATGCAAGAGAATGATCTTGAAATCCAAAAAATAGCCACTAACTACTTTAAAAACATTTTTCAATCACAAAGCTTAAGAAGTGCTGATGAAATCCTAGAGTCAGTTGAATCTTGTATTACGGATGAGATGAGCAACTTCCTTCTGGCAGAATTCAAGGTGGAAGAGATTGAGTAAGCCTTGCACCAAATACACTCAACCAAAGTACCAAGATCTGACGGTATGCCTGTTCTATTATATCAAAAGTTTTGGCATATTGTTAGAAATTGTTGGCTCTATAGGCTATACCGAGAGGGGGGGTGAATCGGTTTTTCGCTAACTTTAAGTTCGTTTTGCGATTCTTATAAATTCTCTAGCTTATATTGATATTTTCTAAGTTCTCTAAGCTAGGCAATTATACAATATAGATTCAATACAATAAATACAAATATAATTGCAAATAAGTAAAGAGAGTAAGGATAGAGAAATTTACCTAAGTGATTTATAGAGGTTCGGCAACCTTGCCTACGTCCTCTACCTTGAGACGCTCCCAAGGATTTTCCCAAATTCACTATCCTTGAATTTGTTACACTCCCTCCTTTTCTAGGCTAAAGAGAAACCTCTCTCTTTTTCTAGGCTCAAGAGAAACCTCTTCTCCCTCTTTTTCTAGGCTAAAGAGAAACCTCCCTATTTTTCTTAGGCTAAAAAGAAACCTCCCCTTTTACAAGGAATGTTTTGTTTACTATTGTGTAATCAAAGAAGGCCTCTAAGTAGGCAAATGATTACAGAAATTAGGCACAAAGAAAAGCCTATATAATATTTGTACTAAACAATACAAGAGATAAGTGAATGATAGAAGATGAAGACTTTGGAGCTCTTGATTTGTTGTTTGAGGCTTGAGGATTTGAGGAATATGTGTTATAGAGTTGCTGAGTAGTTCCCCTTCCTTCCTTTAGCTTCTAAGCCTCTATTTATAGTCCCTTGGATGGTTTGTGGACGTTGGTTGGAGCCAAAACAGAAACTAGCCGTTGTATCTCACAGAAAGTAGCCGTTGGGGACTTTCTGGTGTAAAAGGATCGATCCTTTCACCAAAGGGATCGATCCTTTTCTTCATTTCACGCATTGGAGTGCTTCTGCCAAAAAAGGATCGATCCCTTTCCATATGGGATCGATCCCATGCTTCCAGATGGCATTTTTCCTGCACTTTTAGGTTAGAAATGATATGGCTTTTGATTTTAATTCAACCCAAAACATTTATAAGCTTTAAGGGAGTTTTTCTTGACTTTCTCAAATGAAAATATTGTCAAAAAACTTATAAGTAATTTTCTAAACTTATGTTCAATAATTCTTGAGAAAATTACTTAATATTGAAAACCATTTTATAGAGTATTAAGACCCATATGAATATATCATTAAATCATGGTCTTAAAGTTTAATATGAACACTTAAAAATGGATTGAGAAAATCATGTGTGATAAGGCAAATTTACAATATGAATTAAAACATTAAAGCTTACTTAAGTTTTTGTCATTTCAAAATATATATTGCAATTTAAAGCTAACAACTCCCCCTTTTTGATATGACAAAACTTAATGTAAATTTGCTTTGAAAATTCTTTGATAAAATACTCCTCATCAAATAAAGCAGGATTTTATAAAGCTCCCCCTTAATATAAGCATGGGTTTTGAAAATGAATTTTCAAACTATTTCTCCCCCATTATCTCTCCCCTTTAATATCTCTCCCTTTTAATATCTATCTCTCCCCCTTTTTGTCATAGCAAAAAGAAGGAAAAATAATAAAAGATATGCTCCCCCTAAAATCATGGCTATGTGAGAAGAGATAGAAGAATATGCTCCATCCAACAAGAAATATGTTAGTACATGGGACTCATAGCACAAATAAATAAGTCAATTGTTCATAAAAATTATGAAATATTCATGCAAAGAACATGACTTATGATCCTAAACCAATTGTTTATAAATAATTTTGCAATAAGGTCTCAATTGGTAAGAAATTAAGCAAGCACCTAAGTATAACAATTGTTCTCTAAAGTCTAACTAAGGTGCATGGCAATACATCATGATTATGAGCTAAAATTAGATGACATATCATATGCAAGAGCTCATAAATCACGTTCAAGCAAGAGTATGCATAGAATCAAGATATAAAGCAATTAACTACAAATTCTAGCACACAAGAGTTTCATGCAAAAATATCCTAAATGAATTTTTCTCTATTTGTCATTTCAAACTAAAGAGTAGGAAAAAAATTGTCAATTTAAAGCTCATACCAATTGGCAATTTAGATTTGGCTTACCAATTGTTGAAAATAAGGTTGCCAATGATACTAATTGTTATTTCAATCTAAATACCAATTGTTACTAATGGTTGACTTAGGCATTTTGCATGAATCCAATATGTAGTGTGTTCATGTCAAGAAAATAATCATTCTAAATATGCAAGAACACAATCACACATCATCAAATATGCATATGGATCAATTAAACATTAGCACACTATCATAAAATATTAATCCATATTCATATTCACAAATTGATACCATATGGAAGATTCAAAAAATCAAGGAATTCAAGCAAACACATTTTCTTCCATGGTTTCAAGCACACAAATCCTATGCTCATTTTCTAATTCAAGTCCTTAACCAATTATGAGTAAGGAAGGATTCAAATAATAAATGCATGGATATCAAGTTTGTTCAAGTTTGCATTTATCTTTGAATGTTGGTGTTGTCATTAAGACCCTAGTTCTTTAAGTACAAGGATGATAAAGTTTCATGCATTTGAACATTTAGGATCCATTTACCATCACAAATTATAGGCCAATGACCATTACCAATTATTGAATTTACATTTGAAATCAATCCACTAGATGTATAATTATCATGAAACCTAGTGTGGAATGATAAGTCAAGCTAAGAAACATAATCCTATAAGCATGCTTGACTAAGATGAACAAAAGGAATGAAGAATATTCATTATGCACAAGTTCATCAACTTCTCAAATATATCCATAAATTCTTGAAATAAATCTCAAAATTATGTTTAAGCATCCATTGAAAATATATTTCAAGATTATTTCAAGATTCATGAATGTTTTCAACAAGAAAAATGATTTTGCACTTGTGAGCTCAATAAAAATGATATTGATTGTTGAAAGTGATACCATTTGTTGGAAATGATACAAGTTGATGGAGTTGAGGCATGATATCAATGAAAAATGAATTTTCATAGTTTAAAGATCATCAAAAAGAAGTTAAAATACTGGATTTTAAGTTGAGAAGAAAGAGGATATCAAGAGAATTAAGAAAACTTCTCAACTAAGGCTTAAAAATGCAGAAAAAGGCATAAATTGCCTAGAGGGATCGATCCCATGAGCAAAGGGATCGATCCCTAAACTCCAGAATCAAGTTTCCTGCATATTTTTCCAAAGGGATTGATCCTGTATGTAGAGGGATCGATTCCTCATCCTGGTTCTGCAGATTTTTGACAGAAAATCCAACTTGTGAGGTGCCAAAACTTCGTTTTTGAGTATTTTAAGTCCAAGTAAGGGTTAAACATTTGTAAAACATGATTTTGGACTTGTATGAACGAAAAACATGAATGAAAAACTATTTAACAATAGATTTTGCAATTTTGGAAGGATTTTTACCAATAAATGCATTTTTGGCCTCAAAGAAGGTCATTTTGAGAGTTATGCTTGTTTTGGCAAAACCAATGCATTGGAAACCACAAATATGTCAAAACAAACTTGTTCACATAGGTTTTAAGCACATATATTATCAAATCATACATCTTGTGAACAACATGCCATGATTTTCAACATACATATTCTTCATGAAAGCTCATGACATGGTATTTTGCATATATGACACATTTATCAGCTTTTGAGCAACTAAATATATTATCAAAACATATCAAACTTGCTCAAACTACAAAAATTCAATAATCATTTCAAAATTACAAATCAAGCCTTTCATTCAATCATCCAATGCATCAAGAACTAACCATTAACCAATCAACAATCATTCAACATGCCTTTTCTTTATTCATTCAACTCACAATGCACCAATAATCATCAACTAAGTGTCTCATTAAATCAAACAAATAATTTTAATATATATGAGTTTTGAGAAGATAGAATATAAGCTTATAAAACTCCTTTGCTTGAGAGTGCTTTGCCTTGATGTGTTGAGTCCACTTTGAGCTATCCTTTAAAGAATTTTTGTGACCTTGCCAAGGGTGGATCCTCAAGCTCTTCCTCTCTCTCATTGGCACAAGCAAACTCCATAGAGGTGTGTAGAGCAATTGAACTCCATTGTTTCATTGTATTTCCATGCTCTAACACTCCTACAACAAACAAATTCAAGCATGCTTTGGTACCCAAATTTTCTTGGGTCCATGAGAGTTAGTGCTAACAATTTTTTATCCTTTAGGGATCCATTTCAAGCACAATTCAACATTATTTACAGCATGCTTTGGCACCCATATTTTCCTAACTACTCTTCCTCTAAATGTGGTTTTCCTATATGTGCATGCTTGTGAAGAGTGTCCTATTCTATTGCATAGTGAGCTTGTAAGAGATAAATCATGCATAGTATTTTTGCTCACTAGGAAATTCTTAAGATGAGTTTCTTTTTGTTTAGCATTATAGCCTAACCCATCTTTGTCAAAGAAAGCTCTTTGGGTCTCTAACATATGATCTAGCTTTTGTTGACCCATGTAGAATCTAGAAAATGAATTATGCAAATTTAAATTCTTTTTATTTACTTCATCAATTTCTAGATTTGCTTCTTCTAATTTCTTTTCAAAATCAAGCTTGGCATTCAATAACTCATCATTTTCCATTTCTAGTTTTGTAATCATTTTCTTGTATTTTGAATTCATGCATTCAAATTCACTAGCTAGCTCATCAAAAGCATTTTGTAAATTATCGTAAGAATGGTCATTGCATTCACTAGAGCTAGGTTTCTCCTTTTCATCCTCAATAGTCAAAGAGCTAGGATTTGCCAATTTATCTTTAATGTCTTCTAATTTCTTTTCTAGCTCTAATTTCACCTTGGTGAGTTCATCATTCTTTGAGCCTAGATCTTTTATTTTCTCCTCCAACTCAACATTAGTATTCATCAAAATTTCATTCTCTTTTCTAAATTTATTTAACTTTTTGTTATATTTTGCATGCATTGATTTATATTCATCACTTAGCTCATTAAATGCATCTTGAAGCTCATCAAATGAATATTCTTCTAAAGTTTGTGAGCTAGTCTCAAAATCATCACCTAGAGCCATTTATGATCATTTTGCTCGATAGAGGTTAGTTTAAATCAATCTCGAGCCCAAGCTCTGATACCAATTGTTGGCTCTATAGGCTATACCGAGAGGGGGGGTGAATCGGTTCTTAACTACCTTATGCTTGTTTTTCGATTCTTCTAAATTCTCTAGCCTATTTGAGTATTTTCTAAGTTCTCTAAGCTAGGCAATCATGCAATCCAAGTTCAATGCAATAAACATAATATAATCGCAAGTAAATAAAGAGTAGGGAGAGAGAGATTTACACAATCGATTTATAGAGGTTCGGCTACCTTGCCTACGTCCTCTACCTTGAGACGCTCCCAAGGATTTTCCCAAATTCACTATCCTTGAATTTGTTACACTCCCTCTTTTTCTAGGCTAAAGAGAAACCTCTCTCTTTTTCTAGGCTCAAGAGAAACCTCCATCTTTTTCTAGGCTAAAGAGAAACCTCCCTCTTTTTCAAGGCTTAAGAGAAACCTCCCTCTTTTTCTAAGGCTAAAGAGAAACCTCCCTCTTTTTCTAAGGCTAAAGAGAAACCTCCCCTTTTTACAAGGATTGAATGTGTTTACAATTGTGTAATCGAAGAAGGCCTCTAAGTAGGCAAATGATTACAGAAATTAGGCACAAAGAAAAGTCTATACAATGTTTGTGCTAAACAATACAAGAGATGTGTGAATGATAGAAAATGAAGACTTTGGAGCTCTTGATTTGTTGTTTGAGGCTTGAGGATTTGAGGAATATGTGTTATGGAGTTGCTGAGTAGTTTCCCTTGCTTCTTTTAGCTTCTAAGCCTTTATTTATAGTCCCTTGGATGGTTTGTGGACGTTGGTTGGAGCCAAACAGAAAGTAGCCGTTGTATCTCACAGAAAGTAGCCGTTGGGGACTTTCTGGTGTAAAGGGATCGATCCTTTTCTTCATTTCACGCATTGGAGTGCTTCTGCCAAAAAGGGATCGATCCCTTTCCATATGGGATCGATCCCATGCTTCCAGATGGCATTTTTCCTGCACTTTTGGGTTAGAAATGATATGGCTTTTGATTTTAATTCAACCCAAAACATTTATAAGCTTTAAGGGAGTTTTTCTTGACTTTCTCAAATGAAAATATTGTCCAAAAACTTATAAGTAATTTTCTAAACTTATGTTCAATAATTCTTGAGAAAATTACTTAATATTGAAAACCATTTTATAGAGTATTAAGACCCATATGAATATATCATTAAATCATGGTCTTAAAGTTTGATATGAACACTTAAAAATTGATTGAGAAAATCATGTGTGATAAGGCAAATTTACAATATGAATTAAAACATTAAAGCTTACTTAAGTTTTTGTCATTTCAAAATATATATTGCAATTTAAAGCTAACAGAAATGATGTTACTAGTTTTTGTCTTGATGTGTTGAATGGAAATAAAAGCTTAGGAGAAAACTAATCATACCCAAATTGTCTTGATCCTGAAAATAAAAGATCCAAAGAAAATTACTCAGTTTAGACCATTCAACTTGTGCAATATGCTATATAAGTTAATAGCTAAGGTTTTAGCAAATAGGCTTAAACCAATCCTTCCTGCTTGTATCAGCTATAATCAAAGTGGTTTTGTACCGAGGAGGTTGATATCCGATAATGTTATAATTGCCTATTAATTGTTACATGCCTTAAGAAAAAAGAAAACAGGTAGAGACAAATTTTTCTCCCTTAAGTTAGACATGAGCAAAGCTTATGACAGGGTAGAGTGGATGTTTCTTGAAAGCATGATGTTAAAGTTAGGTTTTCTTCCTAAGTGGTGTAACCTGATTATGAAATGCATCACTTCTGTGTTATATAGTTTATTGATAAATGGAGAGCAAACTGATGTCTTTTTTCCTGAGAGGGGGATCCGTCAAGGGATCCGCTTTCACCATAGTAGTTTTTAATCTGTTCTGAAGGTTTCTTTGCTTTTCTATCAAAATGTCAACAAGAAAATACCATCCAAAGAGTTAGGACATGTTGAAGAGGTCCTAGAGTCAATCACCTATTCTTTGCTGATGACAGCTTACTCTTTGCTAAGGCAAATGCAAGCAAAAGCGAAATGGAGAGACACGTGCTAGAGCTGAATTCAAAAGGCTCCGGACAATTAATTAATGTTGACAAGTCCTCACTTTTCTTTAGTGGCAATACGAATGACCAATGCATTCAGGAGATTAAAAACATATTTGGAATCTAGGTTGTGACTAGCCCATAGAAGTATTTGGGACTCCCAACTTTGGTCGGAAAGGATAGATAGAACACTTTTAGGGAGATCAAGGACAAATTAAGGGCGAAGATTAAAAGTTGGAGCTGGCGCTTTCTATCTCAAGGGGGAAAGGAAGTGTTTATCAATGCAGTGTTGCAAGCTATACCAACTTACACGATGAGTTGTTTTCTATTGCCTCAATCTCTCTATCAGGATATAAACAATATCATTAGTGGATTTTGGTGGTCTAACAAGAATTCAAAAAAGGGGATTTATTGGATGAGTTGGAGATGTGTAGAAGCAAAGATGTAGGTGGCCTTGGATTCTAGGACACGCACCTTTTCAACAAAGCGCCCCTTGCTAAACAAGGTTGGCATTTATTGAAGGAGGAAAGAAAGTGTTTGAAGTCTTAAAAGCAAGGTACTTCCCTACCAGTGAGTTTTTGAATTCCAAGCTAGGAAGAAGTCCAAGTTTTATTTGGACGAGCATCTTTGAGGCAAAAAAGGTGATCCAAGAAGGGACCTAATGGAGGGTGGGTGATGGGAGAAATATTAAGATTTAGACAGTTAAATGGCTAGTAAGAGAAAAACCAATGGTACCAATGGCATGATTAATGATGAGGAGGAGTATGTTAGCTCCTTGATTTACGGAGTTACAAGAAGCTAGGATATGGAAAGAATTGAGGAATTGTTTCCACCTGAGGTAGCACGAACTATTTTGGGTCTTCCTTTAAGTTCCATTATGACTAAAGATGTTTTGATATGGTATTATTACACAGATGGAGTTTTCTCTGTTCGAAGTAAGTATCGGTTATTATGCGAAAATGCAGAGGTGGCACCATTACCGTACGCTGGAGAAGATAACATCTGGAGGAAAACTTGAAAGACACAAGCACCCACCAAAATGAGAGTATTCATGTGGAAACTGGTGCATGGGATAATTCAAGTAAATGAGAGTCTACGAAAAAGAAAAATTTTAATATAGGCAGTTTGTCCTGGATGTGGTTTAGGGGAGGAAGACATCGAACATGTGATCTTCAGGTGCTCTTTTTTTGCAGTAGTTTGGCAGAAATTGAATATGGCTTGGAGGCCAAGGGGTGAAGAAGGATACGTGGATTGGTTAATCTCTGCCTTAGGGAAGTTGAACAAGACTGATTTTCAAGAAGTGACCTTTGCAACTTGGACGTTGTGGAATACTAGAAATAAAGAAGTTCATGGTGACAGTAAAAGTAAGCTTGTTGGCATAGTTGAGTTTATTCATAGGTACATAATTGAGCTCAACTTAGTTGCCTTGGAAGGAGCCGTGGATAGGGGCAACACAGTGCAGAGCTGGAGCACACTGGAAAGGAACAATTACAAAGTAAATTTTGATGGGGCTGTAGACTTAAGAAACAAAGCAAGAGGAGTTAAAGTGGTGATCCAAAACTTTAAAGGGGAAGTGATGGGAGCATACGCTATAAAATTATCCTAGATAACAAATGGGGAGGTGGTGAAGCATTAGTTGCAATCAAAGCACCTGATTTTGCTTGGACGATGGGATTTAAAGAGATAGTTTTGGAGGGTGACGCTTTGGGGTTAATCAACAAGGCCCGAGGAAGATCTGTGGACATGTCTATAGTTGGCAACCTAGTCAAAGAGGTGAAACTGTGAAGACCGTAAATTTTCTGCATAAATATTAAATATCCGAAAATTTTAATTTGGATAAATTGCAATCCAAATTAAATAAAAAAAAATGGAGGAATATAAATTGGATATTGAGAGATCCAAATTATTTAAAAAAATGTGTATATTTATATATTTACATAATTAGATTATATAAATATATTTTATATGTTTTATAAAAGTACATATGTATATGTTTATGTATTTATATAAATATATATAAATATGAACATTATTTTATGTTAAAGTGTAAAAAAAATATATATATACATATATATATGTATTTTGATACAAAAAAATATGTATTTAACTACATATTGTAAATAGTGTATTTATATATAATTATAATTATATGTATAATTATAATGTATATATATTATTATTAATTATATTTATAAATATTAACTTATAAATATAATTAAAAAAAAAGAAGGAAAAGGAGTGGGAATCGGGAAGAGAGAGGAAGGGAGGAGACGACGCCGACGAGGTGAAGGAAGGAAGTTAGCGATGGAAAGAAGAGAAAAAACGAAGCGAAAATAGAGAGGAAAAGAGGGAAAAGAGAAAAAGGAAAATGGCGGTGCCGGCCGATCCGGGCACCGCCACCCCAACCTCGACGTCGGCGGAGGTAAGGGAAAGGAAAAGAGGCGACTGACGGTGAAGGAGGAAGAGAAAGGAGGGAGAAAAGAGAAGAGAAAAAGGCCGAAAACCCACCGTCCAAATTCGCCATCGCTGTCATCGTCGCTCAGGAAAAGGAGGCCAGATCCGGCTTTGTGGCGACCTCGGCTAGCTGTGGAGTGGCTGAACCGCTAGAATAGGTGGCCGCCAGTGGCTGAACCAACCAAGCAAAGATGAACCGGCTGAACCGGTTGAATTGGCCGAACCGGTCCAAATCGGTTCAGACTAGAAAAAGAAGAGAAAAAAAAAAGAAAAGAAAAGGAAAGGAAAAAGAAAAAAAAAGAAAAGAAAGGAAAAGAAAAGAAAAGAAGAAAAAGAAAAAGAAGAAAAGAAAAGAAAAAAAAAGGAAAAAGAAGGAAAGGAAGAAGAAAGAGAAGAAGAAGATGGAAAGAAAAAGAAATGCTGAGGAGAATTAAGGAAAATAAATTGATAGATATTTATTGAATAATTTTATTGTTATATATTCATGTAAGTGCATTGGTGTTGTTGAAATTGAAACGGAAGTGACAGACGCGATTTGGTGTTCGATAATGCTAGGAGCTCGTCAAAGCGCTAAGTTTCAGTGCCAAGTAAGATACTTTTATAAAGCATTAGTAGCGTTATATTGTATGGTTGAAATTGTGAATTTTGATACGAACCATTGATAGATATTTATAGATACTAAGGGGACCTACAACTGGTGGTGGGGGTTTTAGTAAAAGATAAGAAATTGTGAGAATCAACAGCTGTGGTTATAAATTATGTTTTCTTGCAGGAGGTTTTGATAAAATTAAGTCGTTATGCTGCCGAAATTTATATGAAAATATTTAATGAAAAAGGTTAAGGCTTCCGCATGTAAATGGAATCTCGGAAAGAATTATCGAAAGATAAGCTTGAAAGGACTTTATCGTGTCGTAGGAAAAATTGATTTTTTTGAAATAGTTGAGAAGGTAAATGGATGAGCGCAATAGCGCGAGGAGTTATATTGTGCATCTTATAGAATCGATAAATCGGGTTATCTTAACATTACTAATTGATTATCAGGTCGAAAACGAGGTGGAATGTCGATTAGTTGGAGTATTGATAAAAATAACGATGATTATATGATATAGCTTGGAAGAGAAGATCGCAGTTGAAATTTTGATGGCCGAGCGATTGAATTGTGGAATTATTGACGGAGTGATGATTCCGAAATTTATTGAATCTGATGTTTTGATTTTGAAGTAGTTCCGAATGTGATAACATGGACAATTCAAGGGGGTCAATGTTGATATGGTTTTATCGTATTACATCGTATTGTCGAATATACGTGACATAATAAGCGGACCTACACTAGTAGTATGGGTCTTAGTATTAATACTGTAGTATACAATGGATAGTGATGATATTGAATTATAATGGATGTATGACTTGTGCATACATAATCTTATTGAAATTGAGGTTGAATTACGACACAATTCGATCATTTATAGATTCAAATAAATGAGTGATAAGCATGTGAATATATGGTTTCGGTTATAACCTTGGAATAGGCCTTAAATAATAAGATCGACAATTACATAAGTTCAGTATTAAATTATGCAGGCCATATGAAAATTGATTTGAGGATTGTGATTTGGTTTTGTGATAGTGAATGAAATTGAACCTCAAGTCGAAAATTATGAACGTGTGCCAATAGGTCAAACCATGACAGATTTGATAATGACTATTGACCTTGTGGTTTTGTTACCCTCGATCTCGACTCTGAAATAGATATTGAATGGTGATATTGGTATTTGCATAATTTCAGTATCTTGATGGCTATATAGAAACATGATATTTAAATATTCATAGATACTAAGAGGATTCATACTAATGATGTGTCCTAGTGTTAATGATGAAAAGTACAAATGATTGTTATAATCGATAACTATTGAGAAAGGATATTGAATACCGAATGGTTTGAATACCAAGTGATTTGATTACTGAATAATTTGAATAATGAGCAATTTGAATACTGAATGAATTAAATATTGAATTTATTTGAATACTGATTTACTGATTTGACAGAAAGAAAGTTTTGAAATCGAATGATTGATGGTGATAAATTTAAAGGAATTGCTTCACTGTATTAAATGAAAATATTGCTTATATTGACATTTGAAAATATTACCGAAGTTGCATACTGAAATGGTTTTATAGCATCGCCTTTCAGCATGACTTGTTACAACTTGAGATGTTATAATAACATTTATATGAATGCTATAAAGTATAGATTAGTTTTGAAAAGAAAGTATATGGTATATACATATTTTATATATGAAGCTTCTTAAAGAATTTTACCATATGCTTTACATGATTTTGACAAGAAAAGCTAAAGATTTAAATGTTGTATGAGACTGTAGGCACCTTAAAAGAATTAAATTCAATAAAGCATAGTGGAAACCGGCTAATTGGAGTTTACTCATTAGGCAGAGATGCTTGTTCGACAATAGTCGTGGACAGGTCTCAGTCACACCTGATCAGTGGGGTTGGGAGAGATGAGGTCTATGGCCATAGATAGCGCCCTAGTTGGTTTCTGTTGGCTCTTATAGGTAATACCGAGAGGGGGGTGAATCGGTTCTTAGCTGATCTTATGCCCGTTTTTCGATTCTTTTAAATTCTCTAGCCTATTTGAGTGTTTTCTAAGTTCTCTAAGCTAGGAAATTATACAATATAAATTCAATACAATAAACACAAAATATAATTGCAAATAAGTAAAGAGAGTAAGGATAGAGAAATGTACGCAAGCGATTTATAGAGGTTCGGCAACCTTGCCTACGTCCTTTACCTTGAGACGCTCCCAAGGATTTTCCCCAAATTCACTATACTTGAATTTGTGTTACACTTCCTCTTTTTGCAGGCTCAAGAGAAACCTCTCTCTTTTTCTAGGCTTAAGAGAAACCTTTTCTTTTTCTAAGGCTCTTAGGCTAAGAAAAACCTCCCCTTTTACAAGGAATGAATTGGTTTACAAATTGTGTAATCAAAGAAGACCTCTATGTAGGCAAATGATTACAGAAATTAGACACAAAGAAAAGCCTATACAATATTTGTGCTAAGCAATACAAGAGATATGTGAATGATGGAAGATGAAAACTTTGTAGCTCTTGATTTGTTGTTGAGGCTTGAGGAAGATGAATAAGATGATGAAAGATGTTGCTTGGTTGTTCCTCTTCCTTCCTTTAGCTTCTAAGCCTCTATTTATAGTCCCTTGGATGGTTTATGGACGTTGGTTGGAGCCAAAACAGAAACTAGCCATTGTATCTCACAGAAACTAGCCGTTAAGGACTTTCTGACTTAAAGGGATCGATCCTTTTACCAAAGGGATCGATCCTTTTCTTCATTTTAAGCTTCCAGGGCATTCTGCCAAAAAAGGATTGATCCTTTTCCCTATGAGATCGATCCTTTTCTTCCAGAGGGCATTTTTCCTGCACTTTTGGGTTAGAAATGATATAGCATTTGATTCTAAATCAACCTAAAACATTTATAGCTTTAAGGAAGTTTTTCTTGACTTTCTCAAATGAAAATATTGTCCAAAAACTTATAAGTAATTTTCTAAACTTATGTTCAATAATTCTTGAGAAAATTACTTAATATTGAAAACCATTTAATAAAGTATTAAGACCGATAAGAATATATCATTAGATCATGGTCTTAATGTTTGATATGAACACTTAAAATGGATTGAGAAAATCATGTGTGATAAGGCAAATTTACAATATGAATTACAACATTAAAGCTTACTTAAGTTTTTGTCATTTCAAAATATATATGTCAATTTAAAGCTAACAATCTCCTCCTTTTTGATATGACAAAACTTAATGTAAATTTGCTTTGAAAATTCTTTGATAAAATACTCCCCCTCAAATAAAGCAGGATTTTATAAGCTCCCTCTTAATATAAGCATGGTTTGAAGAGAATTTTCCAAGAGAGATTTTCAAAACTTTTTCTCCCCCATTATCTCTCCCCTTTAATATCTCTCCCTTTTAATATCTATCTCTCCCCTTTTTGTCAAAGCAAAAAGAAGGAAAAATAATAAAAACATATGCTCCCCCTAAAATCATGGCTATGTGAGAATAAATAAATATGCTCCATCCAACAAGAAACGTGTTAGTACATGGGACTCATAGCACAAATAAATAAGTCAATATTCACCAAGAGTATGAAATATTCTTTCAAAGAATATGACTTATGATCCTATACCAATTGTTTATAAATAATTTCGCAATAAATTCTCAATTGGTAAGAAATAAAGCAGGCACCTAAGTATATCAATTGATCTTTAAGGTCCAACTAAGGTGCATGGCAATACATCATGATTATGAGCTAACATTAGATGACATATGAATACATGAGCTCATAAATCATTTTCAAGAAAGAATGTGCTTAGAATTAAATCATATATCAATTAATCACAAAAGTGTTTCATGCAAAAGTGTCTTATATGAATTCTTCTCTATTTGTCATTTCAATCTAAGGAGCATAAGAAGAATTGTCAATTTAAAGCTCATACCAATTGGCAATTTAGTTTCGGCTTACCAATTATTGAAAATATGGTTACCAATGATACTAATTGTTATTTCAATCTTAATACCAATTGTTACTAATAGTTGACTTAGTCATTTTGCATGAATCCAATATTTATGTGTAGTGTGTTCATGTCAAGAAAATAATCATTCTAAAAATGCAAGAACACAATCACACACCATCAAATATGCATATGGATTAATTAAACATTAGTATACTATCATAAAGTATTAATCCATATTCATATTCACAAAGTTATACCATATGGAAGATTCAAACAATAAAGGTATTCAAGCAAACACATTTTCTTCCATGGTTTCAAGTACAAAAATCTTATGCTCATTTTTCAATTCAAGTCCTTAACCAATTATGAGCAAGGAAAGATTCATTAAAGCCCAAGTTCTTTAATAATTTGGCCATAAGAAAAATTTAAGTACATGAATGATAAAGTTTCATGCATTTGAACATTTAGGATCCATTTACTATCACAAATTATAGGCCAATGACCATTACCAATTGTTGAATTTACATTTGGAATCAATCCACTAGATGTATAATTATCATGAAACCTAGTGTGGAATGATAAGTCAAGCTAAGAGACATAATCCTATAAGCATGCTTGACTAAGATGAACAAAAAGGAATGAAGAAGATTCATTATGCACTAGTTCATCAATTTCTCAAATATATCCATAAATTCTTGAAATATTTCTCAAAATTATGTTTAAGCATTCATTGAAAGTATATTTCAAGATTATTTCAAGATTCATGAATGTTTTCAACAAGAAAAATGATTTTGCACTTGTCAGCTCAAGAAAAATGATATTAATTGTTGAAAGTGATACCATTTGTTGGAAATAACACAAGTTGATGGAGTTGAGGCATGATATCAATGAAAAATGATTTTTCATATTCTAAATATCATCAAAAGGAAGTTAAAATATTGAATTTTAAGTTGAGAAGAAAGAAGATATCAAGAGAATTAAGAAAACTTCTCAACTAAGGCTTAAAAATGCATAAAAGGGCATAAATTGCCTAGAGGGATCGATCCCATGAGCAAAAGGATCGATCCCTAAACTCCAGAATCTAGTTTCCTGCATGTTTTTCCAAAGGGATCGATCCTGTATGTACAGGGATCGATCTCTCATCCTGGTTTTGCAGATTTTTGACAGAAAATTCAACTTGTGAGGTGCCAAAACTTCGTTTTTGAGTATTTTAAGTCCAAGTAAGGGTTTAAACATTTGTAAAACATGATTTTGAACTTGTATGAATGAAAAACCTGAATGAAAAACCATTTAACAATAGATTTTGCAATTTTGGAAGGATTTACACAATAAAATGCATTTTTGGCCTCAAAGGATATCATTTTGAGAGTTAAGCACATTTTGACAAAACCAAAGCATTAGAAACCACAAATATGCCAAAACTGTGATAACCGCAAATTCTCCTATTTTTGGAGTTAAGTATCTGTAAAATTTAATTTTAGATGTTAATAGACTGATTGAAATAAATAAATAAATTTACTAAAGGATTGGAATATTTTGAAATTATAATACTTGCTCAATTGAAAATTTTAAAATTTAATAATTAAGAATTTAATTCAAGTATAAAAAAAAATAAAAGAACGTTACAGCAAGCTTCTCATGGAAGCTTACTGCAAATCAATTGAAAGCAAAATAATAATAATAATAATAATAATAATAATAAAATAATAAAAAAGAAGAGAAGATGGAAAATAAGATAATGGCCCACATGGCAAAATATGATTGGATGATATGTAAATAAAAGAAAGACAAATGAAGCCATTGTCAGCAGAAAAATCCAGATCCTTCACCGACTCATCCTCTGCTTCTCTCTCTGTTTCACGTTTTGCTCTCCTTCTCCATGAATTTCTCACGATTTTTCCTCTTTTTCCTAACCAAATCACCGATCTCCTCCACCAAAACACCAAGCCTCCTCCACCTAACCCGTCCCTCACCTTAAGAGCTCTTTAAACTCTGAATTGGAGGGGCTGAATTAGAGAGTTGTCGACTAATTTAAGGGGCTGTACAGTGCGATTCTTAAGGAGGTAAGTGAAGATATGCACTTAATCCATAATACCTATGGTTTATGGTTGTATTAGGCTAGTAAATCATATATATAGCTGTTGATTGAATTAAAACTGATTTAGATAGCTTGGAGATATTCGGTCATGAGAGGAAATATTTGGATTTTATGTTGAATTTCATGTATGATGGGTTGAAATTAGAAATAAATTATGAGATGAGTTAGCAATAGTGATAATGTGCAAAATAAGGGAAGTGACTTGAGGCAAGTGTGGACTGAACAATGGTGCTGATTTTTCAAACAGAAAATGGCGTGAATAATGGATGCTATTGGCCATGTATTGACTGAATAGTGGTGGTTTAGTTCTAATGAATTTAAGGTGTTTGATAGAACTTCTAAGTGAGTAGGAAAGATACCTGAAAATAGAGTTGATTGAAGAACGAAAACTGTGAAAACATGTCAAGTGGAGGATGCTGACCATGAAAGGAAAATGAGAAGTTGTAGCCGGCCATACAAAACAAAAAAAAAGAGAGAAAGAAATGATGATTTTAATGTAATTTCACAATAAATATTAATGATAAAATTAATATAATAATGAATTAAAATAAATTGTAAAACTAAACTTGGGAAAAGAATAAGATTGGGTAAGTATGAAACTTTGGCTAATCATGAATAAGGTTTAGCAGTAAAGTTAAATTGAAGAAAGATAAATTAGGTACATGAATGAGCTAGTGTTTGACTTTTGCTTAGAAATAGGAATACCATGGGAATTTTCATGGTTTAAGAATTAGACTATAAAGTATAAATGTGATTATTAATGAAATTAATTGGGAAATGAAATTTGGAAGAAACGTCCAATTAGTGTAATTGAATTGTAGTTTTTGATAGGAAATTAAATAAATTAATTGTTAAAATTAATCAATTTGGAGATAAGAATTTAAAAGAGAATTCATTAAAATGGAATGATGGAAACTAATTTGGGTGAAAGAATTTTTATTTGAAAATAAAAATATATGAACCAATAATATTAAATTGGGTTTAAGATAATAATAAATAAAAATGCAAAATATGAATTATAGGTGAAATTAGATTTGGAAAAGACAATGAGCTAATTTTAATTATATTATGCTAATTAATAGAAAATGATATACATTAATTAATGAAATTCGAAATTTGAAAATAATAAGTGAAATTCAATAATAGTAATGTGACCATAAGAAAATGATGTGATATTAGCGGGATAAATTAGAAGAAGAGAAGGTAATTTACTTGTAGTATATTATGATTATTAATAGAAAATAAAATGAATTAATTTTTTTGAATAATAAATAGAAAATAGAAAATTACGGAATATTTATTAAAGCTACTATATAGGATTTTGAATATAATTCAGAATTATTGTGCAGTGTTAAGCTCGGGAATTAAAAGAAACGTAAAAAGGCGTTATCGGATCTTGGACATTGCACGGAAATAGAGGTAAAAAATATATATAGGAGTCGTATAAGATATGTTTTACTTGTAATTAAAAGTTCTCAAAAGTTTCGTTTTAAGTCGTTTCTTATCCAATTTTCCCGAATACAAGAAATAGAAATTATCTTTAGTTCTTACAAGTTTAAATATTTCATCATATGAAATGTTTTACATACGTTGAATTAAATGAATTGATTTATATGCATTGAATTACATTTAATGATTTACATGAAATGAATACATGATATGATTTACACAAATTAAATTGTATGCAATGACTTACATGAATTGCATTATCTTAAATGATTTAGACGAATTTCATTATATGAAATGAATTACGTGAATTGCATTACACGAGTGATTTACATGAATTAATTTACAAGAAATGATTTACATGAATTGAATTGTTGGATTATGCCCTTAGAACCATTCATTAGATGATTGACTTTGGCATTTTTTTATGTATCATGACATTTTATTTATCATAGTTCATTATTATATTTGTCTTATAACTGCGTAATATAATCTTATATAATAATGTCCTTAGAATAGTAATAACACACTATTCTTAAAATATCCCTAGTCAAGTATTATTGTGAACAAGGATAACAATGATACGATAAGACTAGTATGTGGTTGACTGATGACCATTGTCATGGATATAGGATATCAAGTCATCACATAGGTACATGTTAGAGAACTATGTACTGGATCGACCCTCCATGAGAACGCTACATGGATTGTTATATGAATGTCATAAGCGATTCTCATAGTGATGATGGTGTATGTGATCCTTTGACTTGAGATCATCAGAGATCCCAACATAGAGAATTGCATACTTTAATGCTGCTAGATGTCATTCGTAACAGGATGGACTATAAAGGTAGTAATTGGGTATGCCTTGATCTATGTAGAGGGATGTTGAGTGATCAAGATAGGATTTATCCCTCTTATATAACAAGAGTGATGTCTTGGGCCCTTTGATAGAGTGAGACTAAGAAATGCATGGCCGTGCTCGAATAAGTCAATATGAGATATTGATTTTATTTGTTTAATTAGTCTACTCAGGAATCAAGAAACGTTGATTAGACTATACAAGTGTGACACATTCCATGACTTGTGTCTAATCAAGACATCATAGGATAAAGGGATTAAACTACACGGTAACATCTATCACGAGTAAGGTTATGTCGAGTCATTGACATTCTCGTTACATGGGTAGCAATGATGTGTTGCTAGATACCGCTCATTGCCTATGACAATTTTGTCATTGCCATTGTTTTGAGAACCTATTGGGTCGCACACTTAGAACGGATCAATGAGGAGCTTAATTAATCCTATTCTGAATTGGATTAAGGATATAACTAATCCTATTCTGAATTGGATTAGGGATATAACTAATCCTATTCTAAGTAGGATTAGAGTTCTGTTTGGCAGTAAATTTTAGGGTAAAATTTACTGCCTATAAAAGGATGTTTTTTGAAACATAGCCGAACAACAATTAGAAAACAGAAAAGTATTCTTTTAATCGAAGCTAGCAGTTCGGTTAAAAGAATCAAAACGCTCCTTAAGTCATCTGATCGTGAGACGTTCAAGAGTCGTGAGATCCGTTCGTGTGGATACCATAGAGGCAGGAACGAAAAGTTGCTGCTTGTGATTCGACCAAAGACAGAAAAAGCAGAGAAAACGTTAGGTAAAATCTCGAAACCCTAATCAGGCAACCCTCCGAATCGATCCTGGTGGAGGCCGAATGTTTTATTTCCGCTGCGTGTTTGTTTCGGTCTCCTTCATGAATCGCATGACATGATTTACACGTTGAATTACAAGAAACGGTTTACATGAATTAAATTACATAAAACGATTTACATGATTTGAATTATATGAAGTATTTTACATGAATTGAGGTTCGTAAAGTGCTTTACATGAATTGAACTATACAAAATGATTTACATGAACTGAATTTCATGAAAGGAATTACATGAAGTGATTTATATGAAATGATTTACGAGTATATGAAGTGATTTTATGAAATTGATGTCTCCTTGATGATCGTGCATACGAGACAGTGATGATTAGGCTGAGAGACGTCCCAGACCTTCCCCTTTACATGATATGACTGTGGGAGTTACGGTCGAACCCCACAGGCTTACACAGTGAGCACCTGACCAGTGCGAACTGTGAGTGATCGACGATGGCCATTCGTTATAGTGTTTCATAGGATTGGCTAAGGAGTTCCGAGTCCCTGGCCTTCCTATACAGGTCCCTTATGGGATATAGTGCATGCATGAATCTCTGGGAGATTATTTTCTATCGATAAGTGAAACTTGACTGATAATTGATTTAGTGAATGATTTGATTTACAAGACTAGTGCATGATTTGATTGAAAAGTGACAAAGAAAGTGATACAAGTTTTACAGTATATGTTTTTCTGATGCAAGTGCATATATTCTATTTTAATGATTTTAAATGAATCGTATTACTAAACTGATCGAAGTTTCTGAAATTATTGCATTATCTCATGATTTTGAAATTGTTACGATATTGTTTACTGAAGTTGCATACTGAAAGGGTCTTATAGCATCGCCTACATAAATGGCTGATACAGTGATTAATGATTCGAGATTGCATCGCATAAATTATAAAATATTTTATATTGATTATTGATTTGAATAGCATCACATGAATTATCAAATGTTTTATATTGATTAATGAATTGAAATTGCATTACATAAAGTGTTAAACGTTTTATATCGATTAATCGTTTTATCATCAACTGAATTTACTCCCTATAGTCGCATCTAGGGACCGGAACACGATAGGTACTCTAAAGTACCTTTCATACTCTACCCGGTTATCTAGCCGACTATAGTATCTTTCTGATACTATTCCTTAGTGAACTGCTAAAAAATAAATATTTTTATGCATTTTAATATTTATATTTAATATGCCTTTTTTTTCTTAATCAGTAAAATAAGTGATTTTTATTTAACTGCATTTTATATACGCTTTTATATATGTTTCTTACTGAGCTTTCCCAAAGCTCACCCCCCTTCTCTCCATCCCAGATAGCTTATCGAAATACACGAAGTCCGCTGCCTTTAGTTAGTCGAAGAAATCGCTAGAGGTTATAAGTATCAAGTGATCAGGTATTTATTAAATGTTTATTTATATTCAGACACGTATTTGCACAGCAGTTGTATTTATAAAATAGAGCATAAATACGTATCGAAAATTAGTGGGATGTAACTTATGTGAAGTTTATTATGAACGAAATCATAGTTATTATATTATAGTCTATATTTAATTTATTATTGTTAATTGAATTAATTGTATATTGAATTAGGTGAAATGAAAAGATGAAGTGTACTTACACTGATACCGAATGCAAACCTAGTGTTATCGATTAACTGAAAGAAAAAGATAGTGTCGAAAAGAAAAAAATTTAGTTTAAAATTTTCTAATTTTGGATGTTACAAAAACAAACTTGTTCACATAGATTTTAAGCACATATAACATCAAATCATCATACTTGTGAACATTATGTCATGATTTCTAATATACAAGTTCTTCATTACTGTTCATGACATGACATTTTGCATAAATGAAACATTTGGTAATTTGAGGCAAGTAAATACATTATCAACACATAGAAAACATGCTCAAATTCCAGAAATCATTTCAAAAATCATTTAAACATATTTTTCATTCAATCCCTCAAGGACTATTCATCAAGCACTCAAAAATCATTTATCATGCCTTTTGTTCAATCATTCAACTCACAAAGATTATCAACCACATTTCTCATCAAAATACAAATAATCAAATAAAAGTTTTAAGGAGTAAAGAATTAAGCTTACAAAAACTCCTTTGCTTGAGTATGCTTTGTCTTGAATTGTTGAGTCCACCTTAAGCCATCCTTTGAAGAATTGTTGTGATGGATCCTCAAGCTTTTCCTTTTTCTCATTGGCACAAGCAATCTCCATAAAGGTGTGTAGAGCATTCAAACCCTATTGTTTCATTGTATTCCCATGCTCTAACACTCCTACAATAAAAAAATTTATGCATGCTTTGGTACCCAAATTTTCTTGGGTCCTTGAGAGTTAGTGCAAACAATTTTTGATCCTTTTGGGATCCATTTTTTTTTTTTTTTTTTTTTTTTATTTTCAAGACACAATTCATCGTTATTTATTGCATGCTTTGGCACCCACATTTTTCTAACTACTCTTCCTCTAAATGTGGTTTTTCTATATGTGCATGCTTGTGACGTGTGTCCTATTCTATTGCAAAGTGACCATATGAGAGATGTATCATGCATAGAATTTTTGCTCACTAAGAAATTCCTAAGATGAGTTTCTTTTTTATTTGCATTATAACCTAACCCATCTTTATCAAAGAAAGCTCTTTGGGTCTCAAGCATGTGATCTAATTTTTGTTGACCCGTATAGAACCTAGTAAATGAGTTATGCAAATTTGTATCTTTTTATTTAACTCATTTATCTCTAAGTTAGCCTCTTCTAATTTCTTTTCAAATTCTAGCTTAGTATTAGTCAAGGCTTCATCTTCTATTTTTAATTTAGGAATGATTTTCTTATATTTGGAGTTCATGCATTGAAATTCATTTGCTAAATCATTAAAAGCATTTTGTATCTCATCAAATGTAAAGTCATTATTTTCACTAGAACTACTACTAGCCTCATCATCACTAATGGCCATAAAGCATGAGTAGGCTACCTCTTCATCTACGTTTTTCTCATCGGAGCTATCACTATCGCTCCATGCAGCCACAAATGCTTTATTCTTAGGTTTCCTACCCTTTTCCTTCCTAAGTAAGGGGCAATATAACTTAGTATGACCCGGTTCATTACACTCATAATACACTAAGGGGTCTTTTTCTCTTCTACTTGACTCTTCGCTATGATGTCTCCTATTTTGCTTTCTCTCTCATTCATTCTCATGAACCTATTGAATCTTTTGGCAAACATTGCCATTTCCTTTTCTTCCTCATTTCCACTCTCATCACTATCATCTTCAATGTCCTTATGAGTGGAAGACTTAAGTGCTACCCCTACTTTCTTTAAAGGCTCTTCATTTCTTTTTAATTTCATTTCATATGTAAGTAGGGAGCCCATAAGTTCATCTAGAGACAAGGTGTTAGGATCCTTAGATTCTTCTATTGCGGTCACCTTTGCCTCTCAAGATTTTGGCAAGCTATTCAAAATTTTCTTAACCATTTCTACATTGGAATAGCTCTTGCCTAATGCCTTAAGTCCATTAATTATGTTATTAAACCTAGTGTACATTTCACTCATGGACTCATTTTCTTTCATCCTAAAAAGCTCATAATCATGTGTGAGCATACTTACTTTGGTTTCTTTCACTTGATTGGTCTCTTCATGTGTGATGGCTAATTTGTCCCATATTTGCTTAACATTTTCACATAGAGACACTCTATTATATTCATTGGGACCTAATGCACAAAAGAGAGTGTGCATAGCCTTGGCTTTCAATTGTGCCACTCTCATGTCATTTGTGTCCCACTCATCCTCATTCTTAGGGACATCTTTTCCATCTACTTTCTTCATAGGAGTTCTAGGACCATTCACTATAATTCTCCACACTTCATAATCATTTGATTGGACAAACAACATCATGCTTGTTTTCCCATAAGAGTAATTCTCTCCATTGAAGAGTGGAGGTCTAACTAATGATTGTCCCTCTTCTCTTAGGGGTGTGCCTACATTCAAGTGAGCCATTTATGATCGTTTTGCTCGATAGAGGTTAGTCTAAATCAATCTCGAGCCTAAGCTTTAATACCAATTGTTGGCTCTTATAGGTAATACCGAGAGGGGGGTGAATTGGTTCTTAGCTGACCTTATGCCCTTTTTTCGATTCTTTTAAATTCTCTAGCCTATTTGAGTGTTTTCTAAGTTCTCTAAGCTAGGCAATTATACAATATAAATTCAATACAATAAACACAAAATATAATTGCAAATAAGTAAAGAGAGTAAGGATAGAGAAATGTACGCAAGCGATTTATAGAGGTTCGGCAACCTTGCCTACGTCCTCTACCTTGAGACGCTCCCAAGGATTTTCCCCAAATTCACTATACTTGAATTTGTGTTACACTCCCTCTTTTTTCAGGCTCAAGAGAAACCTCTCTCTTTTTCTAGGCTTAAGAGAAACCTCCATCTTTTTCTAAGGCTTAAGAGAAACCTCCATCTTTTTCTAAGGCTAAAGAGAAACCTCCCTCTTTTTCTTAGGCTAAAGAGAAACCTCCCCTTTTACAAGGAATGAATTGGTTTACAAATTGTGTAATCAAAGAAGACCTCTAAGTAGGCAAATGATTACAGAAATTAGACACAAAGAAAAGCCTATACAATATTTGTGCTAAGCAATACAAGAGATATGTGAATGATGGAAGATGAAGACTTTGTAGCTCTTGATTTGTTGTTGAGGCTTGAAGAAGATGAATAAGATGATGAAAGATGTTGCTTGGTTGTTCCTCTTCCTTCCTTTAGCTTCTAAGTCTCTATTTATAGTCCCTTGGATGGTTTGTGGATGTTGGTTGGAGCCAAAACAGAAACTAGCCGTTGTATCTCATAGAAACTAACCGTTGGGGACTTTCTGACTTAAAGGGATCGATCCTTTTACCAAAGGGATTGATCCTTTTCTTCATTTTAACCTTCCAGGGCATTCTGCCAAAAAGGGATCGATCCTTTTCCCTATGAGATAGATCATTTTCTTCCAGAGGGCATTTTTCCTGCACTTTTGGGTTAGAAATGATATAGCCTTTGATTCTAAATCAACCCAAAACATTTATAAGCTTTAAGGGAGTTTTTCTTGACTTTCTCAAATGAAAATATTGTCCAAAAACTTATAAGTAATTTTCTAAACTTATGTTCAATAATTCTTGAGAAAATTACTTAATATTGAAAACCATTTTATAAAGTATTAAGACCGATAAGAATATATCATTAGATCATGGTCTTAATGTTTGATATGAACACTTAAAATGGATTGAGAAAATCATGTGTGATAAGGCAAATTTACAATATGAATTACAACATTAAAGCTTACTTAAGTTTTTGTCATTTCAAAATATATATGTCAATTTAAAGCTAACAGTTTCCAAAGGACGATGACATGATTTTCACTGCTAGCTACAGTGATTTAAGCCTTTATTGATAGAGCATTAGGGATCTAGCCTAGTCTCAAACCGATATGATATGAAGTCTAGAGTATAATTTTATTGATATGAACTCTAGATTTGACATGATTTATACAGTACATGAGACATGTTTGAGATAAGATTTGTTTTGAAACTGTACATGTTTTAAGCATGTTTTAAAAGTACATGTGATATGATTTCGACACTTATATGACTCATATATGATTTTATGTCGAATATGATATGATATGCAGTCTAGAGTATAGTTTGATTTGATATGAACTCTAGACTTGATATGACTTATAGTATACGAACAAACTTTTTTAAATCGCACATGTTTTAGATATGCTCTATAAACGAATATATGATTTGTAAATTGTACATGTTCCGATCATGTCTTAATAGTAAATATGAAATGAATTGAAAATTTATATGTTTGAGCATGTTCTAAAAGCATATATGATATGATTTGAAATGATAGCGGTTTATATAGTAAAGCTACATATTTTGCCTACTAAATCATGACATAATAATATGCTTTTTACATAAGATATGTCATGATCTTATATTGTACACAAGCATGAGAATTATATGAGAAATGTCATGACTCGGTATTAACGATATTCCATCTATATGATGTTATGGTATGATACGATACATGAACATAAGATTGATATGAAGAAAATCATGATCTTACACTATCGTAATCATAAGTTCCCACATGAAAAGTTATATGAATTGATGTAATATAGGAGTATAATTGTTAAATGTAAAGTGACTTGACAGGATATCTCAATTAAACATGATACATGATGAGATTGATGTGAGTATGGATTAATGGTATATGATATCCAAACGATATACGATGCATTGTTGTGCGATACATTGTGGTATAAAGACGAGAAGACTGAAAAGTGATTAAGATGATTTATTTAGAAGTCTAAGTGATAGACAGATGACAAGATTGATATAATGAGATGTTATCAATCGAAATGATGAACTGTAATTGCAAATTTGCAGATTTTATGCATTACAGTAAAACAGTATAATTCTACTCCTGCATTTATATTAGTGTCTTACTGAGCCATAGTTTTGCTCACCGTACTAAATTTCATCTCTTTTTAGACTATTGAAGTTAAAATCTGCCATGAGAGCTTTTAAGTAGGCCTTCGGAGACGGTATACAGGTTTGGTACTAGCCATTATCCTTCGAATCTGCTTCGTTGCTTTTGAGGTAAACATTCTTTGTAAATATCTTGTTTACATGTACAGACTTTAATAAATATGATGAGTGTCGTCAATCACCAAAAATAAAACTTCCTAACTCTACTATGTAGATAGCGGAGTAAGGGTCGATCCCACAGAGACTGAATTATTTAAGTTAATTATTAAATTAAAAACCTAATCTTAAGTTTTAGGGAAAGAAGAAATTTTGGGGTTTTGGAGTTTTGTAAGCTATGCCTAAAAGAGAGGAAGCAAGGATTATTAAATATCAAAAACAAATATGAAAAAGCTTCAGTTACAAGGTAATTAATTATTCTTGGATTTAGATATTGATCATTGATTACAAAATATTATTGTCAATTAAATAGTCAACCGTAGCATAACAACAAGCTCTGTTACACCATCTTCCCTTACTGAGTCGTTAGTTAAAACAAGCTCTTTAACTAATCTCTAACTACTTAACCTACCTAGAACAAGCTCTCTAGATATAAGTTGTAGCAGCATTAACAACTAGAAAGATATGGGTTGACATTAGATAACAAACACATAAGCTCGGTTCATTTAATCTAAACATCAATTCTCCTCCATCCCTAGTGATTAACTCCATAAGCAATTACGGACTTATGTTTTTAATCTGGCAGTAGATTATTCAATTAAATTAAATAGTGGGCCCTACTATCTAATCAATCAAATAATCATGCAAATGTGCTCAGAGAATCTTGGATACTTAATCAACAATTATATTAGAAGCTCAAAATCTCACAACATTCTTTTTCCAAAGAACAATCAATTTACCTTGTAACTGAATAAGAAACCTACTCACTAGTCATATTCAAGATCATAAATTTCAAGTTTAATATTATAAAGATATCAAGAATCATGCAAAAGACAATCAATATATCAATCTTTAATAATCTAAAACAAGAAATGTGGAATCAAGATTATAAACTAGCAAGAACTAAACAAATAATATGCAAAACAAAACAAGAATAATTATCACTAAAGAAATCAGCAAGTATAAGAAAGAAAAGAAAAATAAAATATTTTTGCAAAACTTAATATAGAAATCAACAACTAATTAAAAATAAATAAAATTTTTATTAAAAACCCTAAAGAAAATCCTACACAAGACTAAAAGGGAAGAAGGAGGAGAGGGATGTGAGGGATGTAAAGGGATGCTGTTTATGAGAGCCTTGTGCTCTTTATATAGGCCTAAGGAAGAGTTTAAAAGACTTTCCTAAGCAATGTGGGATTCAGATAAGAGTTTAATTGAGAAACAAGTAATTTGACTAGTCAAACTCTTACCTTTATCTCATCATCTTTTTACAATTATTTTCTAAGTAAAATTCCTAAGGCCTATTCTTATTAATTAATTACAGATCTAAGACATAATAAAATTAAGAAATTATCTTGTCTTAACAAAATCTGGTCTTGAACTTGCTTTGTTGGAATTTCTTCTCAATCTCGTTTTTCTGTCCAGAATTTCGTACTGATTTTGTCCAGACGTTTGACCCAACAAATGAACTCCAATTTTTGTGATCTTGTACATTCTGGAAACTTTGAGAAGTCTTCTACAACTTCCATGAAGGCCACTTTTTCAGATCAGGTCGTTAAATTGGTCAAAAACGTCAATCTTTTAAGCTGGACAGAAAATACTGTACTTTGCTCTTTTTAGCTTCTTTTTATTCCAACTTTGATATTTAATACCTAAAACATAAAATAAACATTAGTAAGCTCTTTTAGGTATAAAATATCAATAAAGAAAATATATTAGCACATATAAAATTCACAAAATATCATCCTATCAAATTCCCCCACACTTAGCTTTTGCTAGTCCTCTAGCAAACCTAAACTAACTTCCTAAAGAACTAAATCCTAAATTCCAATTCTTAAATCCTAACTCACTTTCGTAGGAATCACGATTGCATTTAGCTTATGCAATAAGCCTTTAAACCCCTAGGTCACCCCTAGTGGACGAGTTGTGTCTCGTGAGGGCTTTCAGAAGATATACCCACAAAATCTTTTACTTAAGACTCAATCCTAAAAATTCAAAATAAGACTCAATTTTTAAAAATTGTGACTCCAAAACAAGTTTAAGATCATGGACATATTTTCAAATCTTTCAATTCTTAACTCGTAACTTCAACAAGAGTTAAATAATCAAGTCAATCATATTCTAATCATTACTTCTCATATTCATGCATACTTCTAAATAAATTCATGCAAAATTTACAATCAACACAACTGAAACATATAATATCAACTTTGCAATTATCCACTTTACATTACTACAAACAAAGTTAATAGATCAAGAACTTTTTTTTCTTTTTCTTTTGAGGTTTCAACAATGGTTTCCCTAAGTACTTACTTGCCTTTTTACGCGAATGTTAATATTGGTGATACCAACACCCGGTTACTCAACAAGTTAGCCCTCTTTTAGAGTGCTTTGCATACTCATATTTCAAGTCACTTCAAGAATTTAATCAACAAGATCAAGCAACTCAAAACATTGGAGTAGAATTTAAAGCTTTTAACCTCTATTTTTTTTCTTCTTTTTCTTCTTTTATGTTTATTTTTATTTTTTTTTCTTTTGTTCTTGTCTATTTATCCTTTGTTTATACCAACTTCAATGAACTAATCACATTATCAATATCATATGATCAATCATATTTAATCATGAACTCACATAAATTCTTTAGAAAGTACTCACTTCAACAATAATAACAATCAAAATAGTCTCAGCTTTCTTATAAAACTTTGTTTTAGTTTAGAATCAATCCTTAAAAGAAAGAAAACATATCATGATCTTCAAAACTCTTAAAAATTTAACCCCTTTTTTTTTTAATTTCACTTCATAAAAAAAAAAACTCTATAGACTCATAAACCAATATTCCCCCCCACAATTAAATCTTACTTTGTCCTCAAAGTAAGTCTAGCATGCAAAGAAGAACAATAAAAACTCAAAAATTAAATGGTAATACAAGTAAAGGAAAGAAATACTCCCTCATTTTACATCCTTGGGTTGCCTCCCAAGTAGCGCTTTTGTTTAATGTCGTTAGCTCGACTGCTTCACCTTTCATCATCCAATCCCAAATGCAAACCTTTTCTTTGATTTCTATTGGTTCTAACTTATGATTACTTCTCCAAAGATGTTGAACTCCACTATGCTATCATCAAACTCCATGGTGAGTGTTTCCTTATCCACATCTATTTTGGCTTTGGATGTCTTCAAGAATGGTCTCCCTAGTAGCATTGGTGTTGGAAAAGGAGAATTATCATCCTCCATGTCAAGAACATAGAAGTCTGCTGGGAAGACTAATTTATCAACCTGCACAAGAACATCCTCTAATATCCCTTCAGGATAGGCATTAGTTCTGTCAGCCAATTGTATAATAACACCAGTCTCTTTCAAAGGTCCAAGATTTAAAGATTTATAAATTGACAAAGGCATGACATTTATAGAAGCTCCTAAATCTATCATGGACTTATCAATCATGGTGTTACCTATCTTACATGAAATACTAAACATGCCAGGATCTCCACACTTTGGGGGAAGTTTTCTTTGAATGATGGCAGACACATTCTCCCCCACAACTACTTTTTCATCACCTTTTAATTTCTTCTTGTTAGTGCACAATTCTTTTAAAAATTTTACGTACCTGGGTACTTGCTTGATAGCATCAAGAAGAGGAATGTTCACCTCCACTTTCCTAAAGGTCTCCAAGATCTCTTTGTCTTGCTCTTCTTTCTTGTTGTTGGCTAACCTGCTAGGAAAAGGAGGAGGGTAAGTACCAGTATTAAAGGGAACTATTTTATCACTTACCTTAAACTTTGAAGCATTGTTGTCAACTTCTCCTTTTGCTTCTATGATAGTGTCAACATGCTCTTCTTTCTTTGGTTTTGTCAACCTACTAGGAAAAGGAGGAGGGTAAGTACCAACATTAAAAGGGACATGTTTTTCACTTACCTTGTCAAAATCTCTATAAAGAGGAGGGAGCTTGACTACATTTTTATGTGGTGGAGCCTTAAAATTGACCTCTTCATATGCATTCTCTTTGGGTCCAATTTCCTTCTCACTCCTCAAAAAGATGGCACTCACATTCTCCCTTGGATTCACCATAGGTTGAGAAGGCGACTTGTTGGATTCCCTAGCTTCAAGTCTGCTTAGTGAAGTAGCCATTTGGCTCATTTGGTGCTCAAGGTGTGCAATTCTTTGATTGTTCTCTTGTTGATTTTGTAAAGTAGAGGCAGCAAGATTCTTTACAATTTCTTCAAGAGACATGGTTCCACTTTGGTGTTGTGTTTGGTGTGGTGGCCTCTCTTGGTATGTAGGTTTGGGGACTTGGAAATTATTTGGCCTATTGTGTGGTGGGACATATGGTGTAGACCTATTTCCATATTGCAAATTTGGGTGGTCCCTCCAACCAGGGTTGTAAGAATTGGAGTAAGGGTCATGCTTACCTTGGGAAGGTCCTGGGAATCCTCCTACAACATTAGCTTGCTCCATGGAATCTTCTTGTAAGGTTGGACACATATCAGTAGGGTGTCCCATGTTGGAGCAAACTCCACAAGCCTTGGCTTGTTGCATTTTACCTACAGCCAATTGTTGCACAAGAGATGTTAGATTAGCAATTTGTTTTTCCAAAGAAGTACTTACCTCGTGTGCTTGCTTAGATAGTGGTGGTGGATCATTCCTTGTATTAAATTGTTGAGAATTGGCAGCCATGTTTGCTATCAAGTTTTGGGCTTCTTGAGGAGTCTTATCCACTAAAGCTCCTCCACTAGCTGCATCTATCATACTTCTATCATGGGGTAATAGTCCCTCATAGAAATATTGGATCAATAGTTGCTCATGAATTTGGTGATGTGGGCAACTAGCACATAATCGTTTAAATCTTTCCCAATATTCATAGAGTGACTCACCATTAAATTGCCTAATTCCACAAATTTCTTTGCGGATGTTGGCTGCCCTAGAAGCAGGAAAATATCTTTCCAAGAAGAGTCTCTTCATATCATCCCAAGTGTTGATGGTCCCAGAAGGTAAGTAGTAAAGCCAATCCTTGGCTGCATCTGCCAGAGAGAATGGAAAGGCCCTTAGCTTGATTTGCTCTTCACTAACCCCAGCAGGCTTCATGGTGGAGCAAACAACATGGAACTCCTTTAGATGTTTGTGTGGATCTTCACCTGCAAGACCATGAAAAGTTGGTAAAAGATGTATCAAACCAGATTTTAATTCAAAAGCAACATCTAAAGTAGGATAGGTTATGCAAAGGGGTTGTTGGTTCATAGTGGGTGCTGCCAACTCCTTCAAGGTTCTATTAGCGTTTTGAGCCATGGTGTCCTCTTCTAAATCACTAGAGAATTCAAAAGTGGGATTGAACGTGGGCTCGGTGGAAGGTGGATCTTCGGAAGCGGATGGTGGTGGTTGGGGCGTTTGTAGCACCGCACTTTGGGTTGCCTGAATGTAATCTCTAATCTTTCGAAGTTTGTAACTAGAGTCCTCGTCAGACATGCAAACCCTGCAAGGAAGAAAGAATAGAAAATAATTAGATCTTTAAATTATAATAAACAACTTAAATAAATAACAATCACCGGCAACGGCGCCAAAATTTGATGAGTGTCGTCAATCACCAAAAATAAAACTTCCTAACTCTACTATGTAGATAGCGGAGTAAGGGTCGATCCCACAGAGACTGAATTATTTAAGTTAATTATTAAATTAAAAACCTAATCTTAAGTTTTAGGGAAAGAAGAAATTTTGGGGTTTTGGAGTTTTGTAAGCTATGCCTAAAAGAGAGGAAGCAAGGATTATTAAATATCAAAAACAAATATGAAAAAGCTTCAGTTACAAGGTAATTAATTATTCTTGGATTTAGATATTGATCATTGATTACAAAATATTATTGTCAATTAAATAGTCAACCGTAGCATAACAACAAGCTCTGTTACACCATCTTCCCTTACTGAGTCGTTAGTTAAAACAAGCTCTTTAACTAATCTCTAACTACTTAACCTACCTAGAACAAGCTCTCTAGATATAAGTTGTAGCAGCATTAACAACTAGAAAGATATGGGTTGACATTAGATAACAAACACATAAGCTCGGTTCATTTAATCTAAACATCAATTCTCCTCCATCCCTAGTGATTAACTCCATAAGCAATTACGGACTTATGTTTTTAATCTGGCAGTAGATTATTCAATTAAATTAAATAGTGGGCCCTACTATCTAATCAATCAAATAATCATGCAAATGTGCTCAGAGAATCTTGGATACTTAATCAACAATTATATTAGAAGCTCAAAATCTCACAACATTCTTTTTCCAAAGAACAATCAATTTACCTTGTAACTGAATAAGAAACCTACTCACTAGTCATATTCAAGATCATAAATTTCAAGTTTAATATTATAAAGATATCAAGAATCATGCAAAAGACAATCAATATATCAATCTTTAATAATCTAAAACAAGAAATGTGGAATCAAGATTATAAACTAGCAAGAACTAAACAAATAATATGCAAAACAAAACAAGAATAATTATCACTAAAGAAATCAGCAAGTATAAGAAAGAAAAGAAAAATAAAATATTTTTGCAAAACTTAATATAGAAATCAACAACTAATTAAAAATAAATAAAATTTTTATTAAAAACCCTAAAGAAAATCCTACACAAGACTAAAAGGGAAGAAGGAGGAGAGGGATGTGAGGGATGTAAAGGGATGCTGTTTATGAGAGCCTTGTGCTCTTTATATAGGCCTAAGGAAGAGTTTAAAAGACTTTCCTAAGCAATGTGGGATTCAGATAAGAGTTTAATTGAGAAACAAGTAATTTGACTAGTCAAACTCTTACCTTTATCTCATCATCTTTTTACAATTATTTTCTAAGTAAAATTCCTAAGGCCTATTCTTATTAATTAATTACAGATCTAAGACATAATAAAATTAAGAAATTATCTTGTCTTAACAAAATCTGGTCTTGAACTTGCTTTGTTGGAATTTCTTCTCAATCTCGTTTTTCTGTCCAGAATTTCGTACTGATTTTGTCCAGACGTTTGACCCAACAAATGAACTCCAATTTTTGTGATCTTGTACATTCTGGAAACTTTGAGAAGTCTTCTACAACTTCCATGAAGGCCACTTTTTCAGATCAGGTCGTTAAATTGGTCAAAAACGTCAATCTTTTAAGCTGGACAGAAAATACTGTACTTTGCTCTTTTTAGCTTCTTTTTATTCCAACTTTGATATTTAATACCTAAAACATAAAATAAACATTAGTAAGCTCTTTTAGGTATAAAATATCAATAAAGAAAATATATTAGCACATATAAAATTCACAAAATATCATCCTATCAAAATACACAGTACGTATTTTGTTCAGCGAGTCGGGATGTAACTTAGAAGTGTGGTAAATTATTGTATAAAGGATCAGTGAAATTAGAGTAGTAACTACACTGACACCGAATACAAACCTTAAAATGAAAAAGAAAAATTTAGTCCATAAATTTGTAGACTAAGAAAAGTATGAGTATCAAGTGAATGTCGCGGCCTTCGAGTCGTGACAGAAACAAAAGGCAGCCCAGTTACAAGATGCATATTTGCGCAAACCAAGCAGTCCGGAAACGAGGCAGCACATAGATTGGCTAAGTTTGGGCTAAACTGTACTGAAGACGTTGCAGGGATTGAAGATTATCCTTCTTTTTTGCATGATATTATCATTAATGATGTAAATCTTTCCATGCAATAACATAGAGTATTTTTCTAAAAAAAAAAAACTTTCTAAACGTTTTGAGAATCAATTTATAAGGTATTCCTTTTAAAGATCATGATCTTGGTAACTTAACATGTGTCAATGCTATGCTAAAGCCAAAACACATTACCACCTGAATTTTTCACAAAACTTAAATTCTTCGATCCATTTCCTCCAAAGCCATCATTTGCCCACATCTTAGGGCAAGATGATTGAAAGAGCCAATAATTCGAAATTTCTTTTCTTAAACCAATTTTGATTTAATTGATATCTTGTCCCTCGTTTTTCGATTGAAGATTACACAAACAACCCAGTTGAACTTTGAAAATACAGATTCTTGCATTGGGCCTATATCAAGTGGAATATTGAAGTGCATTTGAGCTTGAGTTGTTAAAATAACAAAGAAAAACAGAAAAAAAAAATGAAAAAATGGTTCGGTATCATGCATGTGAAACATTCAAATGATTTTGAAGGCCAAAAGAAAATTCTGAGAATTGTTTTTCAATGCAAATATCTTATTTGATATGATGAAGGACTATCTCTCATTTACTTTTCTTATGAAAAAAATCCATTTTTTTCCTATTTACACATATTAATTTTTTTCTAAATCAAAACTCTCAAACTCTAACATAAATCATTAAAAAATTTAAACTCTAAAGATTACATTTGTCTCATGTCTTGAATGAGATCATTTTCCTTTGTGTTGTAATTATTTTTTGACTTGTCAAAATCCAAAAACTTTCATTTATTTTAACAAAAAAGTTTTTTTTTTGTTTCATGGAAAGGGGAAATTATATATGGGATCATCATTATTATTAAAAATTTTATTTTAATATATTAAGTTAAGCTACATGAATCAATATCTAAAAATATTTTGATATTGGTTCATTTAATGAAACTAGTTATATAATGAGTTATCCAAATCTATTGTCACTTTCTTCTTTCACTCAGTCCTATGGTTAATTGCATTAACAAGCAACATAAACGGAGTTAAATTACATACGGGATAAAAGCAAAAAATCGTTTCTCCCAAAAAGGAGTAATTAATATGTGGAAACGTAATCATAATCCACAAAGAGAATGCCATGCGTAGGGCACACCGTAACCTACAATACGAGCAAATACAGAGTAGGGCTAGTTGACTCTGTGTTTACTGTTGAAAGCCTTAAATATCAAATAAGAAAGCAGCATTTGGGTATTCTCAGTTTCACCCAAAACTGAAAGGAGGAAATGGAGAGCAGTGAGGGTGGCATCAACGTTGATGATTGCAATACAGAGCTTCTGCCTCAGCAAGTAGCGGAAACGTCGTCGTCATCTTGGCGTCTCACCCTCGACAAGTTTTTAATTGCCCTGGTCCTTGTCCTTGAGTACATGAGGATAATTAAATTCATTTTGTTCAATTATAATTATTATATCAATAGAAAAATGAAATCTGAAAGGAGAATATTTGGATTTTAATTTCCATCTCATCTGATGCTTGGATTTACATTTCCTAAATCTTCTGAATGATTCATTGCTCGTATCTTTTCCCTGATATGTGAGAAACAATATTTTGTTTGATGCTTATCTTTATTTGTATATTGATGTGGACTAGGTCAATTATTATTGGGCTTTTCTATAAGTCAAGCTGAAGACCATTGAACCAAATAATAATCTAAGCCCAAGAGAAAAGAGGACTCAAAAGGCCCATAAAGGTAATTACGCGCAATCTAACTCCTATAAATAGGTCACAGGTATCATCTTTAAACCCTAAGCTCTATTTGCCTACTGAAACCCTGCCAAAAACCCTGTCTGACTTAAGCATCGGAGTGCGCGCGAAGGGGTTTGATGGTTTTCTATTTCACAGATCCTTGGAGACAGACTAACGCGAAGAGCGAGGATCCGACGTCAGCAAACATTTTATTGTTGTTTTTGGCAACAACAATTGGCGCCGTCTGTGGGAAACAAACAAAAAGCCATAAAAAATAATGAAAGACGATTTGCGGAAGACCAGGTACGTAGGCTGCAGCAGGGTGCACAAGTTACGCCACAAAATAGTCTGTCACACGCAAAGTTTTACGCGACAGAATAGCCTGTCGCACGCGAGGTACATGCGACAGCGTTGGGCGAGAGACAGCAGTTGGCGAGAGACGGCGATAGACTAGCTCTCGCCCCCCCGACAGACTTGGTGAGCAAAAAGCTTGGCGAGAGATTGCCTCTCGCACCTGACAAAGTTTTGGCGACGCATCATCTATTCTGCACGAGATAGCGTTAGGCGAGAGACAAGCTCTCGCGCCCGACAAAGCTTGGCGAGAGAGGCATGGCGAGAGAGAATTGGGCGACAGCATTGGCGAGAGACAAGCTCTCGCGCCCTACAAAGCTTGGCGAGAGGCATGGAGATAGATTGCCTCTCGCACCTGACAAGTTGGCACTACAGCATTGGACGACAACCTTGGGCGAGAGGTGTGGATCTCGCGTGCGATAGGTGTTGGCGAGAAAGCCTCCCGCCTGCTACAGCTCCAATACGCTACTTCTCCTTGGGCGAGAGGGGGTTGCTTCAGCATCGACAGGCATGCATCAAGAGGTGTGGATCTCATGTGCGATAGGTGCTGGCGAGGAAGCCTCCCGCCCGCTACAGCTCCAATATGCTACTTCTCCTTGGGTGAGAGGGGGTTGCTTCAGCACCGACAGGCATGCATCAAGAGGTGTTGATCTCACGTGCGATAGGTGCTGGCGAGGAAGCCTCCCGCCCGCGACAGCTCCCGTACGCTACATCTCCTTAGGCGAGAGGGGTGGTTCACGCCAACAGGCTTGGGCGAGAGGTGTGGATCTCGCGTGCGATAGGTGTTGGCGAGAAAGCCTCCCGCCCGCTACAGCTCCAACACGCTAAACCTCCTTGGGCGAGAGGGGGTTGCTTTAGCGCCAACATGCTTGGGCGAGAGGTGTGGATCTCGCGTTCCATAGGTGTTGGCGAGGAAGCCTCCCGCCCGCGACAAAGCAACTTAGTCCAACCACTAGCCTTTTCTTCTCTGACATCATAACCGCCCCATCACCGCATCCTCCAAGCACCACTGCTTACCACCGAAGCTCCTAGTCACCATCATCATCTTGCTGTCCTACTTTGGTTCTTCACTATTGCGGGGCCTTTCATTGCAAATGTGTTTGCTACCGTTTGCATGAAAAAGAAAGCAAAAAAGTGGACAACAACAAACTCAAAACCACCACTTGTTTGCTGACTTGCATATTCACAGCTCCCAAAAATGCATGAAGCCCAGCTTAAAGAGGCTGAATGAAGACATAGAGGAGAAGAAAATGCAAGTCCGCTAATGTACGACAGGCACCTCCGCAACAGAAGGCTCCTGCCACGACAGATCAATCCGCCGTACGCAAGGCGGTAGCACAAATATACGAAGACTGATCCCAAGCTGCATGCTAGGCCAATAGGTCAAAGGTAATGATGAACACATTCGACAAGCGGTTCGACAGCCATGCGAGCGAGAAAAAGTCACACTGTAGGCATTCTAGACAAGCGAATGGCTCCCGTGAGCCTAGCCTCCTACACACAAGGCACAAAGCAATGCTTACGAGTGTAGTGTCATGTGGCAAGCACAAGACCACTGGCACTTTTGACGATTGAGTGGCATACGGCGAATACATGACCAACGCCACAGCCCAGCCTTCACAGCAAGGATTGATCGGTAAAGCACGCACCAAGGCAAGAGGAACAATCTAGATCGGCAAGCAAGGAATAAGCCGAAGGGTCTGGCAGAAGGGTGCACACAATGCTAGATGAGCTCACCCAGGAAAGGAAAGAACTAGACGAAGAACTAAGAACAAGCGAGCGTAAGTCCAGGAGAGCTCTATTGGGCGATCCCCAACCAAAGACCTCAGGGAACATGCTAAAGCTTCAAATGCCCCCTCGTGTTCGCCCAGATGTGTAAGAACATAGATGAGCGGCGAAAACCGAGCAGGGCACAAAGGTCAGACGAGCTAGTGGCCACCACATGAGTACGGTTATGAATGATGAATAAGAATACAGACATCCTAAGACCCAGGCAACCAAGCCCTTGTCAACCGATATAGGAACTCACATTGGAGAGAGAACTCTACGAGCAAGCCATTTTGGGTGACCAAAGAGAAAAAGATTAAGCAACTCTGTACATTATCAAGCACAACGCTCGAGAAAAAGTTCACTTTGAACAAGAATGAGAACATTGTTCCAAAGAAGAACTTGGGGAGCTATATGATGTAAAGGTACGCTAAAAGTAAAAGGGATTGTGCCACAAAAAAAATGGAAAGATAAAAGAAGAGAAAGAAAAAGCTGAGGCTACGACCAGTCACATCTCTGGCGGCAGGTAGTGATCTCTGGCGGCAGAATACAAGAAGTGGGCTACAGCCCTGCCTATCGCCCAAAAGTTCCCTGGTGATTGAGTACACGGAATAGGCAGAGCCCAGCCTGTCGCCTGAAAGATCTCTGGTGATAGAGTACAAGGAATAGGCGACAACACTGTCCTCAATTCGGCGAGCACAGGCACGCATATGACAAATTTTGGCGACAAGGTTCTACGTGGTAGACTCTTTCTGCGAGAGGTGGCTCACGCGTGCGATAGCCAAAATGGCGAGAAAGTGAAACCACCATTGAAGATCTCACAAAGATGCTACTCTTTTGAATAGTCAGTTGCATGCAAGACATTATGATGCTACAGAACAATCTGTCGCTCGAAAGGTGCTTGCTACACTGCAAATTTGAGCGACTACAAGCATGCAATAGGCACTTTGTCCCGAGCTAGCTCAAGGCCACGCGACAGAGCAGTTTGCACAACTATAGGCATGCAACACGACTCGAACATGGGAAACCTTATCTTCTTCGTTGTCAAATTGAACTTCAAAGCCAAGAAGAGTGACAGGCCTCGTATAAGACAAGAGCTCCTGCACGCGACATGCCTTTGGCGAGAGAGGGGCTCCCGTGTGTGACAGGTCCTGAGCGAGACATGAGCTCCCGCACGCGACAGGGGAGCTCCCACGCGCGACAAGCCTTGAATGAGATAGGGGCTCTCGCATGCGACAAGTTCCTCACTTTGATAAAATGACAGCGAAGAAAACTAGGTGAACATAGCACCCATAGGCAAGATTCCCCCGCTAGCGCAATGCAAGCGAGCAAAGAACACCTGAGTCATGCCTTTCGGCAATGGCTATCAATGCTGGCGAGCACGAAATCCAAACTACTAGTTCGCCCATTAGAAAAAAACTTTGGCAAGCACATTTAAATTTGACGATACAAGCGCATGCCCACGTGCGGGATCTGAGCAGAATGATCTAGAATCTTCTAGACCTGATGCGCGCATTAATCCGACAGAGTGTCCAAAAGCTTTCTTCGGCCCATTTGTCGATCGTCTGACACAGAAGCTTCCAAGAACTACTCTAGCAACCATCTAGAAGTGGCTTAAGAGCCACACACTTGGCCTATCGACAACCACACATGTGAAAGAGGGTTTGTCTATATAAAGGATGTGTCGGCTTCATGAGTCCTTTAAGCAAAACAAGGGTATGCCAGCTTTGGGCGTTGACATACGGGTGGTAGCCAGAGTTGAAGCACTCTCATATGATGTTTTCGATTTTCTTGTCCACTCTAACAGTTGTGATTGAATTAGGCAGGTGTCCGAGGCAGACACTAGCCATTAACGTGTAAGGCAGCAAGCCACACAGAGCTTGGTTCGATACAGTTGGATCGAAAACTTGTAGTAAGCTCGATTGCCGGTACCGAGGCACTACTTAATGCACAATCCACGGTTGACAACAGAACATCTCAGCATTTCCACTTTACAAATTATTCAAAGACAAAGACTTGGAATGGTACTGGTGGTAAACATTTGCCATTATTGTTTTAACATTTGTTGCAATTATATTATTACTTACTCCATTTAATTGAAAATACTACATTATGAAACGAAAGGCTAGTTGTTTTTATTTGTACTATGATAATCCTCCATGTTTGATAGACATGTTGCAGGAATAGAAGAAGAAAAAATGAAAGCTGGCCAAAGAGACGCGAGACGGGAAAAAATAAGTCCCTAAGCGATAAATGCGCGAGACGGGCATAAATAAGACCCTAAGCGAGAAAAAGACGCGAGACGGGCAAAAATAAGTCCCTAAGCGATAAATGCGCGAGACGGGCATAAATAAGACCTTAAGCGTGAAGAAGACGCGCCAGGCATAAATAAGTCCCTAAGCGAAAAATGCGCGAGACGGGCATAAATAAGACCTTAAGCGTGAAAAAGACGCGAGACGGGCAAAAATAAGTCCCTAAGTGATAAATGCGCGAGACGGGCATAAATAAGACCCTAAGCGAGAAGAAGACGCGAGACAGGCATAAATAAGTTCCTAAGCGAAAAATGCGCGAGACGGGCATAAATAAGACCTTAAGCGTGAAGAAGACGTGAGACGGGCAAAAATAAGTCCCTAAGCGAAAAATGCGCGAGACGGGCACAATAAGTCCCTAAGCGAAAAATGCGTGAGATGGGCACAAATAAGTCCCTAAGCGAAAAATGCACGAGACGGGCAAAAAAAAGACCCTAAGCGAGAAGAAGGCGCGAGACGGGCACAAATAAGTCCCTAAGCGAAAAATGCGCGAGATGGGCAAAAATAAGACCTTAAGCGAGAAGATATACAAGACGGGCACAAATAAGTCCCTAAGCGAAAAATGCGCGAGACGGGCAAAAATAAGTCCCTAAGCAAGAAAATTCAAAAGTCCCTAAGCGAAAAGTGCGCGAGACGGGCAAACAAAAAGTCCCTAAGCGAAATGGGCGAGACGGGCAAATCAAAAGTCCCTGAGCGAAAAGTGCGCGAGACGGGCAAACAAAAAATCCCTAAGCGAAAAGTGCGCGAGATGGGCAAACAAAAGTCCCTAAGCAAAAAATGCGCAAGACGGGTAAAAAGTCCCTAAGCACAAAACGGTGCGAGACGGGCAAAAATAAGTCTCTAAACGAGGTATGTTACAATTTTATCAGATTACATTTAATGTATTATGTTGGCATCTCGAATATAAATGATATTATATTCTAACAAGTCCTTAAGTGGATAGCACGCAAGACAAGACCAATGCTCTAGTAAAAATTCTTTTTTGGACACAAAAAGTTGCAAAGAAAACTTGGAGAGCACGCAGTATGCGGGCTATGGAGGTATGGTACGAGTTGCCTCTGCAGATAAGTTTAAAAATGTGTTGATCAGTTTGTAAAAGACTAAGCTCTTTCACAAAAAACTGGAAAGCACTCTAGATTAACTTCCGCCTCAAAAGGAGCATCGATACTAACAGGCACCCAAGCATGTACACCCTGAGGTGCTATAATTATCTAAATCATCTTCGTCCTAGCCTGTGAGAACCTCGACCATCTCGGGTCGACAAAAAGGCTCTTAAGGGATGGTAAGATCAGATAGATCTTTATAAATGCCTATTCTCAAAAAAGGTTTCAAATTCTCAGCATCTGGATCAAGCTTCAACCAATCAAGAGCATGCTGAGTACAAACCGTATCTAATGAAACCAGATAAGAACATATGCATCCACTTATGGCACTTCTTGACGATGTGCCCTCATGGCCTTAACCCAGATTTGGTTTTTTTCCTCTTGGCTAATAGAAGGCACTTGACAAAAGAAGTGATGACACGAAGTCGTTTCTGCTACAAATATTAATGAAGTTCACTAGTTAAGCCCTCAAGTGAAGATGAAAAGATTCTTGTGATAATCCCAGGAAGAGGGCAGCAAAAGAATTTGAAAAGCCCATTCTTTATATATTCTTTCACAAGGTAAACCTTGTAAAAGAGTGGGGAGCAATTGATGTGGACTAGGTCAATTATTACTAGGCTTTGCTATAAGTCAAGCTGAAGACCATTGAACCAAATAATAATCTAAGCCCAAGAGGAAAGAGGACTCAAAAGGCCCATAAAAGATCTATTAAATGACCATTTAAGTTGTGGGTGGTCATAAAGGTAATTATGCGCAATCTAACTCCTATAAATAGGTCACAGGTATCATCTTTAAACCCTAAGCTCTATTTGCCTACTGAAACCCTGCCAAAAACCCTGTCTGACTTAAGCATCGGAGCCCCCTGATGGTTTTCTATTTTGCAGATCCTTGGAGACAGACTAACACGAAGAGCGAGGATCCGACGTCAGCAAACATTTTATTGTTGTTTTGGCAACAACATATATCATTTCGATTAAATCGCTGCTTTCTCTCTCTCTCTCTTTTTTTTTTGGGCTGGGAATTGTGAATGAGGGGATATCTTAAACTCTGTTCACAAACGATAATGAACGGATTTTACCATTCAATTTCCTCCAAAACCAAACAGAAAACCCATAAGAAAATATTTCGTTTGTATCAGCAATTATGTGGTCTGTTAGTAGAGTGTTGAACACTTATTTTCAGTTATTAGATTTGGACAATCTCAGATACTAAGAAAAGATGCAATTTTACTTTTGCGTTCTAGATATATCTTATTAAATTTAGATGAATCTCATATGAAATTGGTTGTCAACCGACGATATTAGTGGAAGCATTGAATTATTGTTAATAATTTTTAACTTTAATTCTGATATCATCAGTGGAATCGTACTAGATTGTCTCTGAAAGTTTTAGATAGCACTTTAAAAATTTTTTAGGAGGCTTGCTTGTCATCTTGTTCTATTCCTGTTAGTGAAGTTTCTAATATTAAATTGACTGAAGCTTTATGGAAATTGGAATGGAAAAAGCAGATCGATTTCATTGTAAATGTTTTCCTTCTTTTTCTAAGGGGCCTTGTTTATTGAACTCAGCGTATGTATAAAATATTATCTGCTAAAAAGTGGAAGTGTTTGTCCATTGTCCCAACAAGATATACAAAGACCATTGTTAGGCACGCTTTTGTTGGTAGAAGAAAAACAAAACACTTTGGGATGCGACTTAGGCCAAATATTTTGATTTACAAAATCCTAATTCCTGGCCTTGTTCCCCAACTCTTTGAACTCGATTGAGCTTTGGAATTTAAGCAGTTGTCCTTTGAGAACTTGATGGGCATTGAATTGGATCCTTTAAGCTTAATTTCTTTTATTTTATTTGTGCTGAAGCATATTGTAACCAAGCATTAAAATGAATTATAAGTAGAGTGCTAAGCAAACACTCATTATGGGACTTTCTATGATTTTATAAATAAAATCATCTCAAGGTTTTCTATGATGTTCTTAGCAGTAAAGGGGTTCTTTTGATTGCATCTTAGATTTGTAAGGAGCAAGCTGACCAACAGTTTATATCTCTCATATGACTAGAAGAAGTCTATTCTACATTCTTAACAATTGACTACTCTTAATGTTGAAGGCAAAAGCTCATAGTTTCGTCATTCCCTTCTGTTCTTTTCCATGTAATATTGTTTGTATAACAAGTTGTAGTTTCACTTAGTCAGTTTGCCAAATGATGTCATGTACAATTTTTTCTCTTATGATTTTATGATTGTTTTTGGATTTTCTTTCTTTCACACTTGACTTAAGAGAAACAGCGCAAGGTTTCAGAGTACTATAAAAAGCAAGAAAGGCTCCTTGAAGGTTTTAATGAGATGGAGACCACGAATGAGATGGGTTGTTTGCGTGGAAGCCTAACAGAGGTTGTTTTTCCTTCACTGGCTTTTTCCCCTTCGATGTTTTTATCACATCTAGGGATGAAAAGAGAACTTAGATGCGGTTTCATCCAACTAACAGAGCATTGAACTGCCTCTGCTGGATTAGACCATTATGCACTTCCATTTTCCAGACAATTTGACAGTTTTTAAAGGTTCTGTTGGGCTTTTAGATGCAATAAATGAGGAATTTTCTTCATTTTAGTTAAATGATGCTTCTTCATTTTAGTTAAATGATGCAGACAAAATCATTTAATCAAAATCCCAGTCTGCAATCTTCTTCTCCTTTTGCATTAAACCTCAAATAAAACTCACAAATCAGTGGAATATAAATATATATAGATCATTTTCTTCACAGAAAGCAAAATTTAGTCCGTAAATACTGTTTTTATTCAGGATGAAATGAAGCAACTTGCTAGGAGTGAGAGAATGGCAGTTTATCACATTGCTACCTTGGTGCTTTTGCTGCCAAAGTTTTTGCTTCTGTTGAAAGCAAATCTTTAGCAGTTATTGCATCAACTTTGGATTCACTGTTGGATCTTTTATCAGGGTTTATTCTATGGTTCACTGCACATGCCATGAGAACCCCCAATCATTTTCACTATCCAATTGGAAAGAAATGAATGCAGCCAGTGGTGAGTTCCAGTCCAATATAAGGTTATGATTAATTTAAAAGATCATCTTCTATTGATCTGAGCTTCATAAAAACACATTTTCAGATTGCTTTTCTTCTCACCTCTTGAACAGGTTTTTCAATAAAAATAGGTTTTTCAATAAAAATAGGTTTTTCTTTGCATTTTACAATAAATATCTACCAACCAAGCTTAACAATTCAGGGTATCATTATTTTCGCTTCAGTGATGACAACTCTAGGATTACAAATATTGCTGGAGTCTGTCAGGGAACTTGTTGCAGTGGTATGCTACTTTGATTCAGTTAAACAAAATATCTTTTAGATGCTGTATTTACATAAATTTACAGCTCTTTCACTCATTTAGTACTTTGTTCCTTTTGTGGCTACAGTCCCACCCTGAGATCAATCACAATCAAGAGAAATGGATGATTGGAATTATGGTTTGCGTGAAAGTAGTGAAGTTCATTCTCATGGTCTATTGCCGGCAATTTAAAAATGAAATCATTAGAGCCTATGCACAGGATCATTTCTTTGATGTGATTACTAATTCAGTGGGTTTAGCAACAGCTGTTCTGGCTATTCATTTCCACCCGTGGATTGATCCAACTGGAGCTATAATAGTGAGTTTAAATTCTTTCTCCTTCACTTGGTGTGATAGTTTATATTAGGGTTCGGTATTTTCTCCTTCCATATTTTTTTAGCACTATAATGCCTCATTTGCACATGCTATAATATGCTTAGAAGCTCATTATTTATCCTTGACAACAACTTGTTAAATCCATGATTGCAGATAGCACTATACACAATGAGTACCTGGTCCAGAACAGTAATTGAGAATGTATGGTCACTAATTGGAAGGACTGCTGCACCTGATTTTCTTGCGAAATTGACATATCTGACATGGAACCACCATGAAGATATACGACACATTGACACAGTTAGGGCATATACTTTTGGTTCTCATTACTTTGTGGATGTCGACATCGTGTTGCCTGAATGCATGCTCCTGAGTAAAGCACATAACATAGGTGAGAAACTCCAGGAGAAGCTTGAACAGCTACCAGAAGTTGAGCGAGCCTTTGTGCATATAGATTTTGAGTTTACACATAGGCCTGAACATAAGACCATGGTCTGATCTTATTGATGCTTGCAGCGCTGCATTTGATTTCCAAAGCTTATTAGTGTCTTTTAAATAATTTTGAACTTTTGTTCACCTTTTAATGCTCATTCACCTTGGATTTCCAGATGCTACATAATTTTACTTATGTTGACTTTGGATCGTTAACTGCCCATGAATTTAACTCATGTTTCAGTTGATAGGATAATGTCTTTTTGTTCCTTAAATTTATTTTATCTGCAAATTTGACAAATAATTTAAGATGACGAAAAATGAGATAAACAGTAATTGACCGTTCGAACTAGACCTATTCATAAGCCGGGATGGATCGTGCCTAAGTTAAATATTAACAAAAGTATATATAAGTTCAAACTTGATCCTGTTTGATTATTTAGGTTTGATTTTTAGCTCAAGTTTGTTTTTACTTTTATTATTCAAACTGGGATCTGACTTGACCTGTCCAAAACATTTTAATCTTCTATTTTTCTCTCCAAGAGATCTTAAAAAAAGTTGTGGTCTATAAGTGTGCGTTCCAAGCGAACGAAAAGACATTTGATATACTGTCGAGTTGGTGTATGATTAGAGGGGGCTGTGCATGGATTATTGGTAATGGCCAGACGGTATCATTTTGGCATAATAGGTGCATGATAGGTGGGCGAGTGATAGACCACTGACTTCTTTTTGAGATGGTGATGGTTTATTGACTAGTTATGATGATGAAGTTAGCGACCTCATCAATGAGAATGGTGATTGGGATTGGAGCAAATTGTCTATGTCAGCTTTTTTTTTTATAAGAATTGTCTATGTCACCTAATGATATAGTCAATAAGCTAATTTCAGTTACCCCTTTGATTTCAGAGGGTACAGTTCACTGGGCAACATCTTCAAGTGGCATTTTCTCTGACTCAGCCGATCGCACGTTAATGGGTATAGGCTCCTCTAGCACTATCAAAATAGGTAGTCCGGGCTAGCCCAACGGGTACGCTATATATGAGTTGGGCCAAAAAACTTTTTTTGTTAAATAGGCCTTAAAATGCAATTTCATATCTAGCCTTAAGGGCTAATAGGTTTAAATGGATCGACTCATATATTAAGAAAAAAATTAAAATTTATATTAACATCCTATTTTTTAGTAAATAAACAAAATAAAATTTTAAAATAAATATTAAATTATATTTTGATATTTTATTTAATATTATTTTAAAATTTTATTTTGTTTATTTACTAAAAAATAGGATGTTAATATAAATTTTAATTTTTTTCTTAATATATGAGTCGATCCATTTAAACCTATTAGCCCTTAAGGCTAGATATGAAATTGCATTTTAAGGCCTATTTAACAAAAAAAGTTTTTTGGCCCAACTCATATATAGCGTACCCGTTGGGCTAGCCCGGACTACCTATTTTGATAGTGCTAGAGGAGCCTATACCCATTAACGTGCGATCGGCTGAGTCAGAGAAAATGCCACTTGAAGATGTTGCCCAGTGAACTGTACCCTCTGAAATCAAAGGGGTAACTGAAATTAGCTTATTGACTATATCATTAGGTGACATAGACAATTCTTATAAAAAAAAAAGCTGACATAGACAATTTGCTCCAATCCCAATCACCATTCTCATTGATGAGGTCGCTAACTTCATCATCATAACTAGTCAATAAACCATCACCATCTCAAAAAGAAGTCAGTGGTCTATCACTCGCCCACCTATCATGCACCTATTATGCCAAAATGATACCGTCTGGCCATTACCAATAATCCATGCACAGCCCCCTCTAATCATACACCAACTCGACAGTATATCAAATGTCTTTTCGTTCGCTTGGAACGCACACTTATAGACCACAACTTTTTTTAAGATCTCTTGGAGAGAAAAATAGAAGATTAAAATGTTTTGGACAGGTCAAGTCAGATCCCAGTTTGAATAATAAAAGTAAAAACAAACTTGAGCTAAAAATCAAACCTAAATAATCAAACAGGATCAAGTTTGAACTTATATATACTTTTGTTAATATTTAACTTAGGCACGATCCATCCCGGCTTATGAATAGGTCTAGTTCGAACGGTCAATTACTGTTTATCTCATTTTTCGTCATCTTAAATTATTTGTCAAATTTGCAGATAAAATAAATTTAAGGAACAAAAAGACATTATCCTATCAACTGAAACATGAGTTAAATTCATGGGCAGTTAACGATCCAAAGTCAACATAAGTAAAATTATGTAGCATCTGGAAATCCAAGGTGAATGAGCATTAAAAGGTGAACAAAAGTTCAAAATTATTTAAAAGACACTAATAAGCTTTGGAAATCAAATGCAGCGCTGCAAGCATCAATAAGATCAGACCATGGTCTTATGTTCAGGCCTATGTGTAAACTCAAAATCTATATGCACAAAGGCTCGCTCAACTTCTGGTAGCTGTTCAAGCTTCTCCTGGAGTTTCTCACCTATGTTATGTGCTTTACTCAGGAGCATGCATTCAGGCAACACGATGTCGACATCCACAAAGTAATGAGAACCAAAAGTATATGCCCTAACTGTGTCAATGTGTCGTATATCTTCATGGTGGTTCCATGTCAGATATGTCAATTTCGCAAGAAAATCAGGTGCAGCAGTCCTTCCAATTAGTGACCATACATTCTCAATTACTGTTCTGGACCAGGTACTCATTGTGTATAGTGCTATCTGCAATCATGGATTTAACAAGTTGTTGTCAAGGATAAATAATGAGCTTCTAAGCATATTATAGCATGTGCAAATGAGGCATTATAGTGCTAAAAAAATATGGAAGGAGAAAATACCGAACCCTAATATAAACTATCACACCAAGTGAAGGAGAAAGAATTTAAACTCACTATTATAGCTCCAGTTGGATCAATCCACGGGTGGAAATGAATAGCCAGAACAGCTGTTGCTAAACCCACTGAATTAGTAATCACATCAAAGAAATGATCCTGTGCATAGGCTCTAATGATTTCATTTTTAAATTGCCGGCAATAGACCATGAGAATGAACTTCACTACTTTCACGCAAACCATAATTCCAATCATCCATTTCTCTTGATTGTGATTGATCTCAGGGTGGGACTGTAGCCACAAAAGGAACAAAGTACTAAATGAGTGAAAGAGCTGTAAATTTATGTAAATACAGCATCTAAAAGATATTTTGTTTAACTGAATCAAAGTAGCATACCACTGCAACAAGTTCCCTGACAGACTCCAGCAATATTTGTAATCCTAGAGTTGTCATCACTGAAGCGAAAATAATGATACCCTGAATTGTTAAGCTTGGTTGGTAGATATTTATTGTAAAATGCAAAGAAAAACCTATTTTTATTGAAAAACCTATTTTTATTGAAAAACCTGTTCAAGAGGTGAGAAGAAAAGCAATCTGAAAATGTGTTTTTATGAAGCTCAGATCAATAGAAGATGATCTTTTAAATTAATCATAACCTTATATTGGACTGGAACTCACCACTGGCTGCATTCATTTCTTTCCAATTGGATAGTGAAAATGATTGGGGGTTCTCATGGCATGTGCAGTGAACCATAGAATAAACCCTGATAAAAGATCCAACAGTGAATCCAAAGTTGATGCAATAACTGCTAAAGATTTGCTTTCAACAGAAGCAAAAACTTTGGCAGCAAAAGCACCAAGGTAGCAATGTGATAAACTGCCATTCTCTCACTCCTAGCAAGTTGCTTCATTTCATCCTGAATAAAAACAGTATTTACGGACTAAATTTTGCTTTCTGTGAAGAAAATGATCTATATATATTTATATTCCACTGATTTGTGAGTTTTATTTGAGGTTTAATGCAAAAGGAGAAGAAGATTGCAGACTGGGATTTTGATTAAATGATTTTGTCTGCATCATTTAACTAAAATGAAGAAGCATCATTTAACTAAAATGAAGAAAATTCCTCATTTATTGCATCTAAAAGCCCAACAGAACCTTTAAAAACTGTCAAATTGTCTGGAAAATGGAAGTGCATAATGGTCTAATCCAGCAGAGGCAGTTCAATGCTCTGTTAGTTGGATGAAACCGCATCTAAGTTCTCTTTTCATCCCTAGATGTGATAAAAACATCGAAGGGGAAAAAGCCAGTGAAGGAAAAACAACCTCTGTTAGGCTTCCACGCAAACAACCCATCTCATTCGTGGTCTCCATCTCATTAAAACCTTCAAGGAGCCTTTCTTGCTTTTTATAGTACTCTGAAACCTTGCGCTGTTTCTCTTAAGTCAAGTGTGAAAGAAAGAAAATCCAAAAACAATCATAAAATCATAAGAGAAAAAATTGTACATGACATCATTTGGCAAACTGACTAAGTGAAACTACAACTTGTTATACAAACAATATTACATGGAAAAGAACAGAAGGGAATGACGAAACTATGAGCTTTTGCCTTCAACATTAAGAGTAGTCAATTGTTAAGAATGTAGAATAGACTTCTTCTAGTCATATGAGAGATATAAACTGTTGGTCAGCTTGCTCCTTACAAATCTAAGATGCAATCAAAAGAACCCCTTTACTGCTAAGAACATCATAGAAAACCTTGAGATGATTTTATTTATAAAATCATAGAAAGTCCCATAATGAGTGTTTGCTTAGCACTCTACTTATAATTCATTTTAATGCTTGGTTACAATATGCTTCAGCACAAATAAAATAAAAGAAATTAAGCTTAAAGGATCCAATTCAATGCCCATCAAGTTCTCAAAGGACAACTGCTTAAATTCCAAAGCTCAATCGAGTTCAAAGAGTTGGGGAACAAGGCCAGGAATTAGGATTTTGTAAATCAAAATATTTGGCCTAAGTCGCATCCCAAAGTGTTTTGTTTTTCTTCTACCAACAAAAGCGTGCCTAACAATGGTCTTTGTATATCTTGTTGGGACAATGGACAAACACTTCCACTTTTTAGCAGATAATATTTTATACATACGCTGAGTTCAATAAACAAGGCCCCTTAGAAAAAGAAGGAAAACATTTACAATGAAATCGATCTGCTTTTTCCATTCCAATTTCCATAAAGCTTCAGTCAATTTAATATTAGAAACTTCACTAACAGGAATAGAACAAGATGACAAGCAAGCCTCCTAAAAAATTTTTAAAGTGCTATCTAAAACTTTCAGAGACAATCTAGTACGATTCCACTGATGATATCAGAATTAAAGTTAAAAATTATTAACAATAATTCAATGCTTCCACTAATATCGTCGGTTGACAACCAATTTCATATGAGATTCATCTAAATTTAATAAGATATATCTAGAACGCAAAAGTAAAATTGCATCTTTTCTTAGTATCTGAGATTGTCCAAATCTAATAACTGAAAATAAGTGTTCAACACTCTACTAACAGACCACATAATTGCTGATACAAACGAAATATTTTCTTATGGGTTTTCTGTTTGGTTTTGGAGGAAATTGAATGGTAAAATCCGTTCATTATCGTTTGTGAACAGAGTTTAAGATATCCCCTCATTCACAATTCCCAGCCCAAAAAAAAAGAGAGAGAGAGAGAAAGCAGCGATTTAATCGAAATGATATATGTTGTTGCCAAAACAACAATAAAATGTTTGCTGACGTCGGATCCTCGCTCTTCGTGTTAGTCTGTCTCCAAGGATCTGCAAAATAGAAAACCATCAGGGGGCTCCGATGCTTAAGTCAGACAGGGTTTTTGGCAGGGTTTCAGTAGGCAAATAGAGCTTAGGGTTTAAAGATGATACCTGTGACCTATTTATAGGAGTTAGATTGCGCATAATTACCTTTATGACCACCCACAACTTAAATGGTCATTTAATAGATCTTTTATGGGCCTTTTGAGTCCTCTTTCCTCTTGGGCTTAGATTATTATTTGGTTCAATGGTCTTCAGCTTGACTTATAGCAAAGCCTAGTAATAATTGACCTAGTCCACATCAATTGCTCCCCACTCTTTTACAAGGTTTACCTTGTGAAAGAATATATAAAGAATGGGCTTTTCAAATTCTTTTGCTGCCCTCTTCCTGGGATTATCACAAGAATCTTTTCATCTTCACTTGAGGGCTTAACTAGTGAACTTCATTAATATTTGTAGCAGAAACGACTTCGTGTCATCACTTCTTTTGTCAAGTGCCTTCTATTAGCCAAGAGGAAAAAAACCAAATCTGGGTTAAGGCCATGAGGGCACATCGTCAAGAAGTGCCATAAGTGGATGCATATGTTCTTATCTGGTTTCATTAGATACGGTTTGTACTCAGCATGCTCTTGATTGGTTGAAGCTTGATCCAGATGCTGAGAATTTGAAACCTTTTTTGAGAATAGGCATTTATAAAGATCTATCTGATCTTACCATCCCTTAAGAGCCTTTTTGTCGACCCGAGATGGTCGAGGTTCTCACAGGCTAGGACGAAGATGATTTAGATAATTATAGCACCTCAGGGTGTACATGCTTGGGTGCCTGTTAGTATCGATGCTCCTTTTGAGGCGGAAGTTAATCTAGAGTGCTTTCCAGTTTTTTGTGAAAGAGCTTAGTCTTTTACAAACTGATCAACACATTTTTAAACTTATCTGCAGAGGCAACTCGTACCATACCTCCATAGCCCGCATACTGCGTGCTCTCCAAGTTTTCTTTGCAACTTTTTGTGTCCAAAAAAGAATTTTTACTAGAGCATTGGTCTTGTCTTGCGTGCTATCCACTTAAGGACTTGTTAGAATATAATATCATTTATATTCGAGATGCCAACATAATACATTAAATGTAATCTGATAAAATTGTAACATACCTCGTTTAGAGACTTATTTTTGCCCGTCTCGCACCGTTTTGTGCTTAGGGACTTTTTACCCGTCTTGCGCATTTTTTGCTTAGGGACTTTTGTTTGCCCATCTCGCGCACTTTTCGCTTAGGGATTTTTTGTTTGCCCGTCTCGCGCACTTTTCGCTCAGGGACTTTTGATTTGCCCGTCTCGCCCATTTCGCTTAGGGACTTTTTGTTTGCCCGTCTCGCGCACTTTTCGCTTAGGGACTTTTGAATTTTCTTGCTTAGGGACTTATTTTTGCCCGTCTCGCGCATTTTTCGCTTAGGGACTTATTTGTGCCCGTCTTGTATATCTTCTCGCTTAAGGTCTTATTTTTGCCCATCTCGCGCATTTTTCGCTTAGGGACTTATTTGTGCCCGTCTCGCGCCTTCTTCTCGCTTAGGGTCTTTTTTTTGCCCGTCTCGTGCATTTTTCGCTTAGGGACTTATTTGTGCCCATCTCACGCATTTTTCGCTTAGGGACTTATTGTGCCCGTCTCGCGCATTTTTCGCTTAGGGACTTATTTTTGCCCGTCTCACGTCTTCTTCACGCTTAAGGTCTTATTTATGCCCGTCTCGCGCATTTTTCGCTTAGGAACTTATTTATGCCTGTCTCGCGTCTTCTTCTCGCTTAGGGTCTTATTTATGCCCGTCTCGCGCATTTATCACTTAGGGACTTATTTTTGCCCGTCTCGCGTCTTTTTCACGCTTAAGGTCTTATTTATGCCCGTCTCGCGCATTTTTCGCTTAGGGACTTATTTATGCCTGGCGCGTCTTCTTCACGCTTAAGGTCTTATTTATGCCCGTCTCGCGCATTTATCGCTTAGGGACTTATTTTTGCCCGTCTCGCGTCTTTTTCTCGCTTAGGGTCTTATTTATGCCCGTCTCGCGCATTTATCGCTTAGGGACTTATTTTTTCCCGTCTCGCGTCTCTTTGGCCAGCTTTCATTTTTTCTTCTTCTATTCCTGCAACATGTCTATCAAACATGGAGGATTATCATAGTACAAATAAAAACAACTAGCCTTTCGTTTCATAATGTAGTATTTTCAATTAAATGGAGTAAGTAATAATATAATTGCAACAAATGTTAAAACAATAATGGCAAATGTTTACCACCAGTACCATTCCAAGTCTTTGTCTTTGAATAATTTGTAAAGTGGAAATGCTGAGATGTTCTGTTGTCAACCGTGGATTGTGCATTAAGTAGTGCCTCGGTACCGGCAATCGAGCTTACTACAAGTTTTCGATCCAACTGTATCGAACCAAGCTCTGTGTGGCTTGCTGCCTTACACGTTAATGGCTAGTGTCTGCCTCGGACACCTGCCTAATTCAATCACAACTGTTAGAGTGGACAAGAAAATCGAAAACATCATATGAGAGTGCTTCAACTCTGGCTACCACCCGTATGTCAACGCCCAAAGCTGGCATACCCTTGTTTTGCTTAAAGGACTCATGAAGCCGACACATCCTTTATATAGACAAACCCTCTTTCACATGTGTGGTTGTCGATAGGCCAAGTGTGTGGCTCTTAAGCCACTTCTAGATGGTTGCTAGAGTAGTTCTTGGAAGCTTCTGTGTCAGACGATCGACAAATGGGCCGAAGAAAGCTTTTGGACACTCTGTCGGATTAATGCGCGCATCAGGTCTAGAAGATTCTAGATCATTCTGCTCAGATCCCGCACGTGGGCATGCGCTTGTATCGTCAAATTTAAATGTGCTTGCCAAAGTTTTTTTCTAATGGGCGAACTAGTAGTTTGGATTTCGTGCTCGCCAGCATTGATAGCCATTGCCGAAAGGCATGACTCAGGTGTTCTTTGCTCGCTTGCATTGCGCTAGCGGGGGAATCTTGCCTATGGGTGCTATGTTCACCTAGTTTTCTTCGCTGTCATTTTATCAAAGTGAGGAACTTGTCGCATGCGAGAGCCCCTATCTCATTCAAGGCTTGTCGCGCGTGGGAGCTCCCCTGTCGCGTGCGGGAGCTCATGTCTCGCTCAGGACCTGTCACACACGGGAGCCCCTCTCTCGCCAAAGGCATGTCGCGTGCAGGAGCTCTTGTCTTATACGAGGCCTGTCACTCTTCTTGGCTTTGAAGTTCAATTTGACAACGAAGAAGATAAGGTTTCCCATGTTCGAGTCGTGTTGCATGCCTATAGTTGTGCAAACTGCTCTGTCGCGTGGCCTTGAGCTAGCTCGGGACAAAGTGCCTATTGCATGCTTGTAGTCGCTCAAATTTGCAGTGTAGCAAGCACCTTTCGAGCGACAGATTGTTCTGTAGCATCATAATGTCTTGCATGCAACTGACTATTCAAAAGAGTAGCATCTTTGTGAGATCTTCAATGGTGGTTTCACTTTCTCGCCATTTTGGCTATCGCACGCGTGAGCCACCTCTCGCAGAAAGAGTCTACCACGTAGAACCTTGTCGCCAAAATTTGTCATATGCGTGCCTGTGCTCGCCGAATTGAGGACAGTGTTGTCGCCTATTCCTTGTACTCTATCACCAGAGATCTTTCAGGCGACAGGCTGGGCTCTGCCTATTCCGTGTACTCAATCACCAGGGAACTTTTGGGCGATAGGCAGGGCTGTAGCCCACTTCTTGTATTCTGCCGCCAGAGATCACTACCTGCCGCCAGAGATGTGACTGGTCGTAGCCTCAGCTTTTTCTTTCTCTTCTTTTATCTTTCCATTTTTTTTGTGGCACAATCCCTTTTACTTTTAGCGTACCTTTACATCATATAGCTCCCCAAGTTCTTCTTTGGAACAATGTTCTCATTCTTGTTCAAAGTGAACTTTTTCTCGAGCGTTGTGCTTGATAATGTACAGAGTTGCTTAATCTTTTTCTCTTTGGTCACCCAAAATGGCTTGCTCGTAGAGTTCTCTCTCCAATGTGAGTTCCTATATCGGTTGACAAGGGCTTGGTTGCCTGGGTCTTAGGATGTCTGTATTCTTATTCATCATTCATAACCGTACTCATGTGGTGGCCACTAGCTCGTCTGACCTTTGTGCCCTGCTCGGTTTTCGCCGCTCATCTATGTTCTTACACATCTGGGCGAACACGAGGGGGCATTTGAAGCTTTAGCATGTTCCCTGAGGTCTTTGGTTGGGGATCGCCCAATAGAGCTCTCCTGGACTTACGCTCGCTTGTTCTTAGTTCTTCGTCTAGTTCTTTCCTTTCCTGGGTGAGCTCATCTAGCATTGTGTGCACCCTTCTGCCAGACCCTTCGGCTTATTCCTTGCTTGCCGATCTAGATTGTTCCTCTTGCCTTGGTGCGTGCTTTACCGATCAATCCTTGCTGTGAAGGCTGGGCTGTGGCGTTGGTCATGTATTCGCCGTATGCCACTCAATCGTCAAAAGTGCCAGTGGTCTTGTGCTTGCCACATGACACTACACTCGTAAGCATTGCTTTGTGCCTTGTGTGTAGGAGGCTAGGCTCACGGGAGCCATTCGCTTGTCTAGAATGCCTACAGTGTGACTTTTTCTCGCTCGCATGGCTGTCGAACCGCTTGTCGAATGTGTTCATCATTACCTTTGACCTATTGGCCTAGCATGCAGCTTGGGATCAGTCTTCGTATATTTGTGCTACCGCCTTGCGTACGGCGGATTGATCTGTCGTGGCAGGAGCCTTCTGTTGCGGAGGTGCCTGTCGTACATTAGCGGACTTGCATTTTCTTCTCCTCTATGTCTTCATTCAGCCTCTTTAAGCTGGGCTTCATGCATTTTTGGGAGCTGTGAATATGCAAGTCAGCAAACAAGTGGTGGTTTTGAGTTTGTTGTTGTCCACTTTTTTGCTTTCTTTTTCATGCAAACGGTAGCAAACACATTTGCAATGAAAGGCCCCGCAATAGTGAAGAACCAAAGTAGGACAGCAAGATGATGATGGTGACTAGGAGCTTCGGTGGTAAGCAGTGGTGCTTGGAGGATGCGGTGATGGGGCGGTTATGATGTCAGAGAAGAAAAGGCTAGTGGTTGGACTAAGTTGCTTTGTCGCGGGCGGGAGGCTTCCTCGCCAACACCTATGGAACGCGAGATCCACACCTCTCGCCCAAGCATGTTGGCGCTAAAGCAACCCCCTCTCGCCCAAGGAGGTTTAGCGTGTTGGAGCTGTAGCGGGCGGGAGGCTTTCTCGCCAACACCTATCGCACGCGAGATCCACACCTCTCGCCCAAGCCTGTTGGCGTGAACCACCCCTCTCGCCTAAGGAGATGTAGCGTACGGAGCTGTCGCGGGCGGGAGGCTTCCTCGCCAGCACCTATCGCACGTGAGATCAACACCTCTTGATGCATGCCTGTCGGTGCTGAAGCAACCCCCTCTCACCCAAGGAGAAGTAGCATATTGGAGCTGTAGCGGGCGGGAGGCTTCCTCGCCAGCACCTATCGCACATGAGATCCACACCTCTTGATGCATGCCTGTCGATGCTGAAGCAACCCCCTCTCGCCCAAGGAGAAGTAGCGTATTGGAGCTGTAGCAGGCGGGAGGCTTTCTCGCCAACACCTATCGCACGCGAGATCCACACCTCTCGCCCAAGGTTGTCGTCCAATGCTGTAGTGCCAACTTGTCAGGTGCGAGAGGCAATCTATCTCCATGCCTCTCGCCAAGCTTTGTAGGGCGCGAGAGCTTGTCTCTCGCCAATGCTGTCGCCCAATTCTCTCTCGCCATGCCTCTCTCGCCAAGCTTTGTCGGGCGCGAGAGCTTGTCTCTCGCCTAACGCTATCTCGTGCAGAATAGATGATGCGTCGCCAAAACTTTGTCAGGTGCGAGAGGCAATCTCTCGCCAAGCTTTTTGCTCACCAAGTCTGTCGGGGGGCGAGAGCTAGTCTATCGCCGTCTCTCGCCAACTGCTGTCTCTCGCCCAACGCTGTCGCATGTACCTCGCGTGCGACAGGCTATTCTGTCGCGTAAAACTTTGCGTGTGACAGACTATTTTGTGGCGTAACTTGTGCACCCTGCTGCAGCCTACGTACCTGGTCTTCCGCAAATCGTCTTTCATTATTTTTTATGGCTTTTTGTTTGTTTCCCACAGACGGCGCCAATTGTTGTTGCCAAAAACAACAATAAAATGTTTGCTGACGTCGGATCCTCGCTCTTCGCGTTAGTCTGTCTCCAAGGATCTGTGAAATAGAAAACCATCAAACCCCTTCGCGCGCACTCCGATGCTTAAGTCAGACAGGGTTTTTGGCAGGGTTTCAGTAGGCAAATAGAGCTTAGGGTTTAAAGATGATACCTGTGACCTATTTATAGGAGTTAGATTGCGCGTAATTACCTTTATGGGCCTTTTGAGTCCTCTTTTCTCTTGGGCTTAGATTATTATTTGGTTCAATGGTCTTCAGCTTGACTTATAGAAAAGCCCAATAATAATTGACCTAGTCCACATCAATATACAAATAAAGATAAGCATCAAACAAAATATTGTTTCTCACATATCAGGGAAAAGATACGAGCAATGAATCATTCAGAAGATTTAGGAAATGTAAATCCAAGCATCAGATGAGATGGAAATTAAAATCCAAATATTCTCCTTTCAGATTTCATTTTTCTATTGATATAATAATTATAATTGAACAAAATGAATTTAATTATCCTCATGTACTCAAGGACAAGGACCAGGGCAATTAAAAACTTGTCGAGGGTGAGACGCCAAGATGACGACGACGTTTCCGCTACTTGCTGAGGCAGAAGCTCTGTATTGCAATCATCAACGTTGATGCCACCCTCACTGCTCTCCATTTCCTCCTTTCAGTTTTGGGTGAAACTGAGAATACCCAAATGCTGCTTTCTTATTTGATATTTAAGGCTTTCAACAGTAAACACAGAGTCAACTAGCCCTACTCTGTATTTGCTCGTATTGTAGGTTACGGTGTGCCCTACGCATGGCATTCTCTTTGTGGATTATGATTACGTTTCCACATATTAATTACTCCTTTTTGGGAGAAACGATTTTTTGCTTTTATCCCGTATGTAATTTAACTCCGTTTATGTTGCTTGTTAATGCAATTAACCATAGGACTGAGTGAAAGAAGAAAGTGACAATAGATTTGGATAACTCATTATATAACTAGTTTCATTAAATGAACCAATATCAAAATATTTTTAGATATTGATTCATGTAGCTTAACTTAATATATTAAAATAAAATTTTTAATAATAATGATGATCCCATATATAATTTCCCCTTTCCATGAAACAAAAAAAAAACTTTTTTGTTAAAATAAATGAAAGTTTTTGGATTTTGACAAGTCAAAAAATAATTACAACACAAAGGAAAATGATCTCATTCAAGACATGAGACAAATGTAATCTTTAGAGTTTAAATTTTTAATGATTTATGTTAGAGTTTGAGAGTTTTGATTTAGAAAAAAATTAATATGTGTAAATAGGAAAAAAATGGATTTTTTTCATAAGAAAAGTAAATGAGAGATAGTCCTTCATCATATCAAATAAGATATTTGCATTGAAAAACAATTCTCAGAATTTTCTTTTGGCCTTCAAAATCATTTGAATGTTTCACATGCATGATACCGAACCATTTTTTCATTTTTTTTCTTTCTGTTTTTCTTTGTTATTTTAACAACTCAAGCTCAAATGCACTTCAATATTCCACTTGATATAGGCCCAATGCAAGAATCTGTATTTTCAAAGTTCAACTGGGTTGTTTGTGTAATCTTCAATCGAAAAACGAGGGACAAGATATCAATTAAATCAAAATTGGTTTAAGAAAAGAAATTTCGAATTATTGGCTCTTTCAATCATCTTGCCCTAAGATGTGGGCAAATGATGGCTTTGGAGGAAATGGATCGAAGAATTTAAGTTTTGTGAAAAATTCAGGTGGTAATGTGTTTTGGCTTTAGCATAGCATTGACACATGTTAAGTTACCAAGATCATGATCTTTAAAAGGAATACCTTATAAATTGATTCTCAAAACGTTTAGAAAGTTTTTTTTTTTTAGAAAAATACTCTATGTTATTGCATGGAAAGATTTACATCATTAATGATAATATCATGCAAAAAAGAAGGATAATCTTCAATCCCTGCAACGTCTTCAGTACAGTTTAGCCCAAACTTAGCCAATCTATGTGGCTGCCTCGTTTCCGGACTGCTTGGTTTGCGCAAATATGCATCTTGTAACTGGGCTGCCTTTTGTTTCTGTCACGACTCGAAGGCCGCGACATTCACTTGATACTCATACTTTTCTTAGTCTACAATTTATGGACTAAATTTTTCTTTTTCATTTTAAGGTTTGTATTCGTGTCAGTGTAGTTACTACTCTAATTTCACTGATCCTTTATACAATAATTTACCACACTTCTAAGTTACATCCCGACTCGCTGAACAAAATACGTACTGTGTATTTGATAGGATGATATTTTTGAATTTTATATGTGCTAATATATTTTCTTTATTGATATTTATACCTAAAAGAGCTTACTAATGTTTATTTTATGTTTTAGGTATTAAATATCAAAGTTGGAATAAAAAGAAGCTAAAAAGAGCAAAGTACAGTATTTCTGTCCAGCTTAAAAGATTGACGTTTTTTGACCAATTTAACGACCTGATCTGAAAAAGTGGCCTTCATGGAAGTTGTAGAAGACTTCTCAAAGTTTCCAGAATGTACAAGATCACAAAAATTGGAGTTCATTTGTTGGGTCAAACGTCTGGACAAATCAGTACGAAATTCTGGACAGAAAAACGAGATTGAGAAGAAATTCCAACAAAGCAAGTTCAAGACCAGATTTTGTTAAGACAAGATAATTTCTTAATTTTATTATGTCTTAGATCTGTAATTAATTAATAAGAATAGGCCTTAGGAATTTTTACTTAGAAAATAATTGTAAAAAGATGATGAGATAAAGGTAAGAGTTTGACTAGTCAAATTACTTGTTTCTCAATTAAACTCTTATCTGAATCCCACATTGCTTAGGAAAGTCTTTTAAACTCTTCCTTAGGCCTATATAAAGAGCACAAGGCTCTCATAAACAGCATCCCTTTACATCCCTCACATCCCTCTCCTCCTTCTTCCCTTTTAGTCTTGTGTAGGATTTTCTTTAGGGTTTTTAATAAAAATTTTATTTATTTTTAATTAGTTGTTGATTTCTATATTAAGTTTTGCAAAAATATTTTATTTTTCTTTTTCTTTCTTATACTTGCTGATTTCTTTAGTGATAATTATTCTTGTTTTGTTTTGCATATTATTTGTTTAGTTCTTGCTAGTTTATAATCTTGATTCCACATTTCTTGTTTTAGATTATTAAAGATTGATATATTGATTGTCTTTTGCATGATTCTTGATATCTTTATAATATTAAACTTGAAATTTATGATCTTGAATATGACTAGTGATAGGTTTCTTATTCAGTTACAGGTAAATTGATTGTTCTTTGGAAAAAGAATGTTGTGAGATTTTGAGCTTCTAATATAATTGTTGATTAAGTATCCAAGATTCTCTGAGCACATTTGCATGATTATTTGATTGATTAGATAGTAGGGCCCACTATTTAATTTAATTGAATAATCTACTGCCAGATTAAAAACATAAGTCCGTAATTGCTTATGGAGTTAATCACTAGGGATGGAGGAGAATTGATGTTTAGATTAAATGAACCGAGCTTATGTGTTTTTTATCTAATGTCAACCCATATCTTTCTAGTTGTTAATGCTGCTACAACTTATATCTAGAGAGCTTGTTCTAGGTAGGTTAAGTATTAGAGATTAGTTAAAGAGCTTGTTTTAACTAACGACTCAGTAAGGGAAGATGGTGTAACAGAGCTTGTTGTTATGCTACGGTTGACTATTTAATTGACAATAATATTTTGTAATCAATGATCAATATCTAAATCCAAGAATAATTAATTACCTTGTAACTGAAGCTTTTTCATATTTTTTTTTATTTAATAATCCTTGCTTCCTCTCTTTTAGGCATAGCTTACAAAACTCCAAAACCCCAAAATTTCTTCTTTCCCTAAAACTTAAGATTAGGTTTTTAATTTAATAATTAACTTAAATAATTCAGTCTCTGTGGGATCGACCCTTACTCCGCTATCTACATAGTAGAGTTAGGAAGTTTTATTTTTGGTGATTGACGACACTCATCAAATTTTGGCGCCGTTGCCGGTGATTGTTATTTATTTAAGTTGTTTATTATAATTTAAAATCTAATTATTTTCTATTCTTTCTTCCTTGCAGGGTTTGCATGTCTGACGAGGACTCTAGTTACAAACTTCGAAAGATTAGAGATTACATTCAGGCAACCCAAAGTGCGGTGCTACAAACGCCCCAACCACCACCATCCGCTTCGAAGATCCACCTTCCACCGAGCCCACGTTCAATCCCACTTTTGAATTCTCTAGTGATTTAGAAGAGGACACCATGGCTCAAACGCTAATAGAACCTTGAAGGAGTTGGCAGCACCCACTATGAACCACAACCCCTTTGCATAACCTATCCTACTTTAGATGTTGCTTTTGAATTAAAATCTGGTTTGATACATCTTTTACCAAACTTTTCATGGTCTTGCAGGTGAAGATCCACACAAACATCTAAAGGAGTTCCATGTTGTTTGCCCACCATGAAGCCTGCTGGGGTTAGTGAAGAGCAAATCAAGCTAAGGCCTTCCATTCTCTCTGGCAGATGCAGCCAAAGGATTGGCTTTACTACTTACCTCTGGGACCATC